>OY992532.1:19390704-20590704 GCA_963921185.1 Dasysyrphus tricinctus | reverse complement strand
AACTCCATACTAAATAGGTGATTGAGTCCTATGTATAAATATTTAAGAGTATGAACATGTGTTTCGAGTGCAATGCTGTATGCAGTGATGCGTGCAGACGTCCTGTAAATCTGTTCAAGCCATAATAGAATATAAGACGAACACTTTTAGGAATTATTGCTAATTTTGTTGAGGAATATAATCTCGCATTTGCTACATAACCCCACAAATTGGGAAAAAAACCTGTTTTTTTGTCATTTTCCAACGAGATTATTTCAAAAACTTTAGCTGATTAACGGTTGATGGATTTGAATTCAGCACCAAAAATTACCATTAGAATGATTTTAAATGCCCTTATATAAAACCATATTAACTTTTGTTTATTGATGTTTATTTGACATAAATTTTTATTTGAGTGTAGGGTTAATGACTTTATAGCTTCCGTGGATTTTTGGTAAACATATTGAACAGCACCACAGCTGCAAATTATGTCACCAAAAGTTCTTGGTGTTGACACCGATATATCGTCATAAATAGTGGGTTCGTATATGTATGTACTTGTACATATATGCAGAACAGAGATTAGGTGCCATCTTATAAACTGAGGGTGATGGAATGTATTGTGATGATGATGAAGTTCTGAAAATTTCAATCGATCTTTGCTCTGCATTGGCATAAAGCACTTAAATACACAACCGCACTCCCGGAAGTTTTATATACAAACATAAAAGTGTCAAAGGCTATGGGGAAATGAATTGATTCTGCTCGTATAACCACCGCCGCAGCCGTCAGCCGTTCTCCACGCCATCGGTTTACATTGGAATTGGAATGGGGGATTCATTAAAAGCGGATGTTATGTATAGTTTTTCTATTATTTAACAGGCGCCCTCGTCAACTATTAAATAAATTCCTCGTCACATTGCCACAGTAGGACTTAAAATTTATTTCGAACCAACAATAAGTTTAAGGTAAGTAGGTTTATTGATTTAAGATTGTGTTGAATTAAAAAAAAACGTTTTTAATCAAATATTTTAGTACATATTATAACACATTTTAAGGAAGAACAATAGCCTGATGTATTATTTTGTTAATTTAAAAAAAAAAATTCAAAACTTTACATGCAAATAGTCTGAAGACTATTGTAACTTATTGTACCTTTTTGAAAAACTCTTTAACTAGTTATAATCTATTTAAACTCGGATAAAATGCCCAATTAAATCTTGACTCCCTTTGACAAGGGCATCAAAATATTCACAAACTCCATTCAGTTACAGGTCATCAAAAACTAAAGCCTCATTGACATGTTGGAGTAAGCATAATTGATGAGATTATTAAAAAGAATGTCGTTGTATATACAAATATTAAACAAATTTATTTATGAGAAACAGTCCTTAAGCTTCAGCGCTTCATTTAATAATAATACAAAAATATTAATTTTCAAATTGATTGATTGATTACAAAAACCTAATCATATTGATAACAAAGTTTATAGTTAAGTGTTCAACTTGTTGGGTAGTTTATCTTGTTTCAACACTTCCTCCATAAACTCCAAACAAACAAAAATAAATTGAAATGTAGTTATAAAGTTGATCAATACCTATCTTCTTTCGTAGCATCTGAAATCGAACTCGTTCAAGAGGTTTTGTTAGTAAATCTGCTAACTGTTCAGATCCTGGAATGTGTTCTAATCTTATGTCACCTTCAAGAAAACGCTCCCGAACATAAAAATGGCAAATTTCAATATGCATTGTTCTTTTGTGAAATTCTGGGTTCTTTCCTAGTTTTACGGCACTTGCACTATCAACATGCAGGATTGGTGATTGTCCTTTTGTTGCTGTTAGTTCTTGTAGAAGACGTTTAAGCCACATAGCTTCCTTAGCACCTTCACTTGCCGCCATAATTTCAGCTTCAGTAGTTGATAAAGCTACGGTGCGTTGAAGTTGGCTTGTCCACGACACAGGTCCACCAGCAAATAATGAAACTACTCCAGTAGTTGACCGCCTTGTTTTAGAATCAACCCCATAATCAGCATCACTATATATTTCCAATTGTTGCTGGCTCTTCCCTTGGTATTTTATGGCTGATTTGATAGTACCACGGAGATAGCGAAAAATACGTTTAACGCTATTCCAGTCATCTCTGGTAGGATTTTCCATCTTTCTTGATACGAAACTTACTGCAAAAGCAATGTCAGGTCGTGTTGCTGTTGCCAAATACAACAAGCGCCCAACAGCTTCACGATATGGAATTTGTTCTTTTACTGCTTCAAATTTTGAATTTTCTCCCTCCCGACTGACTGGAGTCATAACTGGATTACATTCAAACATTTTGAAACGTTCTAAAATTCTTTTAGTATAATTTTCTTGGCTGAGCTTAATTGAGCCATCATTTTCAATTTGTATTTTCATGCCGAGAAAATTGTCAAGAGATCCGTAAGTAATTTTAAATTCATTTTTGAGTGCACACATACAATTTTGAATTTCCGCCTCGTTGTTGCCAAGAACCAGTCCATCGTCGACATAAATCGCCACATAGAGAACTTTTCCACATTCATTGCGATAAAACAGATATGGATCAGCTGTGCTATTCTTCAGTCCTGCCTTCTTCATAAAGGCTAAGAAACGTTTATGCCAACATCGATGGGCTTGTTTAAGTCCATACAAACTCCCTTTTAGACGGCATACTCGTCCAGTTCCATCTTGAAATCCTTCAGGCTGCTCTAAGTATACTTCCTCCTCAAGAGTACCATATAAAAATGCTGTTTTGACATCAAATTGCTCAATTTTCAATTTATTGGTCGCAGCTAAAGCTAACAGCATACGAACTGTGTCATAACGGGCTACAGGGCTAAATGTCTCATCGTAACCGATACCTTTTTGTTGAACATACATAGTCGAGCTTTGTATCGTCGATTCTCATCTTTCCCTGCATTCTTCACTCGGAAGACCCACCTATTTTGGACTACTTTCACATTTTCTGGTCGTTTCACAAGCTCCCATGTTTGATTTTCTTTAAGAGATGATATCTCATCTTTCATCGCTGTAAGCCAATGCTCTTTATCTGCTGACTTCAAGGCTTCAGAGGACGACCTAGGCTCTTCACTTGAGTCACATTCTTCTGCAAACATCAGATACTCTCCTCCTGTCATCCAACTTGGCTTCTTTCGCGGTCTTTCATTGATGGGAACTTCATTCTCAATGAAATTTTCAGGATCAGCTTCAACATCTTCATGCTGACTTTCAAAACTATCAAACTCAACACTTTCTTCAAAATCAATATTTTCTTCAACCTCTTCAGAATTGGCTTCGTTTTCTTCATTTTTAGATTCAACACTTGATATTATATATTCTTTATTGCTGATCAGAATTCCAACTTTATCTTTTTCTTTCTTCGTTTCTTCTAAATCAAGTTCTTCTAGAAATTTACCTTCAGGTTTGTTGTTACAGACTACTTCAGGTTTAAAAATAACGTCATGGCTGCACACAATTTTGTTTAGCTTTGGAATCCAGACTCGATAACCGTCTTTTTCATTCACGTAGCCGACCATCCTTCCATACATAGCCTTTGCATCAAACTTCTTGCGAAGTTCTTTCGGTATGTGGACATAACATCCTGTTCCAAAAATACGCAAATGGTTAAGAGTTTCCACTTGTTTTCCATGCCATAATTCATATGGAACTTTGTTCTCGTTTGTTGTTGGTCCAGTACGGTTTAAAACATATGCTGCTGTATTACACGCCTCAGCCCAGAGACATTTTGGCAATTTACTGGAAACTCTCATACTTCTAGCAGCTTCGACAATTGTTCGGTTTTCCCGATCTGCAGCTCCATTCTGTTGTGGAGTGTAAGGAGGGCAAATACATTGCTCTATTCCAAACTTTAACAACACTCTAGCAACATCTTTATTGTCAAACTCTCTACCGCCATTGCATCTCAACTTTTTGACAACGTGCCCATTGGTTCTGGCTTCATTTAAAAAAGTTTCAAGTGAACTACAAACTTCACTTTTGTGCTTCAAGAAAAAGAGTCTGCGGAACTTGCTGAAGTCATCTTTGAAACAGACATAATATCGGGATCCTCCTACCGATGTCATTTCAACCGGTCCAAGAACATCTGCATGGATAAGCTCACCAACCGTAACAGGTCGATCACTTCTTTGCTTGAATGGAAGTCGGTGCATTTTACCAGCAGCACATCCATCACAGAATTCTTCTCCACTCTCAGGAACACTGATGCTCATTTTATTAAGAACTTTCTTGACATGGCGCTTTTTCTGGTGAGCAAATCTTTCGTGATAGAGTTGAAGACTTTCTGAAATGCTTGACATGTACACTTGCACAGGCTCTGATGGTTTCTTAACTTTCATATTTAAAACATACAGCTCATTTTGAAGATAACCTTCCACTGCTACCCCACCATTACGGCTATTTTTAATTGTAAGAGTTTGGTCATCCATTGTTGTCGTGAAACCATTTCGAGTGGCAGCCTTCACAGAAAATAGTTGTGCACTTGCATCAGCGACGTACCATACATCCTTCAAAATTGCATCTTCCCACACTCCATCAATGCTCACCTGAATTTGTATGTTTGCCTTGACCATACGCCATTTCCAAGACAAATAACTTCGGCTACATTGAATCGCGTGTAAGTTTGGAATTGCGATTTGTTCGGTGTAATATGTCTTGAAGCTCCACTGTCACAATACCACTGATCTCGTCTTAGTGAATTTCACATCGTTTCATTCAAAGAGAATGCCATCAATGCATTGTACTTGGGATATTTCTTGGTGTCACTCTGTCCAGATTTGTTCTGTGGACATTCAGCAGCCCAATGTCCAAGTTCTTTGCATTTGTTGCATGGAAGTTTCATTTTTGCACGTACCAGTTTGGTATTATTTGCCTTTTCTGGTTGTTTCTTCTTCTTGAAATTTCCTCTTGCAACGAAAGCAGCGCTATCTCTTGAAGCTTTTATATATTGCTTTGTTTCTCTTGTGTCGATGGTACATAGCTTTTCAATTAATAAATTCAGAGTTTGCTTTTCTGCAGGAATCGTATCCCACAAATCTCTAAAATTGTCAAATTCTTTACCAAGAGTTGACATGATTCTGCCATTAAGAATACGATCAGAGAGAGTATTTTCCTTATGCTTGGCTAGTTCATATGAGGTCTACAAATAGCTTTTGTAGTTTCGCAATGTCTCCTCTTGTTCTTCTTTTCGTGCTTGAAAGAAACTGTTTATCAGCATATTACGCCTTTGAATACTACTTCTCTCGAAACGAGCACATAATTTGTCCCAAATGTCCTTTGATTTTTCGCATGTTAAGACAAGTTCAGCGATTGGTGAGCTTAGAGATGCAGCAATCAATCCAGCAGCTTTTGCATCTTCTTTCAACCAATCTTCGTGTTTCTTCTTCTCAACAGCTGTAGAAGTTGGTTCGATTAGAGGACATTCAAATTCTCCAGTAACGACTTTCTTCAGATCATACGCACGGAAAAGCATACCCATTTGCCATTTCCATTTCGCCCAGTCGCTAGGACCCTCAAGCTTGTCAACAGATACCTTAAATTCATTTGACGACATTTTCTTCTTATGCAGTTCACACGGTCCTGGGCCCATAACCTGATGAGATTATTGTATAATGTCGTTGTATATAAAAATATTAAACAAATTTATTTATGAGAAACAGTCCTTAAGCTTCAGCGCTTCATTTAATAATAATACAAAAATATTAATTTTCAAAATGATTGATTGATTACAAAAACCTTATCATATTGATAACAAAGTTTATAGTTAAGTGTTCAACTTGTTGGGTAGTTTATCTTGTTTCAACAATAATGAAATCCTATCAACGTGAACTATTGTATCGATGATGTGACATCTATAGTTGCTTAATAGATCTAAAATAGATGTCAAAAGTTAAATGGTGAATCTGAAGCTAAATCCCTCTTACTTTTACTTTTGGTTTTAAAAAACACCCAGAGTCAAACATCAATGCCTCAAAGGATAACCTGTTTTTATTGCCAATGATAGACTCCAGACATTGACAGTTCCATCATCATCATCATCAACATCATCCCTTACCATAAAATATGGCCTGAAAACCTTCTACCACATCGCATCAACACTCTGTGATGATGTTGTTATGCGATGCCGGTATAGATGGAGGCAGACAAAAATATCTTTCTCTTTGGTGTGCGCTTTCATGTAACCTTTGAGTCTCTGAACCATTACACGGTTTACAAGTTATAAAACCAAAACAACAAAATCATGTTCCATTTCATAGTACGTTTGGGTGTAATTTGTCTATTAATGGTTTCCAATGCCATGCATCAGAATCTCTTCTATATAGATACATAATAAATCTCCTATGTTGTATCTGCTATATCAAGTATAGAATGAGATGAGGGTGTGTACTTGAGGCACTTCAGCTTTGGACAACCTTCTAACAACATTATCTGACGACAACAACAGGACAAATCCATCATTAATTTGTTCATATAAATTCATCAAAAATGTGTTTTACGATTTTGAATTCGGTAGTTTGTTGCTATGTAATATGTGAAATGTTGTTTGAACAGGCGGATGTTGTTTTATTTTTTTTAAGAGTATTTTGGGTTATTAAATGTTTTATATGTACATTGTTTTATTATATATAATAATATTATTTCAATTTCTTTTTATGGCACAGTATGGATCGATTTCAAGAGGTGGTCATAAGACCCCAGACACATCTTAGGTATTACATCAACATTTCAGATAATACTTATGAAGTATAGAAGCTTTATAAATTATTGCAGTAAATCAGGTAGGTTTAAGATTCCACCCACTCTGTCCCACCCTTACTTATCCTGCTCCCAATCCATGAAGGGTCTTCTTCGTTGTCTCTTCAAAGACTCTCTTTGGCTGGAGCATTATTGCCCAAATGTTGTCGACGTGTTTTGATTTTCTTGACTACATCAACATCGTGATACCACTCATAGAGTTTTCATAATAGTAACATCTCCTCTAAAGCATGACTAGTAGTATTAGGGTTTTATAAATTGAGCACTTCGTTTTTCGTGTGAAATGTGAGGAGGTTTGATTTGAACCCATTTGTTACACCAAACCAAAGAAGCACCGGTTTGCTAGGGCAATTCTTCGTCGGATCTCCATATGTCGTTCGTTGTATTAATGTTTACTTCGAGGTAGACGAACTCCTTAACTACTTCGAAGTTGTTGCTATCAACAGTAACATTTTTTCCAAGCCGGTAAACAGATCTTTCATTGTTTGTTGATAGTTTTATTTGTTTTGTCTTTTGTTTACATGAAGACCAACAAGTTTCGCTTGCTGTTCAATTACCGTGAAAGACTCTATAGCGGTCTTTTCGAAGTGGCCGATGGTGTCGATTATCATCGGGATACTGAATATTTTAGAAGTTGGACAGATTTGTTGAAAACAGTGACTATTTTTGCCAGAACGAGATTGAAGGAATCACATTAGAGCGCATCTCTTTGCTGAAACCTTGTAAATGTTTGATTATTTCGGAAGACGAAAACCCTAGTTTTATATTGCATCGCGTATTTTCTAATGTCACGCAAGACAACTGAATCAGTTTTCTCGGGATCCTAAGCTCAGCCATCGCTATAAAGAGCTCGTGACGATGAATGTTATCATTTGCGAATTTAAAGTCAATGAATAAAAAGTGAGACTAGACTTGAAATTCGTTGGTCTTTTCCATGATTTGCCTGAAAGTGAATATTTGGTATATGGCTGACAATTCTGGCTGACGCTCACACAGTACGTTATAGGATGTATGCGACGTTTATCAGGGATATGCTTCGATAGTTCTTGCAGGACAAAGGGTCGCCATTTTTGTAGATAAGACATATGGAACTGATAGACCATCGGGCATTATGCTTCCTTTCACTACAACTTGGCTAAAAAGTTGATGCGTGCAACCTTTCAACACAACCCCTTTGTGGAAGAGCTCCGCTGGTAAACCATCAGATCAGAGGGCGCTGTTGCTCTCGATCTCGAGCTTTATTTTAGGTAAGTCTACCTCTTAAATACTATGTGGTGGTAATGGGTCTTCATTGACTGGAGTTGGATTCGTTTCTCATCCTATTTCTCACTCTAGCTGATGCTGCTTGAATACATCTACTATTCCTTGTACTTCGGTGACTGCGTTACCTTCGCTGTTTCAAAGAGCCTGCGGATTTAAAGCCAACAGCCAGTTGCTGGACTTTTTATAAAATTTCCGGGTGTTGTTTCGATCGCGGGACACTTCAATCTCTTTGAGTTGAGAGGCTGCATACGCCTTCTTCTTTCTACACTCTTCTCCTTGCTCAATTCTCAACTCACACTGCTCTTGTTTTTTGCTGAAGCATATTTTATGATGTGCATCTTTTGTCACTTTTTCAGCTTTACGCATTCATTATCATACTATGGGTTCTTTTTCGGGGCTGGTAGGTATAGCCGATATGTAGTGATTTTGGCTGCCTCTTTGATTATACTGGGAACACTCAGAAGTTCACTGAAAGCTCTTGCGACTCCCAGGTATGCTAAGGTGACCAACGTCGATTTCTTTTTTAGGGTGGGTGGTTCGTAATTTCATTCTATTTGACAGCCGACCTCTAAGTGTCACCGTAAAAAGGAAATGGTCAGAGTAGATATTTGCTCCCCGAAAATAAAGCGCGTTCAAGATTTCAGAGGTGTGTCTTCCATCGATTAGCACATAGTCGATTTGGCTGGAGTTTCAACTAATAACCATTTGGGGAGCGCCCGGCTCCTTTGTGCTTTCGTAGCCATGGAAACCAAGTGCTACTTATCACCATGTTATACTAGCTTGTAAAAAGTCTATTAGTTGGAGGCTGTTATCATTTGTCTCTTAGTGGAGGCTATGCCTTGACTAATTCGCCGAAAGTGTCTTCCTTTCCAATTTATGCCAAGCATAATTTTCATATCGTAGTTCGGGCAGGCTCCGTCAGTTCTGATCAGGAGTTCATAAAACTCACCATTTATGAGCTCTCAACTCTAATTATTAAGGGCGTGTGCACATATTAGGCTTATATGTTGGAAAGAGGCTTTGATGCGGATCACACCCAGGTGATCCCTTATTGTATTAAACTTCCATGACGAATCCACATCCTAACATACATATGTAGTCTTTCATCATAGCTGATCATCATCTGATCCTATTTATCGCAATTCCTGGATTGCGGTAATGTCTGCTTTATACCGCGTTGGGACAGGACAGACTCAAATTTTTGAGTTGCACCGGAGTGTAAAAGGTTACTCAATTTATAGGGAACTTAAAAAACCGAAGTCAATAAGTAGGATCACTCTTATTATTGTTTCATGGTCGCTCCAGTTCCAAAAATAAATTGGTCTCCTTATTACCGCGTTAAAATAGAAAATGACATGCGATGGTATAGAGCTGCTTTGGGTACAGCGTTTATTTATTTAACTTGCCTCAAAAGGTGTGCATGGAGGATCTTAACAATGAAAAGCTTATAAGAAAACTATAAGATCCAATAAACCAACAAATCATAAGCCAATATTGAGATAGAATATCATTTTATCGGCCAATAACTCAAAAAAAGTCTTTCTACTTTGAATAATGTCCCAACAAATTAAAAAATCCCCAGCATGTACGGTATACTTTATACCGAAACTTTTTCTTAACAAATGTAATGGAAACTTCTTATCAATTACTATCAAATTTGAAACAAATGCCTATGAAAAATATAGCTCAAGCTCTCCAGTATCTTAACATTCAGTTCCTTAAACTGCATTTTCATCCAAAATTTACCTCCTCTCCAAGTCAACATATGGTGCTGAAGAAGTTTAAGATTTTAGTTTATACATCTTTCATACATATTCACATGAACAAGGCGGGTGTCTACGTATAATATCTTATGAATCTGAAAATAATTTGAAACGTTTACAATCTTCTACCGACTTTTTAGACATGAAGCCAAAGTTTTAAATACAACTTCTGAGAACAAAAATTATTATACAAAGATCTTCATGGCATATGCTCTATTTATATATTATAGTTTATTCATCTAGCGCATAGCTAGACGTTGGTATCGTGTAGAGGACAACCTTAGCTTTCATTTGATACCCCATTTATATAAGTTGCTTGCATTCTAGGATCATTGAGCGGAAAATGCAACCTGAAAAGTGTATTTTCTAACCATTGCGACCAGATAAAGCTTGTCCGACCAGCAGTTCTGTAAATGTTTGGACTAAAGCTACCGGTTGGCATCCAATTTTTGCGTGGCCCCAATGAGATAGGTAATCTTATGGTGGGCTCCCGGCTAAGAAGATGATTTGGGTAATGAATATTGTTATCGAGTTTATATTTTTCTACATATATCTCTAACACTCTATTAACATTATCTCTTACATTACTTAATTAAAAGATTTTATGATCGTACTCAACTTAAATCAATATGACACAAACAAGAAACAACTGTCAAAAAATGTGTGTTTGACTAGTCCTCTGCATGCCAATTTATCACTTAGTATTCAGCTGCATTTTATTTAATATATGGGTTAAGCAAGAGGCTAGTTAAGAAATATTAAAAAATTTCCGGTAGATGTCACTCAAACTAAAAACTAAAACTAAAAAGTGACCATTCGTCCTGGAAATAATAAAATCCAGGTCCAAGTCCACAAAAAAAGTGCAATCAAAGAGGTATTTTTTTTTTGCTAGATGTATTCAAAATATGTAGATAAAGTTGAAGGAGAAACAAACCTGAAACTAATAATTTATTTTAAGTAAGATTAACTTTTTATAGTACAGTGGGGTCATGCATACAATATTTTTTTCAGTATTCATAATGGATTTTAGAACTATGCCCAGTATTCATATATATATTTGTATGACAAACGATACTAAAATCTCAAGTCCTTCTAAAAATCTTTTTTGCCAGCATTTTGCAAGTGATAGGGCCTTATTTATCAATTGATAAATCAATATGGTAACATATTTTGTTTTAAATTAAAAAATCTATAAGAATAAAGCATGTGAGATTTAATTTTAATTTGACTTTAGAAATTGTGTCCTTTGCCTCAAATGAATTGGTTAAATGCATGCATCAAATTGACGCACACTGCAGGCCTTAAAGCTCCTTCTCTATCTCTCGAAGAATATGTCCAAGCAAGAATGGTGGCCAATAAGATAAATTGTATAAAATGTATGAAAATTATTTTGACCCTCCCTCCCCTCTTGCGTACGCCCATGTGTGCAAGTAAACATACTGCTCCGCCACTTATTTTTATAACTTAAGTTCATTGGTTACCAAATTGAATCAGACCTGTAAGCTTACATATACAAGTACCAAGTACCAGTCAAGTTCCCAGGACCTTGTGCTTGTACTTAAAAAAAACTAGTACAATGTACCTACTTGGAACTTGATACTTCAAAAAACCAAGTAAAAGGACTTTTTTAAATTATTTGTTCTCAGTACTATTACTGGGTATGGTAATACTGCCCCGTACATTTTCTAGAATAAGTCGATGTTCATATAGTCATAGTCAATTTTCAAGTAGGTATTTTTTAAGCATACAATACATACATAATATCTTATATCCTTATTCGTGACCTTTTTAGTAATATAATGAATTCCTATGTGAGCTGGAGGTCAGTTTTTGTTTTTATTTTTATAAAATTGTGACGTTTCGGGCGTGGTTACAGCCTTCTTCAGACCTATATATTCAAAAAAAAAAATTTATTAAAAATCTAGCCTATTGGATATCTAAACATAAAATTGAAGATACTTACAATTTTAAAAGAGTAATATCCACAAATAACAGTTATATTTGTTTTGTTTTGCTTTTTTATAGTTTTTTGAAAATCTTTAAAAGGACAATTCAAAAAACGATCAATCAATTCGAATATTTAAATTCAAATGTATTTGTTTGAAAGCTTTATCAAAATATCTACATACATACTTATGTATTGGAGTTTAAAAACTTCAGTATAATCTATATAACAGATATGTATCTACTAATGCCTATTTATGAATTGACCATAAATGGCACTAAGTCTATCACAATCAGAACGTCTATTTACACTATTTGCTGTATTTTTAATATGTAACATTTCAAGAAGCATTCTCTTATTATAATTTTTCTCTGTTTGTAAAATTTGAACATTTTGAAAATCTGGTCTATGTCCTTCTTCGATACAATGTAAAGCTAATGCAGTCTTTTGTGAGCTACCGCTATTTATATCTGATCTATGACCAGTTATTCGATTACGAAGTTTTTGTTTGGATGTTCCTACATAAACTGATGAACAAGATGTCGATCCATCACCTAAACATTTAATCTTGTACACAATATCTGATCTGTCTTCTTTAGATATTTTGTCCTTAAGATTTGAAAACACTGAATTATGAAGGGTTTTAGTTGGTTTAAAAGCTATTCGAGTTGTATCTTTATTTCTTATTGGTGCGTTCAGCAAACGGTTTGAAAAGTTTGGAACATATAAAGCACTTTTATATGTTATTTGTGGTACATTTATAGTAACGTTTGAATTTTTAACAAAATTGAAATAGTTATTAATTAATGATTTGATAATTTTTTGTGGGAAAGAGTTTGATAACAATGTCTTCATTATTATATCTATGTTTTTTTGTCGGAATATAGTATCACTATGATCCAAGACTCTACTTATAAAATTAGTGGCTGTATTAATAATCATTTGTCTTGGTTGTTTTGAGTTAAAATTAATTAGACGTCCTGAGGATGTTGGTTTTTTATACCAATCAAAAATTATCTGTCTATAACTTCTAATAACTTTCACATCAAGATAAGGAAGTATCCCTTCTTTTTCAATTTCGAATGTAAATTGAATTTTAGGATGGAAAGAATTAAGAGCTGTTAGAGTAGAGGTAACTTCGTTTGATTTTATAATCAAAAATAAATCGTCAACATATTTTGTAACTATTTTTGGTTTAAATGTTAATTTATCTAAAACGTTATCGAGTAATGATTCCATAACTATATCTGCTATGATAGGGGACAAAGGACTACCCATAGGAACACCTTGTTTTTGTTGATAAGTAATTTGATTAAACTCTAAATAATTATTATCGATTATACAAAAACGCAATAATTCTAAAAATTGCTTCTTGGTGATTTTTGTGTTTTCTTTGATGATATTCCAACTTTTTTCTATTAATTGTAATGCTAATTCAATTGGAATATTTGTAAACAAAGAAACTACGTCAAAAGAAATTAGTATATCATTTTCTTCTAAAATAATTGGTGCAACTCGTTCAATAAAGTTTGTTGTGTTTTTAACGTTATACTTAGATCTTTCAGTTATTTTACTAAGGATTTTCGTAATATATTTGGAAAGGTGGTAACAAGGAACACTTATAGAGGAACAGATAGGTCTTAACGGGCAATTTTCTTTATGTATTTTAGGTAGACCATACATTTTGGGACTATTGGCAGTGTATGTTATCATACAATTCTTTTCAGATAAGTTTATAATTTTTTTATTAAATAAATCTTTAATAAAATTATTATTGCAGACTTGAAGTTTATTGGTAGGGTTATTTCTCAAAACAACATATGTTTCTCTATCTGACATCATATCCTTCATCTTACTAAAGTATGAATCTTTTAGAATTGCTACAGTGACATTACCTTTATCTGCTGGTACAATGCAGATTTCAGGATGTCGTCTTAGAAACTTTTTTGTATCTAACAATATTTTATTTAAATATTTATCAAAGGGAGCTGGTGACCTTGACTTTAAATGATTTTGTAAAATTTTTGTAAAACATAATCGTGCAGAATCATGTTCACTTTGTTCCTTTGATTTAATAATTTCCTCTCCATCTGCTATTATTTTAAATAAGGGAAATTCTGTATTAATAATTGGTAGAGCAAATTTGGGGCCTAATGACAAAATGTTACATATTAAAAATACAGCAAATAGTGTAAATAGACGTTCTGATTGTGATAGACTTAGTGACATTTATGGTCAATTCATAAATAGGTATTAGTAGATACATATCTGTTATATAGATTATACTGAAGTTTTTAAACTCCAATACATAAGTATGTATGTAGATATTTTGATAAAGCTTTCAAACAAATACATTTGAATTTAAATATTCGAATTGATTGATCGTTTTTTGAATTGTCCTTTTAAAGACTTTCAAAAAACTATAAAAAAGCAAAACAAAACAAATATAACTGTTGTTTGTGGATATTACTCTTTTAAAATTGTAAGTATCTTCAATTTTATGTTTAGATATCCAATAGGCTAGATTTTTAATAACATTTTTTTTTTAATATATAGGTCTGAAGAAGGGTGTAACCACGCCCGAAACGTCACAATTTTATAAAAATAAAAACAAAAACTGACCTCCAGCTCACATAGGAATTCATTACATACATAATATCGCTCATTTGCTACAAGACTGGCATAACTCAAAAAATGATGATTTTGAATTCTTCAAAATCACCTAGATACCTACCTGATATTTAAATTTTGTTTTGCCATACATTCTTCATCAATATCTTTTTTCAATTTCAAATAAGAGCGCATTTTTTGTTGCACTGCAGTCGATTATTCATATATATTTTTCACGAAATCGAAATTTTCAATTGCATTTATCTCGAAACGACAAATTTTGAGTTATGACGGTCTTGTATCAAATGAACGATATGTACATTATTTACATACTTCTGATTTAAAAGAAGGTACTTGAAAATGTACTGGGCATTTTTGAACTATTTGCAATACAAAAGCAGAATGGCTTTTAAAAATGGTACACTGTGGCGTATACGTTACGATACTCAGATATGAAATAGGCAAATAGCTGCAGTTAGAAGAGCAATACCCAATTTCTTATGATTAAATTTGGTTTTAATGTGCACATTAACTATAGTTAATTCGTGAAAGTGCCACGATATCAAAATTCCGCACTATAACGGAGCCGTGTTAATTCGCAGATTAACTAGTTAAAGTGTGAAAACTTGCTCATGGAAGTAAAATTTCGCACTTTAACGAGGCGAACCAGATAATTTGCGAATTAGCTAGTTAATGTGCACATTATCTAGTTTTCGCAGTTTAACGGTAACATAATGATTAAAAACGTATAAATACGCCGCTGTGTGAATAAAGTAGCATTGGACCCCTTTTTTGCCATACGACGACTTTTTTAAAAAGTGGCTCTTTTTTAAGCTTTTTAAAAATTTTGCGACTTTTCTGATCCCCTTTAGAAAATTGCATGGACAAGATTATGTTCTTATAATTATTTTTTTTTGAGAAAATTTGTTTCCAATTTTCCATTTATGTGGTGCGTTGAAATTGGTTTGATTTTTAGATTCTGAATATAAACGTAGTAATTGTCCAGAAATTGTGCTTTGAAATATTCCCCACATTTGTTTCATGTTATCATAAACCAATTTTATTTGCGATATATATGGAGGTTAAAAGTTAAGCAAACAAAATTGAACTCGAGATTTTGATCAGACTTCTTGTAATTTCGATGAAAGGGAAGACAAAAAAGTGGAAAAACTTGTTTTTCTCAGACACAGCTTCACAACTTTTCTTAAAAAAAAATCAATAAACTACTTTTTTTTCAAAGAATGATGGTATCTCAAAAAGCACTTTTTTTGATTTTCTAGAAATTGGTGTGACTGATTTTAATAATTTTTCTATGGAGAAGCTCTCAAAAAGTTTAAATAATACTGTGTACCTACAAATTTATTTAAAAAAGTTTGTTTAGTTTGGAATGCTCAAAATTTTCAAAATGACCTAGTCGATTTGCATTTCAATTTGGTACTTAATAGCTTTTCAACACTTTTTAAGACATTTTGAAAAAAAGTAATTGTATACAAATGTATTTTTGTCATTTCCCGAATTGCTTTATAAAGGTTGTTTTTTTTAGACATTGTCACTAGGTTTATGCTCAGTTTGATTTGCCATTAGAATTTATTAGAGCCAGCCGCAGCGGCCACTTGCCCGAAGTCATTTTTAAAACATAATGGCAAACCTTTATCTTTATAATTAAGATTAATTCTTGGCAATAACATTAAATTATATGCGTTTTATTTTTGTTGTATTTGACATACGATTTTTTTTAAAGGAGATAAAATTGAACTAAAAAAATGACAACAATTTCAGAAATTGGTCAGCCATAGATTTTTTCTATGAATTTTTGAAGTTCGCTTCAAGGTCACAAAAAAAAACATTTGGAACCTCATTTGGGTCATTTAAAAAAAATATGCAATTTGAAAGGCCCCTTCACGGTTGTAAAAGATCAGCTTATTTCAGTAATGGGTCAGCCATAGATTTTTTTATGAATAGGTACTTAATAAATTAAAAAAAAAAATCAAGGTCAAAATGATTTTTGGCACCTCATTTTAGGGTAATTTGAAAAAAATGTGTACCATCTGAAAGATCTCTAGATCTTGGTAAAAGGTCAGCTAGTTTCAGTAATTGGTCAGCTATAGATTTCTTTTATACGATTCTTACTTGCGATATTGGTACTATGGAGCAAGTTTTGGATTCGTGCAAAAAAAAATTCGAGATATCAATCAAACATGACATTACAATGATAGAGAACACGAAAAAAGTGGGTGGCACAATTCTGTCTGTCTGTCTGTCCGTACCTCAACCTACAGCCTAAACCACTGAAGCGATTTTCTTCAAATTTTGAACTTAAGGTTTTTTTGTAACTCTCCAGAGGGGAAATTGAATTTTTTTTTTTTTTTTCAAAAAATAACGGTACTTGCCATACAACCGTTAAGGAAAAGCTTATATATCTCAAAAACGGCTCTAACGATTTTGAAAAAAAAAATCAGTGTATTACTGTAGGTATGATGTACCTTTTAGTAGGAAAAAAAATCACCAAAAACATTTTTTAACAGTACCTGCCATATAACGGTTTTTTTTTATTTTTGAAAAAGTAAATTTTGGATTTTTAAAAAAAGATTCAAATTTTTTTTTTTGAAAATTCAATATTTCAAAAACGGGTTGATGAATTAATTTTAATTTTCAGTTTTAAATGTATATCAATATATACTCAAAATTGGCATACCAATTTTTTTTTTTGAAAATTGTTACAAAAATTTTATATATAAAAAATTAATTTTTAAGAAAACGGCTCCAACGATTTTAAATTTTTGTTTGCATATATTCATATTTTTTCAAGTAATCAAATGGCATACTTTTTTTGAGCTCTAAGTTATTTATCAGACTGTTTATACAATTAATAGAACGATTTAAATGCTTTTTATACTTTTTCTATAATTACTTGAATATTTTTTAAAGTTCTTAAGTCCCACACAACTTGAACATAAGAGCAAGTACGTGCGATCTAGTCGTGCATTTTATTTTTTAAGTTTTCTTTTTCAGGGTCACGAACGATTTTTGGCATAAGGATAAAAATTCATTAAAGCAGTCTATGGCTGACCAATTACTGAAACTAACTTACCTTTTATGACGATCTGTTTACCTATCAGATACTATAATTTTTTTGTAAAATTGAACAAATGAGGTGCCAAAAATCGTTTTGACCTTGAATTTTTTTTTTTAATTAATTAAATATTCATAGAAAAAAAATGTATGGCTGACCAATTACTGAAAATAATTGACCTCTTATCACGATCTAGAAATCTATCGGATGGTAAACAGTTTTTGCAAATTTTCCATAAATGAGGTGCCAAAAATTGCGCGTGACCTTGAGACGCCTTGAGAAAGTTTAAGCCTTGACTACAAACTATGTAGGACTGACCAATTTCTGGGACCAGTTGAACTTTTCTGACCAATTAGATGGCATTTTCTTATCAATTTTCCTTATAGCCTATTGAATAGACCGGAAAATTAGAGGTATAAAGGAACAATTACGTGCAAGGGTTTTTATTATTGAATATGTTTGTTTGGCCCATAAGCATGTTTAAAACCGAAAATGCTACTAAATTCACCCATGCGTTTCTGAGAGAATGGTCACACTGGCCACTTTTCAGTACTTTTGGTATAACTCGAAAACTAAGCGGAATTTGACGATTTTACATATTAAACTTTTTGTTCAAAATTAAATTTTCTATTCAACAATGTTACGAAAAAATTTAAGCAGGAAAAGTTAACAAAAACCAACTTAAAAAAAAATCAAAAAATCAAGGATATCATAATTTTTTACTAAATTGGGCATAACTTTTTTTGAAGCAAAGATTGGGTCAAGACATGCGTAGACAAAACAAAGTAGAGACTAAAAGCCTTAATATGGCATGTTCAAAAATTAATATTTGTTCAAAATTGACAGAGATATTCCCATTCAAACCTTATCATTTCTTATAATTTTTCTCAGTTTTGGCCCGAAAGTTCCTTTTTCGGTACAATATGGCAAATTTCACTTTCGTAAAAATGTTCGAAATCAAAATTTTGATATAATATGACATTAGAACTATAGAGAATTTATAAAAAGGATGTAAGTCCGCAATTTCGTTTTTCGGCTGTTTTTAAATGCGTTCAGACCTACAGACCGAACGGCTGGTCCGATTAACATAAGATTTGGTATTAGGTGCAAGGAACGTTTAATTTGTCATAAAGTACCAAAAAATAGGCTTTCGGGCAAAAACTGCGGAAAATGATAAGAAATGGTAAAGTTTGAATGGCTATATCTCTGGCTTTTTTAACATGTCATATTAAAGCCGTAAGACACCAGTTTACTTTGTCCATGAATGTCTTGAGCATATCTTTGCTCCGAAAAAAGTTATGCGCAATCTAGAAAAAAATTTAAAAATCTTTGATTTTTCGATTTTTTATGTTGGTTTTTGTTTACTTTTCCTGCTTAAATTTTTTTTTTTTAATTTTCCAAACTATCCATTTCGATAGAAAATTTAATTTTGAATAAAAAGTATTAAATGTAAAATTGTCAAATTCGGCTTAGTTTTCGAGTAATACCAAAAATACTGAAAAGTGGCCAGTGTGACCATTCTCTCAGAAACGCATGGGTGAATTTAGTATCATTTTCGGTTTTAAGCATGCTTATGAGCCAAACAAACAGATAGATAGATAGATAGATAGATAGATAAAAATTTTTATTCTCTTTAGAATGGTTTTATAAAAACAGTATTGTTTGCAGGTATTACCAAAAAATTAATTACATGACAATAACATTAAATGTTGCCTGTCAGGTTAAAGCGATTTCTTTAATATGTAAGGTAAGTGAAAGATGAGTTCTAAAGATATTCACTTGTGATTAAGGTTCGATATTTAAGAGCATTTTTGAGATACAAATATAGCTTGAGATAGTCTTTTCCGTTGAGTATTTGAAGGAATTGGGTTCGGTCGAGTACAGCATTTCCAAAATATTTTCTCCTATATACTTTGTAAATGGGACATACTCCAACAAAGTGAAATGTGTTTTCAGCGGCATCAAGATTGCATAATGTGCATATTCCAATTGTTTCCTTTTTAAAGGCTCTTGCATTTATGTTTAAAAGACCACATCGGGCCTTAAGAATTAGGCTTATCATATCCCGTGGGTTTACGTCGTTGAAATAGTTGGGAACATCAGCATAAGATAAGTTGCAATATTCGTCATGAAACTGTGATAGTTGGGCACGGTTGGTGAATTCTGTCCATTGGAGTTCCTTGAGTTTAGATAAAAGGATGGTCTGTTTTATTGGCCAATCAGTCTTACATGCCCAGTTAAATTCCATTCCAGCTCCATTAAATAAGTTCATCCATTCTTTTGCCCAGTACACCTTGTTACGAATTATTATTTCTGAAAGCTTGCGTGGTAGTCTGTTATTGGGTAATGCTACAACCCTCAACATATAATTAAAATGCAACTTCAGGGTCGTCAGGTAAGCTTTTGAGATGCCTGTTTCAATGTTAAGAACATAGTTGGGTGTATTATTTGGTAGCAAAAAACATCGTTTGATAAAAAACCGCTGTAGTTTTTCGACTTGGTCGTGCTCCTTATATCCCCATACTTGAGCGCAGTAGTTCATTACTGACTTTGATGCAGCTTCATAAATTTTGTATTTGCCTGAATGAGGAATATTGTTATTTCTTATAAAATTTGACCATGTTGCATTAATTGAATTTACTGAGGTGGACAGCCTTTGTGTTAGATGGTCTGACCAAGACATATTATATGTTAGAGTTACTCCAAGATATTTATATTTGTTTGTGATTTTGATTTCCGTGTCATTAAAAAACCATTTCTCGTTAGCTGCTCTGCGCCCTCCGTTTCGAAATATGACAATCTCCGACTTATCCAGATTAACTTTAAGGTCCCATCTGTTGCAGTAATCTATAAAACAGTCAATCATGTTCTGCAGTGTGTTAGTATTATCAGAGATTATAACAATATCATCTGCATAAAGCAAAACATTAATTGATAAATCTTCAATGGACAATCCTCCAGGGAGTACAGAGTGCAGATCATTAAGGAAGAGAATGAAAAGCAACGCGCTTAAAACGCATCCTTGTTTAACGCCTTTGTTGATGGGAAAGAATTCGCTTATATTTTTACCATTCCAGACCGTTGCCTCAGTACTTTCATAAAGAGCTCGTATGATACCAATCATTTTTGTTGAAATACCAAGTAGAGCCAGCTTATAAAACATAGCTTTCCTATTGATATTATCAAATGCTGCTCTAAGGTCGATAAAAAATGCATACAGCTTCTTTTTTTGGCTAAGCTGGTGTTGGATTAGGCACGTTAGGTTAAATATCTGGTCCACAGTAGAGTAATCTCTTCTATACGCAGCTTGGAATTCGCAAAGAATTTCAGTTTCATCAGTCCATTTTTGCAGTCTTTTCAGTAGAACAGTTGTGAAGATTTTATAAATTGTATCCAAGAAGGAAAGGCCGCGGTAGTTCGTTACATCATTTGAATTACCTTTTTTCAATATGGGGAATATAATTGATTTCTTAAACGAATGTGGCATTGTTCCGGTTCTCATGATATCACTGAAAAGTCGGTGAATTTCTGTTACCAAACTTGGGGTTGCGTTTTTGTAAAACTCGAAAGGTATCCCGTCTAATCCCGGAGCTTTGTTATCTTTTCCTGACCAAATCACAGTAGCTATTTCATCTATTTCGATGTCACTGTCGAGAATCGGGTTTAAAATCTCAGCAGTTGGAGGGTTTCGTGTGTATGTTAAGCAAGAATTATCATTGAGCAATTTTTTGAAATACAGCATAAACTCATTTGTAGATATGTCATTTTTAGAGGAATCAGTTTGCCCTCGTATTATTTTGGCTAATTTCCACCATTCTTTAGTTGAGGATACAACAGAAAGTTGGTTGGTAATACTATCATAATACTCGCGCTTTTTTAAAATACACAAAGTTCTGTATTTTTTCCTGCATTCTTGGTATTTCTTCTTGAATACATCAAGGTTATATTTTCTAAAATTATTTAAGTGCTTGTATAGTTTTTTCCTTGTAGCATGGCAGGTTAGGTCAAACCAAGGTGTTTTGGGTTCGAAGTTCATACTCGTTTGATTATAAGAGTGAGCAGTATACACACATTCTTTAATAGCTTGACATCGAGCGTCAACTGAATCGGTCGTTGCTATTTTTTGTGTGATGGCAAGTTCAAGGTTGTTGGTATAGATGTGGCTGCGATTGTCGGACCATTTGAGTCGTGGCAGGAGGTTTGACAATGTTAAAGATGTGCTTCTTTCAACTGTTTTAAGTTTTAATATAAGTGGCATGTGGTCAGAGAAACTTTCGCACCCTATTGAAAAGTCAGCAATATCTCCAACTGCGTCATATGAAGGGCAGCAGTAGTCTATGACTGAAGCACCTCTACTGCTTATAAAAGTGAATTCTCCATCTAGATCTGCGTACCCTCTCCCATTGAGAATAAAAGCGCCGATTACTTCTAAAAAGTCAGTGAAAATATTGCAGTTTCCATCGCGAGTTGCGTCTTTTGATGATCTTTGTTCTGAGATAGAATAACTTCTTGCTAGTTGGCAGTCAATGGTTCCTTTTTCACCAGTTCTTACATTGAACAAACATATTCAATAATAAAAACCCTTGCACGTAATTGTTCCTATTTAAAAGGTCTATTCAATATAGGCTATTATATGAGATGCCAAAGGTCAATTAACCCCCTGTTTGTACAGCAAAGATTAAAACAAAAATTTAAAAAAAACTCTCCATCTACTTATCTACATAGACTGATTTTTACAATTGAAGTCCATTCTATACAGACCTGTATTATCTACACCTATTGTTTTTTGCTTGCATCATATTTTACAAATAATTGCCAATGAAAGATTCATCCACTGTTGAGGACTCAAAGTCGAAATGAACAACGCTTAAGTGTATGAATGTACAAATGTAAATATAATGTAAACAAAAAATCCTCTTTGATGGTAAAAGAATAGCATCGCCTTTTGGCTTTGAATGGTCGCTAGGTACATAAAGACAAAGAGGTTAACCCGCCTTATATTGATTGTATTCTTTTTGTTGTTACATGAAAAATAAAAAAGTTGCATTGGATCTTAGATTTGCCAATATATATGAAATGAGTCCTTAATAAGAGAACTGCAAACATTCAAACTTTTTATTGGTACCCATTTCGCCGAAGAGAGAATGATTTTTGTTTTAACTTTTGTATCTTTTTTTATAAGGCTTAAACAAAACTCACTAAAGTTGAAGGATTTCATTCATTTAGTTTAAAGAGTATTGAACCTTTAAGTTTATCTTCTTCTTCTTTTTTTCTCTTTTTTTGAGAAAAAGAAGGTACAAAGAATCGATAAGAAAATTTATCACAAAATAAAGACGAAGTTTCATATACATATTTGAAAGAGTAAAAGAAATTTTAATTTTACTGATTGGCAGTCAAAGGCTGTATCTTTAAGTTAGTACAATCTATTTGTTTGTTTAGGAAAAATTAGAAAATGTTAAATGGAGTAGAGACCAGAGACGGTTAAGTCAATATTTTCCGTTCAAAGTTTTGAACTTTTTTTTAATAACGAGACTGTTTTCCTGTCCGGAAATTGAATCCAACCAAGCATTATTACAGCATTCGAGGAATAAAACTTTACCCTTAAGCCTTAAGTGGTATGAAAAATATAAAGAAGTATCGATCTACAACTTCATTTTTTATTTGCTCAAAAGTTCAAAAATATTGTTTTTTTTCGTGTGTCCATCTTAACATCGAACTACAACTTATAAATAGCTGGAGATTCAGAGTCCAAAAAGGCAAGGATGTTCATCAAAGCTGCCTAAGGATTATTTAAATATTTAAATCGTCTAAAACAAAAACATGCAGTCAGTGAGAGTCTATCACATCATCAAATTTGACTTTCGTAAAATTATAAAAAGATTGAAATCCTTAACCCACCACACCTTCCCATTATACTTCTTTCATAGGCCTATTTGTATTTTCTCTTATTTTAATTAATTGCTGATTAAATCGAACAACCATAATACTGAAAAATCGATGTCCGTCAACAAAAGGGCCCCTTAGTCTGAAACATTTTATCCATCGAATACCATAGTGATACCATGCCACGGATCGGGGAACATGAAATACCGCATTCTCTGAATTTTGTGTGTGTTTGAAGTGAGAATGGGCAATGTTCATCAATGGAAGTTTATTTATTTATTCAATCTACGATAGTTAAATCCACAGATTTGCTTAATGCTAAACTTATACAAGTTACAAAGTAAATGTTGATAGGTAAGTATGTACAATAAGATTTAAGAATGACTATTTTGTAGTAATAAAAACAAAGAAGCTTTAAATTGATATCTTGATAAATATACATCGAGATCATTATAATACATATTAAAAAATTTACAACAATGAGAAATAGGCTCACGCTGTCCATAGTTAGTAGAATGAGGAATTTCAAAAATGAATTGTCTCATTCTCAAAGGTCGACTTGGTGCGTAAATATTTATTAAAGAGAGCAAAAACTCACAATCAATATCATTTGAAAGAATATCGCGAACAAACATGATACTGTACATTCTACGTCTTGCTTCAAGAGTTTGCATTCCTAATAATAAGCATCTACTATTATAATTAAGATTTATAGTATCATTTGTTGCGAAATTTCTTAAAGCAAATCTTAAAAAATTTCTTTGAATATTCTCAATTCGTACTATAAGTTTTTTAATATCAGGATTCCAAATAATAGAACAGTACTCCAATAATGGTCGAACAATAGAACAAAAAATTGCTTTCAAAGTGTACGGATCTTTCAAATCTGCAGAATTTCGTTTGAGAAATCCTAGCATGGAATTAGATTTTGAAACAATATATGAAACATGTGACTCAAAACTCAGTTTATCATCAAAAACTACACCTAAGTCTTTTATTTCACGAACTCTAGATAGCTTGTTCGCATCTAGGAAATAATCAAAAACTATATGATTCGATAAACGACTGTAAGTCATAACCGAGCACTTTGACAGATTCAGATGAAGGTCATTTTGCTTGCACCATGACTCGAAGTTTGAAATATCTTGTTGAAAAGCAACACAATCATAATAATTATTTATAACTTTGAACATTTTAATGTCATCAGCGAAAATTAAGCACTCAGACCTTGATAAGACTGATGGAAAATCATTTATAAATAGATCAAACAACGGAGGACCTAAATGGCTTCCTTCGGGAACACCAGAGTGCACTGTTATTGAATTAGATTCCAGATCCCCAATTTTTACAACTTGTTTCCTACCAATTAGATAGGAACGAAACCAATTTAGTAGGCTGCCATCAAAACCATATAATTTTAATTTTTAATTAAGATTTGGTGATTAACCCTACTAAAAGCTTTAACAAAATCAGTATAAACCACGTCCATTTGACATCGCTTTTCCACTGCCTTAAAACACAGATTAGAAAAACAAGCCGAATTTGTAGTGGTTGATCGACCACTTAAAAAACCGTGTTGAAATTTAGATATATGGCTTTTTAAAATACCATATAATTTATTTTTTACTATTTTATCAAAAAGCTTTGGAATGGTTGAAAGTTTACTTATTGGGCGATAGTTTGAAACCATCTTTTTGTCTCCAGACTTAAAAACTGGGTTAATATAAGAGACTTTCCATTCATCTAAAAAATTACCACTTAGAAGGGATTGATTAAAAATAAATTGAAGTGGAAAACTAAGAGATTCAAAACAATGTTTTAATACAATAGGAAATACACCATGAAAATCTGGTGTACTAGAGGGTTCCAATTCGCATAAGGCAGTTGAAACATCTTCTAACTCACAATATAAACTACAGCAATCTGTTATAGGTACTAAATTGTTACAGTCGTAGTTATTGCCAACAAACAAATCCGTTGTGTTATAAATACTTTGAAAGCTTTCAGCAAACCAGTCAACAATAGTTTGAGGGTCACTGGAGGTATTGTTATTGTAAACCATTATTGAAGGAAAACCAATAGATTTACGCTTCATATTTACAAATTTCCAAAATTTTTTCGGATTTTGCTTTAATTCAATTTCAGTTATATGTACATAGTTACTAAAACAAAATTTTGATAGAAATGCAAATTCTTTACGGAGACGTGAATACAAGGCAAAGTCATCAGAACTCTTTGTGTTTTTATAAATTTTAAAAGCCTTATTCTTGGCATTTTTCAAATTACGCAACCTTGAGTTAGACCATGGAGGATGAGAATTTACTTTAAAAATAGAGCGTGGAACAGAGGTAACCAATTCTCTGACAAAAATATTTAAAAAATAATCAAAATTATATTTTAAACTATTATTAGAATTAAATTGCCAATCAAAATTACAAAATGACTCATTTAAGATGTTTAAATTTGCAGAATTAAAATGATATTTAAATTTATTAACAGTCTGGAAAGCATTATAATTTCTAAAGCAAATATTTTTTATGCAAATAGACATGGCAACATGATGAATTGAGTTCGAAAACAAGGGGAGGCAATCAGAAACATTAACTTCAACATTATCATTTATAAAAACTAGATCAAGCATTCTCCGCAATGAATTATGAACAAAACATACTTGGGTTAAATTTAAAGCAAACAGAGAATCGACAAGCTCAAATTCTTTTTCTGTTGAGAGCACAATTGGCAGCACCTTGTTTTCATATTGCATCCACTTGATTCCACCCAAATTGAAATCACCAATTACACAAACAGAAATATTATACTCAGAATAACTAGATAACGTATTTTCAATGTTTTTTAAATGATATAAATAAATAGATAAATGAGAATCGGGTGGAATATAACTTAAAAAAATCAATAATTTACAGTCATAGTTTCCTTCGATGCAAACACATATTTGTTCAATATTTTCTTCCGGAGATGAGCTTCCAAGGTCGATAGAATGGGCAATAAGTGAATGCCGAGCTGCCAAAAGAACACCACCACCTCTTCTGCTTCCAACATCATGACGATCACGACGAAACACAGTAAACTCTGAAGTATTGAGTAGGTATTTCTTCATTAGTTATTTCGTTAAAAAGCCAGGTTTCCACAAACGCATAAATATCATACTCGAACGAATCAACATTAACGGAGAGGGCATTTAATTTACATCTCATTCCGCCCATGTTTTGATAATATATCGAAATTTCAGATTTGTTTACATCAAAGCACGCCCCTCTGCTCGCTGATTTATTTCCGTCGGAAGATTTGACACCACTTTGTCGTTTTTTGGAAGGTCTTTTTGAATAAACTCCCTTACAATTGTATTCCTGGGCCAATTAGATCCACATAATGCTGATTTAAAGTTGTTAGCCGGAATACCAACTTTGAAATTTACAAACTTTAAATCTTTAGCATCTTTTTTCACCAGCTTATAGCACTTCACGGTGGTCTCGTCAACACCGATCTTACCAGCAACATACTTAATTAGCGATTCCTCAGAAGTTGATGCATCAAATTTCGATACATGAAACCATTTATGAGCAACAACAACATTAAGCCCATCAGCAACAGCAACATCTTCACCACAAACACGCAGAGATTGTTTTTTTTTTTTGTTTCTGCTTTCTAGCGCCAGCAATAACCCAATCATTGTTGACAAGTGCGAGATTATTCGTAGGCATATTTTCTTCTTCTACTGCCGCACCAACACCAATTGCTTCTTGTTTTTTTTTTTGTTTTTGCATTCGAGCACCAGCGATGACCAAATCGTTGCTTACTTGTGCGAGATTATTCGTAGGTATATTTTCTTCATCTACTGCCGCTGCCGCACCTGCTGCTACACCGACTGCGCCTACAAACACCTTCTCCGAAATGGAACAAGAGCAATTGTTGAATCTATTGCTTGTTGTAGCCTCACCCCTTTCACCGTCGTCAATGCATGCTTTTTTGCTTTCATTGTATGCTTTAACACGATGAAAATCATCAAGAAGATTTCGTACATCAGCATGAAGAGAATCGACATCACTCATTTTTTTTGTTAGTAAACCAACAACAGAGACAAGTTCATTGACTTTTGCGAACAGTTGATTTAAATTATAATTTGCACAATCGGAGCAACGAAAACAAATATTTGTATTTTCTTTAAGAATTTCTTTTTGTGTGTCATCCGAAATCTTAGCGCAAGTTTTATGAAATGAATTACCACAAAAAAAACCACAAGTAACTCCTTAATCTTGAATAGAGTTATTACAAGCAAAGCACTTTTTAGTTTTTTTATTCTTATTAGGCATTTTAAGAAAGAAAAATAAAGGCAACCCCACACGATGGAATTCACTGATGGTTCTATCTCTATGGGAGGTTTTAAAACCTTGCAGCCATTTACCATGGTACGGATTAATTTAATGGAAAACAGCCACCACTGAGGCTCATCATGATGTACCATACCTACAGTGGTTTATTTTTTAAAAAATAAATAAATAAATAATAAAAAGTACTGTTGGTTTAAATTTTAATTTAAGGAAATTTTCTCTGATTGATACATACATATATGTACACAGGTATGCGTCTAGACCAGTTTTCCGTGTGAATGGGGATCTAATTTCTGCAGCAATGGAAATTGAAAAAAATGCCACCCTAAAACTAACATTTGTATATTCTAAACAGCAAAAAAAAACATTTCCTTTACGGAAGTTTTATGTTGAGTATGCACCATAGCTTAATTCAATCAATTTCTTAGTGCCTTCGGCAAACTGAGGATGATTGGTCTCTATAGGATGATTGGTATCTATCAGTGCCAGAAGTTTTCATTTTTGGCTTTTTTTCCAAAATTATTTTTTTTACGGAGAAATCAATTTTACTGTAGCAATTATCTATAACAGGGTTCTATATAGTTGGAAGACCGAGGCCATTACAACATCAGGATATGAATTAGAAATGTAAATTTGCAATTAAGCTGAAACAATAATTAAATGGTAATCCTAGGTAGGTGTATGAATGCTTTTTTTGTATTATTATTAAAAACGGTGTGCAAAAAGTACTGCAATCTTCGATGAAGATTGTTATTTGTATGGGAGGTTAAAAGGAATCGTAGCTATATTTACATTTCCATATCTGAAAATGAATCCAAAGTTTGATTCTCCTGAGAGCAGAGGTAGAAGCATTATGTTCAAAGTTCTGTCAACGTTCTAACCAAATAATAGGTATAATAAAAACATTTTAAGCAACACTTTAAAAGTGGTGTTTTAGTTAGACGAATGAAGTCTTATTGCGACACTAACTTTCAAGTGTTTATGCTTCACGAAAAGCTAGAGCACTGCATTAAAGTTGCACAATAGTTAATCCAGGTCACGTGTATGCCCCTCAAATGGGCTGTTAATAGTTTTGCATAATTTACTTTGAGCCGAAAAGTGATCACGTGGTTATAATCCGCATCAAAGCCACATTTTGAAATATAATAATAATTAACTAACTATGCCAACAAAGCTGAGTGAACTACGCAAAAAGGAGTTTTATAACCTCCTGCACGGATCCCTTGGAGCCTGCCCATAGTAGCGTAATTTGGTAAGCACAGACTCTATGAAATTGATAACAAATAAGACCTTCCTAATAATAGCAGCTTACAATAATGGTTATATAAATAGCTCTAGGTTTTAAAGGATGCTTCCAAACAGAAACCTGGTGCTCTCCAGTTGGTCAACAAGACAATCCAATCAACCAGACCATTTCCACTATCTAAAACGTGCGTTCATTTTGATGAGAGAACTTTAACTCTGGCCATTTCTTTTTTGTGAAAAATTCAGAGGTCGACTTTCAAGCAAACTGATACTTCGAACCACTCTGGGCATACATGAAGTTGTCTGAGTGTACAGAGAGCACCTGTCCTGAACGAGAAGCACTCCACACTGCATTCACCTATCACAATTCACAAACGCCAACAATCAATGGTCTCAATATCATGCGAAAGAGGAGTATGGAGAAAGAAGAAGAGAGTAGTAGAAGCAGATCTTACATAAAAATAAGAAACCATAGCTAATTTAAGATCTGTTGTTTCGACTTTGTTTCAGCGTGCCCAAAAAATTTGTGACAACGATCATCTAATGCGACTGAGCTGAATCTAGTCGACAATGTTCTAAGAGCAAATGGCTACTCCAAAAGGCAAAGAACATGGAAGTTAGTGGTGTCACAGGAAAGGGACGAAAGCAATCTGGACAGAAAAGCTTTCTAACCTTACGTTAAGGGTGTAACGAATAGAGTTGGCAGAGTGTTGAAGAGATAAGGGGTAAAATCCATATTTATGCCACCAAAAAAGATTTAAAAAAAAAACACCTTCAGGCACCAAAGGACCACTTCCGTCTCCAAGAACCGAGGGTCTATGCTGTTCCCTGTAGCTGTGGGTCTTTGTATGTTGGACAAACACAAAAAGAAGCATCGCTGCTCGCTTAAAAGAGCACATTAGTGCTGTAAGTAAAAACCAGGGGGAGAAGTCGGCAATTTGTGAGCACATCTTGGACAATCCAGATGAACACCACTGTATCCATTTTGACCAAGCCAAGGTTCTAGCTCAAGAAACTGACTACATCCCACGGCTGGTACGGGAGGCGATTGAAATAACACGCAACCAAAATTTCAATCGAGACGACAGTTTTAAGCTTTCACGTTCTTGGGATCCCGTCATTAACACGTCATCCCGCAGTTCAAACTTGAAACACCCTGCGATGTAGTGAGCATTGTTTGCTCCCAACAATCTTCATCTCAACAACTACAACAACAACAACAACAACAACAACAACATCATGAGATAGAACCTCCTACGCACAGCTACAACCTGCATTGTCAATCTAATATATCATAACATCTTAAGAGCAGTTTCCCGGTGACCACGCTCAATGCAATTTGATGCGAAACGTTCGGAGTGAGTACCAAAGTGCACTCTTTAAACTTTTATAACGCGGGTAATCCAAAAAATAATTATCTATTTTGTCTATTAACAACCGCGAAAGCCTAAAAAGTTATATACACAATAATATCCACATATAAATTTGTGACTTGATCGCTTCGAATTGCTACAAAAGTTTGAATAGTCAAGTGTTTGGAATTTATAGTTTTGGGTGTATGAATGTATGTAGGTATTGGAATTATCTGTTTTCGAACTGTGCGTGAATTTTGAGGTTCATCAACTTTATGGTCACAACAGCATTGACAGTAATAATAAATTTCATGGCCTGTTCTTCAGGGCGAGATCATCCTAGTCTCGGGTTAAAACCATATGCTAGATTTCCAGTCAATTGAAATCCTAACTAAACTCTGAGTTAACTCACCATATGGTGAGATAACTCAAGAATCAAATTGAGGGCCTATTCAGTTGTGGCGTTATCTCGATTTTGATAGTGAAAGTTGTGGCCCCATCTCTATTTCGATGCATGAAATGCGTATAAGGGTGATATTTATAGTGTCGCATATCGATGACAATAGATTTTTAAACAACTAAAAGACAAAGTTATTCTTCAACTGAAAAACTGTTTCTGAGTTAGCTCGGGGTTAATTTATTTTCAGGAATAGCTAACTCTGATTTTACTCAGAGTTAACCCTGAACTGAAGAACTACACCTTAATGTCACAAATTTTAGAAAAGTAAAAGGTATTCCACATACGCCATAGTTTATATTTAAACATTATTTAATAGTAATAAATAATAAACTTTATTTTGTCAGTCCCTCTGCTTTACTTGATCTTAGAGAGCTTCGTATTCTCCGAAGTTATAAACACAATTCCAAACTTTAGCTTTTGGAAAAACTGACATGCCTATTTCAATTGTAAAAGCAACTTTGACGAATCAAAAAATGAGCTGGTAAATAATTTGCTGTTAATTACTCGTTAACAGTTTCGAATTTGTCGTTCAATGTTTTCTATGATTTCTTGGCTGTCAAAAATCAGTAAAAACTTCTTATACCTGATGGTTTATGGCTTAATAATTTGCCGTCAATTATCGTTAATTATCAGCGACAAATTCAATTTGATCGTGCAATGTTTTTTTGGGTGCTTCGCTAACTTGATATCAAGTTATCAAAGCAACTCTTTGTCCTTAATTAGTTATGACAATTTCGAATTTGTCTTTCTATGTTTTCTATGTTCTTTTTCGAAAAGTGGTAAAAAACTTATAAAACTCAAATCATTAATAATTTGCCGTTAATAAATTGGGATAAATTCAATTTTGTCATTTTTGAGTGATTTGTTTTCTACTAGTGTCAAGTTAGCAAAGCAACTTTCACAAATCGAACAATGGGTAGGTGGATAATTTGCCGGTAATTAGTTGTGACGATTTCGAATTTGTCGTTCAGTGTTTTCTATAGTATTTTAGGGTACTTTGCTAACTTTACAGAACTCGAAAAGCATGACAAATTTCTTATGCTTAATCTAATGTAACCAGACTTTAATAGAAAGCAAATCACCCAAAATTACATGGCAAACATCGCATGATAAAATTGAATTTTTCACAACTAATGAACGGCAAACGACAAAGGCAAACTATCAAGGAATAACATACTGAGTTTTGGGAGTTTTAACACTTTTCGAAAAAGAAACATAGAAAACATAAAACAACAAATTCAAAATTATCACAAATAATCAACGGATAGTTAATGAAAAATTATTTAGCCATAAACCAATTTTAGCCCCATTTTCAGGTAGAACTTTGCCAGCTTGATGTCGAGCTACCAAAGAACACAAAAAACATAGAAATCACTATACGAAAAACTCAAAATTGTCACAACTAATTGAAGACTAATTAGTGACAAACTATTAAGCCATAAACAGTTCGGTATTAGCAGTTTTAATCCCTTTTAAAGGTTGTGCTTTGCTAACTTGATATGAAGCAAACGAAGAATCAAAAAAAAAACATAGAAACATTGCACGATTGAATTCAATTTTTCAAATAATTAGCGGCAAATTATTAAGTCCTAATTCATTAAGTATAAGAAGTTTTTCACGCTTTTTGGTTGTGTCAAGTTAGCAAAGCACCCAAAAGAATATTGAAAATTATCACAAATATTAAACGACTAATTGACGGCAAAGTATCCGCCAGCTCATTTTTCAATTCGTCAAAAATGATTTGCTTACTTGCCACTTATGTATAAATATTTAATACAACACTAATCACAAATTCAATGTTCAAAGCCCTGTTTTACGAAATTCTGCCAGTTTGTTCGGTCTTTTAAACACTTTCCCTACTTGCTTTCAATTCGTGACAGAATTTTGGAAAGCGATCCTCTCTTACCAATTTGTTTTAGAATAAATTATAGAAAACATAACCACGATTACGGCATCCGATGGAAATCAGATTCAATTCTGACATTTTTACTATGAGCAAAAGTCAAAATTGAGTCTTCTGAACTCATAACACGCAGCTCACTCATTGGATTCTGTAATCGGTGTGAATAATTTTTTTTTTTAAGACTGTTCCAAGATGATAATTTTCTGTAATCTTCAATAATGTTTTCTGCTATCCCCTCGTGTAAGTGTACTATGTGTGTGGTCAATCAATGTTTCAGCTATAAAATCAAAAAATATAGAAATAGTCAAAAACATTTTTCGCCTATAATGTATTCATTTCTCGCACTAACAAAAAATCTGTTGGTTATGGTTTAAACAAAAATAAAATAAATTTAGACACGTGACAAGATTCACCAAGAATCTTTTTACTGCTATATCACGAAATTTAAATCTCGGTTTAAAGAAATATCTCACTCCGCAATGATTCCCTCACGTGCAGAAAGAGTATCTATACCAGCAGCTACATGTAGTTACACACTTCTAATCTCTTTCGTGCAGTTTAAGAGACGAAGTTTCTTTTAGATAATTCCACTATCCAATCGAGTTTTGCTAAATCAAATAATAGCCATGTTTCTAGTCCATTTTAATAACCGCTAAAAAAAAAGTAGCATGTTGAAAACAGCAACAATTTGATAAAATTCCGTATTGTTGGGGTGTTTAACATACTCTTTTTTTAAGTGAAGATAAAAAGCACAAAAAACAAGGCTAGTAATTTATCAAAGATCCAGAAGCCGGAATTTTGTACACCGCTACTAATAAAACCAACTTTTCTAATCAGAGGTTTGAAGCAGACTGAAATTGAATGCAACTAAGCTGTAAGGAAATACCATAATAGAACCGATACAAAATAGTTCATCGTTCATTCTCAACAAATCTTTCAGATACACAACCAAAATGATGAAAGATTAAAATGTAGCCAGCATTGGTGGTGTGGTGGTGCTGTTAACAGCAGAACTGCAATTCATTTAATGTTAAAAGCAGACAACATAATGTATAGAAATCAAATACAATGATGCCGGTGCCGATGCAGTTTGCTGTGCGGTGCCGATGCCGAAGAGGTATTATACCCAAGTTAATATTTAAAACTTCTGGAATATTGTATATTTATATTGAAATTATCTCGAAAATAATTGATTCTTTAATACTTTTTATTTGATATAATTGAAGTAAAGCAAAATTAAATTGTTTAATACTTTACAAAAAAAGGAAAGAATCTATCAAAAGGAAAAATAGATCTTTTTCCATCGACTTTTACTTTAAGAGTGAGTCAGTCGTTATTTTGTTTTTTTATTCAAATCAAATACAACGAGCTATCCTATTGGACGATAGAACGAGCGATCTCATTGGTTGAATAGTTCGGGTTCTTTTTGACAGCTCGAGACGATCGCCCAAAATAATAGGACGTTTACATTTTGCATTTTACATGAGTCAATTTTCATATCACATTAATTATTATGGTATTACAACTCGGCCGATCTGACACCAAAATCGACCTCGATCAAATTAATTTTATTATCCTTAAAACTACTAAGATTCTAACAAGTGTTGCCCACATAAAGTTGCGTCGGATCATTCAGTTCACTACCATCTGTCATCCATTTTCTCATACGCGAAGCCTCAACGACGCCATCATAGGGTATTTGGGTGATCTGGCAATTTTCTATATCTCTAATGACATACCGGTCATGCGGCAGAACCTTATGGACAAGATACGGCCCGCGGTACTTCGGTATAAATTTTTTATTGGTACCGACGACCGTGTCTACATTACGTATTACAACAAAATCGCCTTCGGAGTACGTCTTCGCGGGTTTACTTCGTGTTAGAAAGTAGTTCAAACTATACTCTTGTGATTTAATGATAGCGTCCGAGGCAGATGCTCTCATCCCTTCCAAGTCACGTTCCGAAGTTGCAACTTGTTTCTCTTCAAGATATTCTGTCAACTCATCAACTAATTCACCTCTTTGCTCTACACCGAACAACAGTTTACTTGGCGTCTGTTTTGTAGTGGAGTGTATGGTGTTATTTAAACTATATTCAACACGACTTAACATAACAGACCAGTTAGCGTGGCTTACCGGCTCACTTATTTTACTAAGCATAGACTTAATGACTCTGTTTACACGTTCCACTTGCCCGTTTGCTTGTGGAGACGCGACAGCTACTTTAACGTGAGTTATCTTATGCTCCAACAGGTAAGCATCAAATTCAAGGGATGTGAAACACGAACCTCGGTCTGTTATGACACGTCTTGGACGACTATAATAGCTAAAGTATTTGTCCAGGCAAGCTTTAACTTCTCTAGTACTCGTGGAATTAACTGCGTACAGTCGCACATACTTCGTAAAGGCATCGATGACTACTAGAATATGTTTACGCTTCGAATTTATAGACGGCAAGGGACCAAAATGATCCAAGTGTATATAGTATCGAATGGGACCGGTTCCTTAGGGATACTATACAAATTATGCTCATTTATACGAGCAGGAGCTGAGCACATTATACAGCAAATACAATTTTGTATAAACTTTTCAACTTTCTCCGTCATTTTTGGGAACCAATAATTTTTCTTCAACTGATCGCATGTTTTCCCAGCGCCTAAGTGACCGATTTTTTCGTGAACTAACCTAATCACATTACCCTCCATCTCGTTTGGAACGAATAGTTGCAATACTCCAGCATTATTTTTCCTAAAAACTAATCCATCCAACTAGATCGTAACCTGTTACCGCTTCTTTCTCTAACTGTTCTCGCAGCTGTTTTATAGTCTTATCGCGATTTTGCGTAATTTGAATTTGAAAATCTATCTCATCAGAATCTACAGCATGTACTACGCTACAATGACAATCGGGAATTTCAAAATTTTTGCTTATGGCACCACATAAGGATCCTAAAGGATGAGCAGTTCCAGCGGTATGGCAGCGACTCAATGCATCAACGTGACCCATATTTACACCCCCCCGATGCTGGATTGTATAGTTATAATTCTCTAACTCTAACGCCCAGCGGCCAATTTTTCTATTAAGTTGTTTTTTTTTTAGCGTCATTATCAACGAGTTGCAATCCGTAACGATTTTGAACGGGATTTTGTCTAAATAGACATCAAAACGTCGTAGGGCATATATAACTGCCAATGTTTCTAGTTCGAAGCTGTGACACCGCGCTTCGGAGGCCGTTGTGGCTTTAGAGAAATACATCACTGGATGGAGTTTTCCATCCTATTGTCGCTGCAAAAGCACAGCACCGAACCCAGCGGAACTCGCATCACAATGCAATTCAGTTTCTTTCGTTGGGTCATAGATAGAGAGAACCGGTGCCAGAGACAGTCTTCTCTTTAGCTCGTTAAAAGTTTGCTCACATACATTAGTGAAAACAAATTGGACCCCATCATGAGTTAGTTGTTGTAAGGGCTTGGCGATTCTTGCATAATTCGGAATGAACTTTCTAAAATAAGAAAACAAATCCAAGCACGCTTTTACTTCTCTCTGATTTGACGGCACTGGGTAATCCCTAATGGCTTCTACATGTGAGTCGCTTGGACATATTCCTCCTGAGTTCACGCGGTAGCCTAAATATTCTATATCATTGTAGCCAAATTTACATTTATTCAACCTCAGTTCTAAACCATTTTCCTTCATTCGTAGTAAAACTTTAGCCACTAACTGCAAATGTGATTCGAAATCAACTGTCCCTACAATGATGTCATCCATATAGATGATAATTAAACCATCATCAATCAAGTCTCTAAAAATGTTATGAATGTACCTCTGAAAGACAGCCGGCGCATTCTTCAAGCCGAAGGGCATACGCATATACTCAAACTGACCATACGGTGTGACAAAAGCCGTATACTTTATGGAATTAGGTGCCATTTTTACATGGAAGGATCCATTTCGTAAATCGAGAGTCGTAAAATAATTTTTTCCCCCTAAGTACTCTATACAATCTTCAATTAGAGGCAATGGGTAATTGTCTCTTACGGTCAATTTATTTAACGGCCGATAGTCCACACATTTCCGAATTTCACCGTTCTTCTTTTTTACTAAAACTATTGCAGATGCGTACGGGGAATCACTTGGCCTTATAATATTTTTTGCTAACAGGTCATCGGTAATTTTGCGTAATTCGTTTTTCTCATGGAATGATAAACGACGTGGCAAGCAGTGAAAAGGTGTATCGCTAGTCAGGCTTATATGCATTTCGTAGTCATATGGTTTGAACTTAATTTGCTTTGCTTCTAAATAGTTATTTTTAACCGTATCTTGTAATGCCTTAAAGTGCTGTTTATTCAGAACAGGATAAACATCTACCTCGGACGGCATCACTTCCATTTCAATTGACATAAAATCATTTAAAATTGTATCATCTGTGCCGCAAACCCCTTTCGAATGCACCGCGGCGATTTGTAATTTATTTTCATTGATGATTTGCCCATTCTGCTTAACAACTATTTCATCAGCAACTGAATGATCCTCTACTACTTTTAAATTACTAATAAGGTTTGAGTTAAGCGCACAGAAATTCAATTGTTTATCAAATGGATTTTTATTAAAACTGTTTAAAGATTTACGTTTGTTATTTATTTGACATAAGTGTATATTAAACGAGTTTAAGAACTCACGACCTAATATTAATGGAATGGCCATAGTTTCATCTGGCACTACATGTAAAAACACATTCCCGCAACGATTTTTGAATTTTATTTCGGCGTTGATTGTCCCGTATGTCATCAGTTTTTGTTTTCCAAGACCGGTATATTTTGACTTGACAGCAATATTCGAAATATTATTCGGCGTCGGCACATCAGATTTGCGTATGAAGTTAGTTGGACAACCGGTGTCAAAAAGAGATAAACATTTCTTAAATTCTCTGCGCTTAACTTTATTACTACAGTAGGCAACACTTACCAAATTAATAGCATCTACAGCACTTCGAAAATCGTCAAGATCTTCATCGTCATGACGACTAGGGTGCCTTCGTTCATCAGTGGTATCGGCAACAGCAGCGGCGGTATTTTTTACTGGCTTCAACATTTTCTTCGGGTTGGGACAGCTTCGGTGGTCAAGTCCAGTCTTCCAGCAGCGGAAGCAGCTACCGTCTGGTCGCTTTTCATACGGGCATTTGCTCTGGTAATGTCCCATCTGCGTGCAGTTGTAGCAACGGACTTCTTTTGCATCGGTTGCGTCAGCTTTTATATTGATTTTGGTCGTCGGTGGTTTTTGTCTTATAGTGGCAGCGGTGACATCGGGCTTAGTAGCAAGTCGATTGGAACGCCGCTGCTCGTACAGATCCAAGGCATTTTTAAACTGATCCATCGTTCGTGCGTTCATTAGGAGGTGTGACTCTGGTGAAGTGTCTTGCATTCCGTCGATGATGAAACCAATCAGTTCAAATTCGTCAATAAAGTTGCAGCGGGCGGCCATTTTTTCCATTTCTAATACGTACCGGCGAATGTTGTCCTTCTTGTTCCACTTGTGTTTCATAAGCATCTGGTATATTTCGTTGCGGCCAATTGCACGACCAAACTCTTTCGTGAGCATTGCCTTCAGTTCACCATAATCGAGTGCATCCTTGCTGAGGAGCAGCCTAGCAGTGCCAATCAAAGAATTACACAAAGACGTGTAGCGGAATAGGTCATCTGCGCCAACCATATTCATGACTCTCTCGAAATTTCTCAAAAAGTCGTGCACATTGTAGGCCCTGGATTCGCCATCAAACTTAACGATGGCATGTTCGATGTCTCGAAAGGTCAATCGAGATGTTAACGCTACAGATGGCGTAGAATTTTGTGTAGCAAATAGTGTAAGTTGTGCCTCAGCTTGCTCCAATCTGGCTATCGATTGCTGCAGTATGAGGACTTCGTGGCGTTTGCGTAGGAGCATTAATTTGTGGTCGAGTTCGGCCTCGGTTTCCTCATTTACAGCAGGCTCCTCGGGTGGATCTTCAACTTCTGCTCTCTGTTGGGCGTCAGCATATACTTCGTCATCGGCTTCTCCAGTTGGGAGAGTTTTGGCAGCGGCATCGTCAGCGTTTGATGGGTCAGCAGCTATAACGTACAGGTTTTGATACATCTGCTTCAGCCGGGGGAGACTGATTGTCAGAGGCACATCAATGCCTGCGCCTTTTAGCGCTTCTATCATATCCCCCTTTATCGTGTGTTGGTCGGCCATGGTGCAGAAATTGTTTTATTTTCTGTTTTATGTTGTATTTTTCTTTTTAAAGGTGAATATACCCCACATCTGATGTTTTAATACTTTTTATTTGATATAATTGAAGTAAAGCAAAATTAAATTGTTTAATACTTTACAAAAAAAGGAAAGAATCTATCAAAAGGAAAAATAGATCTTTTTCCATCGACTTTTACTTTAAGAGTGAGTCAGTCGTTATTTTGTTTTTTTATTCAAATCAAATACAACGAGCTATCCTATTGGACGATAGAACGAGCGATCTCATTGGTTGAATAGTTCGGGTTCTTTTTGACAGCTCGAGACGATCGCCCAAAATAATAGGACGTTTACATTTTGCATTTTACATGAGTCAATTTTCATATCACATTAATTATTATGGTATTACAATTCTGTGGCTGAGTGATGAGGATTCAAAATTATAAAAACGTAAATTTCCTTTGATTTTTATGTAATAGTATTAGGTATACTGTTCCTGCAGTTAAGTTAAAATTAGTTTCTCCATTAACTTAATGAACCTGGTAGTATCAAAGGATTGTGTACTAATCTATTAATAACTTTATTGACAAAATTATCAGTTTTTTAGTACAAAATAAATACTATAAAAGAATGAAATATTTGATGCAGAAGTCGTTCACTCGCCAAGGATCTTTAATATTATTCCATCCGATTCAAATGAAAAGACTTTTGAGATGGATCAGAAAAAATTGTATGCAAGAGTGGGTAGCACTTTTGGTGAAAGGCTTTACAAAGTGAACTAGCATTATTGAAAATTAAAGGTTTTGTTTTAAGAAATTCATTGGTATTATGATGTAGTTTAGTGAAAATGAGAAAAAAGTCTAAGTCTTTAGTGAAGGGGATGGCTGATGAGTGATCAAATTCCGACTAAGATTTAAAAAATAAATGCAAAACAAATTCTAAGAACTTGTTTAACTGCGTTCAAATAGGTTCCAGATCAGGAATATTAGACAAAAAATAGCGAAATTACGAAAAAAATCGACAAAACTGAATTTTGTGGAGAAAATTATTTTGACATCTTTTACAAAAAGAGCCCTAAATTTGGGCCGTGTCAAATAATCTTAGGGGGAGTGAAACAGGGTAAATTTAAGTTTTGTCCTAATTTCTCGAAAACCATCAGTTGTTTTGAACAAAAATATGCAGATACAAATTGTAGCTTATGTAAAAAAGAAAACGAAGTGAAAGAAACTTCATGGTGTAGCAAATGTAGCAAATAAGTCAAAAAATTAGTTAAAATTAGCTTCAATCGGAAGGCAATATTTTATATATGATTTATGTTTGGCTCCTCATTATCAAAACGAAAAGGAGGGTAACTTGGTGTTTACTCGATAGAATTCAACATTCAACAATAAATCGTTACCTGATTGCAGAAACTAGTTAACTTGATTTTATAAATTTTGGAGGTAAAGCAACGTTTTCAGGCAGCCATATAGGACAAGCATAGTACTAGAATATTTGCGAGGGTTGATGCTTTTGGCTTTAGCAAATGAGTTTAGTATTATAATATTTCGATTATTTGAAATCAAGGAGCACTGATTTTTGTTTTACATGATTTTTTGAGGGTAAACCCATGAATTAACTTGACCTAGAGCTGCTTTTTCAACTATAAGTTAAACTATCAGAACAATAAAAACTATAGCAACATGAACAAAAATGTTGGCTTTATCTGAAGGGTAAGTTCTATCTGAGGTTTAACTGACTATTGTAAAATCGTCTCTTATGTAGATAATCAAATAAATATTAAATATTATTTAATTGTTTAAACAGCTTTCTGATCAACAATTCATAAATTTCTTTGCATAACTGAGCAGAGCAGTTCAAATATTGACACTAATTAACCATAATCTATTATACCCAAAAACAGCTGTATTAACAATTTTGATGTCAATCTTATGGTTCGTCATTTGTATTTGAGTAATAGAAGTATAAAAGGATGACAATTTAGTTAGCTTAGGTATAGTTAAAGTTTATCTTGACGTAATTAAGCAAAAATGAAGTTTATCGTAGTTTTGGCATTATTGTTTGCAGTTATTGTTGTAGCTGCAGCAAAACACCCTCAAGGACCACCACCATCACACCATCATGGCCAACATCCAGGTCCAGAAGGGGGACGTCATCCACCCCACCATGGACATAAACCCGGTAAAGGACAACAACCAGGAGAAGGTCAACAGCCAGGACAGGGACAACAACCAGGACAGGGTCAACAGCCAGGTCAAGGTCAACAACCTGGACAAGGTCAACAACCAGGACAGGGTCAGCAACCAGGTCAAGGTCAACAACCAGAACAAGGACAACAACCAGCAGAAGGACAACAAGGAGGCCAACAGGCATCCCAAGAATAAACTGATGATAAAAGACAACCAATTTCTAGAAATGATATCTTGATTCATATTCTTATGTAGGTGTGGTTTATTTTAAACTAATAAAATTGAAGCAGAAAAACGTATTCTCTTCTTATTCTTATCAAAATCTAAGTCGCTGGTCTTACTGCTTTCTAATTCTACAGTAAAGAGTTTGATTTCCTGGGTTTTTTGGGATGATAGGTTCCCAAAGCAAAATTCCTGAAAGCAAGGTACTGGACTATATAGTCCAATGCGTCACTATCATAAGTTCCATTAGAGCTACCTTCTGAAGATGAGAAGGGGGCTGTTTATCAACGAAGCCCTCAGGCATGTTATGAGAAAATATTAAGTTGGCAATCACACTCTTAAAAAGAATCAAAATCAGTAGGGTAACAACTCACTGACAAGTTATACTTCCAAATCCAAACACATTGATCATTTTTCAATTAACAGACTATTAGCAAGTTGTCTCCAGGACGTTCGGAATAGAAGAGGTGTTGACATGGGAATAGCCCGAGGACCAGCGAGTGAGACCACAACATAATGGGAGCTGTTGTAAGATTACATACAAAGGTATTCCGAAAATCCAAATAAAACAGATGAGTCGGACACAGGAAAGGAATAGCGCTTGCCTTTTCAAAAAGACTTAGACAAGGTTTGACGTAACAAAACACCTCATAGTTCATATTGCAGCTACCTTCGCAGGAGGGCTATATTGGCTAGAGGCCAAATAAAACATAATGATGAGATAAATTAACCATAGCGTAAGATGCGTAGATAACTACATCAACACTCGTGTGATAGTAGAATCGTCTATAAGAACTCAAAGGCATTAAATAGCATCCAGGAAAAGATTGGAACGGCTCTCTGCTAGTTTTAGAAAAGGACCATTTTATCACTTGGGGGAAAATTGAACCGGATTAGATCATCTGTGGTCAATAAAATGCTTTTGAATTTAAACATTAAGAACAAAATTGAAAAATAAAAATAAAATAAAATAAAAATAATTCAAAATATCTAAAAACAAAAAAATCCACTTGAAGAGACAGACACTACATTCCAACAGAAAAAGTATATCCGTTGTCCACCATTTTGAAAAAAAAAAAACGTTGGAAGATCTAAATACGATTTGTTCAGCTCCTATTGAATTAGAGCAATATTTTTTATTTGACTTTGAAGGTAAGAATATTTTAAAGAAGTTTTGCTTCGAAAATTTTTTGACATCTCTTTTAGATGAAAAGTTACTGTCGAAAAAATTCGAAATTTTTGAGCAAAAAATGGTTCTTAGCGTTTATCTCACCTCTTGGTCATCTTAGCGAAAAATTACTTACCTACATAATATTTTGTAATTTTGTAGAACACGTAATTTCCAACATTTTTGTACATTTAAATTGTATCTATAGGTAGCAAAATATGTCTCATATCAAAGGTAAAACTCACTAACTAACATTTTACATTTACACTTATGAAATTAGACTGAAACATACTTTTTGAAACTGAAAATTCAATTTCAATTTTTAAATAAAGTTCCCGGGTATACCTTTCAATGTCCTTTTAAAAAACATGCAAAATGAGGCTTTTTGCATTTAAAAAAAGCATTTCATTCTCATTTTCTAGAACTTTTCTAACTGCACTTATTGTAAGTGAGTTTTACCTTTGAACCGACGATATGCAGCATTACAAAGGCAGTACCTCGGATAAAACATTTCTGTTTTTAGGTGGCAGCGGTTGGGAATCGAATCCACACCTTCAGCATGACAGTCCAACGCACTTACCATTATGCCCTGAGGTACTACAGCTTCTTAGTGAATTTGAAATTCACATATTCGTACCAAAAAGTACTGGTGGCAGTATACAGCCCTCTATGATTCCACTTTGGATCTCAATTTTTTCTGGTTTTAAGATTTATACAGGAATACCATCAAGTCATCCTGGTTTCTTGTTCTTTAGTGTTATAATCGCTGTTTGATGATTTGTTCTCTACTAGGAGGTAGTAATTTCATTGTCAAAAAAGACGAATCAGAACCGTGACAAAGCCTTTCTCCCAAGTGATAAAATGGTCCTTTTCTAAAACTAGCAGAGAGCCGTTCCAATCTTTTCCTGGATGCTATTTAAGGCCTTTGAGTTCTTATAGACGATTCTACTATCACACGAGTGTTGATGTAGTTATCTACGCATCTTACGCTATGGTTAATTTATCTCATCATTATGTTTTATTTGGCCTCTAGCCAATATAGCCCTCCTGCGAAGGTAGCTGCAATATGAACTATGAGGTGTTTTGTTACGTCAATCCTTGTCTAAGTCTTTTTGAAAAGGCAAGCGCTATTCCTTTCCTGTGTCCGACTCATCTGTTTTATTTGGATTTTCGGAATACCTTTGTATGTAATCTTACAATAGCTCCCATTATGTTGTGGTCTCACTCGCTGGTCCTTGGGCTATTCCCATGTCAACACCTCTTCTATTCCGAACGTCCTGGAGACAACTTGTTAATAGTCTGTTAATTGAAAAATGATCAATGTGTTTGGATTTGGAAGTATAACTTGTCAGTGAGTTGTTACCCTACTGATTTTGATTCTTTTTAAGAGTGTGATTGCCAACTTAATATGTTCTCATAACATGCCTGAGGGCTTCGTTGATAAATAGCCCCCTTCTCATCTTCAGAAGGTAGCTCTAATGGAACTTATGATAGTGACGCATTGGACTATATAGTCCAGTACCTTGCTTTCAGGAATTTTGCTTTGGGAACCTATCATCCCAAAAAACCCAGGAAATCAAACTCTTTACTGTAGAATTAGAAAGCAGTAAGACCAGCGACTTAGATGTTGATAAGAATAAGAAGAGAATACGTTTTTCTGCTTCAATTTTATTAGTTTAAAATAAACCACAGCTACATAAGAATATGAATCAAGATATCATTTCTAGAAATTGGTTGTCTATTATCATCAGTTTATTCTTGGGATGCCTGTTGGCCTCCTTGTTGTCCTTCTGCTGGTTGTTGTCCTTGTTCTGGTTGTTGACCTTGACCTGGTTGCTGACCCTGTCCTGGTTGTTGACCTTGTCCAGGTTGTTGACCTTGACCTGGCTGTTGACCCTGTCCTGGTTGTTGTCCCTGTCCTGGCTGTTGACCTTCTCCTGGTTGTTGTCCTTGACCGGGTTTATGTCCATGGTGGGGTGGATGACGTCCCCCTTCTGGACCTGGATGTTGGCCATGATGGTGTGATGGTGGTGGTCCTTGAGGGTGTTTTGCTGCAGCTACAACAATAACTGCAAACAATAATGCCAAAACTACGATAAACTTCATTTTTGCTTAATTACGTCAAGATAAACTTTAACTATACCTAAGCTAACTAAATTGTCATCCTTTTATACTTCTATTACTCAAATACAAATGACGAACCATAAGATTGACATCAAAATTGTTAATACAGCTGTTTTTGGGTATAATAGATTATGGTTAATTAGTGTCAATATTTGAACTGCTCTGCTCAGTTATGCAAAGAAATTTATGAATTGTTGATCAGAAAGCTGTTTAAACAGTTAAATAATATTTAATATTTATTTGATTATCTACATAAGAGACGATTTTACAATAGTCAGTTAAACCTCAGATAGAACTTACCCTTCAGATAAAGCCAACATTTTTGTTCATGTTGCTATAGTTTTCAATGTTCTGATAGTTTAACTTATAGTTGAAAAAGCAGCTCTAGGTCAAGTTAATTCATGGGTTTACCCTCAAAAAATCATGTAAGACAAAAATCAGTGCTCCTTGATTTCAAATAATCGAGATATTATAATACTAAACTCATTTGCTAAAGCCAAAAGCATCAACCCTCGCAAATATTCTAGTACTATGCTTGTCCTATATGGCTGCCTGAAAACGTTGCTATACCTCCAAAATTTATAAAATCAAGTTAACTAGTTCCTGCAATCAGGTAACGATTTATTGTTGAATGTTGAATTCTATCGAGTGAGCACCAAGTTACCCTCCTTTTCAAAATAGTGGCTTTCCTCTAACCCTGGGCACCACAAAAACCAAAAAAAAAAAAACCCAATGAGGAGCCAAATATAAAACATATATAAAATATTGCCTTCCGATTAAAGCTAATTTGAACTCATTTTTGACAATATTTGCTACACCATAAGGTTTTTTCAGTTCTTTTTCTAAATCTGCATATTTATGTTCAAAACAACTCATGGTTTTCGAGAAATTAGGAAAAAACTTAAATTTACCCTGTTTCACCCAATCAATTTTGCAGAAACAACTTGCTTTTACACTCTGGCGATGGCAGGTAGGAGGCACAGTACACATATCTAAGGTATTATCTTGCACATGTTGTCCGAAATGAGAACTGTCAAAGAAATTCAAGATGGCAGCCTTACGTGACCTCGTCCGCTGTATTACAACAACAACGAAGAAAACAAACACAAAAGGATAATAATAATTTAAATAACACTAAAAATCAAGAAGGAATGTTGTTTGCATGACAAAATAATGTTAATAAACACTAAAAAGCTTGAAACAATTGTATTTGCTAATAAATAAGTAACAAATGAACACATAACACACAACCAATTTTGATGTTTAACGAGTTGGGGTCACGGGATTCGCCATTTTCCACTGATTGTGATGGATGCGCAGAACTGAACAAAAATGAAAACGCTAATGATATTACCTTCAATATGTGTACTGTGGGTAGGAGGCTTTTCACTAGTAATTCGAATGCACAGTACACAAAAAAAAAGGTATTATCTTGCGCAGGTTTTTAAAAATGAGAACTGTCAGAAGGAATAGGAAAGGACACCCTTTATAACACTTCTTACGCTTATATCCTGTTTTTTTCTAGGTATTTATCATGATCTAATCCAGATCAGATCATGTGGAAAAGAAAATGCGGCTAATACTATGTAAGTTTTTTTTACCAGACAAAAACACTCTCAAGAATCAAAAACATTTTGCAGCTACAACAATATAACTTCTCTCATTGGCCACGATTAGATATGAGAAAAAGTATAAAGTTAGTTTAGGTAAAAAGAAGGATATTTTAATGTACCTACTCTATTATGGGTCAAAATTATAAAGTACACCTTCATGAAATAGAGTACAATACTTTATTTAAGAGTTCGGCAGCAGGGTTCTTCTGGTATCTTTAAACTTCGAAATTTAATTCTTTTTTCAAAAATTATAACAACTGTTCTTTCAATTTTTCAAATTTAAAATGTTCTATTTCCAATTTGAAGCGAATTTCTCCCTCACTTTAAGCATCATGGTCTATGAACAGATAGTTGCACAGACGGACAAGCGTCAGTATAGGGAAAATCACTCTCTGTACTTCTCCTTTTCATCATATGGTTAGTTTTTACAAAACCCCCTTCATGTTGTTTCAACAAAAAACCAATGCCTTCCCTTATATAAAGCAAGAATCAAAGACAACAAGTACCTATACGTTCGACTCAGCATTCAAAAATACAATTAATTTTACCTACCTACTCCTCCTTTCCTGAACTACTTGGGAGAATGAAACTGGTAATGCAATTCTATACAATTTAGCTCCGCAAAGTGACAAACTGTCTAGAGTGGAAGTTAACCATCACTTCCTGTTTAAAGTGTGTACAGGCTTAGAACAATGGAGACTTCTTACAATTCATTGGGTTTCCTTGAAAACACTATTCAGTAACATATCATATCGACACGTCCAAGCTTCATGCAAAAAAAATCATGTTAAAATATCTTAAAACGTTTTTGATGAAATTGAATAAAATTACAGTTTTGGTATATGGGTACATTTCATAATAAAACTCCTTCCACCTCCTGCATCGATCGAACTGAACAAAATCCTCCCAGCAAAATGTTCAAAACTGTCGGATTGGATAAGATTTTCCTTTAACGCAATACAAACTTACTTTTTGTTCAAATTCTTATTGTGAACTCTTCTACTCATAGATTAAGTTTTGTTTTTGTTTCCTGTTAATCTTCTTAAGACTTATATTTTCCCTTCACAAAAAGATTTTGTCTATTTAAGTTTAATACTTTGAATTTGAATTTCAAAATAATAATAATTCAGAACTATGTTTTTGAAGGAATTTAAATTTGTGAAAATACATAGATAAAAGGGTCCATTTTGCGGATTTATATAAAATCGTTATTTTTTAGCCAAAGTTGTTGCTTCTGATGACTGGAGATAAAACAACCTTTTGTTACATTTCTTACTAAACTTCGACTTTAAAAGAAGAAATAAAAACTATGAAGCACAGAGTCAAATTCCGGTCAATTAACGTGGAATCAACTAATTGGGTTTTCGAAGAAATACATAATGGGTTTGTTGATAAAAACTGAATAATTTTGTTTACATTGGATGCAAATTCCTTGGTAACTATACTATTATATGGGATAAATACAAATTTTCTTTCATTGTTTTGCTGAACTGAACATTTTTTCAAAGTTATTTACTTAGAGCTTTCGTAGTTTCAAAAGTTTTTTTTTTTAACATTCTTTGCAACAATAAGCCTTCTTTGAGACAAGTCAGTGAAAAATCTTTTTGCTTGCCGCAAATTACCTACATGAAGGGGAGAACCTGACAAAAAAAAACTTTACATTTTTCTGCTTCAATTACAAATATATTATTGTGAGATAAATCATTGAAATTTAAAAATGTAATTTTCATTGATCATCAATTTATTCCTTTGAAGGTTCTGCCTGTTGGCCTCCTTGTTGTCCCTCTGCGGGCTGCTGTCCTTGTTCTGGTTGTTGGCCCTGTCCTGGTTGCTGACCCTGTCCTGGTTGCTGACCTTGACCTGGTTGTTGACCTTGGCCTGGTTGTTGACCTTGACCTGGTTGTTGACCCTGTCCAGGCTGTTGACCCTGTCCTGGCTGTTGACCCTGTCCTGGTTGTTGTCCATGTCCGGGTTTATGTCCATGATGGGGTGGACGATGTCCCTCTTCTGGGCCTGGATGTTGTCCATGAGGGTGATGTGGGGGGCCTTGAGGGTGTTTTGCTGCGACTACAGCAACAGTTGCGAATAATGCCAAGACTACAAGAAGTTTCATGTTTGCTAAATTATGTTAAGATAAACTTTAACTATACCTAAACTAACTAAATTGTCCTCCTTTTATACAGATTTCAGTCCAACCAAAATGACTACAGACGTCAGAATTACTTTGAAAGTTGATGATATGTCAATATTATGATAGTCCAGTTGTGCAATGTATGTTACTGAATTGAAAAACAGCACACTGTTTAAACAAGCAGATATAATAACAAAGTATTGTTTTAATAAAAATGTGTTTTATTTGTAAGTCTAAGTTACTCAATACCTAAACTTTGCATGCAAAAGCAACGTTTTTTCAAATAGAGTTACTTAATTATTGTTCTTATAAAACTCTAGACTGATAATTTAGTCTCTATTTCTTTAACTATTTTTGTTAAAACATTTTTCATCTTTGAAGTATTTATATTATAAAAGTTTGATTTTATTATTATTTGTAAGAACTTGATGCAAATTCCCATATCCTTAAGGTATTGTCTTAAGGCTTCTTACTGAATAATGTAGTTTTCTTCAAGCACGTCACTTAGGGCGGTATTCACCGAGCACTCATAAACGGCTCTTAAGTTTATGAGGCTCCTAACTCAAATAATATGTGTGCTATTCACCAACCACTCATAGCTCTTTTTCGAAGTTCGAAAATGAGAACAACTCTCTCTTCCCCAGGTACCCCCAAACTGTGAAATCAAACTATTTTCAAAAATGACCGCACTTTGTCGGTACTTCTTGGATCCTTGAAAAAATGAGTGTTGCATGCACATAAATAAATTCTTTGTGAGCCAGACCTGTGTACTTAAAGCATAAGTACAAGTACCAGTACAATTACCTTGTAGTTGAAATTTTTTAAGTACCAGTACAATTCCTTGGTACTTGTACTTAAAAATTTTAAGTACCAGTACCGGTACTTGTACTGGTACTTTAATTCCACAAAAGTACTTGAAATTTTTGTATTGATTACATTTGTACTTTTGAGATGTACTTAAATACTTTTCAATTCCTTTTTAATTCCAAAAGTACTTTAATTCCTTTTAATTACTTTTAATTCCTTTTCGAAAAAAAATACTAGAACTAATATATGTCTTAATAGTACAGGTAAAATAGGATAAATTAAACAAAAAAATTAGTACCATCATGAAACTTGGTGAAAACGTTTCATGTACTATGAGAATGAAAAATCAAAAGAGTCTATAAAATATTTCACATGGAAGGGTGTTTATTTAGGGGGAGAGGGGGGAAGTTGTGGTGTATCAAACAGAAAAATTAACTTTGATGCAACATATTCATATGACACATGTTTTTAAGGTAGTTTTAAAAGCTGAATCAAATGAAACCAAAATCAAGTCGATACGGCCTCCGTGAAAAAAGTTATTGTCATTTTTATGTAAGGATGACTCTATATTCAGTATAAAAGTCAAATATTACCGAAAACCAGTTGAAAATAATGGTCCGTCGATGAAATTTGTCAACAATGGTTCATTTGTCATGAAAATCAATAATAAGAAGAGTCTATAAAAATATCTGTGGTTAAACGGTGTTTTTTTGAGGGTTGGGGTTATGCTGCGATTAGTACCATAAAACCTGTGGCTAAAATGGTACCCTCATCTCGGATCAGGCCAAATACTTGGGTGTGATCCTTGATAAGAAACTGAACTGGAGTCTCAACACTAAAGAAAGAGCAAAGAAAGCTATCGTTGCGTTCTATTCCTGCAACAAGATCTTTGGAAGATCCTGGGGACTCAATCCAAAAATTATCAGGTGGATGTACACGGCAGTAGTTAGACCGATACTTACCTACGGTAATTAAGTTTGGTGGAACGCAACTGAGAAAGCAACAAACCTGAAAACCTTGACGAAAGTTCAAAGATTCGCATGCGTAGGTATTGAGGGGGCCTTGAAAACCACTCCTACAGCGGGACTGGAAGCGATACTCAACTTGAGACCCCTAGATCTATTCGTGCAAGAATCTGCAGCATACAGTGCCCTGCGCCTAAGCCAGACTAAATGCTGGAAGCAAAGCACATCAGGCCATACTCAGATTCTGCAGAGATATGTGGGAAATAATGTTTGCACAGACTACACAACACCCCATTTAAACTTCAACAGACCCTTCCCTACCTCTTTTCCTAATAGAGAGGAGTGGGAAAACAACCAACCTTTCAGTAATGAATCTACGATAACTATCTTCACTGATGGTTCGAAGATGGGCACTGGAGTTGGTGCAGGAATTTTCTCGGAAAATCTGGGACTAGCTAGCTCCTTCAGACTTCCGGACTTTTGCAGTGTCTTCCAAGCCGAGGTTTTGGCAGTGATAAAAGAAGCTACGCAAATATCAATGATGGCGATACCACGAGCTGATATCACCCTCTTTATTGATAGCCAAGCAGCAATAAAAGCAATTTCTGCAACTGATATTCGAAGCTTGTGGCTTGCTGTCGCGAAGAGCTTAGGGTTCTTGGCATGCAGCATAACATTAGACTCTGCTGGGTTCCCGGTCAGTGATGTACAGGGAAACGAGGGGTATGGTTCGTTTCGGCTTTTTCATTTCGTTTTTTGTTGTTTCGTCTAGGTCGTTTCGCATTTTGTTGTTTTGAATTTCATTGTTTCACTTTTCATTTATTTCGTTTTTTATTGTTCAGAAAACTTTAATTTCGTTTTGCAATTAGTTCGGTCAAACTTTATTTCGTCTTTGATTGTTTCTTTTTTCGATTATTTCATTTCTGAAATATTTCATCCTTAGTTTATTTCGTCTTTAATTGTTTCGTTTTCGATAATTTCGATTTTCATTGCAAAGTTTTTTGTTCATTTCGACTTTCAATTATTTCGCCATCGTTTGATTGGCTTTTTGATTTGTGTGCATGTAAAGAACCTAAAGGCGTTAAAATTCGCCAATCAAACGATGGCGAAATAATTGAAAGTCAAAATGAACTAAATTTTCAATTTTCTCTATTATCACAACCTTCCATACGCCTTGCATTCACTAACATTTGTTGGAAATTAATACAAACATAATAATTTTAAACGGTCATGCCCTTTTTTGTCCCGCATTTAGGTACCTAGTGATCAAAAAACTCTGAACTTCCTTTAGGTACTATGTATTTTAATTCTTATTTTTACTTCAAAATGTTACTTAAAAAAAACTTTAAATAAAATATGTAAATGTTTTAAAAATTAATATCTGATAAATAATTGAAAACAAACAACTAATTCAAATTAAACGTATGCTATGTTTCCGCATAATTTTGTATAATTGCATGCTTATATGAAGGGTCTTTTTAGCCCTTTATCAGAATAAAACGTCTTTTTTGTCCAGAAAAGTCTTGATTCTGGAATCTTTACCAAATTCTCCCTCTTATAACGGGTGATTTTTTAGCTGGTTTGGTTTTGGCAACACTGGTTTTGACAGCTGACGTGTGTTTAGTACCTTGTGTCACTGTCAAACAGCTTCAGTTTGGTTTGCAATTTAACCATGGATCGTCTTACAAATGAACAACGCTTGCAAATTATTGAATTTTACTATCAAAATTCGTGCTCGGTTCGAAATGTTCATCGCGCGCTGCTTCCATTTTATGGTCGGCATTCTCGACCTTCTGAGCAGTCTATTCGGAAGATTGTGACCAAATTTCGCACCAAATTTACTTTGTTGGACATTAAACCACCAACACGTTTACGTACTGTGCGTAGTGAAGAAAATATTGCGGCCGTATCAGCTAGTGTGACAGAAGACCGCGAAATGTCGATTCGGCGCCGTTCCCAGCAGTTAGGCCTTTGTTACAGCACTACGTGGAAAATTTTGCGGAAGGATTTGGGCGTAAAGCCTTTTAAGATACAGCTGGTGCAAGAACTAAAGCCAGCCGACCTACCACAACGCCGAATTTTTGGTGAATGGGCTCTTGGAAAGCTGGCCGAGGATCCGCTTTTTTATCGAAAAATTGTGTTCAGCGATGAGGCTCATTTTTGGTTGAATGGGTACGTAAATAAGCATAATTGCCGCATTTGGAGTGAAGATCAGCCAGAAGCATTGCAACAGCTACCAATGCATCCCGAAAAAGCCACTGTTTGGTGCGGTTTATGGGCCGGCGGCATTATTGGGCCATATTTCTTCAAAGATGATGCGAATCGCTGCGTTACTGTCAATGGTGAACGCTACCGAGCGATGATAACAAACTTTTTTTGCCCGAAATGGAAGTTCTTGACTTGCATGATATGTGGTTTCAACAAGACGGTGCCACATGCCACACAGCACGCGAAACAATGGCGCAATTGCGAGGCGAGTTTGGTGAACAGTTAATTTCACGTTTCGGGCCGGTCAATTGGCCGCCTAGATCGTGCGATTTGACACCATTAGATTAGGGGTATGTCAAGGCTAATGTCTATAGGGACAAGCCCGCTTCGATTGACGCACTGGAAGCCAACATCCATGCATTCATTCGTGAGATACCGGCCGATATGTGTGAAAGAGTATGCCAAAATTAGACTCAGCGGATGGGCTACCTGAGACGCAGCCGCGGTCAACATTTGCATGAAATTATCTTTAAACATTAAATTGCAAGGTTCAAACTATCGATTCAAATAAATATTTCATTCATTTTTTCGAATTTTTTGTGTTTTTTTTTTTTTTTAAGTTCTAAACCTCTTAAAAAATCACCCGTTATTTGAAATTGTTAACCTTTTCAATATTTTTCCAATTCCACACTCTACGTGTTTTTTTCATTACTATTTAATTTTTTTCTTTTATTGTCAACCAAACAAAGTGACTCAGAATCAATCATAAACTAAGTAACTGATAACAAAATAATCGAATTGCAAAACAAAAGAAATATATAGAGACAAAATGCGAAACAATCTTAAACGAAATAACCTTAGCTTAAATAATCCGTAGATGTTTCAATGAAAATGCGAAACAAATAAAAAACAAAACAACAAAATCGAAGTAATCGTGAGACGAAATGATCCCAAAACTAAGTAATAAAAAAACAAACAAAGCTTTTGCGAAATGAACGGAAATTATTTCGACCAAAACGAAATAACAGTGAGCGAAATGAAAAAGACGAAACAATAGGCACCCGGAAACGAGAGAGCTGATGAGTTGGCGAGAACAAGCCTTTTATACTGAATATAGAGTCATCCTTACATAAAAATGACAATAACTTTTTTCACGGAGGCCGTATCGACTTGATTTTGGTTTCATTTGATTCATCTTTTAAAACTACCTTAAAAACATGTGTCATATGAATATGTTGCATCAAAGTTAATTTTTCTGTTTGATACACCACAACTTCCCCCCTCTCCCCCTAAATAAACACCCTTCCATGTGAAATATTTTATAGACTCTTTTGATTTTTCATTCTCATAGTACATGAAACGTTTTCACCAAGTTTCATGATGGTACTAATTTTTTTGTTTAATTTATCCTATTTTACCTGTACTATTAAGACATATATTAGTTCTAGTATTTTTTTTCGAAAAGGAATTAAAAGTAATTAAAAGGAATTAAAGTACTTTTGGAATTAAAAAGGAATTGAAAAGTATTTAAGTACATCTAAAAAGTACAAATGTAATCAATACAAAAATTTCAAGTACTTTTGTGGAATTAAAGTACCAGTACAAGTACCGGTACTGGTACTTGAAATTTTTAAGTACAAGTACCAAGGAATTGTACTGGTACTTAAAAATTTTAAGTACAAGGTATTTGTACTTAAATTGTACTTAAGTACCAATATACTTAATTACTTTACAGCTCTGTTTGTGACTACAGTAATTTTAATTTCTTTCCACTTATTTTCTTAGGTGCCAGTTATAGCTATCATTGAAACTCATCATTGAAAATTTTAATGATTGAGTTTTAGACGTGTAGGAAGTGAAATCGTTTATTATTTTGATGGAAAAATAAACCCTAAGACTTAATTAATATTTCTAGCCAAAAAAATTGTTCAAATAGGCCCAACTTTCCACATAAAAAGACTTTTCTTATTTCAATGATTGAACTACCTTACCAATGATCATTGAAAAATTAAAAGTCAATTTTTGAGGAAAGTTGGGCCTATTAGAAATTTTTTTTTGACTATAAATATTAATTAAGTCTTGAGCTTTGATCGTACATCAAAATAATAAATGATTTTGCCTCCTAAACGTCTCAAAACCAATCATTAAAATTTTCAATGATGAGTTTCAATGATAGCTATAACTGGCCCCTTAGTTTTGTCTCGGGGTGCAGATCATTGCACGTTTCAGTTTGTTTTATATAGGGAAATGTTCTTACTTTACTTTTTAGTTTCGCTAATTATTTCGTTCGTACATTGTTTACTACGTTTGCGGATCCAAAATGGACTCGTTCGCTTAAGGGAGATAGACGTCAAATGTTGGTTTATATTAGCTGTGTCAAATGAAGAAAAACTGCATCAGGGGCCCAATTCCAAAAGAGTGAGTTTTTTCTGTGTACACAGAAATTCGTGTACACATCGATTTTTGCGATTCGGCAAGTGTGAGTTTTAAGTTTTTGACAGATATCGAATGCACAATCAATCAAATTTATTTACATTTGTTTTGGGTGTGAATAGAATGTGTACACAGAAAATCAGTCACCCTTGCGGAATTGGGTCCAAAACAGTATAAATGTGTGAAAACTGTTAAAACTGTCAAAACTGTCAGATTTAAGCAAAAATTTTTTCTGAGATAAATTTTAGCTTATTATTATCCCAGACAAACAAATCAACTGGTACTGGTACTTCGACATTTCTCCACCACAAAAGTAGGTGCAGGAAATATTGTTCTTAACTGTTCTGAAAAACATCATGGAACACATAGTGACAGAATGAAGAATAGTTTGGGTAAGGTTTTTACTCATAGAACACACAATCCTGTACTTTTCTGTAATTTTCTATTCGGAGCAGATTCATTGTATACACCTTTTACTATCCTATTTTTTCAAATTTTAACAGCAAACGGACACAAGAATTATCTTCACCGCGTGAATTACAAAAAGAACTTAAAAAATTGAAACAATAAATAAAATTTCTGAAGACAAAAGGAATAACATCGATCGAACTGAACAAAATCCTCCCAGCAAAATGTTCAAAACTGTCGGATTGGATAAGATTTTCCTTTAACGTAATTCAAACTTACTTTTTGTTCAAATTCTTATTGTGAACTCTTCTACTCATAGATTAAGTTTTGTTTTTGTTTCCTGTTAATCTTCTTTAGACTTATATTTTCCCTTCACAAAAAGATTTTGTCTATTTAAGTTTAATACTTTGAATTTGAATTTCAAAATAATGGCTAATTCAGAACTATGTTTTTGAAGGAATTTAAATTTGTGAAAATACATAGATAAAAGGGTCCATTTTGCGGATTTATATAAAATCGTTATTTTTTAGCCAAAGTTGTTGCTTCTGATGGCTGGAGATAAAACAACCTTTTGTTACATTTCTTACTAAACTTCGACTTTAAAAGAAGAAATAAAAACTATGAAGCACAGAGTCAAATTCAGGTCAATTAACGTGGAATCAACTAATTGGGTTTTCGAAGAAATACATAATGGGTTTGTTGATAAAAACTGAATAATTTTGTTTACATTGGATGCAAATTCCTTGGTAACTATACTATTATATGGGATAAATACAAATTTTCTTTCATTGTTTTGCTGAACTGAACATTTTTTCAAAGTTATTTACTTAGAGCTTTCGTAGTTTCAAAAGTTTTTTTTTTTAACATTCTTTGCAACAATAAGCCTTCTTTGAGACAAGTCAGTGAAAAATCTTTTTGCTTGCCGCAAATTACCTACATGAAGGGGAGAACCTGACAAAAAAAACTTTACATTTTTCTGCTTCAATTACAAATATATTATTGTGAGATAAATCATTGAAATTTAAAAATGTAATTTTCATTGATCATCAATTTATTCCTTTGAAGGTTCTGCCTGTTGGCCTCCTTGTTGTCCCTCTGCGGGCTGCTGTCCTTGTTCTGGTTGTTGGCCCTGTCCTGGTTGCTGACCCTGTCCTGGTTGCTGACCTTGACCTGGTTGTTGACCTTGGCCTGGTTGTTGACCTTGACCTGGTTGTTGACCCTGTCCAGGCTGTTGACCCTGTCCTGGCTGTTGACCCTGTCCTGGTTGTTGTCCATGTCCGGGTTTATGTCCATGATGGGGTGGACGATGTCCCTCTTCTGGGCCTGGATGTTGTCCATGAGGGTGATGTGGAGGACCTTGAGGGTGTTTTGCTGCGACTACAGCAACAGTTGCGAATAATGCCAAGACTACAAGAAGTTTCATGTTTGCTAAATTATGTTAAGATAAACTTTAACTATACCTTAGCTAACTAAATTGTCCTCCTTTTATACTGATTTCAGTCCAACCAAAATGACTACAGACGTCAGAATTACTTTGAAAGTTGATGATATGTCAATATTATGATAGTCCAGTTGTGCAATGTATGTTACTGAATTGAAAAACAGCAAACTGTTTAAACAAGCAGATATACATAACAAAGTATTGTTTTAATAAAAATGTGTTTTATTTGTAAGTCTAAGTTACTCAATACCTAAACTTTACATGCAAAAGCAACGTTTTTTCAAATAGAGTTACTTAATTATTGTTCTTATAAAACTCTAGACTGATAATTAAGTCTCTATTTCTTTAACTTTTTTTGTTAAAACATTTTCATCTTTGAAGTATTTATATTATAAAAGTTTGATTTTATTATTATTTGTAAGAACTTGATGCAAATTCCCATACCCTTAAGGTATTGTCTTAAGGATTCTTACTGAATAATGTAGTTTTCTTCAAGCACGTCACTTAGGGCGGTATTCACCGAGCACTCATAAACGGCTCTTAAGTTTATGAGGCTCCTAACTCAAATAATATGTGTGCTATTCACCAACCACTCATAGCTCTTTTTCGCAGTTCGAAAATGAGAACAACTCTCTCTTCTCCAGGTACCCCCAAACTGTGAAATCAAATTGTTTTCAAAAATGACCGCACTTTGTCGGTACTTCTTGGATCCTTGAAAAAATGAGTATTGCATGCACATAAATAAATTCCTTGTGACTACAGTAATTTTAATTTCTTTCCACTTATTTTCTTAGTTTTTGTCATCATTGCACGTTTCAGTCTGTTTTATATAGGGAAATGTTCTTCCTTTACTTTTTAGTTTCGCTAATTATTTCGTTCGTACATTGTTTACTACGTTTGCGGATCCAAAATGGACTCGTTCGCTTAAGGGAGATAGACGTCAAATGTTGGTTTATATTAGCTGTGTCAAATGAAGAAAAACTGCATCAGGGGCCCAATTCCAAAAGAGTGAGTTTTTTCTGTGTACACAGAAATTCGTGTACACATCGATTTTTGCGATTCGGCAAGTGTGAGTTTTAAGTTTTTGACAGATATCGAATGCACAATCAATCAAATTTATTTACATTTGTTTTGGGTGTGAATAGAATGTGTACACAGAAAATCAGTCACCCTTGCGGAATTGGGTCCAAAACAGTATAAATGTGTGAAAACTGTTAAAACTGTCAAAACTGTCAGATTTAAGCAAAAATTTTTTCTGAGATAAATTTTAGCTTATTATTATCCCAGACAAACAAATCAACTGGTACTGGTACTTCGACATTTCTCAATCATTTTCTCCACCACAAAAGTAGGTGCAGGAAATATTGTTCTTAACTGTTCTGAAAAACATCATGGAACACATAGTGACAGAATGAAGAATAGTTTGGGTAAGGTTTTTACTCATAGAACACACAATCCTGTACTTTTCTGTAATTTTCTATTCGGAGCAGATTCATTGTATACACCTTTTATTATCCTATTTTTTCAAATTTTAACAGCAAACGGACACAAGAATTATCTTCACCGCGTGAATTACAAAAAGAACTTAAAAAATTGAAACAATAAATAAAATTTCTGAAGACAATAGGAATAACAATGTGTGCGTGCGAGACTCATTTTCGTAAGGATCCAAGAAGTACCGACAAAATGAGTCAGTGAATTTTCTTGAAGGGTTACTTCGAAGGTTTTCGAATTAGTTTTCGGAGAGAGCGCTCATAACTTTATGAGTGGTCAAGACCACTATAAATATTCACTATTATTGCTTGGTGAATAGGCTTATGAGCCTCATAAAATATGAGCCGTCGGTGAATACCGCCCTTACATTTTTCTTCTTTCTTCTTTGTTGTGTTGTAATCAGTATTGAGAATTTTCGAATAACACTTGAAACCTTAATATTCCACTATTTATGTATGGCTTGAAGCTAAGGACTATTAGACCCAAACAATGCACTATCTTAGTATCTCGTACTCTTTGTAAAACTTATGAAGCAACCATTATTTTCGTTTTCCTAAGTTGCTTTGTTTGTGGTTCCAATCAGACTTACCAAATTGGGCTTTTTATCGGAGACTGAGCTATCTTCTTCCATAATTGTCGACAACAATTTCAGTATGGCATCGCAATCATAACTGGACTATAAATAGTCCAGAACTATTTGTTGCGTAAAAATAAATTATATTAAAACACTTTTTCCCCAAACATATCCTTAATGCATTCTACAATTTGGCACCACTTTTTACACACTGAGGGCGGTATTCACCAAGCACTCATAAACGGCTTTTAAGCTTATGAGGGCTCTTAACTCAAATAATAATAGCTCTTTTTTGACGTCCGAAAATGAGAACAACTCTCTCTTCACCAGACACTCCCAAACTGCGAAATCAAACTGTTTTAGAAAATAGCCCTACTTTGTCGGTACTTCTTGGATCCTTAAAAAAATTAGTGTTGCATGCCCGTACATAAATTCTTGTGACTACAGAGTGATTTTATTTTATTTCCACTTATTTTCATTTTCTTTAAGTTTAGTTTTGTAAGTCCCGGGGTGAAGATCATTGCATGTTTTAATTTGTTTTATATAGGGAAATTTTCTTACTTCACTTTTTAGTTTCGCTAATTATTTCATTCAAACGTTGTTTACTACGTTTTTGGGTCCAAAATGGACTCCTTTGCTTGAAGAGAGATAGACGTCAAACGTGCAATGCATTGGTTCGTATTAGAAGAAGAAAAGCTAGATTAGAACAGAGCACAACAGCAGGAATGTGTGAGAACGGTCAAAATAAGAGAGAACAGAAAAGTGCAACTTTGTGTTGACGGGATTGACAGTTGAAGTCAAATATCCAAAAAAAAAAAAAACAAAAATTCCGGAAACTCTAAATCCTGAAACCCCTATTTACTGAAAACAAAAAATCCCGAAAGCATAATTGAAAAAAAAGTAAATTATAAAATCATACCAACATAACTTAAAAAGAAAGTTCTTAAATTCACTTTCTTTTTTGACGAACTTATTTTATATCAAAATCTTCGAATTTGGGAATGTAAATCCCAAAGGTAAATCATTTTTCTTGTTGCCAACCAACTTTCACTTAGATTTCAACCTTTTTACCAAGGCAAATTACATATCCTACGTGTATGTATTTTGAAAGAATAGTGCAAAACTCTCACGTCAACACTAGAGGCACAATCTTTCAAAAGTCCGTCCAATTACTCACTTACGCTGACGACATTGATATAATCGGACGAACAAAGCGAGATATCAGTGTCAGTGGTGCTTTCGTGAGTATTGAGAAGGAATCCAAGAAGATGATGGGGTTAACGCTGAATGAAAGCAAAACGAAATATATGCTGTCAACAAGAAAGGACCACTAACATCGATGTCTCGGACAGAACGTCACTATAGAAAGCTATAATTTTGAGGTGGTCAGAGACTTTTTCTACCTCGGATTTATAGCGACTCAGCGAACGATACCAGTGCTGAGATCAAACGAAGAATTCCTCTTGCCAATCGCTGTTTCTTTGGGCTAAGAAGGTAATTGAGAAGCAAAGCCCTCTCTCGAGCAACTAAACTGTCCCTGTATATAAGACGCTTATCATCCGGGTCCTGATGTATGGTGCAGAAGCATGGACACTTTTAATGGTGGATGAGAATGCGTTAGGCTGTTTTGAGTGAAAAATTCTCTGGAGGATTTTTGGTCCCGTCTGCATAAATGAGGAATGGAGAAGAAGATACAAAAACGAACTGTACGGGCTGTACAGCGACACCGACCTAGCCAAAAAAATGAAAAGCCAACGACTGAGATGGCTGGGTCATCTAGATCTTTGAATCCAACCCCGTGGGACAGCGCATTAGAGGTAGACAGCGTAAGAGGTGGCGCACGCAAGTTGAAGAGGACCTCAAACCTACTTGGCATGTAAAACTGGAGACAGCTAGCTAGAAACCGAGCTGGCTGGAAGAAGCTTGTTGGTTGAGGCCACCCCGGACTGTAGAGCCACCCTATACCCTAAGTAAGTAAGTAAAAAGTAAGTATGTATTTGCTTGGGCTCTTTTAGGTTATTTTGATCAAATGTTGTGCCCATTTTCACTCCTATAAAAAAAATCTGCTCAGATATCATCTAATTCACAAACTAACTTAAACGTTGATCAAAAGTTAGTAGTTCACAAATAAAAATTTCATAATAGCCGTGTTTCTTAAGGGGTGGCAAAAAGTGTATGGCATGAGTAGATGAAAACTATAATCTAGTACTTCCATATCTACTCATGCCCTCATACGCGAGTAAAATGTGAACTTTTGCACACCCACTCTCTCATTTGAGGTCTATAGTTTAGTCTATAGTTTTTGGCAACAATGACAAAAGTATTTTTAACTTAAGGGCTTATTGCGAAAGTCTATTCAGAATAGAATTAAAGTCGAATAGACTTAAATTCTACTGTCGGTATTGCGTAAATCTATTAGAATTGTTTTTTTTTTGTACTTGATATAGAATTTTTATTTCTATCAAGAATTTCTGATCAACTTTCCTCTGATAATAGAATTGTTTAAGAAAAAATGGATAACGATAAATAAGTAGTAGTGGAATAAAAGTCTCTAAGGCCCATTTGCTGATACGAAACCTAAATAATTTAAGTAGAACAAAAGCGCTTTGTGACAGTTTACGCAGAGAGAAAAGTAGCACACTTTTATGTAGAACATAAATACTTAGGTTTCGTATCAGCAAACGGGCCTTAATGCAGTACAGTCAAAAATTGCTGCTACTTAACAAATTTGTAATTCCAAAGGAATATGAAAAAACCTTTAGTTAAAAATCGAAATTTAAATTAATCGATACATATCTAAAAAATTCGAAAATTTTATTTTTAAACTAAACTCAACAATTGGTTTCGGAAAGCACTTCCTTCGGCATTTATACATTTTCGTCATCAAATGAAAATCCTCCTTAAGTACTTAGAAGCTTGATTATATCTAGTTTGTTAATTTATCTGATTTATAATAGAACTCCCAGGAACCCATCACGCACCTGAACTGCTCTTAGCAATCCAGTTTTATAATAATGAGAATTGAGGAACATTTAAAGCAATTTGGCTCTGTCTTTTAAGACAAATGCTTCTTTTGTAAATCAAGTTCTTCTTAAACCTATTAAAAACAAAATAATCTTTGTGGAAAAAGCATCTTCTTATATATGAACAAGTTGTCATCCAGTTCTAGTGAATCGAAGTGCAGTTTTAAATTTTGTCTGTGTCGAAGTATTTAAACAATTTTTACACTTGTTAAATGCTCTAATTCATATTTAGCTCAAACCAAAAACTCGCTTCTTTTCCTTAGTACAAAATGATTAACACAAACAAAAATGCCAAAGATTCGTTGAACAAAACTTATTTTCAAAAATTCGAAGTATATCAACGGAAGTTTGACATTTCAACTCAAAGCTCCAGTCGAGAGCTTTTTACTTTTCTATTTTAGAAAGTCGATTCTTTATGTCTGTTCGGGTACTTCCCAAAACTACGAATTTAGCCCAAAGTTCTGCCAAAGTTCATATAAAAAATAAAATTGTGCTAAAATTCGTAGAAATTCGTAGTTTTTAAACGAACAGACCTTATAGTCCTGTCATATTGTATTTTTACCAAATTTTGGGGTAGTTTTGATTTGCTCCCTGTTTATGTTTTCGGGGTGCTGAATCCGAATCCGACATTTGCGAATTAAAATTATTTCATGACGCAACATGGAAAAAAATGGAAAAATACATTTTTTGGGAGTTTTTTACTTATGGCTCGAAAACTATCACTTTTTCGTGAATTACATCAAAACACAATTGAAAGTATAAACAATTTCTGCGACAACCCCCCATTTGGACTCAAGCACTTGTTGAGAATTGACGTGTTTTTACTGTTTCTAGACAAAATTTAAATTTTTGTCTTTAACATGAACCAAAATATATCTTTCTGGTGGTCTTTGATGCGCTGAGTTCGAATCTGGCCTTGAAATTGCTCTAGCACGTCACGTTTTCGAGATATGTGAATCTAAAAATACAAAAAAATGCGGTTTTGATCCAAATTTGGGGTTATAAGTATAGAATAAACTTCCTTCGAAATGACTCTCGCAATAAGGCCGTTAATTGCTCATTTAATGTACCTTCTTTGGTGAGCTTTTTGCAATTTTTTTCTCAAACTTTCATGGATTTTCGCTTATAACTTTTTTATTTTTGGTTCTACGACAAAAATTCGTTCGACAAAAATTGTAGATAGTCTTATTTGCAACAAAAATTGTTAACTATTTTTTCTGTGACTATAGTTCGTCAGATAAACCATAAAAACCATTTGAGCCCCTTTTTCCAAGATGGCGGCCGCGGGACAAGGGCTGCAATCCCACAAACTTGGATTAAACTTTAAACTGACCCTCTCTTGAAATCTAAAAAAATAAAATTGCATCCTATGACAAATGCAACCCCAAATGTAACTTTTCAATGGACTAATAGACTTCTCCAAAATAATCTGCTACAGTAATCAATTTCCCTCTTCGAAAAGCGCCTGCAGAACGAAAAGCAGTAGAACTAAAAAATCTTTCGTTTATGATATCGTTGTGTTAATTTTGTAATGGGATTTTTCATTTCACATCAGCAGTGTACAAAGCTTGATTTTTGTTGTTTCCTACATAACAGCATGGCTGCCGGTAATTTTGTTTGCATTTGTGTTTGTTTAAATTATTTATTTTTGAATTTGTGCAACTCTTAATGAATATTTTGCAGCTTTTTTATTGTAAGCATTTCGTTATCGTGTTGGAGAACAACTTAAGCCTAGTACATACTTCCTCGTGAAGTGAACAATCAACAGTGGAGACAGTGATTTTTTGACATTATGCTCACTGGTACAGACTTGCGAATTTGTTGTGAACGTTTGACGTTTAAAACCACAATGCCTCCAATGATGCATTTTTCTTTTGTAATAGAACTGTCAAGTGTTCACCAAGAGGTCCCCTACATTTTGCACGGGAATACTCTCCACACAGCTTCACGAGTACCTCCACAGGTGAAGAAAAATTCCAATTTTGTATGGATTCACGACATGATTCACAAGTATGTACTAGGCTTTAAAATTTCGTTTCGCATCAGCAGCGTACTCGGCTTCAGTACAAAATCTAAACGAAAATCTACTAAGATCAACAAGAGCTTGGTTGTTACCGAAGAATATTTACTGAACTGCTGTGAATGTGAAATATTTTCATCTTAATTACTCGGTTATGTACCTACTTTTGAGTTCAAAGGGCACGGTAGTGCCCAGCCAAGTTCGCAGCACTACACCCTTTTTACAGGAACAAACTCAAGCGATTTTCAACCCCACTCTAACTTCAGTACCAATAAAGTCAGAAACTTCAAATTCGGAGTATTTGCTGAACTGATCAAACACAGGTGGCTCACCAAATTTCAACTCTCTAGCATTAGTAGCTCCCAAGATATAGGACTTCAAAAATCGCAAAAACCGTAACTGACTGATTCACTGACTGACTGACTCACTGACAGATCATCAAAATTATGGAGCACTTCCCGACATCGTAGAAACTAGAAATTTCGCACAACGGTAGGCCTTGTGGTCCATACAAAGGAAAACATCGAAAATCTGCAATTTTCTATTCAGGGGGCGTGGCATCCACCCACTATCTTAAATATTCTATAAATTATATGGAGCCTTTCCGATTGTTGTAGAACAATATAATAATAACAATATATATATACACTCAAATGGTCTCAGATTTCATGATATGTGATCCGAGGAGCTTCTCAAGGGATGAGTGAAAACCAATTTTGGCTAACACGATTATCCTCGAAGTTGCATTCATATTTTTTTTTCGATGCACTGTTTCTCGCAAAGGCCCCAGTTGTGGACTGCAAGACTTTGATTTTTTTAATAGTCTTTAATGGAGCTTTCGAGGCCTATACTTCTTTTTTTGCTATCGTTCACACCCAAAATCTGCTGTGGGCTCTTAGTCTATCATGAACTTAAAACTTGGCATATATTTTAGATCTCATTACTTTTTTTGGATGACTTTTTACGCACAGGCTCCTTTTTTAACATTTATGTTTTTGTTGTGATAGTTTATTATCTTGAATTTTATTTTATTGATAAGATTTCACACTTAACTCACTGACTTAATATAATTCATATTTTATTTTGGAACATAACATTAAAATGAGAATTTGAAAGATCCTGATAGAAAATTGTATTGAACTAAGACAAATTATTGTACTTTTGTGCTCGAGACAACTTAGGTATTTGTATCGCATTAACTCTATCGACTTCTCAAGATATATAACTCTTGGATCACTTCACAGAGTGGGAATACAAATTTCCGTGAGTTCAAATAAAAATGCTGTATTTTATTAATCATACCAATATTTCGAGGTTTATTCCTCATCTTCAGGGTCTAAAATAATATTATTCTTGTATAAAGATAATAAAATTTAATACAACATATGTACGTTATCTAATTGATTACAAATTGTATGTTGTATTAAATTTTATTATCTATATACAAGAATAATAGTATTTAAGACCCTGAAGATGAGGAATAAACCTCGAAATATTTTGGTTTGATTAATAAAATATAGCATTTTTATTTGAACTTAAAGAAACAAAACAAAGAATAAATACAATTTAACTTAAAAGTTCAGCAAAACAATAATAAAAATATACAAATTTCTTTCCTTTTTATCGCATTTCAATTATCTCTCTGTTTAATATTTTTACGAATCTATAAGCCGTTCTTATACCTACTATTTTTAAAAGTCCATCAAAAAAGTTTGTGTTGTGATTGTGCTTTAAGAACTTACTTAGCAACCTTAGTTAAATTTCAAGTTAATTTATGTTCAGCGTTTTATGTAGTATCTACTTATTTAATCTATGATTTGTTTGAATTTTATTTCTTGTTCAGTCACCGGTGTTTGCAGTTAAGCGGGCTTCAAAATTATGTAGTTAGGCAACGTCATTCATATAAGAGTTGCAAAATGCTGCATATAATTAATTTTGTAATATGTTGTTGCAACAGATTTTTAATTTTTTGACGTCTTAGCACTTTCGGTTTTTTTGCATAACTTATACAATTCAAACATAAATTTTGTAAGTACCTACTTATGGTAAAAAAATATTTATTTAAGTTTAACAACATCTTATAAAAAATTTCAAAATCAAAACACCTATAAAAATAATTCAATCTCACTCTCTTCAAAACAAAAAAAAATAATTAAAACTTATTTATCTTTTCTCAGCTTATCACTTGACACCTCGATTGCCTGCAACCATAATTTCAACTCTTCTGGCATTGGTGGTGCAGTCTTTCCCTCAGGAAACTGCTTCATTACATCAATCACATTACAATTTGTTATGCACTGCTTGGAAAGGGCCACAGCTCTCACAAAACCATCAGCAAGAGTAATAAATTGTTGTTCCAAATAGATGGCCTTATCATCCCACCAAATGAGTTTCGTATCGATTTTATACGGATGGAAGATTGGAATTGTTCGTCTGTAGCGAACGCTCGAAGCACCTTGCACCGCTCCACCACCGAGTTTCTTAACCTCCTCATACAACCCTGTTAGGCCATAGTAATGGAATCGAGCAAAGTCAAGTTCACGCAGATATCTGGCGTTGTTCATGTGACGAATAAAGATGTCCACATCTTGGGATGTGCAAATGCCTTGTATGGATATAGAGATTCAACAAATTATAATGTAATTCGTGAATAAATTTGAATATTATAAAACTGTATTAATTTACCATAAATTGTCGTCTTTTCAGTGATTTTTCGTTTCTTTTGGAATAAACGGCCCGCAACAACAGTGAAAACGACTCTTATGAAGTAATTCACGTCCCAAACAATGTATAAAATCAATAAAAGCACAAGTAAAGACATTTCGATTGTATATTTGAATAAGTATCTGGAATTAAAAAAAGAAATTATACTAGTTTCATTAAAAAAAACCAGCTAAACTCAGAGCGTTCACACCACGCTGTTGATGACCTTTGTTTAAATATACGCAATTATATGTACATTCTTTTGCCTTATAAACGAACAAAGTGCATTTAGTGTTTAAATTTAAACAAACAAAAAATTCATTCACATTAAATACAAATTTCTCTTAATAATTCCGTAAAAGTTTGAAAATTATGTAGATGCAATTTTCAAATAACAAACTTCAGTTGCCACCTTGCAATTACCTTGATAAATGTAAAAGACAAACAAAAACCTTAACCGTGATAAACTTACCTTCCTAATCAAAATAATAATAATGAAGTAAATACAGAGAGGTTATTCCCAAGAGTACGGCTCACCACCGCTTGTATTTGCTTGTAAACCGACACTAATTCAATAAAAACAATAAAAGTTTACTTGGCTGAAATTCGATGTGGAAAGCTTTTGAATCACTTTCTAAAAAACAACAACGAAGTATACCCACATCTATACCTATCTATATTACATAAGTGAGGTCTGAGGAACTGATGTGGATTGGACTGCACTGAGGAACAAAATAATAATAAACAAAAGCTGCAAAAGCTTTTTTTAAATTAATTCGAAATAAGACTTTGATGGGCATACACTTAACATTTTTACTTTTAGAAAAAAGCAGTCTAGTCGAATGGTTGGTATATCGTGTTTTACGTTAAATGGAAGTTCATTGAAGTTTTAACGGTTATTAAGGGCAATTTTCCACTTTAGGTCGCTGAAAACGAAAAGAAATAATTTTAAATACGTTTAAGATTTCGGATGAAAGATATTTTTCTTAACAAAAATATGAGTGAAAAGTTATTAAACATCCGACAATAAACATATAGAAGCTATGAAATAATAAGTGAAGGGAGATTTTTATTTAAACATTAATAAAACTTTTTTTAACAATTTTTACTAAATCAATTTAAGCATGGCTTTGCCGTCTGCCGATTGACAATTCAAATACATAATAGAGGTACCTTTGTTTTAACATACAATTAAATTTGTTTCTCTCATTTTATTAAAAGTTTTCATTTATGATCCTTTCACGATAAGCTAGCGCAATTTAACAATAATTATTGAGTTTAACTACCTCCATTTCATTTAGCATGTTTCTTACATCTTCTTCTTCTACAAAGTCCCTTCCCAGGTAGTACCTCCTAGTTTCCTTTAGAGTTAGACATTTGCCAAGGAAATGGATAACGTTTTCTCTCTCCTCAAGATTGCAGATGCTACATATAACTGGTAAGTCATCTCGGTACGGAATAAAATTTAGTTGAAGCAGTTCCACTCACAGCTTAATAGCCGTTCCACACTATCCCATTGAGTATTAATACATGTCAAAAAAGTGTGAAGAAAGTCAGGTATAATAGTGTGGAAGCAAAATATGAAATTTCATCACACACAACTTGACATCGCATCCTACACGATTTGACATGTGTTTATACCTGAAAATATTTAAGATCGGTTCTAAAACCATCACACATTCTATCCCATTTGGGCGTTTGAGGTTATGGTGAAACTGATTTGTTTTGATACAAGTGTGGAAGCACAATATGAAAATCATTTTCATCACACAAATTTGGCAGTCGTATGAAATTCTTTCCCACTTTATTCTGACATGTGTTAATACTTTGTGGGATAGTGTAGAGGCACTTTAAACATCATCGAAATTTGTTGGATACTGTTTACATCCCGAAAATAGTTTACCTCTTGCAGGTTATGTTCAAAAAAGCTGTACGTTGCTCTGTGTACAGAGCTTGTTGCTTGACCTATGAACCTTTCCCTGCACTGCAAATCCACATTCTCGATCATATCATAGAGTATTGGTTTCCAGAGTCGGTGGTGTTCCACTTCAAGGCCTTGCGATATTCCACAAAAACTAGCCAATTCCAACCATTCACCATACCAGTGGCGTAAAGTGAGTTTCTGCCGCCCGGGGCGGTGGAAAATTTTGCCGCCCCTCCCCCCCCCCTCTCTTCCAAATTAGTAAATATTCAATTCCAAAAAAAAACGACTAACATTAACTAAAAAAAATCTACAAAATTTTTCGGCAAAGCTCAATTTATTATTTTTTCATTTCCACTTCTTTTTACTCAGTCACCAGTCACCACGCTTGCGTCAACATGTAATATCGGGCATTAGAGAGTTTAAGATCTTACGATTATACAAAAAAGCTTAAGCTGAAACTTTTTTCTAAAACTGCCTCATTTTCTGAATGAATTTTGCATAGTAATATTAATTAATGCTTTTTTTTAAGTTTCGGCTACAAACCTAAACGACTGGAAGGATTTCCTTAACACTTGGTATAATGTTTTCTGATCATTCCCCTCATATATTTTTCACTTTTTTAACCAAAAGTAACGATACCTACCTGCCACCTGCCATGCAATTTTCTGGGGAATAGGTCAAAACTCTGGTTTCAAAATTCTGCTTTCCAAAATTCAGTTTTTTTTAAAGAAAACAACTGATTTTCAAAATTCAGCTTTTTTTAGCTCTGTCTAACAAAATGTTAAGAAAAAGAGAATTCTGTGAATTCTGTTTTAAATTAAAGACACAGGCATTCATGAACAAAATTAACCTCGTTTTTAAGCCAAATAAGTTTTTCTTATATAACAGTTGTATGAAGATACCGTTATTTTTGGAGCTAAAAACATAAATGTCCCTTGTAGCCAAACCTTAAAAAGTTTAATCCCAAGTTTGAAGAGAATCCACCTATTCAAGAGCTTGAGCTAGATCGAAATACAAAACAGTTTTGTGTAACGAAAATCTTATAGACAATGTTGGTTCTATTTAGTAGTTCGGCCATACAGAGTTGATGATTTCTCATAGTTTTTGTGAGCTTTTTAATGATTTTTTAGGAAAATGTCATAACATTTTGTTTAAGTGAATATTGACACTTACCATCAGCACGTGCAGTTGACATAAAAAAAATTTGCGCCTTACAGAGAAAAAAAAGTTAACTCCTTTTTTATTAAAAAAAAACCTCACTCAAATGTGCTCAAAACTTTGAATTTATCCTCGTTGTTACTCAAATTTAGTGAAATTGAAAACATTTTAAAGATTTTTGAGTTAAATAACCATCTATAACTATCAAAACAAGTGTGAATTTAGCTGCTTTTCACACTAAATGTCTAAGCTGACGAAATATGCAAGCCTCTTCGAGCTGCAAAAATGTTTTTATTTTTATTCATTCCGGTATGCGTAGGTATCTACAATTATGTCTGTTATAACTCGCAGTTCTTAATTCTGTTATATGAAACACTGGTAATAATGAAATAAGTGGTTTGGAAAATTTTTCATTATTTGCAGAATTTTGAAAGCAGAATTTTGAAAATAGATTTTTTTCCTCAGGCAGAATTTCGAACCCATCCCAATTTTTTTTTGTAATTTTACTAAATCTAATTTTTCTCAAAAACAGCTTAACAACAATGACTTTTGGTTTTCCTGAAAACTTTGTGACAGATTTTAATCAATAATTCAAAAGAAAAAGTTTAAAAATTATTTTGAAACGAAATTTTCAAAAAAGTATTTTTTTTTTTTGGATCTTTATAGACCAGGAAAAATAGCACAAAACCTATGGGGAACCTTGAAAAAATTAATTCATGAAATATTAAAATTGGAATCGACGCAGAATTGCAACCTCTATAACATATCCAAAGTCCCCCAAAATCCCCGCATTGGCTTTTTGTGTAGATGCATTTGAAGAGGTGCAGACGGGGAGTATTTGGAGGTCTATCAAACTAAAATATTTGTTTGGGTAAAACCTGATCATATGATACATGTTTCAAGGGTATTTTTTAACGTTGAATCTAATGAAACCAAAATCAAAATGATACAACTACCCAAAAAGAAGTTATAGTCCTTTTTATGTAATGATAACTTTTTTTTCAGGTACAACAGGTAAAATATTACCGAAAACCCTTTGAAAATAACGGTATGTTAATGAAACTTGGAATGAATGTTTCATTTGTCATAGGAACTAAGAATCAAAAGAGTCCCTAAAATTATCCATGGTGAAAGGGTGTTTTTTTTAAGGGGGAGGGGCAACAAAGAATGTTAACCGTAACACCCAAATAAAAACTCTTGCACTCATGAAACTCGCCAAAAATATTAAACTCTTCATGGCAACCAAGAATCAAAGTAGTCCATACAAATATCTTTGTTCTAATAGTGTTTTTGTGACTGTTAACTTTTGACTTGTTCTACGGAAAATACGATTTCAAAAACTAATTTTTGCATGAAAAGGCCCATAACTTTGTTTAGGGTGCTTGTATCATTTAAGTTTTTCTTTTATTAGATTCAGCGTTAAAAATACCCTTAAATCATATACCATACTTTGTGGATATACCTCAATTACACCAAATCGGAATTTTGGCTCAAATCTTCCAACTTCTTCCCAGATTTTCCCTCTCTTTAATAAAAAAACCCCAGAACAAATATATTTATGAGGACTATTTTGATTCTTGGTTGCCATGACAAATTTAATATTTTTGGCGAATTTCATGAGTGTAAGAGTTTTTTCGTGGGTGTTATGGTTAACATTCTACACTTGCCCCTCCCCCTTAAAAAAACACCCTTTCACCATGGATATTTTTAGGGACTCTCTTGATTCTTAGTTCCTGTGACAAATGAAATGTCCATTCCAAGTTTCATTAACATACCGTTATTTACAAAGGGTTTTTGGTAATATTTTACCTGCTGTACCTGAATAAAAAGTCATCATTAAATAAAAAGGACTATAACTTCTTTTAAGGTGGTTGTATCATTTTGAATTTCTTTTCATTAGATTCAACGTTAAAAACTACCCTTAAAGCATGTATCATATAATTAGGTTTTACCCAAACAAATATTTTAGTTTGATAGACCTCCAAATTCTCCCCGTCTGCACCTCTTCAAATGCATCTACACAAAATGCCAATGCGGGGATTTTGGGGGACTTTGGATATGTTATAGAGGTTGCAATTCTGCGTCGATTTCAATTTTAATATTTCATGAATTAATTTTTTCAACCTCGGAACCTATTTTTCCTGGCCTATTAAAGTAAATTTCAAATTTTTAAAGTAGTTTTAAAGTTTTTTTTTTGAAAACTCTATATTTAAAATTGGGTCGATATTTTTTTGAAAGTTTAATTGTTATGTGTATATTAATAAAAACTTAAAATTTGAATACCAACATTTTTCCTTAAAAATGTTTTGAAAATTTTATAATAATATTTTTTTTTTTAAACTGCTCCAACGATGTTTAGTTATTTTTTTAATTAATTCATCATGAAATCATTTGGCATTCTTTTTTTACTTCAATCGAATAATAATAAACATTTTTCTTTCATAAATTCCATGTCTTTTTTACAATTTATAGAACCAAGTTGGTTTCGCGAATCGGCATTTCAATTCATGGAGTCGTGAATGTGGGCATTGAAATTCAAGGCCATATCATATACCATACCAATCATTCTAACTCCTAATTGTCTTGAGTGCAGCTTGCTTTGGTAGTCTTTCGTTTGGCATGTTCATCACTTTCAGTATGTAGTCCACTTGAAGCTTGAGAGTAAAGCGGTGATAGTCCTGTTTCCAACATAACTGCATAGTTTGGTGTGCAAGGCGGGAGATGGACAATCCGTTTAATGAAGTATCAACAACTTCTCCACTGTGTCATATTGCTTGGCACCCCAAACTTGTGCTGCGTACAATAAAACTGACTCCGATACAGCTTCAAATACTCGAAACTTACTACTGTGTGCTACGTGTTTGTTTGCAAAACATCCTTTCCAAGAAGTGTCTATAGCAGTTTTGACATTTGATAGTTTTTCTTGCAAGTGTCTCCTGTCTCTCCATGCTAAGGTTTTGCGTAAAATAAATCCCAAGATACTTGTATTCCTTTACCACTTCTATTCGTTGGCCGCTGAACGTCCACTGCTCATTCCTACTAATTCTTCCTGAGTTTTTTTTTAACTATCTAGAACCCTTTATTATATAGTTTAAACAGTAATGCTTTACGGTCCACGGTATCGAAGGCTGCCTTAAGGTCCACGAAGAACGTATAAAGTTTATAGTCCTCTTGCAAATGAAGATTCAACTATACTCCTTCAAATTGTTGTGGTCCACTGTTGTATAAATAAATAAAAAAATAATATAAATTGGGTGGCGCAACAGCTCATGGAGAACCAGGGCCTAGTGACTTACAACTCACAACCATTCCTGTGTGCGTGTTTGTTGGCAGGAATGGAGGGGACCTACAGTTTTTTGCCGAGTCCGAACGGCTAAATGAGAAGCACTTTTTCATGACAAGTATACTCTTGGAGGATTTGTCAGTTCCTCGCAAGAGGCAGTACCTCGAATAAAACATTTCTGTTTTTAGGTGGCACGGCTGGGAATCGAACCCACACCTTCGGCATGACAGTCCTACGCACTAACCATCAAGCCACTGTTGTATACCTCGCTCTGAATCCAGCTTGATACTCTCTAAGTTGATTTGTGCTACCTATCCACCTTGTTAGCCGTTTTTGCATTTTGCGGTAAAAATTTTATAAGTAACATTTAGGAAAGAGATGCCTCTATAGTTTTCTGGATCTGTTTTGTTACCTTTTTTATAGATATGAAAGATAATTGCTTCTTTAAATTGCTGGGGTACCTCCCCATAATTCATAATTTAGTTGAACAATGTTTTAAGTTGTCTTCTGAGTTCTGTGGATCCATATTTGTTGAACTCGACATCAAGGATTCTGTCGGGCCCAGGAGCTTTTCCATCCTTGAGTCCATTTAAAGCTGCAATTACCTCCTGTTCCGTTACTTCACCGTCCATGATTTCATTCTAGATAAAAGGCGCCGCGAATTGCCAGGTGCTTCTTATTATGTCAGGCTTAAGCAGTTTATTGAAATGGTGACCCAATACCACTGGGCTAAGATCTTTGTTGATCACAAATTTTTGTCCGTTCAGTCTTTTCACAGTTTTCCAGAAATCTGAAGAATTTTTACAAGCTGTTAGGCTTAAAGCTTGCGATTCGTAGATAACTCTTTTTTATTTTATTTGCATACCAGTTTATATTTCGTATTTGCTTCAATGTAAGTACCTCGTGGCATGATGGTTAGTGCGTAGGACTGTCATGCCGAAGGTGTGGGTTCGATTCCCAGCCATGCCACCTAAAAACAGAAATGTTTTATTCGAGGTACTGCCTCTTGCGAGGAACTGACAAATCCTCCAAGAGTATACTTGTCATGAAAAAGTTCTTCTCATTTAGCCGTTCGGACTCGGCAAAAAACTGTAGGTCTCCTCCATTCCTGCCAACAACACGCACACAGGAATGGTTGAGAGTTGTAAGTCACTAGGCCCTGGTTCTCCACGAGCTGTTGCGCCACCCAATTTATTTATTTATTTGCTTCAATGTAACTGTCCTTAAAATATCTTTCATTAGAATTTCAGAATAGCTTGAGCCAGGTGAAAGATATTTTTCTGATCCTCTCACAATCTCTGTCAAACCACGGTTGCTTTATTTTTTGCCCTTCGTAGCTTGTCGTTTCTTCTTCCTAGTTGCATTGGTGAATTGATTGATATATACTGCTATAATTGTTTTTGATATTTGTCCGAAGTTTATCAATTGTTGTGTGCCTATAATGTAGTCCAGGTTTCATACGTATACTTTTCATTCCATGTAAAAAATTCTTAAAACACCTTTAAGGAATTTTTAATAACAGAGTGTTTTCTCATGAAAACAAACAAAGTTGGTTGGCGATACAGAAAAAGACTCACGTAAGCAATTATCGATGAGTGTATAAATCATCATTACAAACAAATACATATAACTGTTACAAGTGACTTATGAGCACTCTCAATGCTTAGCTGACATCCAAAAAAAGTTCGAATCGATGTAAGTTAGATATAAAAAGTATGTGTTCGCCACAGTGCACAAATCTAAGGCAATGTAGGTTGTCAAAATTGAGAGTTTCGCTAACTTACAAAAACACGACAGTAAATACATATTGACTTTACATTTGACAAGTAAACGAACTTCTGGATTCACCATTTAAACCAATCATGATAGATACGTAGAATTGAATAAAAATTAAAACGCTGTAATGATAATGCTTTTAATATGAGTGATGTGATTATTCGCTACAGGACCAATTTACCGTTAAAGTAGTTGTAGTAGGTAGTATTAGTATTTGTAATTATTTTTACTTTCCACTGTATTTATAAAAATAGACAAAATACTTTATTTTGTGTTTTTTTCTAAGAAAAATATTTTTGTTGAAAAGTAAAAATTTATAAGAATATAATGACATAAGAAATCGTCTGCTGGGTAAATTAAAATAACTATTAATTTTATTTTAGGTACATTAAGTATAAATCTTAATATTTTCGTTCGGTCTGTAGGTCTGAAAGCATTTAAAAATTGCCGAAAAACTAAATTGTGAACATACATACATTTTAAAAATGTCGTAACATCATATTAAATCAAAATATTATTATTTTTATTATATATATTAAAAATTATAAGAAATGGTTAGGTTTGAATGGGCTTATCTCTGTCAAATTTGAACATATATAACTTTTTAAACAGGTCATATTAAAGCCTTTAGTCTCTACTTTATTTTGTCGATTATGACTCTATATTTGCTTCAAAAAAAGTTATGGCCAATATATAAAAAAATTTAGAAATCCTTGTATTTTTGATTTTTTAGGTTGGTTTTTGTTTACTTTTCCTGCTTAATTTTTTTCATAAAATTTTTTGAGCTATCCATTTCAATAGCAAATTTAATTTTGAACATAAAATTTTAAATGCAAAACTGCCAAATTCGGCTTAGTTTTCGAGTTATACCAAAAATTTTGAAAAGTGGCCGGTGTGACCATTCTCTCAGAAACGCATGGGTGAATTAAGAAGCATTTTCGGCCTTAAAAATGCTTATGGGCCAAACAAACATAATCAATAAAAAAAACCCTTGCTCGTAATTGTGTTAAAATAGAGGAATACAAAAATTAAACTTCTTCATAACTTAAATTCTCTTAAAATAAATTCTCTTTACAACAATCTCAATTGCCAATCTGTTCCAAAGAACCATGTTTCTTCCATTGAGTTCAATGATGACACAGTACACATATCTAAGGTATTATCTTGCGCATGTGGTCCGAAATGAGAACTGTCAAAGAAATTCAAGATGGCAGCCTTACGTGACCTCTTCCACTGTATTACAACAACAACGAAGAAAACAAACACAAAAGGATAATTTAAATAACACTAAAAAAATGTTAATAAACACTAAAAAGCTTGAAACAATTGTGTTTGTGAATAAATAAGTTACAAATGAACACATAAAACACAACAAATTTTGATGTTTAACTAGTCGGGGTCACGTAGAGTCACCATTTTTTACTGATTTTGATGGATGCGCAGAACTGAACAAAAATGAAAACGCTAATGATATTACCTTCAATATGTGTACTGTGCAATGATGAGTTATTCTTCATTTAACAGTACGATTCTCAACCCCTTGCGAGGAGCCACATGTCATCTCATAGGATCTTTTGATTATTCCTTGTGAAGTTTGTTGCGATTCGATAACATTTTTGTATTTACCCCCTTATCGTACTAAGAAAACTCACAACGAAACTCACCACAGCATTTTGTTAGTAGCTTCTTGATTCATGAACGCACACATCAGTAACGCCACACCGACCAATATGTTATGTATTCAGTTTTTCTAGTCCCGAGCATAGCTGTCAAAAAAGTATCTGTTTCTTTTTAGATCACTCAGCTCATAGTGCTCAACTTGTGTTTCTTTTTTAAGTCAGAGCTAGCTAAGAAGACCGAGCGAATGAAGAAATTAGATGAAATCAGTTCCAAATTTTGGTGCATAAAACGCATTGCATTCGTATGAGAGTTCAGTGCTTAGATGTGTTTCAAAATTATATCGGTGAGCTCTGATCATACTCTGCTCAGAGCTAACTCCGATAGCTCAAGCTCTACTCCATGCCCTGCTCAGAGCTAAAAAGCAAAAACGCTTATATACAAAGCAAAAGAATATCGCACCGTTGTCCTATTGTTTTGTTAAGGAAATAAAAGTATACACATATTATATACTTTTATTTTCCTTTCGCACAAAGAACATCATGCCGATTGCAAAATCCACAAAATTTAACTCCCAGGAAGTCGACCTGATCCGCGTCTATTCACATCCCCGGTAGAAATTAATAAGTAAACCCACCGGAAGAACTACATTGTCGATTCTTAAAACTACCTTTTCATTTCCGAACTTTCTTACCGATGCCGTCAGTTTTTGGCTTTCAGCTTCATTGGTGCGTTCTTTTCCCAAAAATACTTACTATATCATGCGTTCCAGTTGTAATCGATTATTTGTCTTTGATGAAGTTCAGAGAAAAAAAAAATTAAAAGAAAAATTTTTAACGCAAAAATTTATGATGTTATACTCTAATAATGCAAATGAATTTTTTTTTCTGTCGTTTGCTAGATGAGATTCTAACTATCCTAACAAAATTGTAAATTGCCCGACTTTTCCACTACGATTTTTTCCGAAATCGGTCTAAATGTTTGCATTAGGCGCCAGTTATAGCTATCATTGAAACACATCATCGAAAATTTTAATGATTAATTTTGAGACGTTTAGGAAGTAAAATCATTTATTATTTTGATGGACAAATAAAGCTTAAGACTTAGTAAATATTTTTAGTCTAAAAAAAATAATTCAAATAGGCCCAACTTTCTACATAAAAAGACTTTTCTTATTTCAATGATTGAACTAACTAACCAACCAATGATCATTGAAAAATCAAAAGTCAATTTTTATGGAAAATTGGGCCTATTTGAATTTTTTTTGACTAGAAATATTAAATGAAACTTGAGCTTGAATGATTTTGCTTTCGAAACGCCTCAAAATCAATCATTAAAATTTTCAATGATGAGTTTCAATGATAGCTATAACTGGCACCTTAAAAAATCTTTTCAATGAAATGATTGTCCTTGTCCTCTTCATATTTTATTACTGTTCTCTTCACACACGATAAACTTTAAAAAAAAGTGTGAAAGATAACGAAAACATACTGAAAAAATAATATCCGTTTTCCTTTGGAGGTGGCAAAGTACTTATGAGTAGATGAAAACCCTCATCTAGTACTACCAACTGCACATGCTCTCATGTTCTAATAGAAACATTTTACATGGGAAAGCAGTTTGATGTGTTCCATTGAAAAAAGCTAGCAAGGAAGGTACTTGCAAGTACTTCGCCACCTCCAAAGGAAAACGCCTAATGTGAGTTTTTCAGGAACGGACGATTTAGCCCTTTGGTCCTTTCGCTTCATTATGAAAAGAATATTGCCACTGGAAAAATTGTTCAATGTACATAAATACCGACTAAATAGATAGGCAGAAAGTAGTTAGAAAAAGAATGCACCTTATACAGATACGCCATTCAAATGCGAGGATTGATTACTTTTTTGTATTGACACAATTTAAAAAAAGCTGGATTTCTACGTTCATGCTTCTATGAATTTTGTTATAGACCAAGAGCCCACAGCAAATTTTTGGGTGTGAAAATTAACCGAAAATGAAGCACATGAGACGAAAGCTGTGTTGAGGCTTATGAAAGAAATGAAAGTCTTGCAGTCCCTAGTCGGGGCTTTAGTGAGTAATAGTACGCCAAAAACTCAAAAAAATCAACTTATAGGATAATTGTATGAACCAAAATTTTTGATCACACATCCCTAGACAATGCTCCCCTGATCACAAAAAGGTGGGTCCAAGACCATTAGGTGGGGGCCGTTACTCTGCCAGACCGTTTGAAAAACCCTAAAAAGTCATCTCAAGGGATAATGGTATGAACCAAATTTTTTTTTTCTCAGTCCTAGACAATGCTCCCCTGATCACAAAAAGGTGGGTCCAAGACCATTAGGTGGGGGCCGTTACTCTACCAGACCGTTTGAAAAACCCCAAAAAGTAATCTCAAAGGAAAATGGTATGAGCCAAAATTTTTTTTTCTCAGTCCTAGACAATGTCCCCCTGATCACAAAAAGGTGGGTCCAAGACCATTAGGTGGGGGCCGTTACTCTGCCAGACCGTTTGAAAAACCCCAAAAAGTCATCTCAAAGGAAAATGGTATGAACCAAAATTTTTTTTTTCTCAGTCCTAGACAATGTCCCCCTGATCACAAAAAGGTGGGTCCAAGACCATTAGGTGGGGGCCGTTACTCTGCCAGACCGTTTGAGATTTTTAAAAGTGTTAAATAACGATAAGGTGGCCAATTCACCTATAAGTAGCGAAAAAACCCATGGTGTATAGGTAAGACTAAGACTACAACAATCTCATATGGCAGAGGAGGTTTACATCCCCCGTTTAGGTGGAAGTGGAAATTTTCCTAGAAAAAAACTATGTAAGTTTAAAAAAAACGACAATACTATCAATAATATTTTGATACTTTTTCAAAGTTAAGTCCCTGTTTTTATACTAATTTATGCTGATTTTCTTCTTCTTTAATTTCAAAAATCATATAAGTACATACATATAACGGGGTGAAATTCAAATATGAAAGTTGAAATAAATGTTAAACATTTGATCGTAGCACTTTTTTATTTTATTTGAATAGGTGAACAGTCTTTATAATCACTTTTGCTTTGAACTAGTTGAAGGTCAGACCTTTTAAAGCTATTTTTGGGCTTTGTATCATGGTTTCTTTTATAAGACACAAACAAATTGAGAACAAACGTAGAATGGTTGGAGGAAAAGCTCTTTTCGCGGCTGAGTACGCGCAAATTTATTGTTTTCATGATAAATGACTAACGGGAGATCAAATATCGAAAAAACATACAGAATCCATTCTTTGATCTATATTTATCAGAGAAGTAAGCAAAAAGATGGTGTCGATATGAAAAGAATGTAAAAAAACTGCTGCCTTCGCAAGCTATAGACGAAAAATTCCGAGGGTTGGATCTTATTTGTCGGTTTGAATGGCTTAAATAAAGGAACAAGCTAGGTTTAATGTGAGTATTTCTACAGTCGAGAGTGTAATATAAAATTTTCTTCGTACCAAAAAAGAAGAAAAAATTAAAATAAACCACCGCTTAGTTGAAAGAATCTACAATTTGAGAATTCAAGGAAATGAAATTTAACCCCACATTTTGAACTATTAGTATGACTATGGTTTAGTTACACAAAAACGACCAGTCATGGAAATACAATTTGAATCCATCAATTCCGTTGAATTTAATCCCTTTTTCATTAGAAAAAATGACTTTACGCCACTTATTCTTTGCAGTCTTATGAAGCTTACAAAACTGCATTCGGTTTGTTTTTGTTTAGGTGTGGTTTCGTTTATTTTTCTTCTTTTTTTTCGGTAGCAGAACTTTTAATAATACTCTCAACTGCTGAAATACTGGCACTGAACCTAGCTGCTTACCTTTTTTAGCCATTTAAATCGATGAATTAGACGCAACCCTCAGACTTTCTCGCCTTTCACTTGCGGAGATAGCAGGTTATTTGCATCCTTTCATATCGACACCATCTTTTTGTTTATTTTTCAGATAATTTTAGATCAAAGAATAGATTCTGTAAGTTTTTTCCGAAATTTGATGTCACGTTAGCCATTTATCATGAAAACAATACATTTGCGCGTACTCAGCCGCGAAAAGAGCTTTTCCTCCAACCATTCTACGTTTGTTCTCAATTTGTTTGTGTCTTATAAAAGAAACCATGATACAAAGCCCAAAAATAGCTTTAAAAGGTCTGACCTTCAACTAGTTCAAAGCAAAAGTGATTATAAAGACTGTTCACCTATTCAAATAAAATAAAAAAGTGCTACGATCAAATGTTTAACATTTATTTCAACTTTCATATTTGAATTTCACCCCGTTATATGTATGTACTTATATGATTTTTGAAATTAAAGAAGAAGAAAATCAGCATAAAATAATTTAGTATAAAAACATGGACTTAAATTTGAAAAAGTATCAAAATATTATTGATAGTATTGTCGTTTTTTTTAAACTTACATAGTTTTTTTCTAGGAAAATTTCCACTTCCACCTAAACGGGGGATGTAAACCTCCTCTGCCATATGAGATTGTTGTAGTCTTAGTCTTACCTATACACCATGGGTTTTTTCGCTACTTATAGGTGAATTGGCCACCTTATCGTTATTTAACACTTTTAAAAATCTCAAACGGTCTGGCAGAGTAACGGCCCCCACCTAATGGTCTTGGACCCACCTTTTTGTGATCAGGGGGACATTGTCTAGGACTGAGAAAAAAAAATTTTGGTTCATACCATTTTCCTTTGAGATGACTTTTTGGGGTTTTTCAAACGGTCTGGCAGAGTAACGGCCCCCACCTAATGGTCTTGGACCCACCTTTTTGTGATCAGGGGGACATTGTCTAGGACTGAGAAAAAAAAAATTTTGGCTCATACCATTTTCCTTTGAGATGACTTTTTGGGGTTTTTCAAACGGTCTGGTAGAGTAACGGCCCCCACCTAATGGTCTTGGACCCACCTTTTTGTGATCAGGGGAGCATTGTCTAGGGATGTGTGATCAAAAATTTTGGTTCATAAAATTATCCTATAAGTTGTTTTTTTTGAGTTTTTGGCGTACTATTACTCACTAAAGCCCCGACTAGGGACTGCAAGACTTTCATTTCTTTCATAAGCCTCAACACAGCTTTCGTCTCATGTGCTTCATTTTCGGTTAATTTTCACACCCAAAAATTTGCTGTGGGCTCTTAGACTATTATGTTCTGTCCAATACAATTTGAGTGAGCATAGTTGGGTCAAAAATTCTATTTTATTTGTTTTTTTTTTTCCAATTTTTACTTTCAGTTGGTTTATTCTTTTCCATATTTGTAGTCAAAATTTATCAGTAAAACAAATTAATTAATTTGGACCCTCCACAATAATTTTGATGCGGATTTGAAATGTCAAAATTAATATAGAACGCAGATGGAGTATTTACTAATCTAAAAAATTTTAAACTATGTTATCTACATGCTTTTGGTTTTTCACCAACGAAATTTTTAATTGTAATAACTAGAAAATTCTGTCGGATCAGACCCCGCCTATTCATCGAATTTTGTAATCGGGGTAGTTTTTATTTTCTCGAATTTTTACCAGCACGGACATTTTTGTTAAAGTGGTGCAATAAAACAGATGTATTAGAGCATATCTAAACATAAATAAATAAATAAATAAATTGGGTGGCGCAACAGCTCGAGGAGAACCAGGGCCTAGTGACTTACAACTCACAACCATTCCTGTGTGCGTGTTTGTTGGGCAAGAATGGAGGGGACCTACAGTTTTTTGCCGAGTCCGAACGGCTAAATGAGAAGCACTTTTTCATGACAAGTATACTCTTGGAGGATTTGTCAGTTCCTCGCAAGAGGCAGTACCTCGAATAAAACATTTCTGTTTTTAGGTGGCACGGCTGGGAATCGAACCCACACCTTCGGCATGACAGTCCTACGCACTAACCATCAAGCCACGAGGTACTACTAAACATTATAGATATGCGAATAGCACCGCATCCGAAAAAAATGTGTATCCTCTTAAATATTTATGAATTATAACATAGGACTCAATTACCTTTTAAGTATCTACGAAATTAAACTCAAATGTAGTTTGATGTTTTTAATTTATTTTAATGTCTTAACTCTTAACGCCAAAGATCCGGCATTATTTGTCCACGATTTTGTTTCTTTTTACTTGCGATTATAGGTACTATAAGGCAAGTTTTGGATTCGTGCAAAAAAAAAATTTGAGATAACAATCAAACATGATATTACGATGATAGAGAACACCAAAAAAGTGGGTGGCACAATTCTGTCTGTCTGTCTGTCTGTTCGTCAAACTTGGTACATAGTGGTTTTTGGTGATTCTGCCGACACGTTTTTTTCATTTTTTTTTTAGAACCAAAAATAACGGTACCTGCCCTACATTTTTTTTTGGCAAATTTACATAATCGTATTTTTCTCAAAAACGGCTCGGTAACTTTTCTTAAAAAAAATTCAATAAATTTATTTTAGTAAAGGCTTTCTATGGGTGGAAAACCATTTTTCAAAAATGGTTATTAATGGTACCTCCCAAGGAACCATTTTTTAATTTTTGATTTACTTCAAAATGGTATGACCGATTTCAATTATTTTTTTATACAGAAGCTTCCAAAAAATATTAATAGTTTTTTGTACCAATATTTTTGAAAAAATATTTTTTGGATTTTTAAAAAATATTTCAAAATTTTTTTTGGAAAATCAAATATTTCGAAAACGACATCATAGATTTTTTGAAACTCGATATTTAAGACTTTTTTAGTGTTCTCTAAAATATTTTTAGAAAAAATTTTACATTTATGAAAAAATAACGGTACCTTCCATACAAAAGTGAAAAAACCGCAAAGGAAATATTTTTTTGCTTGAAAACGACTCCTACGATTTTGATTAAACTTTTTTCATATACTAAAATTAGTACGATCTACCATCAAAAATTATAAAAATTTTACACATAGCAACTATTAGTACACCGAAAAAAAAATGTTGATAATACAACTGTAAAATTGATATTTTTCGGTGATAAAAGTCGTCCAACATTAAAAATATCAAAATTGACATGTCTCTCATATCAAAATACAATTTTTTTGAATGTAAATTTAATAATTTAAATATCGAAATGATATTCAAATATCAATATTATTTTGATAATTTTGTTTACAGTTTAACGTTATAATTATCAAAATGATATTATTCTTTGATACTTTTAAATATACATACATTTAAAAATATCCATTTGACATTAATATACTTATACTTACCCTTTTCATTAATCTCAATCCATTTCGACCTTTTTAAATTAAAACAAAAAAAAAAAACGTTAAAATTTTCCAAGTAGTTTTATTTGTTTTCAAAAAGTTTTATTTCTAATTACAGAATTTCCATTTGGTAAAACATATACGTGAATTGGTGGACCAGTAAATACTTTTAAATTGATAATTTTATATACATTCAGCTTAGGGCCAACAAAGTATGATTGATAGTGTTCAGAGAATGTATCTATTTTATATCGTTCTACCAGCATCTCTGCACGAAGTCCTATATTTTCCCGTCCTGGGAAGATTTCATCGATGTCTTCTTTTAATAAGTATCTAAGCCTGTCGATGGTTACTCCACAAGCTATTAGAAACAAGCATAGATTTAAGAACGGCATTTACGAATTTCAAGAAAGTGGTTTAAGAAAACTTGGTATTGGCTAAATACTTACATTTTAAGTCATTGAATGTTTCTTCCAAGTTCCACTCTCTTAATAACTTTTCAAGTTCAGAGCACTCGGAATTATTACAAGTGTTTTTACCGTCAAACAAAATTTATAAGCGAAATCACAAATACCTTACGTACTTCACCGGTTTAAAATCAATGACTGAGTAAAAAGTAAAAGGGTACTTAGATCGATTGGGAAGTTTGATATTTTAAGTCATCAACAAAATTTAATTTTTACATTTTTCCCATCAAATTGATATTAAAACAATGTTGTTTTGATATTTAAAAATATTTATATTACTATTTATATTTTTAGTATCAATCTCTATTTTTGAGAAAGTTGTCCTGCTAAGTTCATATGAAGTTAGCAGGACACCCATTTTTTCCTAAACCAAAAAAGCAATTAATTTTTTTTTGCGTAACTAATTCGCAATTAATTAGCAACTAATGATAGGATAGTTTTTAACATGAATTTCCAAAAGTGTCCTGCTAACTTTATATACATCATAATTTCCATGTTTGTATATAAAATTTTCTTAAACTCGCAGTGTCTTGAACATAAGAGCAAGTACGTGCGACCCAGTCGTGCATTTCATTTTTAAATAAAATCAATTTGTTGGTGGAAAATTTATTCAAATGCCCCTTCTGTCTCTCCCGTTGCATTAGGCCAAAGTATACCACTAATTAATATGTAGAAGGGGGTTGGGGCAATTACTTTCTGGAATACAATTTTTTCAAAATTGTGAAATTTTTAATTCACATTTTCAGTTTGAAAAATGAAAATAAAATTCATTGGAGACTCAATCTTCCATCTAGTATCAAATTTTTCATTAATTGTATACAAAGATGTAGCCTCTTATTTATAATCTTTATTTAAAGACTATAACTTATGCTATGTTTCCACCAAAGGCTCAGTTCAGATTTAATAAATCTATTCGGTGTTTCCACCGCACAAAATGATTTAAAAATATTTACTTTGACAGCACCTTTAAAAATTTCATTTTGTCTCATGAAGAGTAAGGCGCCAGTTATAGCTATCATTGAAACTCATCATTATTCAAATAGGCTCAACTTTCCACATAAAATGACTATTCTTATTTTAATGATTGAACTACGTTACCAATGATCATTGAAAAATTAAATGTCATTTTTTGTGAAAAGTTGGGTGCCTTACGCACCAGTTCTTCTCAAATCTTCTTAAAATCTCATACAAATTTATTACGTAAATCTTGAAGATTAGAAATTAATCTTGTTAAATCCCCCTAGCACAAATACTTTTACAAATCGAACTAACCTATTCTTATTATGGCGCTGAAGGATTCATTCATGGCTGAATTCAGTTCTTCACATATGAAACATTCTATCTCACTTCCTCTTCATAAGAAAAAATGAAACACCATTTGCATTTATAAAGGTGTTGTCAAAGTTAATCTTTTTTAAATATTTTTGTGCGGTGGAAACACCAAATAGATTTATTAAATCTTAACTGAACTAAGATAAACCTTTGGTGGAAACATAACTTTACTGTGTTAGAAATGCATACTTCATATCAATAAATACTAAATACTTTACATATAACATATTCCTACAAAAGTGGCTCTTGACTTGTAGGTTTTTGTTACTGGCCCCTTCTAGGGAGGAGATCACAATTGAGGTATCAAGGTCAAAAACCACATAAATAGACTATTTGACGAAATATGTTTTTTGATGGTGACTTATGTAACAAAAATTCCCGCATCGTTTGGTGGCTCTGGACTTTTGGCATATATGGGAAATTTGGGAAAAAATAATGCCATCTAATTGGTCAGAAAAGGTCAACTATTCCTAGAAATTGGTCAGCCCTAGATAACTTGTAATCAAGGCTTAAAGTTTCTCAAGGTCACGTGCGATTTTTGGCACCTCATTTATGGGAAATTTGCGAAAAATGTATACCATCTGAAAGATCTCTAGATCTTTATAAAATGTCAGCTAGTTTCAATAATTTGTTCAGGTATAGATTTTTTTAATGAATTTTTCAAGTTCAAAGCAATTTTTGGCACCTCATTTATGGGAAATTTGCAAAAATTTAATACCACCCGAAAGGCCCTAAGATCTATATAAAAGGTCCGCTATAGTTTCAGTAATTGGTAAGCCATAGATTGCTTTAATGAATTTTTATCCTTGTACCAAAAATCGTTCGTGACCTTGAAAAAAAATACTTTAAAAAATCGTAAAAAAGAATCTATAGCTGACCGCAATTGCTGAAACTAGCTGACCATTTATGTATATAGATCTTAAGGCCTTTTGGTTGATATTAATTATTTGCAAATTTCCCATTAATGAGGTGCCAAAAATCAAATCAATGTTGAAGTGTCAGAATATTTCACTTGGTAACAATTTCCAACTCATCTCCTCGATTTGAATTGAAAGTGTTGATTTGTCAAAAACAGCTGAAACAGCAATGTTTTCATTTTGTGATTAACTTTCGTTGTTTGGATTTGGAATTGTTTGCATTTTTGTAAATACCTATGTGCTTTCAATATAACATTTTAGAGAAAAGGAACGCACAAAGCTTAACTCTGCATACTGCCAGGAACTTTGAACTTTGGGTAGGTCCTCAAGAAAATGCCATGCTGAGTTATACTGATTTTAGCTGCTGTATTTTTTTCTCAATACACACGTTGTTTAACGCTTCAAACAATATACAGAACTCAGAATAAATTTGATAGATGTTGCCTTAACAATAATATGTCTATTGAAATTGATTGAAATACTTTGAAAAAGTATTATAAAAACGAAACATTTGATTTCCCACTTTTTACTGATGATGCTGAGAAATTAAAATTTTACCAGTCAATTCTAGAATTTCAATATTTTTGGGTTTAACAGAAACATACATAGTTAGAAAGGTCACATACGAACTTACCTTTAATCGTCCTCTTAATTAAGTAAAACAACATTTTATTAGAATATAGATTAATCAAATCTGTTTTATCTTTGGATCTGGTCAACAGAGTCAAAGGTTTCTATTTTATGTTTTTTGTTCACATTGAATCATATCCGTATGTATTTATCACATACAATTTGACTATGTTATACAATTATACAATATACATAATGTTATACTGGTATAATAAAGGATATAATCTTTTTTTTTCAATTTAAGGCATGATAGACAGTCAAAAAGGTTGTCATAAAGTGGGAACTTATCTACGGTATCTAAAGGTATCCAAGAAATACCACAAACAAAAAATATAAAGCTTTCCCACTTTAGAACAATCTTGGTCAGCAGCCCCTCCGAAGGTTTTTACTTGATATCTCATTATATTCAATCCATTTGGAAATTTCAAGTGGCATTTCAGGTTTTAGCTTTGAATTGATATGACCATTCTCGATGTTTTCCATTGTAGCATTTTGTAAGCTGATGGTCGGACTGATCGTATTGCCGGAGGTAGTTGTTAAAAGTTGAGTTGCTTTTGGCGTTAAAAGTGTTCGCATTACATCTTCGGCTGAACAGTCAAGAATTCGCTGTCGACAGATTGCTATCGCATTTATAAAATTATCAGAAGGTGTAAGGAATCTATGTTCCATGAACACAGATGTGTCATCCCAATAGATTATCTAAAAAAATAAAAGTTATATAGAAGTTTTTTATCATAAATTTTTGAAGTTCTTTGAAACTTACTCTGGATGTTATTTTAAATCTAGCAAAAGGACGTATAAACCGACGATATCGAACTGTTGCAGCGCCCTGTACAACAGCTCCTCCTTTATGAACTATTGTTCGATAAAGCTGTGTTCGCTCGTAAAAATCCACTCGAGCAAAGTCCAACTCTCGAAGGTATCTGGCATTATTCATATGATAGAGCAAAGTATCGATATCTGTTGTCAAACAAATTCCTGGAAGAAAAGAAGGGAATAGATTAAAAACTTTAAAAGGCAGTTATGGTTTTAAAATATTAAACCTGCATTATATGTACAAAGGTTGAAGTTCCATAATTATTTTTGAGATTCAGATTTACTAATCCATAAAAAAAAAGCTAAATATTTCTCTATATATACTCCTGCTCTATACCTGGCACTATTTTCAAACCACTGTGAACAAAACGGCCCCTAGTCTTCATTCAAACAAAGTCAAAAACCAAATTAAAGAAATTATAAACTTTTGCTGAGAAATTTCTGAGCCAAATCGAGCTCCCCTTCACACGGCAAAAAAGTGCCAAGGGGGCTATATTTTACAAGTCCGTGAAGGTCGTATAAATCTATGAAAATAAGGCAAACAGAGGTTTTCCTGTTCAACTGAAGTTCTTTTGTGGCATCATCTTAAAAAAAAAAAACCATTCAAGTTCAGGCCCAGGTGTACCTTGAAGTGATATTCTACTCTGCAACAAAGAGTGCTTGAGAAAAACATAAAACAATTATGTGCATTTAAATTACTGGGTCAAGTAGAAAAAAAATATTATACACTACTTGACGTCACCACAAAAATATGAATAAAAATAAAATCCTAAAACTGGTGCCACCTTTCTTTATTTGAATTGGTCATGGGATGGCATTTGCTTCAGTTCAAATAAAAATCAATTTTTCACTCATTTAAAAAATATGAAAGTGGAAGGTCAGCCAACAGTGAAGGTAACTTTCTCTTTATGAATCTTCCCTTTTCCCCATTCATTGGTGTGGCGATGGCGCTGTGCAATCCTAGGTAAAGCTCATGTCAAAACACTTTTCGAATAAATTGAAGGGTTTTTCTTTTTTTTAATGGTTTCGCAAATATGTACCTTAACTTATTTATCTCTACTTGACGGTGAGCCTAAGGGTCGTTAAGAAAAAGTCATCTGGTTTTTATTGAAAAAGAAAAAACAAAAACAAATAGCTGTAATTGTATGATTAGGAGCTTGTAAATGGCCGAGTTTAAGAGACAGTTTTTTCACATTGGGTTACATCTGTAATAAGTGTTTCACAGGGTAGTAAGTGTTCAACGAAGTCTGGTTAAAAGGAGCGATTCAACCAATATGGTTGTGGGTGGTACAATTCTGTCTGTCTGTCTGTCTGTCTGTCAGTACCTCAACATATAGCCTAACTGGCTGACAGAATGGAGACGGAGCTGCAACTGGAGCTGCAACTGGAATAGCTGTCAAAATGTTGAATACCCATAAATTCAATGATGCGAACAGAATACGACGCAGCTGCAGACGAATTTGCAGACGCAGCTGGACAAGTTGGCATACTTTTAACTTTTGCTTGCAGCTTTTTTGACGTTTCGAAATTGCGAGCAAAACGGAGTGTTTACATGTATGGGTTATAGTGATTTTTAAACTCTTTTCAATCTCTCATAAAGATGTAAAGCTATTTTTGCTTCTTTTTCGTCATCATTAATTTTTATTTTGCTGCAGCTGGAGCTGCAGCGCAGTTTTTTGTTTGCATATATATTCCTATTTTTTCAAATAATAAAATGGCATCCTTGGTTTTATTGGGAATAGTTATACACATCCCAGTAAAATGTCCATTGGAAAACAAAAACAAACCCAAAAGTGTCTATAAATAAGTCAGAAAAAAAGTGAAATAAAAGTTGAGATAAAGCTTCGTTAAGTTTAAAACTTAAGTGGCGCTGGGCTTGGGTTTAATATAAAAGTGAGTATAGCGTTTTATTGGTGCTTGCATTGCTGCGCTAGCTATAAATACCAATAAAACGAACCTAATGTTCCATTTTTACTTGATATGTAGATACACCTGTGTACTTACTGAAATAGTCTATGATAAAAGTCACAGAAGTTTGTCTTTTATTTTTTTTTAACAACCGATTTAATAAAAGATTTTAGCATGCTGAATACCAAAAATAGGATTTATAAAAGATTTTGTTCTGACTTCGAAAGTTTGGCAGTTCATAAAAGATTTCATAGCTGATTTAATAACAGATTTAAGGATGCCAAATACCGAAATTATCTAGGCTGTTCTGACATTCGGTCGAATTGAATCCGAACGGATTGATCAAGAAAAACAAAAATATTAATTAATAATGTCAAAAAATGGCGGATTATGCATCCGTTGGTTTTGCCAAACGTCTATGAATCATAGATGTTTGGCAATAAATGATTAGATCCACAATCCGCCATATTTTTAATTTTTCAATTCGGGTATCTTCTTGTTGGCCGTTTTCAATCCGTACAGATTCAATTTGACCGAATATCAGAAAAGCCCTCTATAAGTTCATAAAAGATATTTTGACAGTTTAATTTTGTAAGGAAATTCATAGCATATGTTGTAGAGAGCTTAAATCAAGCTACAACCTACAAACAAAGGCTCATCATAAGTGCATGTGTTAGTGGTTAGTAAAATAGTAAAATAATGCTAACCAACACATGCTTACAAACAAAAAGTATACAAAACTAAACTTGATTACAAAAATAAAAACAATACCTAAAATACAAAATTTAACAATAATAAAAACATTTAAAGTATCTTAAAGAGTAGATAAGACAGTCAAGATCGTGGAGCACTGGTTCGAAACAATGTTTTCAATCCCATTTTACATACGTTAAAATCAACCGAGGAAGCGTTTAAATTAAAGAGCTTACACATACGGCTTAGAGGCTCATGTATTCCGTAGTTAGTTCGATGAAAATCGACGTGCAAAAGTTCAAATCTTCGCAGGTGGTGAGATCCTGCGCGGTAATTTATGCCAATATAGGCTAACAAGTCTGGGGCATCAATTTGGCCATTTATAAGTTGATGAAGAAATATTAAGTCATTATTAGGGAGGTGGGAGGGTGGGAGGTTATATGGATCAGCCCAAGGGAGACCCTTCAGAGCGAATCGAATGAATTTATGTTGTACTGATTCAATACGACTTTTATGAGTTTCATAGAATGGAGACCAAACTTGAGAGGCATACTCAAGATGAGGTCGTACATAACAGTTATATAGACACAGAGTAACATACGGATTGTTAAATTCTTTTGCCCAACGTTTTATAAATCCAAGCATAGAGCTCGCTTTTTTAACAATAAAATTTATGTGTTCTGTGAATTCTAAATTAGAGCTAAACTGAACACCCAAATCCTTGAAGCTAAATACACACGGCACAGTTTGTGCTGAGAAATAGAATAATTAAATGCGCTTGCTACTCGTTTTCTTGAGAAAGTAATTGTTTGGCATTTTACAGGGTTTAGGGAAAGTCCGTTTTTATCACACCATAAAGTAAAGCTGTCAATATCAGCCTGCAAGAGACTGTGGTCATGGTCAGCACTTATTGTTTTGAAAATCTTCATAATCATCCGCAAATATAAGAATTTCACTAGAACGAATGCATGACACAACATCATTTATTGCGAGAATGAATAGAAAAGGGCCCAGATGACTTCCCTGAGGTACATCCGAGTGAGCGTTAAATGGGTTGGAAAGAGAGTGTCGAAATTTCACCTGGTACGATCTATTTTCAAGGTACGAATTTATCCAACATATAAAAAAAGGTGGAAAGCCGAAAGCTTTAAGTTTGAATAAAATGATATTATGACTAAGTTGATCAAATGCTTTAGAAAAGTCAGTGTAAATGCAATCAACTTCACTACCGTTCTCTAAAGCATTCGTGTATTTGTGTAAGGAAGTAAGAAGATTTGTTACCGTTGATCTTCTTTGCATAAATCCATGCTGTTTTTCGCATATTAAATTTTTACTATGAAATGCCAAGCTTTCACAAATAACTTTTTTAAAGAGCTTCGGTATACAAGACAGTTTTGGTATTGGCCTATAGTTCTTTATATCGTCCCTATCACCCTTCTTGAAAACTGGAGTTAAAAATGATTTTTTCCATAAGCAAGGAAACTTCCCTGATTTTATAGAAAGCTCAAATAAAGATTGAAGGGGCTGAACTAATATATGTCTACACCTTTTTAATACTATTGGGGGAATTCCATCAGGACCAGACGAGTAATCATCACTTAAAGATGAGAGATATTCTAAAACAGTGTTCAGGTGCACAGGCATATTATTACAATTCGTTTGGGAATAAATATGTAAATTTTTAAAATAATTTTCGTCAACAACGACGGGCGTATCAACGAAGGAATCACAAAAATTATTCGCAAATGCGTTGCAAATATCTCTATTATTTAATAACGAACAGTTTTTTTATACGAAATTCGCCGGATAACCGTCCGAATTCTTCTTTGAGTTGACAAATTTCCAAAATGACTTAGGATCCTCTTTTAAAAAGCTTCCCATTTCATTTACGTAATTAGTATAAAGCATCCTTGAAAGAACTTTGAATTCTTCAAAAAGCGCAATATAAGAACCATGATCAATTTGTGAATTAGTTTTTAAGTAAGTTTTCCATGCCCTATTTCTCTTGTTATGGAGTGATCTGAGCTCTTTCGTATACCATGCATGGCAAACGTTCGAGTTTTTTGATATTTTTAAGGGTTAAGAAGCATTCATACAGTTATAAAAGATTAAATAAAAAATAGAAATTGCTTCATCAATATTAGTACATGCTGATATTTTACCAATATCAGAACTAACTAATTTTTCAGAGAGCAATTGATAATTAGCCTTTTTAAAGTCAAATATATTTGCTCTAAATAGGTACCTACATAATTATATAATTATATCGTCGGTTTATGACAAAACCTCGTTGGTTCTTAAAAAACATTTTAATGTATTTTAAATCAGAAAAAATCATTAAATTTAAATATCAATGTCTAGTAACTGTGTTAAGGTTCGTTTTGGACCTATCAACCAGTTTTGAAAACTTTAACAATCCAAGGATTTCTTCTAGTGAATAAATTACCCAAAACACCACACGTACAGTTAGACGCTGATAAGTGCTTCAAAATAAATGCCCCAATTTGTGAGGCACCTATTAGGGTTGGGCAGTTATACTTAAAAAAACCACTAAGAAGCATTTACTTCTTATTAACAATAGAACACGATTAAGTGACAACAACAGAAACATTAGGGTATTTAAGGAGAATTGACATAATTATATGAGTTGCGCCCATCGTTTTAACCCTTTTATATCATTGGAAAGGTCCCAATTAGTTCTATTTTTTGTTATATGGGTATAATTCTGTATCTTGTGCAGGGAAAGTGTTATAGCCCAAAAACTGTTTCTGGTGTAAAAGGCACTGGGCTATAACACTTTTCCTGTACGAGATACAGACTAATGTAAATAGAAAAATAAAATTACTCATTGAGACCTTTTTAATCATATATGTAGGTCAGAAAAAAATACATAATGTATGATACGAATCACCCATTCTCCTTTAAAGAACAGAAAAATACCATTTCATTAGAAAGTAAATATATAATCCTAATAAATAGCTTATATAAAGCGTCCTTTAAGAACCGAGTTTAGCACAGGCGTTTTAATAGAAGTATTTTCAGAGAAATCGCAAAAAAAATTTGCAAGAGAAGAGGCAGTTAAGCGGGGAAGGTAGCTAAGCAAAATGCACGCATAAGAAGAGTCCTGAAGACTTAGAGCTACTAATGCGAGTTAGGTGAGAAGCATGTACTTAACCGAGTTTTACTGTATTCATTATGTACAGTGCACCCTATATATTCAAATTATGTTAAAGTGGTTACAAAAATTTGTTCACAAAAATAACATACTTATGTACATACAGTATGTGCGTATATAACAAATACCGAAAACGTACATATTTATATAGGTATAGGCACCTTCTAAAAATGAAATCAGCGTTATGTACCTTACTTAGCTTCATTAGGATAGTCTGGAAAAAAACTAAAAAAAAAAATTGAAATGATTTCACAATTTTCCATTTATTTGATTTATGTACGATACGTATAGATATCGTATACCCATAACCGGATATCCTGCATCTGCGTACAAAGAGTAGTATCCTTGTTTACGTATATGTGATGTATCTTCCAGCTTTTTACGAAAACATTCAACTAGTATGTAGTTTCTATAACTTCTGCATATATTTCCGACACACATAACAAAAATATCATCTTTTCTATGCATTTACTCGCAGACACAGAAAAAATCAATATTTTCTGGGTACATCTACCCCATGTAAGCAAAATTAAAAAAATATCTACCATACTCTTCTTTAAAATTGATTAAAATTTAATTTACTTATATATCTTCACAGACAGGCTTTTTCTAGAAAGAAAGACAGAAAAGACCTAACTGATTGCAAATTCAATTAGTTTTATTCTCGCATATACAATCTAAGGCTTCCCTCGCATCCGTCTAATTAATAAAAACTAACTCCCTGATTCACATCGAGACAAGATTCTTATCAAACGAGGAACTAATTAAAACAGAAAACCCATTACATCCGCCACAGCAATGGAAGCTCTAGAATGTAAGAAAATGTCGTTGATGGAATTACTTCAGCAGCATTCTCAATTCTCAGTGGTAGATTTACCCGAATAGACGCCCTGAGGATATTTTTTCACTAATATTAGGATTTTTTCACTAGGATTAAACCTCTATGAAAAAAGTGCTTATGCGCTTCAAACTGTATAGCCGATAAAATATTTTGAGCGTTTCTTGCATTTTTTTTTTAGAAAATAAGTGTTATTTGTTTTGTCAGTTTGCTGTTTGTCATCCCGATCAAGGGATATAGAAAAGCTGCCAAAATGAACCTGCCTGTTTGATATTTCCATGAAAAATATCTATCAAGGACTAAACTGCAACCACAAAGTTCAAAGCTTAAGCAGTTATTTTAAATTTGTCTCCATTTATGAACTGTCATTTACATGCAATGACTTTTGATAAATTAAAACTAGAATCAAAAGAATGTTTTATAGTTACTTACTAGCCAGATCCAAGGCTGGTAAAAATATTTGACAACATTTAAGATTGAATCGGAAACAAAATAAACGCTCAAAATTATTCTCAAGATGATGGTGGCTCCAAAACAGGTTTGAAAAAGTGTTTCTAATAACGAGAGACAATATATCAAAAATTTTGTTCACCATAACTTTTGTAATAGGTACTACAACTAGTTTAAGGATACTTAAGTACACTAAATACTTCTTTATAATATTACATAACAAATTTTAAAGCTTTAACTTTATACTAAAAATCACACTTAAACTTTAAGACCTATAGTCAACCATAGGTACAACACGGAGCCTGTAGCCTTTATTACCAACAATGCCTGCCCTTTTTTTACTATACCTCACTGCCTTCTCAAATAATTTTACGAGACCGGAATTGAAAGAGAAAATGTATATAAAAACAAACACCCATTATATAGACATCAGCGTCCACTATACTAAAGACCAAGTGAAAGCAAAGCCAATATTGACATTATTGTGCGACAGCACCCCCATAAGCTCAAAACAGCCTTGACCTTTTGCAATATAATACTTCCCGCTGTAAATTGCCTATTTATACACTCCACGTCATTGGATTGAATTTGAATTTCTACAAAAAAAAAAAGAACTCTTTTTGGCAACATTTATTGTAGTCTTATTTTAATATAGGTACCAAACATAAATTTTCTTCGTTGTTACATAACCTCAAAAATAGCGACAAAAAAAGTTTGTTTTGTCATTTTTTAACGGGAATATCACGAAAGGCCGAGCTGATGGTGGAAAACGGATGACGGACTTGAGCTTGGCACCCAAAAGTATGATAAGAAACAATATAAACTACCTGTTTAAGAAAGAAAGAAAGAAACCGATATTTGTGAGCTTTAACAATTTTTTTTTCTTTCAAAATACCTTTATCCCCTTATATTTTTGAAATTTAGCTTTTCATTCCAAACCTAGTATAAAGGCTCTCCAAACTAAAAACATTCGCCGACGAAAATTTTTTGTTGTAATTTAGCATTGTGTCTGTCATTTTTTGTGTCGTTGCGAATGGCTCTGGACCTTTGGCACCTCATATGAGGGGAATTTGATAACAAAAAAAATGCCATCTAATTGGTCAGAAAAGGTCAACTGGTCCCAGAAATTGGTCAGCCATAGATATCTTGAAAAAAAGGCTTAATTTTTCTCAAGGTCGCTCAAGATCATACAAGATTTTTGGCACCTCATTTATGGGAAATTTGCAAAAAATGTTTACCATTCGAAAGATTTCTATATTGTAATAAAAGGTCAACTATTTTCAGTAATTGGTCAGCCATAGAGTTTTTTCTATAATTCTTGAAGTTCATTTCAAGGTCACAAAAAAAACTTTTGGCACCTCATTTGGGTCATTAAAAAAAGTATGCAATTTGCAAGGCCTCTTCACGGTTGTAAAAGATCAGCTATTTTCAGTAATTGGTCAGCCATAGATTTTTTTTTATGAATATTTAATGAGTTTAAAAACAAAATTCAAGGTCAAAACGATTTTTGGCACCTCATTTATGGGAAATTTGCAAAAAATTAATACCATCCGTATGATCCTAAGATCTGTATAAAAGGTCAACTAGCTGACCAATTACTGAAACTAGCTGATCTTAAGATCTTAAGGCCTTTTGGATGGTATTGAATTTTTGTAAAGGAGAATGGGCATTTTTGGGCGTTAGCGGCCATCAGTGAAATTAGTGTCAAATGAAAGGTTTTTTACTCAGTAACAACTTTAACTATGGGCGTTACATTGCACTTACATATAGAAACATTGCATAGAAATTATTTAATTAGTGTTAGTGTGTGTAATAACTTCAAAACATATCGTGAAACTCTAAAGTATTGGATTTCAGAAGCTCCCTAGGTCACGATGTGGGTTTAAACGGATCCAGTACAGATTTCAACAACTTTTAATTTTTTTAAATATATTATCTTAATCAGGATTCAGACCCCATGTTTGAAGACGTTAATATAGCAGGTTGACTAATTGGCGCTTTCCAAATACCAATACATGACATCGTAAATACATCTACATCAATAATGACCACTAATAACGACTTGGCGGACTATGATTTTCGCAATAATATGAAGAGACAAAATGCAACGAAAGCACCACTAGTTATTGGCCTGTTTTTGACGAAAACCAAGTTCGAGTACACGCAACGGAAACAAGTGGGATTTAGACCTTGACTAGATGCACTTTTACTATATAAAATACCTATCAAACATTTTTTTAATATAACGTAAATTAAAATATTCGATGTTATAGCAAATGCACTTATTAATGGTGTTATATGGGCATTTTTACAAAAATGGAATATACAAAATATTCCTGAGACTGCCTAGATTTCTTAGTTCTCTTTTCTTTTCTATTTTGCATTGGTTAGAGGCCAGGATACTTAGTAAACTTGATTGAAGTGTTAAAACAAAAATGAATTTTTTCCGTTTTTGAAGTACACCACAATGAAAAAACTTCTGCACGGTGATTGTAGGATTCATCCACATCCAAAAATAACAAAATCATTCTTGGCCGCTCACGCCCATGTTTCATACAATTTTGCCCATTCTCCTTTCCCATAAATGAGGTGCCAAAAATCACGCGTGACCTAAAATAAACGCACACTCCCTGAAGCATTGGCGTTCGCCCTGACTATGGAAGCAGCAGAACAGGCTTTTCAAAGAGTCCACCGTGTAAGAGAACTAGAAATTGAGGAGTGTTCCACAGCCAGAGAACTGCATTCCAAAGGAGCCAGCGAGATGGTCCTGCTCGATGCTGGAACTGTAACAAGACCGGACATCTTCAACGTCAGTGGAGATTTCCACCTAGAAGACTTGACTGTTGGAATTGTAAAATGATGGGACACCTTCAACGCCAGTGCAGACTGCCACCTAGAAGACCTCAATGTTGGAATTGAAACAGGACTGGACTGCAAACTCGTCAGTTTGTACGGAAGTAACAGCTACCAAAGGGGTATGATGCCCAAGGCGTCATCTCAACGGTTTCCATAGACGGTATCCTAACAATCAAAACTCCACAGAAGGCACTGAAGAACAACGAAATAATGGTGCAAATTCAACAGACTGACCCCGGCGTGCATCGGGGTGATAAGGGAAAGGAAGAAGAAAGGCTCAGTGACGTTCATGAAAGAACAAGGGCAAATTTAAAGCCATCAATTGGTCAGATGAAAACGCGATACGACACAAAAGCAACAACGACAAGATTCAAAGCGGGAGACCTTGCGCCCTACCAATAATTAAATTTAGTGAAGACTTTAATATTTCATTAAAATAGACCACAATGAAATGGACTCTAATTAATAAACCATAACATGGTATGACCTTAATATTTATTGGGCTCTAAACAATAAACCATAATGCGGTATGAAATCCAAAAAAAATTAACACTCCATGTGTGGTTTATTATTTGGGATCCATAACATTATGGTTCATTTCACTGAAATATTTAACTCGTTGCTAAATTTGATTATTGGTAAGGCCCCTTGTACGGTTTTATAATCCCCACCGTTGGAAGGAACTTTAACCGAAGCTTTAACAAAATTGGGAGGGCCCTTACACTGTAGTAACACGAATAAACGATGTCGTCAATCGCATTCAGAGAGGATTAAGAGCAGTGGCATAGCGAGCACTTTCGGAGCCCCGTATCAAACATTTTTTAGGGGCCCTCTTTAACCTAACAAGGGTGCAGCCTAAGGTATAATTTTTTTTACTTGCATCAGAATATTAGATAAGCTCAATTTGATATTTTATTTTGTACGGTAAAAGGGACAGAAACAGTTTTTATTGATTTGTATCTCGAAAACCGTTAATTTTTTTCAAGATTTGAGTCTTAGCTCATTAAATTATACGAAAAAAAAGATTAGAACACTTTTTTGTATGAAAACAAATTTTGAGAAAAACTCGCAGTGGTCAGTATTTACCTCAGTGTGCTGCAGTGGTAGTGTTGAAAAGATATCGATACCTTCCCGTAAGAATGTATTAAGCGACATTTCAAAAATTTTAGAGGCATCGAAAAAAACTCCTGTTCAGTTATTTATTTTTGTCCTTAAGGGAATAAAAAGTTTTGAAACAGAATTTTCAACTCAAAATCCCCTTAAAAATCAGTTTATTATTACAAAATACACAAATAAATAATTGATCAAGAGGTTTTTTAAAATTTTAATTTAAAATTTTGAGAATGTCGTTTAATACATTCTTACGGGAAGGTATCGATATCAATAATAATTTTGTAACGTTTGAACACGTTTTCCCAAAATCTGTTGCTCTTCAAAATAGTTTAATAATCTTTCTTGTGTAGAATCCTATGGGCTTATATTTTAACCAGCTTGATTATGGAAAAAATAACAGTTTTCTAGATTTGCATTTGCAAAAATATTTGTTTTTACATTACGGTCAAATCCAAAAGCCAAATTTTGAAACGCTATTGTAAGGGGCACGGAGTGGAAGGCAACCAAGTAAAAGTAAAAAGACGACGATGTTTTAATATTAAAGGCTTTATTGCAACTAACTAGCTCATAAGATTTATAATTTACAATTAGGTAGGTATAATATTCTTTGGTACATAAAGCAAACATGCGACAATGCATTTACATAATTTAATGTTAGAAAGCTGTATTATCATACGATCGGTAGATTATAAACTTAATAATGAAGTTATCATTCTTACATAAGATAAGTTAATTAAGTAAATAAACTATAAGATAATGAAAGTACAAAAAGTACAGGGTGTAACATTCATATTAAAATATTATAATTGTTAAGCATGAATCTCTTACAACTCCACTCTCCTTTGAGAAACGAATCGTCCTCGATTAATTAATTTCTTTTTTTGTACAGCATTTATATATTTTCATTTTTAATTACATATTTAATTTTCTTTAAGTGTCTTGGTATTAGCGATATATATATATTTTGAGTCATATAATAATATAAAATATTGTTTTTAAATTCGAATACATTTTTGAAATGAATTAAAATAACATCTTTTTTTCTTTTACGAACAGTACGAAAATACTTGATATTTGATTAAAACAAATAGTTTAATAACATAGGACTTTGAACATTTTTTTTTTTTTTTTTTACATTACAATTGTGATATTTTGAAATGAGTAAACATTGATACGTTGAGATTTATTGCTTTGCTAAGTATGGCTTCATGTTTTCAGGAGATGCAACTCCTTCATATTGTTTTCTCGAAATTTGCAAATTTTCTAAGTCCCTGATTAGATATCTGTCGTTTGGAAGTGCTTTTATTATTTCGAATGGTCCTTTAAATTTGGCCATTAGTTTTTTATTAATCCCAGGAGTATTAATTACATTTTTTATCAAGACATAATCTCCAACTTTATATGGGTATGGCTTTTTGTGATGCTTGTCAAAATAAACTTTATTAGCTTCCTGGCTACGAACAGTCTTTTCAAAAGCTTGCTGTCGACTTGATTCTAAATTCCTAGTTTCTTCTTCGCATACATATTTCTCAAGATATTCACGAATGTTATCATGAATATCTCCCCTCTGCCGTATTCCAAAAAGCAAAGTACTTGGAGTGAAACCTGTACTTTTGTTTTCAAAATTGTTAAGAGCGAATTCAACTTTGCTTAAGTGTTTTGTCCAATCACCTGGTTCCAATTCACTCTCTTTGGCTAACATCGGTGTAAGACTCCTGTTTATGCGTTCTACCTGACCGTTTGATTGAGGAGAACTAGTGGCTATTTTAATATGCTGCACACAGTTTAATTTACAAAAGTTTGCAAATTCTTCAGAGGTGAAGCAGCTACCACGGTCTGATACAATGCGTAAAGGTTTACTGTAGCTTGAAAAATAGGACTCTAAACATTTTATTACCTCGTTAGTGTTGGTTGTTCTAACTGCATATAGTTTTGAAAACTTGGAAAAACCATCTACAACTAAAAACACATGCTTCTTTACATTGCGTACGGAAGAAGGCAATGGACCATAATGGTCGATATGGATGGTATCGAAAGGCTTGTTACCTTTAGGAATGTTGTGTAAAACACCTTCTTTTTTGCCTGTCGGTGGAGCGAAATGCATACATTTTAGGCAACAGCTTATGTAATTTTTTATTTTGGATTTCATAAATGGAAACCAATATGTGTTCTTTAAATAATTGTAACATTTTTCAACACCCACATGACATAGCGCATCATGATGAGTCTGAATCACGTTTCTTTCCATTTGCGATGGTACATAGAAAAAGATTTTTTGATTTATCTTTCGATAAACGAGTCCGTTAATCAGTTCATAAGATGAACTTTCTCTTTCTTCTAACATCTTTACCAATCGCTGAATGGTTTTATCCTTTTGCTGTGATGCGGCTAATGCATGTTCAAACGATTCTGCCTCAACTATCATCAAAACATTGTGCGTCCTGCTGAGAGCATCAACATGACCCATCTTTTTACCATCCCTATGCTCAATTGAATAATCGAATTCTTGGAGTTCCAAGGCCCAACGCGATATTCTGGGATTCAAAAGTTGTTTATTAAGTGTCAAGGTAAGTGATTTACAATCAGTGACGATCTTAAATTTTATCCCAGTAAGGTATATATTAAAACGTCTTAACGCATATATTATTGCTAAGGTCTCCAACTCATACGAGTGGTATTTCGACTCTTGCACAGAAGCGCGTTTAGAAAAAAAGAATATTGGATGAAACAACTTGTCTACTTGGCGTTGCAGTAATACTGCACCAAATCCAAGGTTGCTCGCATCACAGTGTAGTTCAGTTTCTGCGTTTGGATTATAAATGCTTAAAACCGGCGCGTCGATAAGTTTTTCTTTTAAAATTTCAAAAACACGAAGTTCTTCTTTGCCAAAAATAAATTTAGCATCCTTTTTTAAGATGTCATACAACGGCTTAGCAAGGATTGAAAAATCTTTTATAAATTTTCTAAAATAAGAACATAATCCCAAAAAAGAATGCAAAGTTTTAATGCTTGAGGGTACTGGATACTCCATCACAGCACGCTTTCCATCGGCATTGGGTCTAATGCCACTGAATGAAACCTCATAGCCTAAATAAGTTATTTTGTCATGCATAAACATGCATTTATCAAATCGGAATTCTAAATTATTTTGACGTGCTATAGTAAAAACATCATGCAAAATCTGAAAATGTTCCTCTTTTGTTTCCGTCGCAACCAATAAATCATCGAAATATATTCGTAGTTTTCCAGAACGAATTAAATTTTTGAACTTTTGTTCTATAAATTGCTGAAAAACCGCAGGTCCATTCTTGAGCCCACATGGAACAACAAGGTACTCAAACTGGCCTAGAGGGGCCACAAAAGAGGTATACTTTATAGAATCTTCCGACATTTTTACATGTTGGAAGCCACTTTTCAAATCAAGTGACGAAAAAAATTGTTTTCCTCTCAAACCATCTAACATATCCTCGATTAAAGGAATCGGAAAATTATTTTTTAAAGTAATTTTATTAAGCTGTCGAAAATCAATGCATAATCGCAGCTCTCCTGTTTTCTTTTTAGCCAAAACTATTGGTGACGCATAGGGTGAGTTACTCTCGCGAATAATTTTCTTTTCTAAAAGATCATCTAAAATTTTTTGAAGTTCTACTTTATGAGCATGCGGTAATCTTCTAGGCGCGCAATTAAAAACACTGTTCGTATCAGTTAAAGTGATTTGCATTTTAATCTCTTTTTCACCGGGTTCATTTAAAGTTCTAGTACTTAAAACATTTCCAAAAGCCAGATCTCTAATTTTGTTTTTTTCATCTAGGCTCAAATTTTCATTAATATTTAAAGTAATTTTATCATCACGGTCATCAAACGTATCAATATTCAAAATCTCGACATTAAAATCACACTCTTTTGAACTATCATTTTCACAAAAATTTAATATTTTATCTCCTATGGTCAATTTTAAATTTGTTTTTTGTAAAAAATCCCTTCCTAAAATAATTGTACTTTTCATAGTGTCATTTTTGACAACATATAAACATAAATTCATAAAATTTAAATTATTAATTTTAATATTGCAAATAACCTTACCAAAAATAATTAATCTACTATTGTTAATTCCCACGTAGGCATGCATTGAAGAGTCGATTGATGTCATCAAATAAGGTGGTATATACTTTTGTTGGACGAAGCTGATTGGACTCCCAGTGTCAATCATTGTCTTGGCTTCCAGTTTCGTTGTAATAGGTTCCAACTCGTCACTGATGAATGTATACTCAAAAGTACCATGGAAATCGTCTAAAAAAGTGTTTTGATGTTGTTGTTCTGCAATGTCTTCATCTTCCAGAGTACACACCGCTGATTGTGGACAGTTTCTTATGCTATGTCCCATTTGGCCACATCGAAAACATGAGCCCTTATCTCTGCGTGGCTTTGGACAGTTAGTGAGCACGTGACCAACATCATTACAGTTGAAGCACCTGATTCTGCTTCTGGAACTTGCGTTAGGAACAGGTTTGCGATCATCTGACATAGTTTTGTAGCTTGATGATGATGATGGTTGGAACTCTGACGTCTTCATTTTTTCGTATTTTCTCAGAATTCTCTTGAGGTCCGCAATATTGTTCGCTGTAAGCAAAATTTGTTTGTTAGACATCGAGTCGGGTATACCTTTGATGATATAATTCATGATGTCTTGCTCCTCGATATCAGCTGAGCTTGCAATCTCTTGCATGATGAGTACATATTGTTGGATATTTTCGTCTTTGTGTTTTCTCCTATTTCGTAATGTGTGGTGGACATCGGAAGCTGTTGCATGTTGTTGGAACTCGTTGATTAGAGATGTCTTCAGTTCGCTCCAAGAATGGCACGACACAGATCTTAAAAAGAGCTTCGCTGTTCCCTTAAGCAAACGTTGAGCGTATATAAAACACTTCGAGTCGTCAAATTTGTAGATTTCCTTTGATTCCTCGATGCTTTTTATCCATCTCGTTACAGGAAAATTATCGTCGCCAGAAAAAGTTTGGAGGGATTCCTCGATATCTCTAAATGAAAAGACAGAATGGTTTATCTCACTAGGTTGGTTTAGTTCGGCTAATTTCTTCTGGAGAAGACGAATTTCCTCCTTTCTTGCCACGATCTGCCTTAAATTGTCCAGTTGCTGCAACACCAATCTATTTTCCTCCTCGAGCTGCGAAGATTCTTCTGAGTTCTCGTCATCGAGCTCACCTGGGGGAAAAAACGCTTCGATTTGGTGGTCTTCAAGTTGTTGTAGTCCTTGTTCTAAGCGAATCTTCAACGCCGTCTTAAGTCCATTTGTTGAAAGCCCAATTTCAGCTAGCTTGTCTTTCAATTGTTGCACAGTAGCAATTTCCAGAAAACGTAAAGCTCGTGTAGCCATTCTCGTAGCACTTTATTTTAATAATTTTAAATCGCCAAATAAGTAATTTGCATAAAAGAATCGTAACATAAACTCTTAAAAATTCTTAAAGTTTTTTTTGGCACATTTAACTAAAAAAGACTTGAAAATACTACGAGACTGTACTTAATCCCACTTCTGAGGATGTAAGGGGCACGGAGTGGAAGGCAACCAAGTAAAAGTAAAAAGACGACGATGTTTTAATATTAAAGGCTTTATTGCAACTAACTAGCTCATAAGATTTATAATTTACAATTAGGTAGGTATAATATTCTTTGGTACATAAAGCAAACATGCGACAATGCATTTACATAATTTAATGTTAGAAAGCTGTATTATCATACGATCGGTAGATTATAAACTTAATAATGAAGTTATCATTCTTACATAAGATAAGTTAATTAAGTAAATAAACTATAAGATAATGAAAGTACAAAAAGTACAGGGTGTAACATTCATATTAAAATATTATAATTGTTAAGCATGAATCTCTTACACTATAACTTTCATTCTTCTTTACTAGCTCATTATTTAGATAATAAAACTGTCTGAAAGTTTTTTGATAAAACGGATTCTCCTTACCTCTTCCAAACAAAATCTTTGTTTTATAATAAGGAAATGAACCCGATTAATGAGATTTAGATAAGTTTTTCTACTAAACTGGCCATGAAGATGAATGCAAAGAAAAATGAAGCTCTCCATTAAAATTCAGTTTTATAAGAATAATTTCCTAATTTTACCATTTTTTCAACTCATTTCCTTGGGCTACTGGTATGTGGTTCGATAAATGGTAGGACCTAGATAGAGACAACTACGCAGGAAGGAAAACTATAGAAAAGACACATGTTAACAAAATTGGTAATAGGAATATTTTAAGTAATATGTAAATTAGGTTTGTTCGTTGAGCCCTGAAGTCACCCCTGGGTCAACCCAAGGCCTTTTTTGAGAACCTTGAACTCACCCTGACCAGTAAATTCTGTGTTTTTTGACACCAAAGGTCGTCACCCTTTCATTTTTAAATTAAATGTTGATTCTTGCTTGTTTCACAATTGATGACCTTTTGGTGTTTTTTGAAAACCGGAAAACCCATTTTTTTGACAATTCTTGTGGTTGTCAAGAAAACCGAGGTCAATTCTAGGTAAATTTCGTATGTATCGAATGTACCTCAATGAAAAATTTCTTGCACACTTCAAGTACTCTGTATCTCGGGGCCCCTAAATCTCGGGGACCCCGTATCATTGATACGGCTGATACCGCGGTAGCTAAGCTACTGATTAAGAGGCAGGCTAAAAGTAGTTCACAGCGACCGTTTACATCGTTATAATGGTGAAGGAAGTGATCGATTTGCTCGGGACGATCAATCCTAAGAGGGGGACAGTGTAATGACTTTCATATTTGAACTATAACGACTCCGAATAGCAAACAAACGGTCACAATAGAGCTTACGGTCGCAGTGCAAACATACCGTTAGCTAACGACTCTCAAATGAAGAAGCACCATCTTCCGGATTATGGCTGGAAATCAACTGTCAAATAAAAGCTTTAGAAAGAGGAATTATGGGAAATTTCCCCTACCAGAGCATTCTACTAATTTCCAGAGTTTGTCAAACAAGTATATAATGCACATGTTTGACCGGCGGCGGCAGCGGCACAATTTGTTTTTAATCGTGAATGAATAAAGTTGGTTGTAATAAAAGTGAAAAGTAAAGTTAGTGAATTAACTTTAGTAGTAAAGAATAAATTGTTTTGTTTGTAGAAAGAAAAGTAAAGTATTTTATTTTGTGAAATAAAAAAGTGGACGTTGTTAAATAAAGTCAATAAGTTTTATTAACGAATCTGAGAAAATATTACAATCTGTACATATGTATGTATGTATGCAAAGAAAAAGTAAAACCGTTTCGAGCAGATTTAAAAATAAAAATTGATAAAATTTGGGAATTTATAAATATTTATATGTTCAGTGTACATATACCTTCATTAAACAAAATTGTTAAAAAAAAATAATCGTCGAATATTAAATTTTCAAAAAAAATTGATATTGTTTTAAAAATCCAAATTTTTCTACATTTTAGTTTACAACACCACAAGATGGCGCGAAATGAATCACCCTATCGGAATATAATATTGTTATTTTTGCAAATGGCTTCGTACGTCAATCATATTTGACATTTGCGAACTAGACAGCTGCAGTTTACAAACAGACAAGCGATGGAGCGTTATACTCTCCAAGAGCGTGTGATAGTTGGAATAAAATCGTTTCCTGGCCGAGTAAACTCCCGTTTTGGCAATTTGGCATGGCCAGCAAGATCACCCGATTTCATCATTGCAGCGAGTTTTTTCATTGGGGCTGTGGTTTATGCCAACAGTAAGACTCGGACAATCGCAGCCCTAAAGGGGAATATTCGAAAGGAACAGTTATCACCGGAAATTTTGCGGAAATTCATGTAAAATGCGATAAAACGGACATGTGTATCACACTTAAGAGTGTTCCGGACTGAAATGGTGATTTCATGAAAAAGATTGTGAAGCGTGTACTTGTCCGATCAAATCGATTAAGGTGTCTATGGACAGATAAACTTGTTTTCTAGGACATCATTGGAAAACATTTTTAATGTTGTGCTCTTGTTTTTGGTAAAAGCCTCTAAGAAAACGAGAAAATGCCAAAAATGGCTGTTGTTCAAAGCAAATGTAGCTTACACTATAGCATATTTTGCAAAACAATATTTTATAACATAAAATTCCATATTTTTATTATGCCACTATTGGAGAAAATTTTTAATTTTGTATCTAATACAAATTTTAATAATAAAAATAAAAATGCTTGTAAATTAAGAAAAAAAAACGCATTTTTGACAGTCATTTTTACCTGCGATATAGGTACTATAGGGCAAGTTTTGGATTCGTGCAAAAAAAAAATTTCGAGATAACAATCAAACATAACATTACGATTATAGAGAACACGAAAAAAGTGGGTGGCACAATTCTGTCTGTCTGTCTGTCTGTCTGTCTGTCTGTCTGTCTGTCTGTCTGTCCGTACCTCAACCTACAGCCTAAGCCACTGAAGCGATTTTCTTCAAATTTTGAATTTAAGGTTTTTTTGTAACTCTCCAGAGGGGAAATTGAAATTTTTTTTTTAGCTCAAAAAATAACGGTACTTGCCATACAACCGTTAAGGAAAAGCTTATATATCTCAAAAACGACTCCAACGATTTTGATAAAAAAAAATCAGTGTATTATTGTAGATATGATATACCTTTAAGTAAGAAAATATTTCACCAAAAACATTTATTAACGGTACCTGCCATATAACGGTTTTTTTTATTTTTGGTTTTCTCATTAACCGCTCATCCGATTTCAATAAAAATTTTTGCACAAGAGCTTTGTTAGAATATAAATAATACTGCATACCAACATTTTCGAAAAAATAAATTTTGGATTTTTAAAAAAAGATTCAAATTTTTTTTTTGAAAATTCAATATTTCAAAAACGGGTTGATGAATTGTTTTGAAATTTCAGTTTTAAATGTATATTAATATATACTCAAAATTGACATACCAAATTTTTTTTTGAAAAATGTTACAAAAATTTTATATATAAAAAATTAATTTTTAAGAAAACGGCTCCAACGATTTTAAATTTTTTTTTTGCATATATTCATATTTTTTCAAGTAATCAAATGGCATACTTTTTTTTGAGCTCTAAGTTATCTATCAGGCTGTTTATACAATTAAACGAACGATTTAAATGCTTTTTTATACTTTTTCTATAATAACTTGAATATTTCTTAAAGTTCTTAAGTTCCACACAACTTGAACATAAGAGCAAGTACGTGCGATCCAGTCGTGCATTTTATTTTTATACCTAACGGTATTTTTTCGACAAACTTTTTTGCAGTGTATATAAATTCAATTTATTTTTCGGAATTTTCATTAATTATTATACCTAATCATAATTGTATCATCTGATATTGAAATTTTTAATTCTTAAAAGCCACTTTTTGACAGAAAATTTATGTAAATTTGGAAATTAAAATCCGTCCAAATAAGGATTTTCCATCACTCAAAATCATTTTTTTTATTCAGTAAAAAAAATTGGATGATTAATTTTGAAAGTGGTAAATTCGTCTCTGAGAAAGCCTTAAATCAACACAACTCACTGTTGTAAAGCAAAATATTTACTTCATTATTTAATAAGGACATAATAAGGAGTTTTTCATCGGATTTTCACAAAAAAAACGCGACGGTAATATACCTACTGTTATTCTTATACATACATACATTATCTACAATCCAGTGACATGGAGTGTATATAATTCTACAGGTCGAGTGGAAAATCAAATAAAAGGTTTCTTGTTAGATTATGTAGATAAGGGCAATAAGGAATGAACTTGAATCTTCGAGAATGGATCTCTGAGAAACAGGAATGGAAATTCTTTTTTTTTTTTAAGGTTATGTGGTTACATATAATTTTCTTTGTTCCTCATGCAGGGGAATTTCCGTTCGTTTAAAGGACTTTTTTTTAAACAATTTTACTCACCTGAAACTGTTGTTGTATCCAAAATGTGAGTCTTCTTCTTGACGAAACGTGCAAGTACCACACAAAGGCACATACGTAGGAAGTAGTGCAGCTCTAGGAGTACGTACAATAGTACAACAATCCCCAAGGAACAAGCTATCACAAAGCACCATTGACCCATGTTTGCTGCGCTGCGGTTATGGGAAGTTTGTAGTCACTCTTATCAGCTTTTGGCAATTTTTTAAATTTTTATTTTTGTATGCAAAGTACACATGTACTCGTAGATACCCTTGGTCTTTTTTGCTGCACACATAAATTGATTTTATTTAAAAAAAAAAGACACTGCACGAGGGGTTGTTTTTTTTTCAGGATTATTTTTTGTTTCCTTTTTTTGTCTTTAATACCTACTTGTTTGGCCGTATAAAAAATACAATGAATTGATACTAGATGTAGGCACTAATGAGAGAGTGACAAAACGACAAAACCGAAAAGCTATTTAGGGACACGCCTTGATAGTATAGTGGCGGAGCGGAATACCTCTTGGTCTTTACGGCAACCTCCGTGAGGAGCCATATCAGGGGAAGTATACAATCGTCGAAGAACTATTGTTTAGGAAGACATTAATATGATTAACCACAAAAATCGACCGAGAACTTTATTAATTCTAATAAAAAGGATCAACCGCACACATCACGCTATTTAATTATTATTGATACCTCCTACCAGGTTAGGGATTTTGGTGGAGCTATTCCACATCCGATATCTGGGATGCTAAGAAGGGTTTATTATAATAGAAGAGTTAGATCCTTCTTGTCAGACTTTTCGCTGGTTACTGAATTTTTACTGAAAAAGTTTTAACGGACATTGCCTTGATTTTTGTCGATACCAAGTTGATTTATGTACATAGAGATACACAGGTTTTTGGGGGGATAGTTGTACCCCACTGGACGGACATGCGCATAGGAGGTATAGAAAAAGATGAAGGAAGCAGAATAATGGTTTGTCTGTTTGTTTACACACGGGTATATTAGCTAGAGGTTTATTTTTGTTATGATGATTAATGCTGGTTAAAGAATGGGATAAAGGAGATTTGATTCTGGAACAGGAGGATGAGGCTGGAGATATGTCTGAAACTATGTAACAATATTCAAAAATGAATGCGATTGTGTCAGCTGATGTTTCAATTATTATCAATACGATTTTATTGATTGAATTAAAAGGTGTTCTATTTGTGATTACAACGAGCAGGATTAACGGTAGGTGTGTAATTGTTTTTATTTTGTTAAATTAGTTCTGGAAAATATTGAACATTTCCATTTTGGTTCTTATAATATATGCATCAAGGGTAGAGATACATGTATTCAAGAGAACACCAGCGTCCACAGATAACGAACCTCTGTCTACCAACTCCTACCTATAGTATCTCAGATTGAGTTTCAATCCGTTTGGAATGATTTGGGACCATCACGGGAGATGAGGAGGGACTCGTCTTCACTAAGATAGGTAGGTACTTCACCTTTTATTCAGGTGACAGCGGAAGAATTCTGAAAATGAAATCAATGGTGTCATCAATAAGTGAACACCTAATAAAATACATATCGATTATTATACGACATATTTATAAACTAGGCCTAACTAAAGGAGCTACAAATTTACCCGGTTCCTACTCGTTGGTGTTATATTAAATGTTTGGTCCTGTAGGTTGAGGGTCCCAGCCACGTAAAGTAATCTACTACATGCCAAGCAACAATAAACCCCGGATACACAGAAGCAGAAAGATTCACTTATCACACAATAAGGGCAATCAAATTTAGATTTGTGCGTTGGGGGTGCAAAAGGAGTCTAAATTCACTTTTCCTCATTCTAACCCATTTGCGTTGAGCACCATCTTGAATTAAGGGGCCAGTTATAGTTATCCAGGAACAATTTTCAAATCTTTTACATATATTTACTGTTTTCATTCGATTTGAAAAACGAATGCTACACGAAACAATATGTAACAAATAAATCAAAGAATTTTTGGTACAGACTAAATTTGAACAATTATTTTTTCTTACAAATGTATTTTACCTATTTTGGTGGTGCAAATAAATTTTGCATATGGAGGCCTCACAGGTCACAGCTGAACCGAACCCAGTCAGAAGAAGAAAATTCGAAGATAATAAGAGGATTACCTAGTAAATAAACTGCCATTAATTAATGAACATTTTATACTCGAAAAAAGGGCAAGTTTAAAGTTTATTCTCAAAATTAAATTGTTTTTATTATTCTCTCATTTAAAAAATGAAAAACTTGAGTTCATAAATATTCACAAAAATTTGCAAAAAAAAAATATTTGGAAACCATACTTTTCCATTTTAGTATGAAATTTGTACTCTTTCTGCGATAATTTAATTTTTAATGAATATAGCTGATTTCTTAGGACAGCTTAAAATGAGATTCGTGTATTCTGATTCTCTCAATTCTTGACAAAACTGAACAAAAATTTAAAGAAAACTTCAATTTTTTTCAAATTTTTTTGGATCGTGACAATTTAAAGTTTAAAGGCTGAATGCATGATAGGGTATACAAAATGCCATACACAACATGATTCACACGACTCTTACGGTTTGCATTCACACCGGAAAGAACTTTATCGACAGTGAAACGTAAAACTTACCTAAGAGATTCTACCTATGAAGATAAACTGGAGTTAATGTCAGTTCATCGACAAATTGAGACTAACACTGAGGAAGTCATCATATGGGAAGAAGGTGAGTTTTGCGCAAAAAAATAAATGTTTGACGCTTAAGTTGCCATGCAAAAGAAAAATCAAATGTTTGCCTTTGCCTAAGCCACCCATTGAGTCATTAATTAACCTCTTATTAATAAATTACAGACCTAAAACTAGAAAACAATAAATTTTGGATGCAACAACAATTTGCATGCAAATAATGCTGTGAGGTGAATATATTTTGATTGTTTGGAAGTGTAAATATTTTGTATTCACCGCACTTTATCTCACGCTAGACAATTTCCCAATTGTTTTGTTGTTCTATGATAGCAATGGTTCCTTTTTGCATGAAACTTTAAACCAATCATGCAAAGAAGTAATTTTGTGTTTCATCTCAATAATTTTTGACATGCAAAAATATTTGCACATTAAACTAGGCTTTATAGCGACGAATTTATTTTCGCGCAAAAAATATGACTGATATTTGTTTGCCAACAAAAAAAAATGCGTTTGGAATTTGTATATTGCTATAATATAAAATAAAATGCACGACTGGATCGCACGTACTTGCTCTTATGTTCAAGTTGGTTGGAACTTAAGAACTTTTTAAATATGCAAGTCATAAAAAAAAACATTTAAATCGTTTCATAAATTGTGTAAACAACTTGCAAAATAGCTTAACACTCAAAACCAAGTATGGCATTTTATTACTTGAAAAAATAGAAATATATGCAAAAAAAAAAAATTTAAATCGTTGGAGCGGTTCTCTTAAAAACTAAGTTTTTATATGAGTCAATATTTCAAAATATTAATATTTCAGTCTCCTTCATTTTTGAACCGAAGTACAAAATTGTATTACAAGTTTGTTAATTGGATGGCTTGAAACAAACGGGTTCTAATATTCGCTCTAGAAAAAATAAAGTTAAAAAAAATATCATACCCGCTATCTCTATTTAAACACCCAAAATGTCATTCCCCTGACGTGTCCCCAGGCCTACTTACCACACTGTCTGAATTTTAGCAACGAAACTAAAAAAGATACAAAAAATCCAATGATGCAGTCTTCTTAATAATATATGCATCCTAACTAAAAAATAGTTAAATGATTTTTATTTGCTTTTTTTTTTAAATAGGAGCTATTAAGTAAGTGTCCCCCATAAATTGATCATTTCTATCCCACCAATGGAAATTTAAAAATCAAATATATGTATATAGGCTCAAAATAGAAAACTGATTATTTTGTTCTTTAACGGTACAGAATTACCCTTTATGAAAATTGAAGTAAGAGTTTCAAAAAAACTTTGTTGTCTTTTTTATTCAAGTTAAGGCAATGATTTTGTTTTTCGTCAAGCGAAATTGTCATTCCTCTAACGCGTGTTTTTTACTAAGCCGTGTGGTATAAAAATTAAAAAGTTTTACTCGTCTGTGTCTTTTACAAGGTCCTACGTGAAAAATTATACAAAACATCTAATTTTCTAATAACCTCCATTTAATTCTCATAAAGCACCCTTCGGAGTCATTCCCCTATCATCATTTTTTATGTCATTCCCCTGACTTTCAAGTTTTCATTATAATGATTGATTGCGTTTTGGTAACTCTTGAAGAATCAATAATATTACATTTAAACATATTTACAGTATTTTTAGTAGTTTTCAATTTTTTCACATTTTCTCGGTCAAAATATCATAACAAATTACGATTATTACTATAAAATGTTTAGTCTCGCCAAATCCTTGAATCATGAGAGCAAGTTCGTGCAACATAGTCGTGGATGCCAATTTTCATGTTAGTATTTGTTCTCTTTTTTCTTTATCTTTCTGAAACCATCCGCAAAATTAAATGTCCATCTAATCACCGGAGTAAATATAAATGTTTGTCATTCCCCTGATACAAATGTCATTTCCCTAACTCAAAAAAACCGTTAGATTTAATCAAATACTATGACCCCTTGTTCCAAAGTAGTTATTATAGGGTTATTTAGAGACATAATTGTTCGTCTACCAAAATAGGTTCTTTTGTGCGAGGGTCCACTTTGGATTGAAAAATATTAATGTTTTGAAATATTGACCCATATATAAAATTAAAGTTATATTTTAAAACAAAATTTTGGGATGCCAGTTTTGACTATTTATTAATATACATTCACGAAATTATTTCCAAAAAAAATTCATCAACCCGTTTTCAAAATATTGAATTTTCAAAAAAAAAATAATATATTTTAAAAAATCCAAAATTTACTTTTTTCAATATTTTGATATGCAGTATTATAAACATTTTAAAGGAGCTTTTGTATACAAAATTTTTATTGAAATACGTTGAGCCGTTAACGAGAAAATAGAAAATCAAAAAAACCGCTATATGGTAGGAACAGTTAATAACAGCTTTTGGAAATTTTTGTTCATATCAAAATGTACACCATATATTCAATAACACACTGATTTTTTTTTATCAAAATCGTTGGAGCCGTTTTTGAGATAAATTAGCTTTTCCTTAACGGTTGTATGACAAGTACCGTTATTTTAGGAGCTAAAAAAATTCGATTTTCCCTTTAGAGAGTTGAATTTTCAAAAAAAAAAAATTAATATATTTTTATAAATCCAAAATTTACTTTTTTCAAAATTTTGATATGCAGTATTATTAACATTTTAAAGGAGCTTTTGTATAAAAATTTTTTATTGAAATACGTTGAGCCGTTAACGAGAAAATAGAAAATAAAAAAAAACGCTATATGGTAGGAACCGTTAATAACAGTTTTTGAAAATTTTTGTTCATATCAAAATGTACACCATATGTTCAATAACAAACTGATTTTTTTTATCAAAATCGTTGGAGCCGTTTTTGAAATAAATTGGCTTTTCCTTAACGGTTGTTATTTTAGGAGCTAAATAAAAATTCGATTTTCCCTTTAGAGAGTTACAAACAAACTTTAAGTTCAAAATTTGAAGAAAATCGCTTCAGTGGCTTAGGCTGTAGGTTGAGGTACAACCAGACAGACAGACAGACAGACAGAATTGTGCCACCCACTTTTTTCGTGTTCTCTTTCATCGTAATGTTATCTTTTTTTTTTGCACGAATCCAAAACTTGCCCTATATAGTACCTATGTATATCGCAAGTAAAAATCGTTTAAAGCACGGACATTTTTTCTTTGAGTACAATTTTTTTTCACCTCCAAGCTTTTTTTTACTCAAAAGAACTGTATACTAAGCTTAAATGGTGGAACATATTTTGGGATCGGGTCAAAATTCTGGATTTCAAAATTCTGTATGACCAAAATTCTATATTTTTTTTTCGAAAATACTGTAGGTATGACCAAAATTCTGTATTTCAGAATTCTGTATTTCAAAATTCTGTATATCTAAAAGTCTGTTTATTCAAAATACTGTAAGTGCTAAATTCTGTTATCTGAAATTCTGTTAATGTCCAAATGCTGTATTTTTGAAGAAGAATTTCTATTACAAGAAAACAAATTTGATTTTCTATTTATAAATTTGTATTATTAAGAAATAAATAAAAATAATTGGAGATTATTTATACATAAATAAACATAAGGAAGCACTAAATTAAACATAATTCCTTCAAAGAACTTATCAGGCAACAAAAATAGTCATTAATATAATCAACAAACATAACACATATGCATATGTATAACAAATAAGCAAGTCCAAAACATAGAATTATTCAAAACAAAATCACATTTTTTGGTATTTGTTTTAACTAAGCAATGTTAGTTAAAAATAAGGCGCGCACTTTTTTACATTATCAAAACTATTTCTCTTTTACAACAGATTTACAGAGTTTTTTAATACAGAATTATAAAACAAAATTTTGAAAAACAGATTTTTGAAAAACAGAATTTTGAAATATCTCTACAGAATTTTGAACACAGAATTTTGACCATACAGCATTTCGACCCCAACCCATTTATTTTATATAGGTATAAGAAAAATAGGTATAAGAAAAATAGGCATAATTGAAAGGTCTATAACTTTTATTTCGTCTAAATTTTATTTCGACATTTGTTCTCTTAGGCCAAAATTACACAGTCATGAAAGCTTTACTTTCGTAAGTTACTTACGAAAGCATATTTTGATAAAATTACAAGTGTAAGCTGCTGTGTAAGTGACTTACAGTAAATTTATCAATTTACGTAAGCTGTAAGTTGAAGGAAAAACTAACAAGCAGAAATACGTTTTTTCCAACTTACGGAATTCTCACAGCTTACTCAAACGTCAGTTATAAGTATTCAAACTTACGAAAGTATTTTTTACTGTAAATCCATCTGTAATTATAAAGCCTCTTGTTGCTTCTATAGATAATACTTACATAAGAGTGGTAAGTAAAACTTACATGTGTAATCTTGGCCTTAGAGCAAAAAAAAAGATATGCACCCCTATTACGATTGTCAATTATCAATTTGTAATAGGGGTGATGATGAATATAACTTATGCAAAATTAAGCCCCTACTTTTTTTTACAAAATGCCGTATAACTTTTAAAAAAAGTACGTATCGAAAAAAGTTACTAAAAAGATTTTGTAGGAAATTAAATTTTCTACAAGTTTGTTCCACAGCTTTTTTCTAGTGTCAAAAATACGTGAGTTACGTGCTAAAATAAAAAAAAACGTTAGAAACAAGATGGCGTTTGAATAAATAAGTAACAAGCCAAATGACTAGGTGCAATAGTGAAAAATGTGGTTTTCGGTTCGTGTTCTAATACCCTTTCGAAAATCGAAGTCAAACTTCATGTCTAAACAGCCCCGGATCTACGATTTTTCCGAACCGGGGCAAAACTTGATTTTGGCGCCCTTGCCGTTTTGATAAAAATGAAAAAAAGCACATATCTGCTTGGTTGGATTTTTTGTCACTGGGAGAATAAAACTTTTTAATGGATGTGCAGCCCATAACTATTCAGCAATTTATTACTTTAGATAAGAAAATTAACAATGCCTAAACAAAGACGATACACAACCAAGGTTCGTAGAACGATAAAGTATGATTCTTTCTCTCGTGAACAATTCAAAAGAATTTTGTTTTTGATTCGATTACGAATCTTATGTTTTGGTTACTAATAAAATTCGTTTTCATTCGAATCAAATCTGCAAGGATCTGTAAAATATGGCTCGTTCGCGAATTTATCATGGGAGAACTATTGAAGATCCATTCCCTGAACCGAAGAAAGAAAAATGTAAATTTACGACAGACAGAATTTCGAAAAGCTTAAGTTACGCAAGCTAAAGTATCGAAGCACAAAGTTCCGAAAAAAGTTTTTAAATCCTCGGGACCTCGTTGCTCCTTGAGCGATTTCAATGAAATTGACAGAGGTGATAGCTGAGACAGAGTTAAAGCAGAAAAAAATATTTTCAAAATAGGATGATTCTAAAATATGTCAACATTTTGCAACTTCGTTCTTTCTTGAGAGATTGCAATGAAATTTACTCAGGTGATAGCTGATACAGAATTGTAACGAATATTTCACAACAGAATCTTTAAAAAAATGTTAGCATATTTTAACTTCGTTGTTTCTTGAACGATTTCAATGAAATTGACACACACAATTTCAAACCTTAATAGTACGAGAGCTAAGCAACGTCAAAACACAAGTAATTTTCGATTGGCTGGTTGGATAGCAGTCTCTGGCTGGTGAGAAATTTTGTGTTATCCGCCATTTTAAAAAAAGGTGTACAAAAAGGTAAATCCAATTTTCTCGGAAAGTAACATGTTTTATTTGATTTTGTAAGTTAGAATATCTTTTCAATTTTTTGTTTCCAAAAATTATCGACATCATGAAAAATTGTTGTCGAAAATTGTAAAAATGGTTTTCAACGTTTATCTCACTTTTTGTTCATCGGAACGAAAATTTTTTACTAAACAGTTTTTTAGAGCACTTGATTTCCTGTACATTTGTGCAGTGGCGTAGCTAGGATATTTGCCGCCCGGGGCAAAACAATAATGTGCCGCCCCTTCGGTCTAACAATACTTTATTAAGAAATTTTGTGATATATACCTTCATATTATCGGTCTTAAAGTTGCAGACAAAATTTTAAAATATTTTTTTATAAATGCAAGGAATTACATTCTACGAAATATTGATACACGCCACTTTACCGCAATATCTGCTGAATGATTTTTTTTTCTGACCTACTAAGATTTAACTTTAAACCGACTGTATATAATACAGGCACATGAGACTTGAAACTTTTTAATGTTTCCTTTCGTCCAAAAATAGTAAAGCTCATAATTGTTCATTGGGCGTGTCTCACCAAATAAAATCTCTGAGAGCTCAGAGATTTTTAAAGTGGGACAAAAAATCTCACCTGAGCCCTGAGATTTTCTTCAGAGATTACTAAGACGAAAATTTTTTGGATTTATTTCTCAATGTTCTTTCTCAGCTAAAACTGTTCATTCATTTGACAGCCAAATTGCAATTTATCGGTGATGGGCAAATACAAAAATGATACCAAAAATACAAAATAGAAGTTAAATGTTTATAAACAGGAAAAATAATTGATCTTAGTATTTTTCATTAATTTTATAAAGTTTTGTGCTTTAACATTTAAATATTTAAAGCAAAGTTAAAATTTTGTTTCCATAATTTCAGTACGATTTAACAGGGAATCTTATTCCACCAAAACATTCCGCCTACGTCAACTTGATATTGAGCGCTCACTGGGTGAGACACGCCTATTGTTGCATCAGTACTCGACAGCAAAACTGAGAAATTGCATACTGTTCATATTTCTCAGATCTAATGATAATGAATCATGAGAGGGTCAAAGCCACGGCTAAGTGACTACCGAGTGTCTGACTACAGAGTTATTACTTCACTGAAATTGTAGTAGATTGTTGATCTAATGCATTTTTTCTCAAAATAAATCTGCTGCAAAATCTACATACTACACTTCATTTGACAAAAAAAAATTTAATCTTCGCAAAAAAAACTCACATTTTTTTTGTAATTCTTTGTGTTGAAGCTTTTTTGTTTGCTGGTTTTATGTTTAAAAAAAACTAATGTAATATTTTATTTATTTTTATTCATTATCAGTTTTGTTTAAATATTTAATTCTTATTTAAACAAAAAAAAAAAAACAAATCATCTCCGAAAATATTCAATCTACAGCATTTTTTTTTTAAATCTAACGCGAAAAATTTTCTGCAAAAATTCAACCCCTCTGATCTCTTAATTGAGGGAATTAACAGACATGTACCTGGCTACAAGAGAGAATGGTCATTACGAAAGCCATAATTTTGTTTCAAAATTTGAAAGAATTGTTACTTTAAAAATAAACTTTTGTGTTTATTACCTACTTCTATAATGAGCAATGGTCATGATTCTGCCGCCCCTAGTGATTTGAACACAATGAAAAATTGTACGTTCATATACCTATTCAAATGTTAGAGAATTTTTAACTTAAAAAAATAATACTTTTTTGTTTATTTCCAACTTTTGTAATAAACAACGATGATGATTTGCGCCCCTCTTGATTTCAATTTAATAAAAATTGATTGAATTATTTATTTAACAAAAATTAAACTTTTGTTTATTTCCAACTTCTCATGAACAACGAGGATGATTTTACCGCCCTTACAAATTTGAATACTATAAAAATTGTATGTTTTCTGATAAAAATTTAATAAAATTTTCACTAAAAAAAACTTTTGTAATTGGCTTACAACATCCCATAAACAACGAAGATGATTTTCCGATTTGCCGCCCCTAACTTCTGGCGCCCGGGGCGACCGCCCCCTTCGCCCCCCCCCCCCCCCCCCCCCTAGCTACGCTAATGCATTTGTGGGTATTTAGATTTTTTGTGAATTAATGAAGATCTAAAATACAGTGTAATAAAGTTGTCAGTATCCAGCTAATAATTCTTTAGGCAAGACTTGGATTTGTACGGCTTGGTGCGACGCTTGTTGAGGGACACAGTTCAAATGCTTTATTATTGAAGAAGAGGGAGCTATCTCCTACAGTTTAGGGAGGAGGGAAAGTTTTTTAAAAATACACTTACATACAATGCAAAAAACTATTGTTAAACAAACATCAGAAAACTTGTAACAATGTATTATAGCTCGTTTCTTTTTTTAATTTTTAATTTTAAATTATTGTAAATGGAGGAATAATAATAGAAAAACTGCATAAGGTTGACGTAGAAATACAATTTGATATTCCATTGCCGCATCTCAATTCATTTTATTTCATTAAGCGTCGCAATTCTCAGTTTTTCCAGTCACATAGATTTGGTGCCCTTGTAAGCTGCCGCCCGGGGCACAGGCCCCGGTTTGCCCCCCCATAGATCCAGGGCTGTGTCTAAATAATTATTTCCCAGAGTGCCATATAATGAAATCTAATTACCCCGTACTAATTGCCTAAATTCGATAAGATTATGTAGTAGATGAAGACAGGCGGGTAAGTTCGCTAGAATTTTTATTTATTAGATCTATGGAAACAATAGTATTAAGTTATTAAGATGGGGCAACCCCATCGATGATGGAAGGGTATAAAGTACATACACTACACCTACTAGTATAAGTAAAAAATAACGAGAATTATTTAAACTATCAAAAGAGCTTCGATAAGAAAATCAAATGGGAGTGATAGTCAGGAAGTCTTACAAAATAGTCATCTTTTAATTTTTAATAAAGTATTAGGGTGTGTCATATATTTCAAGTCTGGAATTTTCATGACTTATACGTTTCAAAAGTTGCAATACATATTCAGCCTTATTGTGAGTTTCACGTGAAGAACATTTCTCGAAAAATGGACATTTCATTATTGTGAGTTTCACCCGAAAAAAAAAACGAAAATTCCCCTTTTTTGTGTTGTTGTTTATTTTTGGCCAAGAGAAGTTCAGGCGATTCGGTTTCGATTTATTTTGAATTGTCATATAGAACTTTTTGCTTACTCAATGATCTTGAAATCTCTATTTTACAAATAGACCAAAAGAGCCTAAACAAACACAGTGGAAAAGATAAACAAAAAAATTGGTCAAATATATCAAATAATGATCTTGAAATCTGTTAAATAAATTAATGTTTGTTTGCTATATTTGAGAAATTACAAAAAAAAACTGGCAAATCTCGACTTTAAAGTTTGAGTTTCGCAAAGAGAAATAGAAATATTTTCAAAATTCTAAATGGAATTTGAGGGGGAGAAATAGTTGGTATCTTCTTTAATATTCCGGAAGCATGATGTAGCAAACCCTCAAATATGGCGAAAATGCGTTGTTTTTGTGTACCTATTCTTCTTAAAAAATTAAAAAAAATCTGAACATTTTAGCAAAAAATTGTCTTTTTTTTCTTTTTCAGCAACCTAAAATTTGTTTATGAAATCGTTTTCTTTTTTAGGTATACTTGATGAGTCACATTCATTTGTCGCGCATATTCTTAAACCTATGAATCTAATGCAACTTTTGGTAAGAATTATATTCAAAATCCAAAATAATTTTTGTTTCGCCATAATATAAGTGACACACCCTATTAAAGAGTACATATGTACATACATCTATGTATCTTCCTTTCACAACAATAGAAATTTTTAATAAAATAACCATGAAGGTATATTGTATTTATATACCTATTGGATTTTGGATTTGTAGTTATATGAAATTATGTGTAGTGTATGTTTGTATATTCACTTCTTCCTCTTAATTTGATGATTTTTTATGTTCGACAAACTATTTATTATAGAAATATTTTTTTTTTGTATCCTATTCGCGAAAAAGAAGTCTTTACACTGTTTTAATTTCATTTATTATACACAAAAAAAACGTGTTATGATAAGATTTATTTTAGTTTCTTTTGATTTCAGGGTTACCGATTACAAGTTTCATAAGTGTTTACTCAGTAATAAATTGGTCATTAAATAAGTGTCGTGTAAAAGTTCGAGTATTTAGTCAAATAGTTATAAACAAAAGTAATACCTAGTCTAATAAAAAAAAAATAACAAAGCAACATTCTCCGATCAAAAAGCGATTAGGTTAATGATTTGCCGTTGATTAGTTCCAACAGTTTCAGATTTCTGTTTTTATGCATTATTTTAAATATAGCAGCAAAATCAACGTATTGAGGGCTATGGTGAATAAAATTCCCCACCGAATTTTTCCCATCGGCGAAAACTGGAAACGTGAATTGTGAACGCCACTGTGCTACCATTTTGATCGGTAAAATTCGGACCTGCAAGCAACAGTGGAAAAAAACAACGGGAGGCAGTTGAATACAAATTTTTCAATTGTTTTAACTGATCAGCGACTCATTAACTCGAAAGGTCTTCGCGTTTCAAAGTCAATAATTTTTACATGAATGGCTTAATTAAATTCAGAAGCTTTCGTCACACTAGCCAATCAACTCATTTTTAAAATTGTTTTTTGTTTTTTTTTTTTGAAATTTCAAAAGATTTGCACATATCCGAGTAGATAGAGCAGCGAAACTAAAAACTATATGAAAAATTGCAAACAATTGCTGCAAATAAATCCGATTTAATTGGAGATATTAAGCTGTTACCCCAATGCAAAACAGATATCTAATGACCTAAGTGAAATTAAACCAAATTCGTCTTAGACCGAGTGGCAACGACATAAAAGTCAAGTCATTTGCGTAATTTTGTAAGTCCTATCAATGGATAGCCTTTGAAGTTGAACCAGAAAGGAAATGCCATGTCAGCCTACCTGAACATGTGACGTAAAGATGAATAAAATTATGCTAGGTTTCCACTTGTCTTTGAATTGACACAGTTTGACAGATCACGATTGGGTCTTTGAGTGACACAGTTGCCAGTTCATTTCCACTTGTGTCATTAATTGACACAAAATCGTTGGTCTTTTCAAAGACCAAGACATTTTGACATACGCCTTTGTCAGTTCATTGACACCTATTTCCATTCGCTTTGTCTTTGACGGTGTTCACATTGGACTGACTCCTCCGACTTATTTTGACATTCATCCAACTTCTTTTTAGTGGGGTCGCTTAGCGACAAATTTCGAGATGATGTGTTTTTGCCGGACAAAAGCACCAAATTTTTTTTAGGTACTACTTAGGTCCATAGCTTGAGATTCAGGGTAGGACCCATCTCGGCGGTCAGCCATCTTGGATTTTAGAGCCGCCATTTTGAAATTCAGGTATATTATTAATATCTCGGCTTCTAAATCACTTAGGATCCCAAACTTGGTGTCTAGGTATACATTTTTGGGGTCAGGGAATACAACCACATATTTTTCAAATGTTAAAGTTTGCAAATATACGAAGGTGGCATGGGGGTCATGACCCCCTTGCTCCAAGACAATCAAATATTATATTTAGGGTCGGATGATGTGTATACACAAGTTGAATATGTATCTGACTAAACTTATCCAAGGAGGGAAATCGGGGGTCATGACACCCCCCCCCCTCAGAGCCCAGGAAAAAGTATAAATACAAAACAAACTTAATTTAAACACACAGAAGTGCAAAAACTGGCGCGACGTATGGCTAGCCCAAATTATTTCATAACCGTAATGTTACCTTTTATGAGACCATGGTAATATTATTCGCGAAGACTGTATGTTTTGTGGTATCGAGTTTTTCTGAAAGAAAAATGAATAAGTTAAATGCAAATACCTACATTTAAGTTAGGCTGTATAAGTATATATTAATAACAAACTATCCAATTATTAAATCGAGTGACAAAAATATGTAATTCTAAGATATAAGGTTGAAAATGAAATAAGATATATGTACATGTACATACATACATGTACATGTAGTACCTCGTGCCATGATGGTTAGTGCGTAGGACTGTCATGCCGAAGGTGTGGATTCGATTCCCAGCCGTGCCACCTAAAAACGGAAATGTTTTACCCGAGGTTCTGCCTCTTGCGAAGAACTGACAAATCCTCCAAAAGTATACTTGTCATGAAAAAGTGGTTCTCATTTAGCCGCTCGGATTCGGCAAAAACCTGTAGGTCCCCTCTATTCCTGCCAACTACACGCACACAGGAATGGTTGTGAGTTGTAAGTCACTAGGCCCAGGGGCCTATTTCAGCGCTACTACAACAGAGCTACATCAACTACATCGTACATTAAAATCCTTTAACTACATCATTTATATTTGTCTGATTCAAACATACAACTGCAGTTATGAAATAAAAGATAAAAAAGTTTAATAAATTACAAATGTAACAGGTGTAGTTGTAGGATGAAGCTGTTAAATGTAGTTGATGTAATTGATGTAGTAGCGCAGAAATAGACCCCTGGTTCTCCACGAGCTGTTGCGCCACCCAATTTATTTATTTATTTATTACATGTACATACATATTAGTATATAAAATTTAAATAAAAGAGAAATCACATATGAAAGATGTTGAATTGCATTGATCTTCCTATATGGATTGCTTATGTCGTCATGGGTCATGACCCCCATGCCACCTTCATATATTTGCAAACTTTAACATTTGAAAAATATGTGGTTGTATTCCCTGACCCCAAAAATGTATACCTAGACACCAAGTTTGGGATCCTAAGTGATTTAGAAGCCGAGATATTAATAATATACCTGAATTTCAAAATGGTGGCTCTAAAATCCAAGATGGCTGACCGCCGAGATGGGTCCTACCCTAAATCTCAAGCTATGGACCTAAGTAGTACCTAAAAAAAATTTGGTGCTTTTGTCCGGCAAAAACAGATTTTCTTGCTAAGCGACCCTACTATTTGTTCAGACACAAACTGTGAACACCAACAGACTCACTTTGAAGTTGAGAAGTCGTTTAAAGAAAACACAAATCTGAGCTCGTTGGGGGATTAATTAATTTGTTTTCATTCCAAAACTTTAATTTCATTTATTTAAAATGTTTTATGAAGTATTTGTATTGTTTTGTGTAGTATTTGTTTGCCAAGGAGAAAGTACAGAGAGAGAAAGCAGTTGTCACAAAAGAAAACGTCAAAAAAAATCCAGATTTTTAAAAAATTTAAAATATTCTGCCTATCCTTCCCATCTCTTTCTCACAATGAAATGGGAGTGAGATAAAGTACAGAGACGTAAAAAAAAGTCGGAGGAGTCAGTCCAATGTGAACACCGTCTTTTATGAAACGACACTCATTTGTCAATGAGCAATGTTTCACTGCTATAAGTCATCTTGTATGGAAATTGTTTAAGTGCGAAGAAGAAAAGTTTATTTTATGTTTCTGCTCAGTGAAAAGGTAATTAATATTGAATTGTTGTGTTAAAACAAAATTAAAATATTTTGTTTAGGTTAAATTATGCTTTTAAGAAAACAAATTGCTCTTGCCTCATTTGAGGTGCTTGTTGGCACAGAAATGGAGCTCCAGGAACAAAAGGAAAACGAAAAAAATCTGATTGCTGGGTACAAAATCTGTTTCTGACCTGTGTTGTAAGGAACCAAGATTTTTTTAAAAGGAACATGCGCATCACTAAAGCTGATTTCAATTTTGTTTTTGCAACACAACTTTAATTTTGGGAATTCCCAGCGCCTTCGAAATCGATTGCCACAGATTGTTATTCATATCTCTATTTTTATAGAACTTATTGCCTGAGACCCAAATATTATCGAATTGCTGGACATCAGCAAATGGTTAATTTCTGTTGTCGACCCAAGAGTTGATTTTCTGATTCTTTTCTTTTTTTCAGGGACATTATCATCCTCTAAAGTGGATGGAGTGTTACCCACATTTCGGTCACTCATTGGGGGGCTATCGTGGATAAAATATCCTACGGAATTTTTCTTATCTTCTAAAATTGGAAATGCCAACAATATTCCACTCTCCCATGCAAGTTTGAATTTGTTCCATCAAAATGGTAGCCCAGAGTGGCCATACAATATTCATTTTCGATGCCAATAAATTCCGAGAGCAACTGCGACAACCCAGTTCTCGATGATGGGAAAAATTCCGTGGCAAATTTTTTTCAAGATAGCCCCCTTTACTTTAATTTGGAATTTTCTATTTATTTTTTTCACTTCAATTTCGCTTTTTGAAATCACATTCAAATTGGATTATCATTAAAGCAGCTGTCAAATATGTGTCTTTCATTGACAAAGAATTAAAACACGTTGTCAAAAAAATTTTCTTTGTCAGTTAAAGACAAAGTGACATTTCGTTTGCCAATTGAGCTATTTCCACTTGTCTTTCAAATTTGTTGTCTTTCATTGACAAACAGTGTTTGTCAGTTCAAAGACCACTAATTTTGGAGTATTTCCACTTGTCATTTTGTGAAATGACGTAAAAATGCGTCTTTGGTCAGTTGGTAAATGACAAGTGGAAACCTAGCATTAGGCAGGTCAAGTTATATGCGTAACGTTGGTAATTTAAACCCAAATAGGTAAGAGTCAGTTTATAACCGAAACCAAAGAGGCAGAGCTTCTTTCTTTGTTGCAAAAGGGGTAGCAAACACGACCAAAAGTAGGATTTAAAGGACCCGCCTTACTCAAGTCATTTGCCTAAAAGTTGATTGAAAGCCATTCGTTTCGACAAAAATTCTTTGACAGCCTGGTAAAAATTCCTTGAACACCCCAACAAATTTGTACGTTGAAGAAAAAACCTAAAACCTGTTTTGTGTAACGTTGCAACTTTAAACCCTAACTGGGACTGATTTGCGTAATATTTTTTTATGAAAGCCATTTCTTTCGAGATGGCATTTCTTCACGAGCACCCCGGCAGAATGCTTTTTTAAAAATTTCAAGCGCCCCCAGGGGTCTCCCACCCACCCCTTATTTCGTTTTGTTGAACTTTCCCATCTTCCTATAATTTGAATGATTTATCAGTTATCCTTATTATGGGTTTCATATGAAAAATATTTCGCCCGAAAAAATTTTGGTTCCTCCGGAATTTTGAGTTATTCAGCCTTTTTATGAGTTTCACGTGAACAACATTCCAGCAGGAAAAAATGACATTTCACTTTTCGCCTATTGTGAGTTTCACCCGAAAAATGAAAATTCCCATTTTTTGTGAACTCATTTCGGGCGAATTTTATCGTAATTAAGATCTTAAATTATCACTTATTTTTCAAAGGTGAACAAAAGATAAACAGGTGGTGCCGCTGCCCTTTGCGCAAGTTTGTTTTGTTTATTTTAAGTCAAGATAAGTTTTGGCGAAACTCATAATAGCTTTAAAAATTCCGGGGGAACAAAAACTTTTCAGGTGAAATATTTTCCCGGCGAAACTCATAATAAGGCTGATTATAACATTCGCCTGAACTTCTATTTGCCTAAAATAGACAAACATTTTATGGAGGACTCAATTTTCAAATTTTGCTTCTGTGGGAGCATATTGTTGAAAAAAAAACACACATTTTTGTTTAACAAATTACACTAGTTACTTTATTTAATAGGATATTTAGTTCTTTCCAGCTTTTTCCCATCTGTCTTCCTGCACAATAGGAAAACTAGCATATGGGAATAATTCAGATGGAAAAGAACAGTTGGTAAATATATCATAATAATAATAATAAAAAAAAAAAAGAAAACAAAAAATATTTTGCCATAGAAACGTTATACAATAGAATTATTATTAATATATTAATAATAAGTAATTAATTTTAATTAAGACTTATTCAGAATTTTATTCTTATATATTATCCAAGAATATTTCCATTAATTTATTTTTATTTCTTAAATTGTTTTAGTCCGTTTTGTGTATAAATATTGGGTGTGTATTGTAGCAGAGGGTCAGTGTTTGTGTTATTTAAATTACTTTGAAATTTCATAATTTTGTGGATTCATGCAAATGTTTTATTTATTTTGTATTCGTTAAATGTGTCAACTGCCTTCTTCTTTAATAGTGTTTCGTGTTATTAATAATAAGTTTTCCCCGGAACGCTGCCATTTTATTCTATTTTTTGTTTTAATTTAATTTTTATTTTTTTGTTTACTTTTTAATCATTTAAATATGTGACTTATATAAATGTTTCAATAAAAAAATATATGTATTTCATATGTATATAATATAATATATATAAATTTATAATTTAATGTATAATGCTTTTTTATTGCCGGCCATCAAATCGACGCAAATTGTCATTAATATTTTTTTATTTATAATTTATTAATTGTGTTATTTTAATTTGTTATAACTATCTACATAGAAAACGTACGATTAATTCATTTTCATTTTTTTTTTCTTTTTTTTTGTATATGCGTATATAATATGTGTATATAAAATAACGAGAAATACATTGGATTTTGCCTGAATTTGCTGCTGCTGCTGCTTTTGCTTCGTTATGTTCGTTTCCATACAACAACAAAACTTAATATGTATCACATTCAAAACATTTTTTTCAATTGAAGTACAACAATTTATGCAATGAGAGATTATCTCTAAAGAGATTCCCTCATTGACAACGGGTGGTGGTTTTTCCACCTACCAGAACAAAACAAAAAAATCTCTTACTTGCTCCTTCTTTCTTTCTTTCGCTTAATATGGGTATTTTTTTGTATTTATAGGCAAAGCATAATTGAATTGAAAAATTAAGTTTTTTTTTTGTTTTCTTCATGTTTTGAAGCTTGAAGGCTAAATTTGGCGCTAGACTAACCTACTATTTAATGACTGCTGAAAGACTTTTCTTCCGTGTTTTTTTTTGTGCTCTGTGCATCTTTCTTAGTTTAGATATCACACATTTCATTGAAATTACAACGTTCAATACTGCTCCTGAATATTCGTTTCATTTCCCTAAGACTGCAAAGGTCTTGGTCTTTGGGACAACCAGGAAGGCGAACAACACGCTCCTGGTGCAGAGTCAATACCATTGGCTCATCGCTGCATCTAAAAAAGAAACAACAAAAACATAAGAAATAATTACAAAAGAAATATTCGTCGATTGAAAACAAAATAGAGTGCGTATACGCCTCAGTGAGCCAAGGAGTGTTTAAATAATTTTCATGCAGATCTAATTTTTTCTAGCCCTGAGGGCACAAGAACAAGTACTGGATAGCTAGTTACAATTACACGAAACTTTATCAACTCGGTTGTCAATTGGCTTGCTTTTTTCGAAGCCAGTTTGTACCGAACTCCCTGCTACCTTCGCGAAGAGGTAAGCAGCAAGGCAGGTCTTAAAACTCCTGGTATTCTAATGATATGCTACATCAAATCCAACTTATTTTATGATACGGGCTAAGCTATTCAAAGCAGAGGGTGATAACTTGGTAAGGAGCACACATCAACTTTTCTGTAAAATTTGAATAGATGAAAGTATGCACTGTGCATCCACAAGAAAAAGAGATAATCTGAGCTGCGCCTATTCCAGATTTTTGTGCTCTGAGTTCTGAAGTCGATGATGGACCTTGCAGTTGGGAATCATCTTTGATTTTGATAAAAGACTTGAAAGACACAGTGATTTGTTTTAGGAAACCCTTTTTCACGTCGCTTATAAACGTGATAAATGTCGGATTTACTGAGGAACGATCTAATTTGAATCCATAGCCGGGAAAGAGAAATGTTGCTCAAATTTCAACATTTCTGCAGAGCAGGAAAAGGTGCTGCTGATCATGTGCTTTGGAAGCGCGATGTGTAGGACATCGTCTCCTCAAGCACTCCCAATTGAAGGCAAGAAGACTATACTTCGACCGGCAGCGGCGGAAACACTACTGGAACGAACATCTCTACTCCGAAGCCAACATAATCCCGCTGGACAAATACCTAGTCCTTTCAGCGAAGAGACTAGTACGGAACATCAACGACCACCCGAATCAGCTAATGAGAAGGATGACCACTGAACAACGACATTCGCAGCCAAGGTACCTCAGTGTAATGGAAACACTTGATGACAACATAATCATGGACAACGAGGAAGCAGTCTCGTTCTACGCTGACATTGGGTCAGCCTTCTACCGTGGCTAAACGCCAAAACTTCCCCCAACCTACACCAAAAACACCATTGACAACCGGGAATGAACACCCTGAGGACGATTAAGTCAGCCAACTTTTAATTTAAATTTTTTGACATGTAATTTATATATCTATAATTTGTAAAACATAAGACATTGTGTAACGTTAGGTTAATGTAAATTTATCATAGTATCATATTAGTTATAAGCCAGATTGTATATGTATATTATGTTCAATAAAAGAAATTGAATTGAATTGAAGGCAAGAAGTTTTTCAAATGACTATACTTCATAGACTGAGCACTTCTTTAAGGAGTAGGTATGATGATCGAGTTAGCACTCCTTAAATACCTTTTACTCCAACCTACAAATTTTGAAGTACGACACTCAAGTTGTTGTTGATTCATTAAAAAATATTCAAACATAAAAACTTACTCGTATAAAATGAAAGCCAAATTACTGGCAAACGCATCTATTGCACTTGTCCTCCAATGCCTCATTGTCGTTGCATCCATATGAGTAAGATGTTGTTCATCTTTGTATAATCCCAAATGAGCCAAAAGTTTAAGCATTGTACCGGAATGGGTGAAATAAAATGTGGCATTACTGTGCACTGAATGAGGACTGAAAATTGAAAAAAATTCATATTAAAATTACTCTAGATTTTCGAAACTTACAACAACAATACCAACTTACTCAATATGATCAAACATATCAACAATAGCAGGACATGCCTGTTTGTGGGTAATATCATAGCCATAACCATCGATCCAATAATATTCAAGATCTTCAGCGAATTCCATAATTTGTAATGTTTTCCTATTGAAAACCGAGCACCAGGGTGAAACTTTCTTGTGTTTGTTCCATGCTGTCTCAAAGGCACAAATTGTGTACATTAAATGGGCGTCTTCCGGTGTGATATCATCAAGCTGGGTTCTGTGTCTTATATGACGAACAACATCGCGCATTTCAGGTCCACTAACAAATTTTCTAACATAATCCAATGCATCGGGATTTTTGTCGACATCGGATTTCCAGCGTTTGCAAAGTTTATAAAACTGAAAATGGAATAAGAAGAATAACAGTAAATTAGTAACGCTTGCTTCAAATTCTTCAATATCTTTGGTCAAAATCTTAATTCTAAAAATTATTTTCTTAAGTATGTACCTGGAAGACCCGGTGATCCATAAACAGCCACCGTGTTGTCCGTAAATCCAACAGCCAAATTTACTTTATGCGAATGGAAGGACAAACACGTTGGCAGTCCTACTCGCGGTCCCATAAAACCGCTTTCATGGCTTCGCAGCACTGTCTGCGTCCGACCACACTGCCGATAGATCGCGATCTTCTGACTACTTCCGCAGGCGACAAGATCAACACCGGGATGGACGGCTATTGTTAAAACATCACAGCCAACCTCCCATTGGTGCAGAGTGCTCCTGCCCCGCATGTCAAAGACATTCACCCGTCCCTGTGAACATCCGGAAACGAGTGTGGTTTGATCGTCCCTTAAATATGTGGTCAATATGGCACCGGCATGCTCTCGATAGACCCTTACCCTGGCATCGTTGGGCGCACAACGCCGGTCAAAGATCCGCACGCTCCCGTCACTGCACCCAGCCGCCAGTAAATCCATCCTCGTCGGATCTGGCGGTGCTGGCGAAAGTGCTTTTACAATCGTCTCAGCCCCGACGGGTATATCACAAACTTTAAGCTCCTTTTCAGCATCCCAAATGCGAAGGTATCGGGTTGAACCAGCCACCACTAGCTGCTGGGTGACCTGCTGCCACGACATCACGATTCCGGGCATTTCCTTCTTCGAAACACGCAAGGGCAAAGCGTCCCAAGCTGTAACCAAGCGACTAGACTCCCGACTCGATTCGAACGATGGCTCCTGCCAGACTCTGACTATGCCGTCATCGTGGCCGACTAGCATCATCGCCACGTCGTGGGCATTAACAAACTCAATGGCACCCACCCGAGTTGAAGCGGAAGCTCCAACCTGCGCCGCCGATGTAGTTTGAGAGCCATTTCCGCTGGTGCCTTTCTTGTTGTTCTGATTTGGACTACAGTTGACAGGAGTGTAGGAACATACCGAGTTCCGACTCCAATCGTATACAGAAACCTTCTCCTTGTACGCCACCGCTATCTGCGGTTCATATGGCAATAGCTTCACGATGGAAGGGGTGAACTGCGTCTTTCCCATCCAATTTTGAATGTCAATTTTGTGAGATACCGCGAATCCCTCCTGGTCAAGAGCTATCTGCCGTACGCTTGAGTTCCTTTTAAATCGCCACTCACGGCCACGGTATTCCGGCGAATTCTTATCCGCGGGCATCGTTAGTTGCTCTTCACTGACAGGATTTGTGTAACGGTTCTTTCCGGGGCGGGTAAAGTAACTGACGGCCCATGGCAGGAAGGCAGTGGTAACGATGGGCTTCATACTTCGTAGTCCTGCAGGCAGATGATTGTCCGTGACAGGTGCAGTTGATGGCCCCGAGCCGCTGTCCACCTCGTCGTTCATAGAAGTCGTGCGAATTTTCCTGTCCAGATAATCGAGGTCGGGAAACATAGAACCACGGATCTTTGAAGTAACCCCACTGGCCAGGACACTCAGTTTACTTCCAACCGCACTAGATTTTACCTCGGAGTGATTCAATCCAATGGGCGGTGATTCCCCTAAATAATTCGTCCGTGTGTTGGGACTTGGCGGCAGGCTAACACTTAAGCTGATGCACTTCTCTGTAGTCGCCTCTTTTGCTGTGATCAGGGACAGAGCCGAGTCCCTGACAGAGTTGATCACTTTTTGCGCGGCTTCGGCGACTTTGGGGAAGGGATCTTGACTGAGATTGTGGATTCCTTGCCAAAGTTTGAGGAAGATTGCATGAAAGGGAATACTCGATGGAGCACAAGCCATATTCGATAAACAACTTGAGCTGTAGCCGCGTTTCATATTTATGTTTCGCTCCAAGCTATGCGTGGTGTGATGATGTGGGTGTGCTGTCGGACTGTGTGAAATGATAGTTGGAGCAGCGGAATTAGGAAGGAACTCTTGCAGATATACTGTGACAAATTGCGATTCAAATAGAATTACCATCCACTGCAGAGCGGCCACTAGTTCCAAGCGAACCAGAGGCGACATATCATCTGCCACTTTATCCAGTAGGGTAATTGCAATAATTCTGTCTATGTTGTTTGCATGTTCTTCAGAACGATCTGTCACTGAACTGATGAATGTGCCAAGCGCAAAAACTGCAGCTGCACGAACTTCCGGCACGGGATCCTGCAGGAGGTGATAGAGTTTTTCATGGGCCAAATCACGTACTCCCGACCAACGCGCCTTATCAAAGTTTTGCCAGAGTTGACCCAGGCATATCGCTAGCCATTGACGGAGAAGCCAATCATCGTCGTTCAGCTGCACCAAGCAGATGGATACTAGAGAGCCCTGCAACGCACCCGTTTGTCCAAGAAGGAAGTTCTTTACGATGCTAGAGAGCACGAATGCAGCCAGGGTACGTATTTCTTTCGTGACACTGGTGTCCTGAAGAACTGAGAGGAAGTATTTATGATCCTTAACCAGATCCACTTGACATGACGAGTCTACGGCTAGAATCTTCGTCCATATGAACACCAGTACTGGTCGCAGCTCCTTCGCAGAGCTCTGCAGCAATTTAAGTACGTAGGGAAAAATCCCAACACCCAGGGCAAGATTGACGGCCCACGGGCCAAGGTCCAGAAAACGGGCCAGAAGGTCCAACGCTCTTAAACGATGCACCTGTGAGAGAAGAACTTGCAACACAATTGGCAATTGCTCAGGCGGCACTCTCGCCTCAGATTCTCGGTCTAGCCAGACTTGAAATGCAGTCAGTTGCTCCTCGAAGAAGGGAAGTTGCTTGTATGGAGCACCCTTCTCCAAAATGTCAGGCAGTTGTTGAAGAGCAAGGTCCACAACCAGATCCCATGCATCCCACATAGGGTGTCGGAAGCACGGGGGCAGCGCTGGGCTAGAAACAGGCGTACAGTCGTGCGATCGAAGGATTCGTTCTGCTAGCAGGAAATTCCGAAACAAGCTTGCTACCAGCAAATCCTGTCGGAAGAGTTTCTGAAATAGATCTCTGGGCAGCGTATTCCAAGCAATCGTGTCCGTGATCGCAGTGAAGATCCAATTCAATTCACCCAGCATAGTCCTACGATCGTTCACCTGTCCAGGGATCTTGTCAATCAGATCGCTGTGCATTTTGGGGACGAGATCGAATTTCCCCTGCATCGAGTACCATTTGAGAGCTATCTTAATGGGCGTTGTTAGGCAGGACGTGAATAAATCGGCCGGCAGTTGAGAATTCATGGGTAGAATTTGGTTCGCCGAACATGCTGCTAGATGGATGCACTTCTTGTACGTGACCATTGGCAGCGCACTTGGTCCGATTGTCTGCATTACCTTTTCCATTTCCTTTTCGTGCTGTTCGGCAAATTGATTGAACGAATTTATGATGATGCCGGCGTTAGAACAATCATAGACGTATATCGACGGTGCCCCCATCCAAGCTTGCAAATCAAAGATCGACAGCGGGATGTATTGCGTAAAGGTTTTGTTGAACACCCAGATTTCTCCATTAGCTGTCGGCTTGGGAACACCATGACCATTATAGTGGAAGAGTACGCGCTCTTCTTTGGCATTGCGTCGCAAACTGGTGCAGAGTTTCTTCACATCTTCCACAGTCGGATCGTGACATTTTTTGTAGCGTGCTCGAGGTTGCCAACGTTCATACTGCTTCTGCAAATTAGCTCCAATCAATTCCATTGCTTTTGGTGCCGACACAGAAGAAGGATCAATCCAGCACTCGAGACGTGAGCAAGGTTGGATTTTGACAACATCTGGCGGATCGACGCCAATATTTAGGCAGAGAACCAAAGCAACACTGGCCGTTTTCATTCGCTCACGAATGCGCCATTGTTGCTTCTCAAACGAAATTCCATCGATATTTTCTTGGTGACGCTTCGATTGGAAACAAATAGGACACTGGTAGTCGGGAACGGTCGTACCACAATAACCATTGGCTAGAGTTAACGATGCATTGAGGCTGTCGGACATTGAAGTCTTCCGACTACCAACCGAACAGCGACTTTGATCAAGCATTTTTTACTTATTTTTTTTTTTTTTTTGTATTTCACTATAGTCGTTTTCTTCTTGAACACTCTAATTTTGGTTAAATTATTTTTGATTGATATCCATTATTTATTTGGACATTTTTATTGTTTTCAGTATCACTGTTTTTTTAAGTTTATCTCAAGAGACAAAAAAAAATAGTTTTGATAAAAATTCAACGACCAAGGAATTGAGCAAAATTAGACAAATAGCATTTGTTTCAAGGACATAGATGAAATTTCCAACTTAAAATTAACGTAAATAATAGAATTGGGTTCCAAAACTAACCATGAAGTAAAGCCCAAGAAATAAAACTTACTTATACTCACCCTTATTACGATAGTCGTTTTACTAGAACGCCAGTAAAACGATACGGTTCTTAAAGCGACATTTGGCGTTTCAGTAAAACAACTACCGTAAAAGTGGTGAGAATAGTGAAGAGCAGAGAGAACATTTAGTTTCATTCTAACACCAATTATAGTTTCTGGAGCTTTATCGTTTTTCTGGCGTTTCAGTAAAACGACTATCATAATAAAGGTGACTCAGTTCAACACAAATTAGTCAATACAAGGAAAATAGGACGCCCCTTGGGTGTCTGATAGAATGGTCACACTGGCCACTTTTCAATCGTTTCAGTAAAACGACTATCGTAATAAAGGTGACTCAGTTCAACACAAATTAGTCAATACAAGGAAAATGGGACGCCCCTTGGGTGTCTGATAGAATGGTCACACTGGCCACTTTTCAATATGTTTGTAATAATTCGGAAACTAAGCCGAATTTGACACGTTGAGACTTAAAACATTTTGTTCAAAATTAAATAACCTATCGAAATGGAATGGAAAAGTTAGCAAAAGAGAGAGTAAGCAATGCAGGGAAGTTGTGCCTTTATTCCCAACAAAATCAGAGCTATAAGTGGCATTAAATTAGCTTCAAAGTAAGTTGTCAACCGATACAAGAGTGCCGCTCTGTAAGATTCTTTATTGAAAGATAATGGGAGCATCGTTTCTAGAAGGAAAATCCCGATATGATTGGCTTGAAGATCAAGCAATGGGCCATCATCCATTTAAAACGAAACTTCAGACTGAAACTATGAAAAAACGTAATACCGAAATTTGAACGTCGCACAATGGGACCTCTTGTATGGAGAGCGTGCTCAAAATGCAAAATTGAAACTAACGGTTTCGAATAAAATTGTAATGTGGATTCAAAGTTGACATAATCGCTTATTAATATGTCAAGTTTTGAAGTTTTGGGAGACAGAAGGGTAATAGAAAATAAGCATGTAAATTCTAAAATCCATTGCGCAGTTGTTGGTCATTTGAAAATTCGAAAAAAATAAATTCGTGGTATCAAATGAAGGTCAGTGGAAAATCAAAAAATAGTTGTATCAAATTAGAGCAACATATTTCTCTTACAATTTAAAAAAATTGAAAAGTTACGTAGAAAATATTCAAAAAATCTTAATTCGGTTTTGCGCACCATGCCCTCACTTTTGACTTCTGTTTCATATAGAGAAATATTGATACTACTAGACCACGTATTCAGTTTTAAAAGCATCGTGCGCAAAATCAAAAAAAAAAATTAACATTTTCTACGTAACTTTTCAATTTTCTTAAAATGCAAGTGAAATATGTTGATCTAATTTGATAAAAACATTTTTTTTATTTTTACTGAGCTTCATTTGATGCCAATATAATTTTTATATTTTTATATTCACCACGAATTTATTTTTTTCGAATTTTCAAATGACCAACAACTGCGCAATGAATTTTAGAATTTACATGAATTGCTACTTTTATCGCTTATTTTCTATTACCCTTCTGTCTACCAAAACTTGACATATTGATAAGCAATCATGTCATCTTTGAATCCACATTACAATTTTATTCGAAACCGTTAGTTTCAATTTTGCATTTTGAGCACGCTCTCCATACAAGAGGTCCCAGTGTGCGTCGGGAGGTGGAGTCGGGAAAATATCAAATTTAAGAAATTGGTAGAACAATGAATAACGGTATTTTTTTAATTTCCAAATATTTTACAGGGCTGCTTATTTGACGAGTCAACTTTGCAAAATAGGTCGACGGCACACAGTGGGCGAAAAGCGAATCTATCGTGGTCAGAAGCTCAAAAAATATGCATTCATATCAAAGCTGGAAACACAAAGCCTGTTTGGTTATATGTCAGAGACAAGGAAATGTGTTTAGTTGACTGAGAGAAGAGTCTTAACCATAAACAATTTACAGCTTTTATTGCAGACACATTATTCATTCATTGTTCTTTCAATAACTATGATGTTAAGATTTTGTTTATTTTTGATTTGATCAAAAGTTATGTATTTCATTTTGTCTTATCATTCTCAGGTGGACTACATTCAAGAAGGTTGGAAATATTATTTTATTATGAATTACGATGTTTAGGCTATACAAACCCTCGCATTTAAATAAGAAACAGTTGACAAAACAACTATTCTGTAGGTTAAAGCTTTTTCTGTCCAAATCGGTGCAGTAAGAGTAAATAAAAATAAAATTTTAGATAACATATGTATATGCATTTTTATCTGCCCAGTTTTGCCAGTTTGGAAAAATTTTTAATATACATATGGAAGCGGAGGGCTTACAGCTATACCGAACCAAGTCATAAATTTTTTTTGCAACAACTGATATTGAGAAAAATATTTCATCATTTCTCTGTCAATTTGTACTTTCGGAAAAATAGTGACTATTCTTTTTATTTGGTACTTACTACGCAATTTAGGTGTAAGATGAAAACAATCACTTGCAAATATGTGGATTTTTGAACTGTTACTTTCGCGATGGGCCCCACAGTGCGGTGCCCTGTGGAGAAGGTAAAACAAATTGTTAGCATTATGGTGTGAGCCGTTATCTCAGCCAAAGTGATGGGACGCCTTTATTTTTTCGAATAGATCATGGAGCAGCACAACCGAGTAGTTTGCTTCTGCAGTATGTTTAAGAATTGTTCCCAAATGGTTGTCATGTTTGGTATTGTGTAACGTTATCAAATGAAAAATGCTCTATTGTGAATAAACCAATAGAATATTGCAAATGCATATTTCCAATTTATCTAAAAAAATTTGATTTCGATTGTGAAATCGACAAATTTCGATTAGAATCGACAATAACAATAAAAATAATGATTGGTAATAGAAAAAGTCATTCATCGATCAGCAAATCGAAAACCGCAATCGTGTTGAAAAAAACGGTCTTATTGCTTGTACCGTTATTTTTTGGAGCTAAACCAAATGTCAATTTTTAGTAAAATCTAGGAACCAGAACATCAAGTTCCAAAATTTGAAGGAATCACTTCAGCGGCTTTGTATGTGGGCCATGGCGAAGACTGACAGGGCAGAACTGTGGCCACGCTATTTTTTGTGTTCTTTATCATCGAATTATTAAGTTTGATTTAAGTATGATGGAGGTAGTTTTTTTAACGAACTCTTAACTTACTTTACGCTATTAGACCGAGAGCCGACGGCATATAAAAGCAAGTAATTTGCGTAAAGTTGTAAGTCATACCAATGAATTGCCTTGGAGATGATGTTGAACTAAGAACCGCTTGTTTGTCTACTTAATTACATGACGAACAGGTGTAAAATTGGGTCTACCCTGATATCTCAAGAATCAAGATACCGAAAGACAAGATTAGCTTCGAGCGTGCGAATCTTAACCGTTGCTTCAAAAGTGAATGCTTTTTCGAGATCTTATTTACAATTGCCTTATCATCAATTATGTCAAAGGTATATATTAGACTTGGATTTCTGCAAACAATAATCCCACCGGTTTATAATCAGAGCCTAACGTCCACATCAAAACAAACAGAATATTATGTTGATTATTATTTTTTAATGAAGTTACGGTACTTAACTCTTTTAACTCTTTTCCGTTCAATCAACTCCATTGCTCCGCTTAGGGTATGTTCAGTCGTAAGACAGGTGCATATGTCAACAGCTTTTTCGGACAACAGTACTGTCACACTGCCACACTTTAATACTTTCCAACTGATACCCTGATTACATTGTCGCTTTCGAAATGGAAAATTACCAAAAACGTTCCACTGGGTGTGTTTTTTTTAACATGAAGTAACTTACAAATTTTCACAAATTGTAGTCAGAAACCATATAAACTAAGAGCTGGCAGCAAATTTTGTAGGTGAACGCATAACCAAAATATGAGCAAGAGGATTTTATAGGTGCATGCATCTTGATAACAAATACAGGATACTGGTAGGATTTGTTTGGCTCCGGTATTGGGGCGAGAAGTTGAAAATAGCGGTTTTCCAATTTTTGTGTGAGAAGTACAACCAATTCAGTTAATTTTTTTTAAATAAAAAATAATGCTTTGTCATTTTCCCTAAAACCAGGGACTGTATTTTTAACGATTCAATAGAAAATACTCAAGATATAACTATTTAAGGCGCACCAGAGAGAGAGAGATATTTGGAGATTTGAAAAAAAAAAATAAGCAAAAGAAAAGTCTTCAAAATAAGGCCGATAAAGTTCGCTTCAAAAGTGCATATCTTGAGTTAAAATTAAAGCTTGTGGGTATAGGAAAAATGACCGAGCAACATTTCTCATTTAAACCGGGAGAGTGGGGGTTTAAAACCCGCTTGGATTCCTATTTATATGGAAGGGTTATTAACACTTCAATTCACTTTTAAAAAATAGGATATGATGCTCTGTTATGTTCCTTAAGTCTCAAGAATTTTACCTAGGTGATCCCATAAAAAGGACGCATGACTTAACCTTTTTAAGCAAACCTTATTAGTGTTTTTGTGGAGAATTTATTTGTTTTGCTGAAAATCTCCAAAAAAGGGATGATAAGGCTCACGAAAAACGGTTATATCTTAAGTTCTATTAATCGGACCATCAAGATTGTGGTGTTTATGCCTATAACAAATGACGGAATCATATCCGATTTTTTAAAAATGAATTAAAGAGGTACCTAATAACCCTGAAAATAAATCAGTGGACCAACTACTTTTTAACCCTCCACCCCTCCCAAAGGCTAAAAACAAAGCCTGCCAGACTTTGGTATTTGATACCACGATACATGTACCTAAAATTCCTCATACTCCAATTTTGATTATACATCCATTCCCAAAATTTGCTGTCGGCTTGTCACTTAAACTAGGTAAGAAGTTTTAAGAAATTCTAGAAATTTCAATTTTTTTCGAGAATCTGTCCTTCGAAATTCTGTCATTCGATATTTTAGCATTTAAGATCTGTATTTGTATTTATTACTTATTATTTAGTCTTGCACAGTAAGATATGTACAATATCTTTTAAAGTAGTAGGTACCTACCTACAAGCTTCAGTTTTCCAATTGGTTTAAAATTTAAATGAATTTTATGATCCGTTTAAAATTTGACGTACATTTTTTACATTTATTTCAGTGTATACCTACCAAGTAATATTTAGCTTGCAATTCTGAACAATTATTGTCATAGATCAAACTCTCTGTAGTTCGTCCCTAGGAAGATAGAAAGCATCAAATTTCTCAAAAACCTTCTTAGGGAATTTTTGTCTAGCTTAAACAAGTTATAAATTGAAGAGAAAAAAAAATGAATAAAAAAAAAGAGGTCCATAAAAACGTAGACTAGGGTAGGGTACCTAACAATGCATGCTTACTGACAGGCAAGTTATCGATGTTAAGGCATCATTACGACCAAAGCTTGCGGAGAAAATTTTTTGACCCCCCCCCCCCCCCTGGTTTTTTTATTGTCTATTATCTTCGCTAATAGTACCTACTCTTTGCATGGAAAGTCAAGGAATTTAAATAAGTGAAAAGCATGACCTGTTTTATTTAAAACTCAAGACCAATGACCCGATATAACTTATTATGGAAAAAACAATCACGACTCATTCATCCATACACCTATATTTTTTTGTTTTAATTGCAAACAAAACCCCCGTTTAAATTCTTAGAATAAAGCAAAAAAAACAGCACCGAGTCTCACGCCTGTTAAGCGTGGCATTTTTCAACTTTTATTTAACTCTCACAACGGTTCAATTAATTATTCCTGAAATTATCTGATGCTCCACAATCCAAACGATATCTTACTTTCAAATGAATATGCAAATATAAAATTACAAATAAAATGCATGAATGGGAATGACCTAACGCATTCCATTAAAAGAATCATCCAAAAGAATGAACCTACGCCCAACATGTGTTCGATGCTTGATTGCTTATTATTTACCTACAGCTACTACAGCCAAAACCAAAAGTGCACACAAAACAAATGGAGATGGAAAATAAGTTTAATTTTTTGTTATTTTTTCGAGACTCCAAAGGTTCATGACATGCGAAGTGAAAGAAAGATTAGCGTCTTTGCAATTGCATAATATACATTTAAAGCTATATGAAAAATTACGTATTATTAAGTATACTTTTTCGTATCAAACCAAAAAAGAATGCAGAAAGGCACAGGAGTACCTACTGAATACATTGCAACGGAATGACAATCGACATTCCTTTCTTTTTCATTATCCATGGCAGGAAAGAACCCACAAATCAATGTGAGCATCTGACTCATTGATGTTGAGGTATACAAAAGAAAAAATTGTTTAGGACTTCTTTGGGCATCACATTTCGTTACACCCACGTTTTTTTTGTTTTTTGAAAATTTTGTTGCTGAAAAATTAGCACACTTAACATCAACAACAGGCTTTAATGCAATAGCAAATTTATCCAGCATTCCAGCTTACACAAGTCCTTGAAACAAATGCGAATGAATGGGAAGACAGAGGGGTAGGGAAGAGTAATCCCGAACCATATTTGACTACCTAGTCTTTTCTTTTTTAAGTCACAAATCCTTTTGTAGTTTTCTTCGTTTTTTTAAATTATAATGAATTGCGTGTTTGCATCCTCTTATCCTTGGTCGTTGGATTATTTTAATTATGAATTTTTTCTTTAATTAAGTTTTTCTTTTTCACAAATTGAAAAAAAAAGTCAGGACTTCTCCCTGCACGCAGTTTTTTTCCACACTTTTTTCAGTCGCAAAAAATTGGAATTCAATTCTGCATTTAATGAGTGGAATTAAACTTTTAACTTCACACTGTATTATTAATTTATTGTTTTATTTTTCATTTATAAGATAATTCACTTTTAATAATTAGATAATTGAATAATAATTAAAATTCTTTTCACTAAAATTTTTATAAATTTGGGAATCACGTTTGATGAAAAATACGCAGCATTTTTTCAACGACTTTTCACTTTTGACACGAGATGTCATGAAAATGGGTTTGTTTGTTTTTTTTTTTAGTATTGGTGAGAATGAGTGAAAGAGACAAATAGTTTATTGTTGACAGCTTGCTTCGATGGTTGGGTTAGTTTGATTAGAGTTTCGAAGTGCAATCTGCAGGCAACAGTTCTGTTAACCACAGTCGACTTTTGATTAACCGCAGTTCTTGGATTATGTATGTCCCCTAATTTTGAAGAGTAGACGCAAAGAATCATCATGTAATAGGGGACTATATCGTGCTCACGTAGTTGAAACGAATGAATAATTGCTTTGCAAGAGTAAAATTAATATAAAAAAAATAACGGATAAACACGACTGATAAAATGCCATTATTTCTGCCATAATCGCGTTTAAAGGGACAGTTTGTTCACAGCTTATAATCAATGATTATTGCGACTGGTAAATCTACGAATGTGCTTGTTAACCACAATCTTACCCCGAGGCCAGACGAGCAAGTACTTGCAAGCAAGTTGCAATACATACACATTTGTTTACAAACACAAACAAACCCAAGCAACTTGCTTATCAACTGGCATGCAAGTTTTGAAGCCAGTAGTGAAGCAAGTTGAGAGACAAGCAAGTGGACTGCAAGTGGAAAGCAAGTGGGAGGCAAGTGGAATGCAAATTATGAATTTGACAGGCAGTGTATGTAGCCAACTTGCTTGCAAGTACTTGCTCAGGGTTAAGGTAGAACTAGAATAGTCGGAAGCCAACTTAAGTGGTCGTACGAAACCGATCGAAAACAAGAAATGTATAAGACGCGCACATAATTGCGAAGTGGAACTTTTCGTTTAGTTTTCGTTAACTTTTGCCGTCGGAAGTGAGAGTGCTCAACGACCGCTCTTTCGTAAGTGGGCGAATGCAAAATCAAAATGGTGGAAGCAAACTAACAAGAACTTGGCGCTTGGTGCAAAGTTTTCAACTTTTTTTTTCTGTTTGATGAATGAATGAGAGAAGTCAAAACAATTTTCTTTTAATTAATTTATATCACATAGAATTTTAGTGGTTTTGCAAAATAAATAATTAAAAGCTATCCACTCTGCGCTCTGAATAAGTATAATGAGAAAATAAACATCACTTCCAACCACTTAAGTGCATTATGGGCCACTTATGAAATTGACGTTTCGGGAAGCTACTTTTCGGTCGGTTTTGACATAAGCTTCCGACAGCTTCCGTCTATTCTAGTTCTACCTTTAGTCAACGAAACCAGTTTGAGTTGTTTTTTTATCGAGTTCGCTAATCAGTCAATATTGGTTGATTAGCTTCATTTAACCAGAACCTGTGAAAAACTTATTACAGATTTAACTCAATTATGAACAAACTGCCCTGAACGCCTCCGCGAACGCGACCCGGCGATACGATCAATACTACACTGGCGAAAATAGATTTCGGCGATCAAATTTTGTTTGTAATTGCTCACACAAAATGCCGCATCGCGCTCTGTTTGCCGAGAACTTAAGTCCAATAAAGCTCCAGGATACGACTTAGGGCAATATTACCGTTCGCTTGAAGTCGAACGGTTTGGCGAATACTATTTACGTTTTAGGGTTGGGGGATTGATTCATCCGCTTAAATTTAATCGCTGTCACAGAAAAAATTCATTACAATCAGTTTTTTTTTTGCTAAAAATGTCAAATAGAAAAAATTTAATAAAAAAAAATGCATCTTAAGGTGCGGAATTTTTGCAGTTTTCTTCATCATTTGTATTCTTAATAAAATTATTTTAAACGTTCATTACGCGATTTTATCGTAACAAATTACCATTTGCGGCAAACAAAAAATCCAATCAGCCTGGACTACACAACTACATAAGCTTTTTGTTGGCATCTTAATTTTAGAACCTTATTATTTAATAGTTTTGTGTTGTGAATGTTTTCATTTTTAATTATTTTTGATTACAAATATTTAATAAACTCATTTTCACGAAATAAAGGTCGGATCCTTTACTTTGAATTTCTGTGATTTTTAGTCCAAGCTTATGTCAAAATCTTTTTTTTTTATAGGAACTTTGACAGAACTTTGGACTAAAATGCGCAGAAATTTACAGAAAATCACCGAAATTCAAAGTAAAGGAACAGCCCAAATGTTTATTCTTAGAAATTTGTGTTTTTATTTATTTTATTTCAGCCGCCCAGTCACTAACATTTTCCATTCGCTTAATTTTGTTGTTTGGGACAAGTCACATGGCCTATTGAAATACCAAATTAATTTATTCGCTAGATTTTTGGTTCGATTAGCGAACGGTAATAGGGCCCTTAAACACGGCAGAAATTCTTTAAATACTCCTTCGAAAGGATTAATATTAACCTTCTTAATGCTATGTTCCCACCAAAACCAAATCCGAGATTTCAGCAAAAAAAATTTGAGATTTCAAATTGGTGGAGCAGAATTTCATTGAGATTTCGTTGAAATTTCTATGGAACCTTGTCCCAGTGGTTCAAAAAATCAACAGTTTTCAACCGAAATCTCGTATATCATTTTGGTGGCAACAAAGCATTACATAATAAATAGCGCTGTAAGGTTAGAATATGTTCCAAGCCAATGAAAAATTTTGGAAGTTTATAATGATTTTGAATTTCGCTTCATCCTTTAATATCGTTATTTAAAAAAAAAATTCCTGCGCCTACAGCCAATAACACTGGGCAACACATTTTGGCTTTTTAACGGTATTGTTTATGCAAAGTAACTTTTCTTATAGTATTTGATGCGCTCATTTCGAAAATCAGCATTAACAAAATTAAATTAGTTCATGTTTTTGAAAAAAATGATTCATGAAGTTTTTTTTCGCAAAAATAAAATAAAGTTAAAAGAGAAATAATTTTTTGCTATTTTTTTTTTTGTATTTTAAGTTTAAAAATTTAATGAATCTTGAAAAACTGAACTTATACATAGGTCTTACGCATGGATGACTAGACAAGTACAAAATAGTTGAAATAGTTCATTATACTTTTTCACTGTTGCCAGTGTAATAGAAGAACATGGATTAATATTTTAAGGCTCGGATTTAGAGGCGGCAAGCATTCGACAATTATTGAACAAGTTCATAGAATCGTAGGTCTTTTTGGATATGTTGCGTTCCAATGTGTGGCAGGAAGGTCTTAAATTTAGATAAAGACAAGTTCTGCCGGAAGGACCTTATACAATTCTAAACGAATATCTCGAAAACATTATTTCTTGTAAGACTCGGAAATGAATATTCAAATTTCAAAGAAATTATTGCTGAGGAAGTGATTAAGATCCAGTTCCGTACCTTCTATTAACACGTGATATAATTCAAAAAGAAGACAGCTGTGTACGTTTGCTGATGATGCTGGAATACTAGGAGTAGACAAAACGATTAACGAAGCTACAATTAAATTACAAATATGGATTCCTTAATAATGTAAATGAGTGGACAAAAACATGGGGAATAGCGTTTAATAAACTAAAGGGAATGACTCTAGACGGAAGTTTAAAAAGGAAGCCGCATGTAAAAAAGAAATGCGAAGAATCAAAAAGCAAATTAACAGATACGAACTGGCTTCTAGGGAAATATTCTAGGGTCAGTATGATTGATAGCTACTTATATGTACCTGTTGGGACTTATTGTAAATAGAAAGTTCCCTAGCGTAGACTGCAACAAAATGAGAGGCGATAAGGCTTAAGTTTATCGGCTCTATCATCTTTAAGGTAGTTGATAATACAATAATAGACCTGTTTTTTAGTGCATTTTTATCTTCGCTTAGAAAAAAGTTGCATGTTAAGTACAACAAAAATACGGAGTTATACCAAATTGTTGTTGTATTTAACATGCTACTTTTTTGTAAGCGAAGATAGAAATGCACTAAAAAACAGGTAGTGACAAATTTCACACAAAAATAAAGTATAGAGCTGTTAGTTTGGCCATCCGATCTATTTAGATCGATTGGATTTCAGATTGGCTGAAAATCCAAATCGGCGGCCGATCCATCCCACACACGATGTATTTTGTATCTTGTATGGCTAGCTAAAAATAATTGTTTAACAATGTGGCAAGGATTTCTCTTAGCAATAAACTGGGATCGTTGTGACTTTAATCTCTCTTATTTTAAGTTGATTTAGTTCAGTAGTTGAAAATAGATTTAATTGAACGACGCACTTACTAATAATTAATAGAATCCAGTTCTTTGAAAACTTGTTGTTTAGTATAGTTAGATTGATTATAAGTATGTATCATTCAAATACAAATAACAAGTCGATAGTAATTCACTCACCCGTAATACTGGATCCTTGTGCAAAGCTTCCGGATACTCAATATCCTTGATTCGATGTCTGCCAAATAGGCCTGTTGCAAAACTCTCAGCACTCTTAAGCGTTCGCTGCGTGGCAGTATATTTGAATAAGTACAAATCTGGATCATAAGTATCTTTCAGAATATGAGGGTATCGTTTCTGCATCCTTTCGGCCAGCTCAATTTGCTCGTCCTCACCCTCGGCAACCAAAAACTTCTCCTCCTCTGAACTGACATTGAAATACCAAAACTTAAACATTGCCATTTCGTGTGGACAAAAGCGGGTATGAGCATTGTTAAGTATTCTTTGTTTAATAAGCCCAAGACGGTCTTTGGCTTTGCCTATTATATTCTTGGTGGGATTACGTGCCCCATGACGAATAACTGACCATATTCTTGTTGCTTTGCATTCTTCAACGATGACCAAACGATGTGTTGATGATGATGTTGAATAAATTAATGTTTATTTAAAAATTAATTTCCCAATCAAATAAACAAAATTCAAACAAAAAAAATACCTGGATATTCGAATTTTCTTTCATCTAGATTGGCCACGACACGGTATGGAGTCTTCGTTGATAAATGGTGTTCGATTTCATAGCGCTTCAAATCGGAGCACCTGTGTTCGATTTCTGCGAATATGAGGCAAATGTAGAAGGCAGTGATGATGGCGGTTTTAAATAACATTTTCGAATTTTATTAATGGACGAAATCTGAAAATATGGCAAAAGTAGTAAAATCAAAGAAAAATTTGCATTTACAAGAACGAACAGAAGAAATAAACAAAAAATGCACGAAAAGAATTTTTGACGAGATGGAGATGATCTGTCGAAATGACAGCCCACAGCAAATTTTGAATTAAAAAAAAAAACTCAAAAGTCAGAGCTCTTATGTCGGTATGGTAGTCTGAGTACAACAGCCCTCTTCAAAGTGTTTTTAGGAAATAACTCTGCTACCGGAAATAATTATGTGAGGCGGTTATTTTTAAAATTAAATTCAAGTGGATGAATAGTAGGTATTATTTTGATTTATTTTTATTGCGAAATTTGTGCAAATGATTTAAAAGAAAACCTAAAATGACTAGCGACTTATTTAGCACGAATGAAATAAAATATTTTTTGTATCTATTATCATCACCTTTTAAGTGGAATGCAAAATTGCCGTAGAGGCAAAAAAAAATGTTTTGAAAAACTGGTTGATAGGGGCAAAAGGAATAGTGATTTTATTTATTTAAATTTTATTTACAATAGGCCTGTTTGGAAACTTGAATAATAAAATTTTACCGTATATTGAAATACTTTAGAATTTCTGTGAACAGGAAGTGTGAAGCTATGCACAGACGGTTGTCAAGTCTGCAAATATTGTCAGATCTGTCAGTGAAAAACTGTCCTAAAAGGTCTTACAACCGTTTAAAATTACAAATAATTGCCAGAAAAACTATTGTCAGGCCATTGTTAGACTACTATCTGACAATGAAATTATCAGGTATCTGGCAATCTTCTGAAAAGACTTCGTTCCTTGCTTTTTGATATGTGGAGTCACCCCAAGCTAGAAGATTATCGAATTGTTCAGAATTCATAAAACAAAAATCTATACAATTCTGGCTCCTCGGCTTGCAATTAGACCAATTTTTAATACAATTCATCTGACGCACACGGACCACCTTACCCTGAGGCCACACGAGCGAGTAATCACTAGCGAGTTACTAATGTCGTTTTTCATTGTTGAAAAGATATCTTTTAGGGAAAAGATTTTCACTTTTTCTAGTTTAGCATATTGTAATATTTTCCCAGGATCGTTAATAAAACTTATTTACTTTATTCAAAACGTCCACTTATTTATTTCACAAAATAAAACACTTTACTTTTCTTACTACAAACAAAACGATTTATTATTCACCACTGAATTAATTCACAAACTTTACTTTTTACTTTTATTACAACCAACTTTATTCATTCACGATTAAAAACAAACTGTCCCGCTGCCGTTCAAACATGTGCCTTTTATACTTGTTTTCCAAACTCTGGAAATAAGGAGAACGTTCTGGTCTCTGCTTCCAGAGCTTTCCGTAGGGGAAATTTCCCAATAATTTTCCTTCCAAAAGCTTTTATTTGACAGCTGGTAAATCTGCTATAATACGGCAGATGGCGCTTCCTTCGTTTGAGAGTTGCTATAATTATAGCTAATAAGGGTATGTTTGCACTGGGACCGTAAGCTTTATTGTGTCCGTTTGTTTGCATAACGGAGTCGTTATAGTTCAAATATGGAAAGTTATTACACTGCCCCCCTCTTAGGATTGATCGTCCCGAGCAAATCCATCACTTCCATCACCATTATAATGATGTAAACGGTTGCTGTGAACTACTTTTAATTTGCCTCTTAATCCTCTCTGAATGCGGTAGACGACATCGTGTTACAACAGTATAAGGGCCTTCCCAATTTTGTTGAAGCTTCGGTGAAAGTCCCTTCCGACGGTGGGGATTATAAAACCACACAAGGTCTCCCACTTGGAATCCTGTCGTTGTGGCTTTTGCGTCGTATCTTGTTTTCATCCGATCACTCGATAGCTTTATATTTGCCCTCGTCCTTTCGTGAATGTCAACTAGCTTTTCTTTGAGGTCGTCCACGTAGTCGTCTATTCCTTGTGGCTCACTTGTATAACATCCAAATTTGATTTCGCTTGGTAGTCGTATTGTGCTCCCGAGCAGGATTTCTGATGGTGTATGTCCTGTTGAGCTATGTACCGCACTTCGATAGGCCATCAAGAATAATGGAATATGCCGATCCCAGTCTCGTTGGTTGTCGCTTACAACTTTGGAAAGGTGTTCTTTAAGGGTTCGGTTGAATCGTTCAACCATCCCATCAGATTGTGGGTGAAGCGGTGTTGTCCTCGTCTTCTTAATGCCAAGGAGTGTACAAACTTCCTGAAAGATTTTGGACTCGAAGTTCCTTCCTTGATCTGAATGGAGTTCCATAGGTACACCAAACCTGCTTACCCAGTTGAAAACAATCTGGTCCGCGACTGTTTTGGTTTCCTGATTTGGGATGGCAAATGCCTCAGGCCACTTGCTGAAGTAGTCCATTACTACCAGGATGTATCGGTTTCCGCTTCTGGGATCTGGAAAAGGGCCCGCAACGTCTATTGCAATTCTTTCAAAAGGCGTGCCCACATTATACTGCTGCATCTTACTCTGGACTTTTCTGCCTGGTCCCTTGCTTGCAGCACAAGTATCACATTGTCGGCACCATTTTTCAACGTCTTCTCTTGCGTGTAGCCAGTAGAATCACTGCCTTACCTTTTCCAGTGTCTTATTGACACCCAAATGTCCTCCGGAAGCTCCATCATGCATCTCTTGAAGAACGTCATTAACTTTTGATCGAGGCACTATTAGCTGCATCACATAAGATTTGCCGTCTGCGGATTCCCACTTTCGTCTTAGTACTCCTTCTTGTACATGAAGTGAGTCCCATATTGTGCCCAATATGCTTTAAGAGTTGGACTTCTATCGGAGATGTCACCCCATTCTGGTTTCTCTTGGTGTTCCTTCCATGCAAGAATGGGTTCAATATCCGAGTCTTCTTGTTGGGCAGCTCTTATTTCATCATTACTCCAACCGTAAATGGGATCGGCTCTTAATCGCTGGATGGAAGCAACCTCCTTCTCTTCTTGACGTGTGCAGTGCTTGCAGTCCGGTTTGCATGGTCTCCGGGATAAAGCATCTGCGTTTGAGTGCAACCTTCCTCTTCGATGTTGGATCTGGTAGTCGTATGTTTGCAATCTCTCTATCCATCTTGCCACTTGACCTTCTGGATTTTTGAAGTTCAACAGCCAATTAAGTGCACCATGATCTGTTCGAAGAAGGAACTTCTGTCCATAGATGTACTTATGGAAGTGTTTTGTTGCCGATACTAGAGCTAGAAGTTCTCTTCTGGTCACACAGTAATTTCTTTCTGGCTTTGAGAGCACCTTGCTGTAATAGGCAACGACCTTCTCTTCTCCTTCGTGGACTTGTGAAAGTACGGCACCAATTCCCACGTTACTTGCGTCAGCGTCGATGATGAAAAGTTTCCCTGGTGTCGGATAGGCCAAAACTGGTGTATTGCATAGGTGCTGCTTAAGTTCCCGGAAGCTTTTCTCGCACTCGCTTGACCATTTGAACGGTTTGCCTTTCTCTGTTAGCTGATGCAAACTTTTCGCGATCCCAGCAAAATCCTTCACAAATCGTCGATAGTACGTGCCTAGACCAAGAAAGCTCCGCAGTTGATGTTTATCCTGTGGTGTTGGCCAATTCTTTACGGTGTCAACTTTTTCAGGATCAGTCTTCACTCCTTGGGAAGAGATGATATGTCCCAAATATTTTACCTCAGACTTAAAAAATTCGCACTTGTCTGGATTCAATTTCAAGTTTGCTTCTCGAAGCCTCTGGAGGACGGCCTTAAGGTTTCCACAATGCTCATCAAATGTCTTACCATAAACACAATGACATCGTCCAAATAGACTATAGGCAAGATTTCCAAGTAAGTCCTTGTAAAACGCATTCCATCAAACGCTCAAATGTTGCCGGAGCGTTGCATAGTCCGAAAGGCATCACTTTAAATTGCCACAGACCATTTCCTGTGGAGAAAGCCGTCTTTTCTCGATCTTCTGGATGGATTTCTACCTGCCAGTAGCCACTCTTCAAGTCCAATGTTGAAAACCATTCAGCTCCTTCCATCGCATCCAGAGTATCACTGATTCTTGGCAGAGGGTAGCTGTCTTTCTTTGTCACATCATTCAGCCTCCGATAGTCCACACAAAATCGAGTACTTCCGTCCTTCTTTTTGACAAGAACAACTGGAGATGCCCAAGGACTTTTAGAGTTTTCGATTAGCCCATCTTTCTTCATGGTCGATATCATCTCTTCAACTTCGGCTTGTTTGGCTAATGGGAGACGTCTTGCTGGTTGTTGAATAGGTCTTGCGTCTCCTGTGTCAATTCGATGCTGCACCAGTTGTGTTCGACCAAACTGCCCATTGGGTGAAGAGAGTATATCAGCGTACTCGTGAAGGAACACTAAGCTGATATTCACTTAATTTTGAAGACTTGAGAATGTTTGACTTCATAGTGTTCACTTTCTTGGGGTCCACATATTCTTGTGTATCAACTTCTGTGATTTTAGTTATTGCGGATACGGATTCACATTTTCCAACAACTTCTCCTTTTCTAAGCATGACCTCGTACGGTTTGATGTTTTGTATCCGTACGGGTACCATGTTGTTCCTTGGCGCCACAAGGGTCTTCCCTAGGATGATGTTTTGAGAAGACTGTTCAGAGTCTGGCTCCACCATTAGGTATCGATGGCTACCCAAATCTCCCTTTATTTTTGTCCAAACGAACACTTCTGAAGAAGGTGGCAGGCAAATATCTTCCTTTATGACAGTTCTCAGAGTTGATGAATTTTCATTGCCATAAATCATAGGAATTTCCACATTTCGGTATTTGAGAACTTGCTTTCCGATATCGAGAATTACTCCATGCTCTTTCATAAAGTCGATTCCAACGATGCACTCGTCACATATATCTGCTACCAGAAATAGATGTGAAAACTCCAGTTCTGCCAAACGGATTGTAAGACGAACCTCCCCATACACTCTGGCTGCCTCTCCTGTTGCTGTTTTCAGACGGTAAGTGTTGGTGTTATACAGCCATGTCATCTTCACCAAGTCCTTTCGAACAATGGAGGCAGTGGCACCAGTGTCGATCGAAGCCACTTGCTTCTTGCCGTTTAGTGTTGCCTCCACAGTCAGACTTTTGTTGTTTCGTTTCGTCTGTGAGACCTGGATGGTGGTTCTGGGGCCAACGATACCAGAAACCAGCTTCTGCCCCTCGAAGTTGGTTCTTACTCGTTTCCAGGTTGAGAAACGGGGCGAGTAGGAGTTTTGACATTGTTGTTGTTAAAATGTCTGCTTCCACAATTTTGACATGCAGATCTTCTAGGTGGCAATCTGCACTGGCGTTGGAGATGTCCGGTTTTGTTGCAATTCCAGCATCGAGCAGGTCCATCGCGCTGGTTCCTTTGGAATGCTGTTCTCTGGCAAGAGCACTCCTCAATTTCAATTTTTCTTACCCGATGGACTCCTTGAGAAGCCTGTTCTGCTGCTTCCATAGTGAGGGCGAATGCTAGTGCTTCAGGAAGCGTGCGTTTGCCAGCAGTTCGAGTTGCTCGCTGAAGGTTGATATCAGATACAGCACGGACAAAGGCTTCTGTTGCGAATTGGTTGATGATTTCGTCCCCTGCAGCCGGATATGCCAGGTGCGCCAACCGTTCGATGTCTGCTTGGAGTTGTTGCAGAGTTTCTCCTCTTTTTTGGACTCTGGAATTGAGTTGAACGCGGAAGACTTCTTGCATATGGCCATCTCCAAAACGTTTGTCAATGGCCTGAACAAGAGCACTGAAGTTGCCATTTTTATCTGCTGGTATGCTTTGTAACAGCTCAGCCGCCGGTCCTCTGAGGGCAAGAGTTAGAGCTATGCATTTGTCTTCCTCATCCCAGCCATTTGTTGCTGCGGCTGCCTCAAACTGCTTCTTGTAGATTGACCAAGAAGTTTGCCCATCGAAGGTTGGTGGATGCATCTCCTTTTTCTTTGGACAGTCGCCAGAACTTTCTCGAACCTTCATTTTCTTAACTTTATCTAATTCTTTTGTAATGGATTCGATTTTATCTTCCACACATTCGAACTTTGCTTCAACTGTCGAAAATTGTTTGACGACAGTCGAAAATTGTTTATCGACATTTGAAAATTGTTTATCGAAACGCTCGTCAAGGGCAACAATTCTGTTGTCAAAGGCATCTAACTTACCTTCCAGCAGATTTGTCTGTTCTTGGAACTGTTGAAGAAGATTCTTTTCTTGTTTTTCTAGGAGATTCTTTTGCTCTAGGCTTTGCTGTTCGAAACGTTCCAGAAGGTTCTTTTGTTCATTACGTTGTTCTTGGCTTTGCTGTTCTAGAAGATTATTTTGTTCTTGGCTTTGATGTTCTAGACGATTCTTTTGTTCTTGGCTTTGATGTTCTAGAAGATTCTTTTGTTCTTCAAATTTTGCGAGCAGCTGAGACAGCATATTGGTCATGCCCGATGTACTTACTTGTTCTTGCTGTTCTTCCATTTCAATGTCGAATATAAACGTGTCCGGGTTTTTTCCACATCTTCTCAAATCTTCTTGCAGACGAATTATAAGATCATTCTTTGTTCCAGCAGTAGGAAGATCTCGCTTATTCAGTTCTGCCTTAAGTTCCACTAAATTTAAATCATTCAAAGATTTACCCATTGTCTTTTTTTTCACTTTTCACACAATAAATTTACTGAGTGCACAGATAAAATAAGTTTTATCCCACTTCTGACACCAATGTAATATTTTCCCAGGTTCGTTAATAAAACTTATTTACTTTATTCAAAACGTCCACTTATTTATTTCACAAAATAAAACACTTTACTTTTCTTACTACAAACAAAACGATTTATTGATTCAAAATAGCTTTTTATGGCCTTTAGTCCTATAAATTGGCGTTTCGTTCGGCTTACTCACTTACGATTTATTATTATTCACCACTGAATTAATTCACAAACTTTACTTTTTACTTTTATTACAACCAACTTTATTCATTCACGATTAAAAACAAACTGTCCCGCTGCCGTTCAAACATGTGCCTTTTATACTTGTTTTCCAAACTCTGGAAATAAGGAGAACGTTCTGGTCTCTGCTTCCAGAGCTTTCCGTAGGGGAAATTTCCCAATAATTTCCCTTCCAAAAGCTTTTATTTGACAGCTGGTAAATTTGCTGTAATCCGGCAGATGGCGCTTCCTTCGTTTGAGAGTTGCTATAATTATAGCTAATAAGGGTATGTTTGCACTGGGACCGTAAGCTTTATTGTGTCCGTTTGTTTGCATTTCGGAGTCGTTATAGTTCAAATATGGAAAGTTATTACAATATGTTATTCAAAAAAAGATGAGATCTGAAGACGAAAGATGAGATCTTTCTAGTTTGAGAGATTTGAACTGCATTTTCACCCATACATGCAAACATTCTCCTGTCAAACGACAAATCGAAATAGGGTAATTTATTTGTTTAGTATTTTTTGTGACAATGCCATACGACATTTACATATATGTGTAGCGTGTATATGCTATGTGCGTAAGCTGAACCTTCTCAAAATATGCCCAGATGTTTCATTCAAGACAGAAATTCTTGATTTTAAAATCAAATCTTTCAGATTTCAGTGAAAAACGACATAATACATCGAAACTTTTCCTACTCGCTAGTCAACTGGCTTGCCTTTTTCGAATCCAGTTGAGAAGCGACCAAAGCAAGAACTAAAATGCTCGGAAAGCATACGACGCACGTGGCTATAATTGCGCAGTGGAAGGTTTCGTTAAGTTTTGTTTAATTTTGGTTACGCTCCCGAGCACACCTCACTTAAGTAAAACTGACATTTGGTGAAATAGGATTGCCAAAAAGAGATAGATGATGATTAAATTATGGGTGTGTTCCCCTTCTGACGGTGCGGAAAGCACCTTTCGTTGGTTTTTGACATTACTTTCTGTGCCTTTCCGACTGTTCTACCTTTAAGGTAACCTCGGGGTTACCAGTCGAAAAAAGAAACAATTGTTCTGACTATGCCTGATGACGTTTGTGACAGTCAACTAAGCAAAAATATCTACCAACCGTGTGAACTGGCAATTTTCCACCTGACATAAGGTTGTCAGACAAAGCATTGCCAGGCAGTAACCATCTGGCAGTGCAATTGGTTCTTCTGCATTCAACTTTTGTTTTCGATGCACTGTTTAATCAATAAAGCCCCGGTTATGGACTTTGATTTCTTGAGTAATTTTCTCTTAAGCTTTCAACTCCTATATTTCTATTGTTGCTATCTATAGTGAAGCAAGCTGAGAAGCAAGTTGGGAGACAAGCAAGTGGAGAGCAAGTGAGAGGCAAAGTGGAATGCAAATTACGAATTTCACAGGCAGTGTATGTAGTCAACTTGCTTTCCAGTAGTTGCCCGTGTGGCCTCAGGGCAATGTACATATGTATTTAAGACGCATTTCTATATTTTTGTATTTAATGCTCTTTCGATTTTGAAACAAACGCTTAAAATTAGTTTTATAAAAAAAGTTTAATTGCCAAATTGTCCCAATTTTCTGTTCTTGGTTCTCCACATAGCTTGTGTGCGTGTAAATCAGCTGAATCAGACGCTACTATTATACAAAACAACCGTGCTTTACATTTAACGACAGGTCAAAAATATGACTTAAGAAATAAAAAAAGCCATCTTATATTTAACGACAACGAACAATAAAGTTTTTTTTTTGTAGAATAAATCATAAAATTTTAAAAGTACCTATAGAACTGACAAAGACTTGTTTGTAAATGAATAAATCAATTTTTTATGGAAGGTATTAAAATTACTGACTTTATGTATGAAGGAAGCAGATAAGAATACTACGCATATGATTTGCAATCACATTTAAAAAATATGTCTTCAAAACCAGAATCATATAACTTTTATTAAATCTGTGGTCATTTCAAGTTGATAAGAAACCGACTATGAATTAATGTTCCAGTTAAATTAAAAAAATTATTAATTTGTTATTGTTAAAATATGAATTTATATGATCAAAACTTTTAGAGCTGGGCATCAATTAGCTTTTTATAAATCATTTTCGAATGGAAATTTTCGTTTCGCTTAAGCTGCGTAATATGCTTAAGCTCGAAGTATAGTATCCCATGCTTAAGCCTAGTACGCTGCTGATGCGAAACGAAATTTTAAGTTGGTCTCCAACAAGACAACAAAATGCTTACGAAAACGAATATTCATTGACAGTTGCACGAATTCAAAAAATTAAAACAAATGCAATTGCAAAAAAATCAGAAGCAGCCATGCTGTAATGAAAGAAACAACAAAAATAAATACGAAAAACACAAATGTCATTTTTTTCGCACACAATAAATGGTCTGCTGCTGATGCGAAACGAAAAATCCCATACAAAAATGACACAACGAAATCATGAACTAAAAATTTAGTTCTACTTTTCGTTCTGCAGTACGCTGTTCAATGACCGAAATCGATAATTGTAGCAGATTATTTGGAGGAGTCTACACTCTTTTTTCACAAAAGCCTAGTACGCTGCTGATGCAAAACGAAATTTTTAGTTGGTCTCCAACAAGACAACGAAATGCTTACGAAAACGAAGCGGAAAAATATTCATTGACAGTTGCACAAATTCAAAAAATAAAACAAATGCAAATGCAAAAAATCACAAGTAGCCGTGCTGTAATGAAAGAAACAACAAAAATAAACACGAAAAAACACAAATGTCATTTTTTCGCACACAATAAATGGTCTGGGTAATTAATTGTGTGCGAAAAAAGAGTGTAGACTTCTCCAAATAATCTGCTACAATTTTCAATTTCGCTCATCGAACAGCGTACTGCAGAACGAAAAGTAGAACTAAATTTTTAGTTTATGATTTCATTGTGTCATTTTTGTATGGGATTTTTCGTTTCGCATCAGCAGCGTACTAGGCTAAACAATTAATTATCCAGACCATTTATTGTGTGCGAAAAAATGACATTTGTGTTTTTTTTTTGTTTATTTTTGTTATTTCTTTCATTACAGCATGGATGCTTGTGATGTTTTTACATTTGCATTTGTTTTAATTTTTTGAATTTGTGCCACTGTCAATGAATATTTTTTCGCTTCTATTTCGCAAGCATTTCGTTGTCTTGTTGGAGACCAACTAAAAATTTCGTTTCGCATCAGCAGCGTACTAGGCTTAATAAGCTAATTGAATTCGAAAAAAGAGTGTAGACTTTTCCAAATAATCTGCTACAATTATCAATTTCGTTAACTGAACAGCGTACTGCAGAACGAAAAGTAGAACAAAATTTTTAGTTTATGATTTCGTTGTGTCATTTTTGTATGGGATTTTTCGTTTCGCATCAGCAGCGTACTAGGCTTAAGATTTCGCTGTTCCATTTTTGTACGGGATTTTTCGTTTCGCGTCAGCAACGTACTTGGTTTAAACCCTGAAATTGATGATTTCGTACTTAGAAAATGGGTCTTAATTAAGGTAGAATTAGAATAGGTGGAAGCTGTTGGAAACTTATGCCAAAACCGGCTGAAAAGTAGCTTTCCGAAACTTCAATTTCACAAGTCACCCATAATACACTTAAGTAGTTGAAAGGGATAAAAATGTAAATAATTGTTTATTCAACGTTAATTTTCTTATACTTATTCACAGCACAGAGTAGGTTTGTTCGTTGAGCCTTGAAGTCACCCTCAGGTCATCCTATAAAGCGTTTTTTAAATAACCTGAGCTTAGCCTGACAAGCCAATTCTATGTTTTTTAGACCTGATGGGGTCGTCGCCCAGAACTCACCCTAAAGTAGATAACTAGGCTTTTTCCTGGGACGAGTTGAGGTAAAGAATAAACTGTCAAAGCGGCGATTTATTGCTGTGGATTCAAGTGCTGCAGGTTATTCTTTTGTTTTTGAAACAGAAATACAAGGAGTACACAAATTTCCTTCTTTAATAATAACAAATAGAAGTAGAATATGGAAACTATTGTTTGTTTTATTAATTTTTAAAACGAATTTTGTTTCTCGCTTATATCAACAACACAATTGAGAGCCCTTTGGTATTTTGACAATCGAAAAACCCAGGTTTATTTTGAGAATTCTTGGTTTTGTCAAAAAAAAACTTGGGTCAACATTGGAAACTTCAACGAACGAACCTATTTTCAATTAGGTACGTAAGTATGTACATATACATTGCACAGAGCCGGTATTTTCTTTTATAATTATAAAAGTATGTATATGCAACCACCATAGAGTAAACGTTACATTTTATTTCCAATTGGCACACTAATATTAAACACAACATTAATAATTACAATCAGGGCTTCAGTCTCAATCTTAACTACTTACACAGGAACTTTCTATCCAAACTTCTGTGATTTAATTATTATTCTATTTGAAATATACATACGTATGAAGCTACTCCTGTCTATTAATGACCGCTGCAACTTACCCTCACAAAATCAGAGAATCAAAATAAACATCGCTGAAGAACAATAGGTACATAGATAGATACTTATTTTATGTATCCTGTTCCTGACTTCCAAACATATCTTTTACAAACGAACGCGTGAAAGTTCCCAAACTCATACCATGCAATTAGAAAGTTTTAATCCTATCGAGTAAGCTAACGAATTGTACACGTTGGGGTAGAATACTTGAAGAATTTTAACTAACGTACAGTTCATTTTCAAAGGTACTGGCTTTCCCATGCGAGAACTCTCGCCTTTTGATTTCCATATGAGTATAAATTACTTCCATATGAATAAAGTTGGTAGGTAGAAATACTCCAGCCATGAACCTGAAATGGTTCGTAGTGCGTATGTGCTCATTTAAACAGTTTGACGTTTTGGGAGTTAATTTATTTAAACATTACTTTGATCTTCAATATAATAAGAAGTTTTTTATGGGAAATAACTTTGGGATCTTATGGTCAACCTTTGCGTCTTCTCCCGATTTGTTTTCATTCCAAGGTATGGAAAATCAATGCGAAAATAAAAACCTAACTAATAATTGAGATTGAAATTCAGATTTGGAAAAAATTATAACTCCCCTCTATCTGTGCTGATTAACAACACGCACACAGAAATGATTGAAAGCTGCAAGTCACTATAGGCTCAAGCTAAAATTTTATAGGTAGCTTAAGATTTAGCATTAGATTCATGCAACATCGTAAAACACTAGATAAGTTTACGATTTGGTTAAATTTATCTTTTGGTTAATGAATTGTCAAATTTTGTATGGGAAATGGTTTACACTATTTGGTTAATCTTATCCAAAGATTTTGCTGTGGAAAATTAACCAAATATTGTTAAACTTATCCAAACGTCATTGTGTCTTTTAGAGATAGATTTAGGCATGCTTGTGACTTTTAGAAATTGGCATGTTTAGAAACATGATATATGTAAATGATATCTCAGAGAACTAAAAAAGCTCTGATTGTGTTCTGTAACTATCGCATTGCCATTTGTTGGTGATAAAAGTTGTGAATTTAAACGTTGTTTATACAAAAAAAAATAATTAGAACGTCTACATTTACTCAACGCTTAAGGCTCTGCCCAACCAACGCGAAATTACAGCGAAGCATTCGCAAAGACAGTTTTTTGTTATTTTTTTAGTATTGAGATCTTTCATATTTTGTATCGTTGCGAATGATTCGCTTTAATTTCGTGTTGGTTTGGGAGAGCCTTTAGGAAAGCTTTTTTTTCGTAAATTATTAAGGTAGAACTATAAAGTCTCACCCAAGCCAATGGGAATCTTTCGTTGACGACGACGAAACTACATCAACAACTTGTTGTTTTCATTTACAACAACGTGTTGTTATTACAATGTTTTTGTTGTGGTCAACGAATGATTCGCACTGGTTTGGAAGATTCTTAATCACAACAAAAATATAAATGTTAAAAAAAGAGCCAAGTTCTTATATGTACAAGAAATCTGTGCGTAAAAAGTCTGCCAAAAAAAGTAATGAGATCTAAAATATATGCCAAGTTTTAAGTTCATGTAGTTTAATATCAAATATCTTAAGTAGAGTAATACCGAAACAGTTCCAAATCATGACAGAAATTTGGCATTTAATGATTATTGATTAAAATATGGTGGGTTCACTGGTCAAGTTTTCATACATTTAAGTTTGTGATTACCTAAGTAAGCAATTAAGAGAAAACTTGCCAAGTAAATCCACCAAATTTTAATCAGTAATCATTAAATACCAAATTTCTGTCATTATTTGGAATTGTTTCGATATTTCTCTACTTCACAGTACACAAATCTAAGGTATTATACTGCGCAGGTTGTCAGTCGAAAATAAAAAATGGCTGTGACAAAACGACAACAAATTAAAATTGAAATTGTCAGAAATAAAAATGGCAGGGAGCGTGATGACTTAAATACACGTGAAAACAACAACAAATACTGACATTTGACACAATTTTTGATATATGCACAGAAGAAACAAAAATCAAAACTCTAATGATATTACCTTTAATATGTGTACTGTGACTCTACTTAAGATATTTGATATTAAACTTCATGAACTTAAAACTTGGCATATATTTTAGATCTCATTACTTTTTTTGGCAGACTTTTTACGCACAGGTTTCTTGTACATATAAGAACTCTTGGCTCTTTTTTTTAACATTTATATTTTTGTTGTGATTTCACTCCTTTTTGCAAAGATTTGTTTTGCCAGGTGAAAATCAAGTCCTACTGAACTACAAATTTTCATCATTATACAACAATCAAAAGTGTTCCATGTAATTTATTAAAATTTTCAAGAATGTGGGTGGATGCCACGTCCCTGAATGGAAAATTCCAATTTTCCAATTATTTTTATTTCTAAGCACTTCAAGCCCTACTGACCTACCAATTTTTATCGTTCTACAACAAGCAGAAGTGCTTCATATAGTTTATAAGAATTTTTGAAAAACTGAAACTTCCAATTTTTCGATTTTATTCTTTCAAAGTACTTCAAGCCCTACCGACCTACCAATTTTCATCGTTCTACAACAATCGGAAGTGCTCCATATAATTAGTAAGAATTTTTAAGAATGTGGGTGGATGCCACGCCTCCTGAATGAAAAATTCCAATGTTTCAATTTATTTCTTTCTAAGTACTTAAGCCCTACCGACGTACAAATTTTCATCGTTCTATATCAATCGGAAGTGCTCCATACAGTTAATAAGAATTTTTAAGAATGTGGGTGGATGCCACGCCCCCTGAATGGAAAATTCCAATGTTTCAATTTATTTATTTCTAAGTACTTAAGCCCTACCGACGTACAAATTTTCATCGCTCTACAACAATCGGAAGTGCTCAATATAATTTATAAGAATTTTTAAGAATGTGGGTGGATGCCACTCCCCCTGAATAGAAAATTGCAGATTTTCGATTTTTTCCTTTGTATGTACCACAAGGCCTACCGTTGTGCGAAGTTTCAAGTTTCTACGATGTCGGGAAGTGTCCATAATTTTGATGATCTGTCAGTGAGTTAGTGAATCAGTGAGTCAGTCAGTTACGGTTTTTGCGATTTTTGAAGTACTATATCTCGGGAACTACTAATGGTAAAGAATTGAAATTTGGTGAGCCACCTGTGTTTGATCAGTTCAGCAAATACTACGAATTTGAAGTTTCTGACTAATGATACTGAAGTTAGAGGGGGGTTGAAAATCACCTGAGTTTGTTCCTGTAAAAAGGGTGTAGTGCCGCGAACTTGGCTGGGCACTACCGTGCCCTTTGATAGTCTGAAGCTGTTAGAAACAGATGTCATTAGGCAATGAAATGTATCTTTCTGTCCGTGAAGTGTAAACTCGGGGTGCTCTTTTCACTTCCGAAAGCAAAAGTTAACGAAAATCAAGAGAAGGACATTATGGGCGTGACATATGATTTGTTTGTATTCGCTGATTTTCGTCCGACCACTGCCGTGAGCTTGCGACTATTATAGTTCTACCTTACAACGCGACTATTGTCATGTATCTTAAGGTAGATCTATAACTGTCGATAGCTCACTGAAGTGGTCGGTTGAAAATGAGCGAATACATGAAAGCCATACTCATCTCACGGGAGTGAAGCTGGCATTTGGTGAAGTTGGAACGAAAAAAAGAGAGAGATGATTCAATTTACTTAAGTGGAATATTCCTCACTTCTTCTTTTGACTGTTTGGAAAGCAACTTTTCGTGGGTTTTTAACGTTAGCTTCCGATATCACAGAAATTCAAAGTAAAGGAGCAGACCTAATTTTGCACAAACAAATATTTCTTCGCGTTCGAATATCTATCCGTTAGGCTATCCTTAATCCAACAAAATTTCAGATACATAGTACGTTGAGTTGTTTTTGCATAAGCTGATATTAGGCAACAAACAAATCCAGATCGCTAAAGATACGCAGCCAAACGCGCCCAAGCAACTAACTATTTCATAACTGCCACAATGTCTCGAACAGCTGGTACTTTGAACTTTTTGAAATCAATTTTTGTAGTTTGTAGCTACAGCATAGCATACAAGTTATACTGCATGAAGCATTGGCGCCAAATTATAGACAGCCTATTTTAAGGGACTTAGTGTGATACTAGTCAACAATTGTTTAACTTTAATGCAGTTCTCTAACTTTTCCTGAACTATAGACACATGCTAGTTAGTGTCGCGCTAAGACCATTTTCTAAACAAATTAAAGTTGAACTCGCCTAAATCAATGACAGTTCGTGTGACAGTGTGATACTAAAAACTTAAAGTCAGACTTTGGTGATTTTAACTTTAATGCAAAGGTTTAAACAAAAAGTTGGTTTGACATCGTCTATAATTTAAGAAAACGTCATATTCACCTAGTGTTACACTAAAGTTGTTTTAGTATCGTCATTGTATATCCAATCTATAGTATTCTCATGAAACACGATTTTGTAGGTAGACATTTGGTCGATAGGTTCGCTGTGATCGCCGCTTTTTTTCTTCATGAGACTACTATAGAATTTATATACAATGGTATCGTGCTAACTTCACTATAATTTTGCGTTCGATAGTACAGTTTGCTAAAGTCACATGCTCGAAAACATCATTTGGCAGTAAAAAAATAGTTGGCAGCAAAAATATTGAGAAGCCGGGGAACGTGTTCATAAACGTCAAATGCGTTTGCAAGAAAATTGAAGGACGTTGATAAAAAAGATTTTGTGCAAACAAAACCATTGCATTAATTCGACAATAGCTGTATTTTGGCTAAACTTAAATTATAGATCAAAACCAAGACCCGTATCGTTTGCACAGATGCCTTCGTCCATCGATACAAAACCAAACTTTCCGACATTGAAACAAAAAACAATTGATTATAATGGAAAATACAAAGAAAAAACACTCTTTATTAAACCTTTCTGTTGAAAAACTATGCACCAAGCGCCAAATCCTTTTTAGTTTGCATCCACCATTTTGATTTTGCATTCGCCCACTTACGAAAGAGCGGTCGAAGAGCACTCTTAAGGTAGAACTAGAATAGTCGGAAGCCAACTTAAGTGGTCGTATGAAACCGAGCGAAAACAAGAAATTCATCTGACGCGCACGTAATTGCGAAGTGGAACTTTTCGTTTAGTTTTCGTTAACTTTTGCCGTCGGACGTAAAGGTAGAACTAGAATAGGCGGAAACAGTCGAAAGCTTATGTCAAAACCGACCGAAAAGTAGCTTTCCGAAACGTCAATTTCACAAGTGACCCATAATTTACTTAAGTGATTGGAAGTGAAAAAAAAAAACAGTTAATAATTGTTTATTCAATGTTTATTTTCTCATAGTTTATTCACAGCACGGAGTGATATGGCTTTTAATTATTTATTTTGCGAAACCACTAAAATTCGATGTGATATAAATTAATTAAAAGAAAATTGATTTGACTTCACTCATTCATTCATCAAACAGAAAAAAAAAGTTGAAAACTATGTACCAAGCGCCGAGTTCTTGTTAGTTTGCTTCCACCATTTTGATTTTGCATTCGCCCACTTACGAAAGAGCGGTCGTTGAGCGCTCTCACTTCCGACGGCAAAAGTTAACGAAAACTAAACGAAAAGTTCCACTTCGCAATTATGTGCGCGTCATATAAATTTCTTGTTTTCGCTCGGTTTCGTACGAAAACTTAAGTTGGCTTCCGACTATTCTAGTTCTACCTTAAGAGTGCTCTTCGACCGCTCTTTCGTAAGTGGGCGAATGCAAAATCAAAATGGTGGATTCAAACTAAAAAGGATTTGGCGCTTGGTGCATAGTTTTTCAACTCTCTTTTTCTGTGAAGTAAATCTTAAATTTTCTTTAAATTAATTTATATCACATCGAATTTTAGTGGTTTTACAAAAGAAATAATTAAAAGCCTGCCACTCTGCGAAGTGAATAAGTATGAGAAAATTAACATTGAACAAAAAATTATCTACATTTTTTTTCCACTTTCAACCACTTAAGTGCATTATGGGTGACTTATAAATTGACGTTTCGGAAAGCATACTTTTCAGTTGGTTTTGACATAAGCTTCCAACAGCTTCCGCCTATTCTAGTTCTACCTTAATTTTCGGTAAACATTTCATTTACAATATACTTAGCCTTCGTTAGTTAGAAGTTTTAATGTAAATGTTTCATGTAAGCTCAAAACATCGACTGCAGAGTTGCCAGACTCGTGCAGTATGATACAATAGCAATATTTGCGTCGGAAAATGACGATCATTTGACAATCGAATTGACGTTGACTTGACGTTTTCAAAAACGACCAAAAACAACTTTCCTTTGGTGTTAAAGTTCCATCCAACTTCTCTTCGGCAGTGACTGCTGTAGTCGTTTCCTGGTTTCTCTCCAATTTTCTTTGTTGGATTCGTACTCTTCGCAAGTTTAACAATATGGAACACGAATGTTTCTAAAACGCATCCACGAAAGTGACAAAATCCTCACGAATACTTATATACATCAGAAAGGCCAACACACAACCACACATTGCTATAACGCTGCGCTGCCAAGAACAAATTTTATAAACGTATGTATAACGAAATAACCTTTTTTTGATAACATTTTCTTAAATTCGTATTTTATACTTCGTTCGTTCTCGCCCAGGGGGGGGGGGGCAGTTGCACCCATTAGCAGTTTTCGTCAGAAGCAGTCGAGAAGTTTTAAAAAAAATGGAAAAATCCAAGTTTCGCGTGCTGATAAAACATTAGTTTTTGCGCAAAAAATCCATTACGGAAACAAAACAAAAGCACCTAAAATATTATGGGGACTCTTCTCCATCTAATGGAATAATTCACAATTGGTTTACCCAATTTCGCTCAGGACGCTCCAGCACAAATGACGCAGAACGCTCTGGTCGCCCGATTGAAGTATCCACACCGGAAATGGTCGATAAAGTCCACGGTCTAATATTGGACGATCGGCGAGTGAAAGTGAGGGAACTCGAGGAGTCTACAGGCTTGTCACATGGCTCGATAATTAAAATTTTGCACAAATAGATTATATTAGATTTTATTGATCGATAAATAACAATTTTTATAAAGCATGCTTTTCTGCCGTCTGCCTTGCACAAATATTTTGATATGAGAAAGCTTTCCGCAAGATGGGTGCCGCGTTTGCTCTCAATCGATATAAAACGAAACCGTTTAAACATTTCAAAGGAGTGTTTGGCTATCTTCAACCGGAATCCAAGTGAGTTTTTGCGCCGATTTGTGACTGTGGATGAAACATGGATTCATCACCAAACACCAGAGACCAAAGAACGGTCTAAACAGTGAACTTCTCCAGGTGAATCCTAGCCAAAGAAAGCCAAAGCAGGATTATTGGCAAACAAGGTGATGGCAACAGTTTTTTGGGATGCGCAAGGTGTCATCCATATCGATTACCTTGAGAAAGGAAAGACGATTACCGGTGATTATTATGCTGACCTGTTGAAGTGACAAGACAACACTCCTGCGCACAAGTTAGCAGTCGCGATAGCAAAATTGCATGATTTAAGCTACGAGTTACTCCCCCATTCAGCTTACTCTCCGGATTCGGCCCCCTGCTACTATTTCAGCTATGAAATCTGAAAAAGCGTTCCTTCTTTCAATTTTCATGAACTTATTGACCCGCCCTAACAGCTGGACTCATAAGTTAGATGCTGTTTGTACCCTTCTAAGATAAATAAATAAACGCAATATATGGAGTAGAGCTCGCTTAAACTTCTTTATTTGAACTTAGTTCATTCGCTCCACTAGAACAGAAGAATATTATTTTTATTTTTATTCAATATCTTAACAAATACATAATTTAAATATTTAATTTTATTCTGACGCTAGAAATTGAAGCTGCCCCACTGTGTGGTTTCTCTATTTTTAAATAAAGCAGCCAAACAAAATTAATCCCGATGAAAAATGTTAACTTGAATTTGTTTAAATTTTAGAGAATTTTCAGATTACAGAAAAGGAGTTTTTATGTGTTACTTATCTGTTACTTTAAAGGCAAGTTATGTATTGGTTAAAAAATTATGCATTTGATTTAAACATGGTAATAAAGATAATAGTTATTATAATGTGGCTAATATTTTAATATACATACCTAAAAATGCATTGAAAAACTAGATTGTTGTCAAAAAATTGCACTTTCTTTTATGCAATATTTAAATGAGCATAATAATGTTTGTATTGAATTTTTACCAATAGAACGTGAAATATTTAAACTGTATATATGTTACTGTTAAAGTGCGAAATACGTTAATGTGTACATTAACTATTTCATTCGCAAAATTAACTGGTTCGACCCGTTAAATTTCGAAATTTGACTTCAATGAGCAAGTTTTCGCACTTTAACTATTTAATTTGTGAATTAACGTTAAAGTGCGGAATTTAGATATCGTGGCACTTTCGCATATGTGACAAAAGATTGGAAGAAAAAAAGATTGCAATCTTTCTATAACAAAAAAAGAATGGCCACTGCATTTTTCGAAATTGCATTCTCAAAAAAGAATGTTAAGAATGCAATCTTTTTGTTGAACTCAATGAGGGATTTATATAGACTGCATTCGCGAATGCAATCTTTTACAACTCTGGTCTCTAGGTTCATATAAACTCCACCAGTAACCATATATCTAGTCCTAAATCATCTGCCGCAATATTTTATTTTTTAATTAAACTAGCCATGTTAACAAGCTCATTAACTGAAAGAAAATTCGCGTCCAAATAAATTCAAATTTCAGAACGAATATGTTCTGTGAGAAGTTATTTAAGCATCTCAAACGTTACCAAAAAAAAGTCCCAGTTCCAGCAGATACGTAGATTGTTTTTTTTAATTTATTTTTAAACTACAAAATACGGTGGCATCAGATCAGACAGATCGTTTATGACTCAAATCAAATTTACATTAAATGCAAATCATGTATAAGTCAATACCAATTAATCTCCGATTAAATTTTGAGAATATTTATGCGGTGTTTAACTATAAACTTCACCTCTGGCCGGTTTTTTTGTCATTAAATTGAAGGAAGAGATGAATATACATAAGTCGGTAGCTGGTTGATGGTATATTTGTGTGCAAACTTAATATTTAATTATTCTTTTTTGAAGATTATTACCATAGATACAAATCTAATAAATACCAGAAATGTGTATTCTTTCATTTCCTTTAATATCACATGATTAAATTTCTCAAGGATACATTTTTTGTTTGCCAAAAGTTGTCGTTTACCTTAAATGCCTAAAACGTATGGTGGTCATGCGTTATACATAAGTAAAATATACATGATTCCAGTTCGCACTTCTAATCCCTCAAACATTTACTATCGACCAGGAGTGGTTGAGAGTTGAAAGTCACAAAAGCCCAGGTCCTCTTTGAATTGTGACACTCAAAAATTAATTTATTTAGAAATAAAAAGTTAAAACGATATGTACAGTTGCGGTCACAATAACAGTAGTACTCCTTTACAAAAAATCAAAATTGAAAAAAGTTGATTTCTTAATTTTTAGCAAATTAATACCCATATGATTTTCAAATTGGTGTTTTTAAGCATTTATTTTCAAAAAAGAAAAAAATTCAAATATAATATTTGATCCGATATTTTCAAATTTATTGAAGAACTTTTGAAATACTGCGGTAAAAAAATAGTAGTGCGAAGATAATCCACCTTCAAATATTACAAAAAAGCAAAATTAGGGCAACATTTTTATCATAAGATGTAATCGAGGGCTTGAACCTTAAACTTACACTTAGTTGCAAGTCGCTCGTTGGAAATAAAAGCAGCACTACGGCCGGCGTTGCATCGAGATTTTCAGGTTTTCATACCTTTCTACGCTTATCGAACCCTATGCGTACCGTATAGTTTCCCAAAGGGCTTTATTGTTAGGTGCCAGTTATAGGTATCATTGAAAGTAATCTTTATCTTTAATTATTGATTTTGAGGCGTTTAGAAAGCAAAATCATTTATTATTTTGATGAACGATTAATGTTCAAGACTTAATTAATATTTCTAGTAAAAAAAAATTCCAAATAGGCCCAACTTTTCACAAATATTGACTATTAATTTTTCAAAAATCATTGGTAAGGTAGTTCAATCATTGAAACAAGAAAAGTCTATAATACGACTTTTGGAAAAGTTGGGTCTATTTGAACTATTTTTGTTGGCTTGAAATATTAATTAAGTCTTAAGATTTATCTGTCCATCAAAATAATAAATGATTTTACTTCCTAACGGTCTCAAAATCAATTATTAAAATTTTCAATGATGAGTTTCAATGATAGCTATAACTAGCGCATTAGTTGACTGGCAACTAGCAACATATTTCTTTGCGTTCCACAACAGGTTTTCAATAGGATTTCAGTTCGGAGACAGTGCTTGCCAGCCCATCACATCAGCTCTCTTTGCCTGGAATCATTGCTTCGCAAATTTCTCACTGAAATGCCCATTTTAGTGTCATTTCATCTTCAACATACGGTAGCATTACTTCCTGCATGATCGTAACAGTAACACTGATTTTCTAATCCATGATACCTTCAATTCGGTGTATTGGAAAAACACCATGGAAGGAAAAACATGCCCAAACCAATATGCCGGCTCCTCCGTGTTTAATTGTTTTTGTTGTGAAACGTGGATTATATTCTGTGTTTGGTGGCCTTCTTACATATTGACGAGGTCTATTTGCACCATATAAATATACAGAATATTTCTCCATTTTGATGCAGGCCAGGCAAAGTGGTTCCTTTGCGAATTTCAATCTTTTTATTACATTGTTTATGTCAGCCATTCGTGGGCTTCTGGTTGCTTGAGCATGTTCGCGCAAACTTCTACGAACCGTTTCATTGCTGGCATCAACACAAAATATTCCATTAATTTCAGATGCTTGCATAAAAGGATTGATTTTGAAATTCCTGGCGACTCGTTTTATCAACTTTGGTGGCAAAAGTGGCTTCCGCCCGACATTTTCTGACTTTGGCAGTTAAATAATGGCTTTTCTAAATATTTTCGGTGAGCATTCAACTAGGCATATTGAACCTACGCATAAGTTTGGCCTTCCGATATCATCAGTCTTCTAATTAGGGCACGCTATTCCGGTGTGCTGTGTTTTACTCTTCCCATTGCTGGAAAAAATATGACCAATTTTCAAATAAAAACTATGAAAGTGTAATGGATAAACAAAAAAACAACGTTTTTTAAAATGTTCAATTTTAGAAATAAGAGAAAAAATAATATTTCTTACATTAACCGATGAACTACTATTATTTTGACCAGAAGAATTCGTAGCTTTGATTAATAACGGTTGTTTATTTGTCATATTACCGTTGCAACAAAAAATGTATTTGTACCCGATCATTAAGAAAATGTTATTAAGTCAAAAGTGTAACAGTTTATTTTACTATCAACGCAATATAAAAATTCCAAAACCGAAGTTATTTAATTCTTTAATCTTACTACTATTATTTTGACCGCAACTGTGTATTGGCTCTTTAAATATAAATACTTCATTATTAAAAAAAATACTTTTAAAAAGCTTTTGTGCCAAAAGAGCAAGAGCCTGCGACTCCAACCTTTATATTTCACTCAATACCATAAGTATAAACTTATTGTGAAGCCCCAACAAAACAGAAGACAAAAACAAAACCGTAAATTGAGCTTCATAATCCTGGTCAAGTAACCCCCTTTTTTAAATGCTTCCCTTGATAGTTTTAAGGTACATACTTCGCATTCGTACGAGCTTATTTAAAAAAAAAAAAACCCACCCGCTGCTATATAAATGATCTAATCACAATTTTAAGCATTATACTGACAACAAGCACACAAAATGTTGCCCAAAGGACGCACTTTTAACAAAAGTCAACAATACTATTTGCGCCAAAAAAAAGAAGAAAAATACACCCACCCTCCCCACACGAACCTCCTTTTATTTGAACATTCAAGCACATATCAAGTTCGTGATTTACCCCCAATCTACTTAATATTAAATCCTCTACACAAATCTCAAAGATAATACTCATATCGTAAATTAAAGAAGATAGAATATAGAATATAGATAGATAGAGGCTCTTGATTAAAAGTTTATAACTTTTCATTGATAGAACCGGCGACAGTGATGTTGTTTTGTTGTTATTATGAAGTTCATGTTATCTCTAATGTCAATATGGTTGGTTCGATTTTGATTTCCCTCAATATTCATTGTGACTTTTTAAAACATGTTGTAGAAACATACAACACTACACTACCGACAGCAAATTAACACAAAAAGCTCAAACGATATCAGTTTAAAAGCTAAGGACTCGGCATTAACTTGGTCAGTGTGCTCGAGAACAGAAGTTGACTAACTTCACATCAACTTCTTCCCCTTGGATTGTTATTTAATTTCTGAAGCTAATCGAAACCGAGAGCTTGCTGCAGTTCCAATATTCTTGCCAGTTGTATTTTTACTGTGTTCGGGTAAAGCAGTTTTAACCGCATATTTTTTTGTTTGCTTTAATACCGCGCTAATGTTCCATAACCATAAGGTGGTACATGTCTACCTTAACGTGATTAAGAATAAATCTTCTGACTGAAGGCGATTACCTCTGCCAGAGCCGGTTCGCGATACGCAGTTCGCACGGTGTGCCGAATAATATTTCGATAATTTTATGAATATTTTATCGTAGCTTTGGGTAGTTTGCATTTGAGATTCGGATACCTACAACATAATTTTTTGTTTTATGTTAGTTTTCGTGAAGTGCAATTTAATGCTCGTTTTAGACTTTTAACGGGCTTTTTAGCACCTTTTTGAATTTAGTCTTGATGCAATATCATTGCACCGCTCTGGAGGAGGAACCAAATGTGTTTATATGTTAGGGAAAATAAACTTGTTAACGATTAACACCCTTTAAAGAGTCGTGCACATTCAATCTGGTGTGTGTGGTTGGTTTATTTTTGGACTTAAAGTGACTTTAAGAACGTGCGGTTCACGGATTATGTGCATCTTATGCAAATTAACTGGAGATATTTATGTACATAGCTACCTATTGGAAAACGATTTGTGTTTATCTTTTTTTTTTGTGCAAATATTATCAACTTTTATGTTTAAAAAAAGAGATAAATAAACAGCTTAACTGTGTGTTCTTTGCATCTTGTCATAAATAAGTTGAAGGTATGCTTGGAATTTAAAAGTCAAACGAGTTTTTGGGCCTTTTTTCGGTATTTATTTTTTTTTTTTTAATATTTTTGCATTTTTTAATTAAATTCAGAAAAAAAAGACGAAGTGAGTTCTCAAGTGAAGTGAATTATGAAGAAAATAAAGGTTCATGCGTTTAACATGTTGACCATGATCGTAATTTAAATAAATTAATAGAAATACATTCTTAATACGTACGGGACAACTTTCTTCTGCCAGAGATTATACCAATTTAAGGTAATTTTATACATATGTACTTTTTTTATTTTTTAAGGACCATAGATATGATAAGGATAAACTTTGGTATGATGCCCCATACAAGAAGTTTTTTTTTAAATAAACAGCGTTTGAGTTTGAATTTAGTTTGAATAGAATTAGGTAAGTACCTACATACACTGGTACAGTTTGTAATACTCCATGTACGGTAAGCTATGAAGATATAAACAGGTGGCAGGTAAACATAACTGTAGAACTTTCTAGATGATAAATCCATTTTTACGATAAGAAATTAATTTTAAATAGTTGAAAATACTTTTTTGTTTATAAAAAATATATACATATATCACTCATACGCCATAGATACCATTTTTGGGATAGAGTTACATACATATATATAATACTACTTGTACTTAAGGTAGGTTTTTTTCCTGAAAGTGATGATTGTATTGCTTAACAATTTGAGAAAAAAACCTGTTGATATATTAGAATTATATTATCACCTAAGTTTATTAGTTCCTGTATAAATTATATGAATAAATTTGAAATTTTTAAAATCGCTTAATAGCCCAGTCAAATTAGTCAAAAAAAGGGCATCAAATCGCATTTTTCGATGGACAAAATTTTGTTGATGGAATCTGTTTGGCTACGTCTCCTGATCATAAAAACGAGTTTTTGGGATTTTTGAGGTTAGGGAAGAACCACCATCTTGAAAAAGAGATTGGTTTTGTTTTTATGCAATAACTCGCTTGCATTTTATGTAACAACAAAACGTCCTACTACAATATTGTAGAAGATAAAATTACCTATAAAATAAGCTATCAACGACTTCTGTAGATGGTTTCATTTTTGAGATATAACGCACCAATGTTCCTCTATGGGTTGTGTTTTGGGGGTGGTATGACTTTTCTTGAGTTTTCTAGGTAACCGTTGATTTTTTTGGATGATGCTCCTAAAATCATTTTCAGTTCTTGTATCGACCTATAAAATGAGGCATCGATCGATATCATCGGCCATGAATTGTGCGAGTTATCCAATTCAAGGGATCACACTTTATGAGTAAGGAGAAAAACATATATATATTTTTTTTTCCGAAAATGTTTATCTGGTGAATCGTACAAAAAAACTATTACTTAAAATGTTGTCCACAGTAATGACAACAATTTAACGTACATGGTACGTTGAGTTGCATCCGCACCACACAGAAGGTTGTAAAGCAGCCGGGAAACTTAAGACACCTACATTTCTTGTTGTTGAAAACTGAGTTATGTTTTCTCGATCCAAATGTAAACCAAAGGTATTGCGCATGCATATATCATCCTAAGACATAAACTGCAAGACACAGGTTATACAGTTTTTCAGGACAAAGGTGATGCTGACTTGCTTATTGTCACTACAGTCATTAAGCAGTCTTCTCTGCATGAAACTGTTACAATCTTTTCCGAGGACATTGATATTCTTGTTTTGTTGACTGAACATGGAAAACATAATGCGAATGTTTTTCTTCGGAAACCCAAAAAATCACACGCACCAGAGAAATGGTTTTCGACAAAAAGTATAAAATGTGACACAATTGTATCAGACAACATTTTATTTTTACACGCTATATCGGGATGTGACACAACGTCAGCAACGTACTTCGCTGGGAAAATGAAATTCGTTACCACAATGGAAAAAAATGCTGGCAACCTTGCTGCAGAAGTGGACATTTTTAAACGAAAAGTCGCTGACCCAGAAGAACTTATTGTGACAGGGGAACAATTTTTCATGGCGCTCTATGGTGGAGGAAAGACAACTTCAATTGACGAACTTCGTTATAAAAAATCTACGAAGTCCGTGGCAAAAACGAAAAACAATTTATGTTCACTTCCCCCCAGAAAAAAAAAAATACAAAAATGTATGTTCCTGTGATGACCACCAAGGAACCAGCTCCTCCCGAAATAATGAAGGTTATTTCTTGTTCCTGCGCATCAAAATGTGGAGCGGCTTGTGGATGTCGCAAAGCGGGTTTAAAATGTTCCGCCGTCTGTGCACGGCAGCGGTGAAACTTGCAGCAACATCCCCGAATGTATTATAATTGCTGAAGATTATTGCGAAGATGAAAGTACCCTGCTCTTGCAGATTCATAACGATAAAATGACACCAAACGAAACGATTTTTGAAGCTGATGTATGCGATGATAAAATGCTACCAGGACCTTCAAAAATCTCAAAATATTCCCCTTAATATTACTTGTCTCCCCTTCAAATACTTTCACAGAGAAAACTTAATGTAAAATACACTTTACCTCTTTTTTTTATCAATTTTTCAAATTATTCTGTTAATAAAAGCCAATCAATAAATTTGAAATTCAATTAAGTTTTTTTTCGTAGTACCTAGGAAACTGCATGCAATACCTTTTACATTTGGATTGACAAAAGATAACTCAGTTTTCAACAAGAAGAAATGTAGGTGTCTTAAGTTTCCCGGCTGCTTTACAACCTTCTGTGTGGTGCGGATGCAACTCCACGTAACATGTATGTTAAATTGTTATCATTACTGTGGACAACATTTTAAGTAATAGTTTTTCTGTACGATTCACCAGATAAACATTTTCTAAAAAAAATATATTTATGTTTTTCTCCTTACTCATAAAGTGTGATCCTTTGAATTGGATAACTCGCACAATTCATGGCCGATGATATCGATCGATGGCTCATTTTATAGGTCGATTCAATAACTGAAAATGATTCTTAGAGCATCATCCAAAAAAATCAACGGTTACCTAGAAAACTCAAGAAAAGTCATACCACCCCCAAAACACAACCCATAGGGGAACATTGGTCCGTTATATCCCAAAAATGAAACCACTTACAGAAGTCGTTGATGGCTTATTTTATAGGTAATTTTATCTTCTACAAGATTGTAGTAAGACGTTTTGTTGTAAAATAAAATGCAAACGAGTTATTGCATAAAAACAAAACCAATCTCTTTTTCAAGATGGTGGGTCTTCCCTAACCTCAAAAATCCCAAAAACTCGTTTTTATGATCAGGAGACGTAGCCAAACAGATTCCATCAACAAAATTTTGTCCATCGAAAAATGCGATTTGATTTCCTAATTTGACTGGGCTATAAGGTATAAATCAGGAAAAATTCTTTGACATATTTTATATATTTTAATGATATATTGGCATGAAAAATAAAATTGAATGATGTATTTTGACTATAGAAACGTTATTGAAGCTGAGTGTTTTTATTGGCGATGTTGTTATCCAACTTTAAAAAATAACATTCTCTAGAGGTGACCGCACTATTTGCGTTTTGATTCAAAAAAGCTTTTTATGGCCTTTAGTCCTAAAAAAATTGGCGTTTCTTCCGGCCTACTCACTTGGACTCATCAGTAATATAGTCATACGCAATTTGTACAAAGTTCAGTTCAGTTAACAAAAACTAACATAAAAATCGAAAAATCAAAGATTTTAATTTTTTATTTAAATAGTGCACAATTTTTTTTTTGAGCAAAGATACAATCAAGAGATACATATACAAAGTAAAGTAAAGTTTTGAGGCCTTAATATGAGATGTTAAAATTCCATATTATTTGAAAACTGACAGAGATATAGCCATTGAGACTTTATCATTTCTTATCAATTTGACTAGTTTTTGCCCGAAAGCCTATTTTTTGGTACTTTATGACAAATGAAACATTCCTAGCACCTTGTACCGAATCTCATATTAATCGGACCAGGGGTTCGATTTGATTTGGAATATTTTAACGAACGTGAAAGTTGCCATATTGTACCAAAAAAGGGGCTTTTGGACCAAAATTGTGAAAAATTATAAGAAATGGTTAAATTTGAATGGGCATATCTCTGTCAATTTTAAACAGAAATTACTTTTTGACCATGCCATGTTATTGCTGTCTCTACTTTATTTTGTCCATGCAAGGCTTGACCCTATCTTTGCTTAAAAAAAAGTTATGCAAAAAATTTAGGAATCTTTGATTTTTTTAGGTTGGTTTTTGTTTACGTTTCCTGCTTAAATTTTTTGTAAAAATGCTTAAACTATCAATTTCAATATAGAAAATCTAATTTTGAACAAAAAGTGTTAAGTGTAAAATTGTCAAACTCGGCTTAGTTTCCGAGTTATACCAAACATATTGAAAAATGGCCAGTGTGACCATTCTCTCAGAAGCCCATGGGTGAATTAAGTAGCTTTTTCGGCTTTGAGCATGCTTATGGGCCAAAAAAACATATTAAATAATAAAAACCCTTGCACGTAATTGTTCTTCTATACCCCGCATTTTCCGGTCTATTTAATAGGCTATATGCTTCACCAAATCTTTTCCAAAATTCTGATGTCCCCCCAACAATATTTTCATACAATTTTAAACATTCAAAAATTTAAAATGAAAGATGAAAAAAATAATTGCAGTCCAGTCATATTGTATTTTTACCATGCAAATTGTGGGGTAGTTTTGATTTGTTCGCTACTTTATGTTTTCGGGGTGGGTGAATCTGAATCTGAGGTTTACCAACAAAATTTCGTGATGCAACATGGATTTTTTGGGAGTTCTTCATCAATGGCTACAAAACTACCAACTATTGGAAAATTACATCAAAGTACCATTGAAAGTATACTCAATTTCCAATAAATCCCTATTTAAGGCTTTTTCTGCGACAACCCATTTGCCCTTTTGAGCACAAATTGACTGGATTTTTCGAATTAGGTAGTAAAACGAAAACCAACGATTTCCCGGAGACGAATGGAGGTATTTGAAAGATTCAAAAAGAATTTTGAAGTAAAATGTTCATACTTCAGCATGACCATAAACATTTTTTCGAAAAAAAATACCTCGAGAAAAAATATAACTTCAAATTTGCATAAAAAATGCATTTTTTAAATCTTTAGATTCGAATATCTCAAAAACGTAACGTGCTAGAGCAATTCCAAGGTCAGATTCAAACTCAACGCATCAAAGACCATCAGAAAAGTATATCTTGGTTCATGTTACAGACAAAAATAAACATTTTGTCACACAAAGTTATTTCTTAGCGCTTTCGAGTGCATTTTCGAAAACAGTAAAAATACGTAAATTTTCGACTAGCGCTTGAGTCCAAATGAGTTTGTCACAGTAAAAAACCTTGAATAGAGATTTATTGGAAATTGTGTATACTTTCAATGGAACCTTGATGTTATTTTCGAATAATTGGAAATTTAGGAGCCATGAATGAAGAACTCCCAAAAAATGCATTTTTGCATCATTTTTTGCATTTTTTTCCATGTTGCGTCAAAAATTTTTGTTGGTAAACCTTAGATTAGGATTCAGCACCCCTGACAACATAAAGGAGCAAATAAACCAAAACTTCCCCACAATTATTTCGCAAAGAGCCTTTTTGAGCACAAATTGACTGGACTATTGAGTGAGATCTTATTTCTTCTTCGTACTCATTTAGTTTTCGAATCTAAAATGGTTCTAATGCATCAGAATGGAAAATTGCTCCCCTTTAAGATCGAATTTCCCTCCTGTGGCCCCACGTTAGGAACATATGTCAAAAACCCAGCCATACTTCAATGATTTCTTTTTTTCGCGGTGCTAGCTCTGTTACTATTATAGACTAAGGCGCCAGTTATAGCTATCATTGAAACTCATCATTGAAAACTTTAATGATTGATTTTGAGGTGTTTAGAAAGCAAAATCATTTATTATTTTGATGCAAGATTAAAGCTCAAGAATTAATTAATATTTCCAGTCAATTAAAATTTCAAAGAGGCCCAACTTTCCACAAAAATTGACTTTTAATTTTTCAATGATCATTGGTAAGGTAGTTCAATCATTGAAATAAGAAAAGTCTTTTTATGTAGAAAGTTGGGCGTATTTGAACAATTTTTGCGGCTAGAAATATTAATTAAGTCATTAGCTTTATTGTTCCATCAAAATAATAAATGATTTACTTCCTAAACGTCTCAAAATCAATTATAACAATTTTTAATGATGATTAGTTTCAATTATAGCTATATTACTGGCACCTAAAAGCTTGCAGCAAATTTTTTGGGTGAACGCATAACCAAAATCGCGTTTATCTCGAAAAAGCAGAAATAAAGATATGTTCTTTTTTCTTCTTAGCACGGCAGTAAAGATTGCTTATCATTTAACAAAAATTAAATTAAAATTTAATTTTAAGTTAAAGTACAATATTTTGGTTGTTTTTTGTTTTGTTTACGCAAAACTATTACAATAAAGGAAAACAATTCAACAGTAACTTGTGTGTTTTTTCCAACCATACGACCTCTCGCGTGATGTACGAGTACATAATTAAGAGAGTTCCTGAAAAATTCTTTTTGGTGGAAGAATCACGCATTTGCCTAGAAAGTATATGGATGTGGCTTCTTTGACGAAATCTTATAAACTGTTTCTAGAGGAAGAAAACAAAATAAGAAAAGAATAGATCTTTAAGATTTTGTCACTTCTTGTTTTTTAGGTACCTAATATAACCTCAAACATACCAATAAAACGTAAATTTCTCATTTTTAGGTTAGATTATTTCAAACACTGATAGATCAAATATGGAGGGCTCGCAGCTTTAACGAAACAAATCACATTTTATTTTTTTTTTGCAAATTTTTGTAAATATTTTTCAACTCCAGTTTTTCATTTTTAAATAAGAGAACAATAATAATAATTATTTAATTTAAAGAATAAACTTTAGGCTTGTCCTTTTTACGAGCGAGCGCTCCTATTGACCTCAGAAAAGACAGGGCATCAAAAGCTTTCTGAAAAAAAAAATATTGAATATATTTGGTAAATAAAAAAATTTAATTTTGTTGATGCAGTTTTATCAAAAATCACGGCTGTACCCGTGAGTAGTATCACAACTACACCCATTTTATAGCAACAAAATCACGCGAGTTTCGACACCCCTCTTACTTCAGTACCAATTAATTCAAGGATTTCGAGTCCGCAGCAATGTTTGAACTAATCAAACACAAGAACCTCACCAAATTTTAATTCTTTATAATCAGTGGTTGCTGAGATATATCACTTCGAAAATCACTTAGACCATAACTGACTGACTCACTTACTGACATCATCAAAATTATGGAGCAATTCCCGATGCCGTAGGATTCTGAAATTTTCCACAACGGTCGCTTTTTTGACTTTCCGTTCAGGGGGCGTTACATCAACACACTTTCCCAAAATTGTTATCAATTATATGGGGCAGCTTCGATTGACTTAAGCTTTTAGCGTTTTCGTTTGGTAATCCGGAAGCAGTCACCGGAATTTTCCGATTCAGACTACGCCAAACAAACGAGTTGCAATACTTTTTTTGATTCTGAACTTTGGGCTTCGTTGTGTTTGTACATTTGGGTGACGAAGCGCTCAAACAGCTGTCTCTCTGATCATTGATGTTTCTCAATAACTACAAGGAATTGCAAAGATGACGTTGATGGAGAGAATGAAATGTTTGAGTTATCTATTTTTTGCATTGTTTATTATAATATATCATTTTAGTTCAATGCAAAATCGCAATGAATACGAAAAAACACAAATGTCACTTTCTGTACACAATAAATCGTCTAGGTTCTGGTTATGTACATCACAAACCACCTTCTGAGGAATGATCACATATTCGATGTCGATGAACTAAAACGGAAACATTTTGCATCTCTAGAACACCGCCGCAATATTTCGTGCCTTTCATTATTTTATCGGTATTTTTACAAACAGTGATCTAGTGAAATACTTTGTTTACCCTTGGGACCAATTTTGGACGTACTTACTTTCTTATTTAAGGTGGCACTACAGTCCGCGGTGGACCAGGGCCTCAACCAACAAGCTTCTCCCAGCCGGCTCGGTTTCTAGCTAGATGTCTCCAGTTTCACACGTTAAGTTGGTTGAGGTCCTCTTCCACTTGCGTGCGCCACCTTTTACGCAGTCCCACGGGGTTGGATTCAAAGACTTTCTGGGCCGGAGCATTATTGTCCATTCGCTCTAAGTGACCCAGCCATCTCAGTCGTTGGCTTTTCACTTTTGTAGCTAGGTTGGTGTCATTGTACAGCCCGTACAGTTCGTTGTTGTACCTTCTTCTCAATTCAACATCTATGCAGATGGGACCAAAAATCACCCGGAGAATTTTCCTCTCAAAACAGCTTCACGCGTTCTCATCCATCGTTAACAGTGTCCATGCCTCTGCACCATACATCAGGACCGGGATGATAAGCGTCTTATACCAGGTAAAGTTCAGTTGCTCGAAAGTGGGCTTTGCTTCTCAATTGCCTTCTTAGCCCAAAGAAACAGCAATTTTCCAAGATCAGCCGTAGTGCGAATATTTGGTCGATGGTAGACTTCCCTGGCCTGAAACAACACTGCTGATATGGACCTATCAGGTTGTTAACAAATGACTTCCGGTATTCACAAAGTACGGCAGAGAAGATCTTGTAGGCGATATTAAGAAGAATTATGCATGTGTAGTTGGTGCCGTCCAGAGGATCGCCTTTTTTGAGGATCGGGAAAACAATGCTGAGGTTCCATTCATCGAGAATGCTTTCCTTCGACCATATTTTGCAATTGAGTTGGTGCATACTCCTAACCAATTCATCGCCAGCTGCTTTGAATAAATAAATAAAAAATTGGGTGGCGCAACAGCTCGGGGAGAACCAGGGCCTAGTGACTTACAACTCACAACCATTCCTGTGTGCGTGTTTGTTGGCAGGAATGGAAGGGACCTACAGTTTTTTGTCAAGTCCGAACGGCTAAATGAGAAGCACTTTTTCATGACAAGTATACTCTTGGAGGATTTGTCAGTTCCTCGCAAGAGGCGCTACCTTGAATAAAACATTTCTGTTTTTAGGTGGCACAGCTGGGAATCGAACCCACACCTTCGACATGACAGTCCTACGCACTAACCATCGAGCCACGAGGTACTACTTTGAATAATTCAACCGCAAGGCCATCAGCTCCAGTAGCTTTATTGGACTTAAGTTTAGATATAGTTTTCTTCACTTGGTCGAGATCGGGTGGACGGAATTGTTGGTCTACGTCGTCCAGGTTGAATGGTGTAATCTGCATGGTAGCGGAATTCGGATCGTCATCGCCGTTATACAATTTGCCGAAATGATGATTTTTCAATATCCCCAGCACCGACTGCGATTCTACCGGTTCGGGCTTTGTAACCCTGGGAGGCTCACTTTACATTTTGGTAAAACTTCCGAACTTCATTCCTGCAATGGCATCCCTCTATTTCCTCGATCGCGCTCTTCTCATGCTCTTTCTTTTTCCTTCTAAGAAGCTTGTGTTCCTCTCTCCGCTTCTGTTTGTAGAGCTCGTGAGCAGCTCTGGTCCTTGTATGGAGCGCCACTTTGTATGCCTGTTGTTTGGTTGCATGAACTTTTCGGCATTCTTCGTCGAACCAGGGGTTTTTCAGTGGTGGTCGTGCGAGGCTCAGTACGTCAGAGGCGGCATCTCTGATGGCTTCCTGGCAATTCTTCCTCTGGTTTTCGATACTTGCGGTTGGTGGCATAGAATTTTGGACGCACTGTCTAGGTCAAGTATAGAGATTCTTTTCTTAGTTGAACTTCCTTAATGCGAAATGCTTTACCTGGCTCTGTAGTTCCCTCTTATTTTTATATTCATAACTACAAAACCAATGTGGCATCGGTATCTCCTCTTGAATCTTTCCCTATCTTCCTAACGTTCGCACTGTGTTAAATTATTTTAAGGGTACTCAAAAGCGCTAAGTACTTAACAAAAAAATCACTTGAAGAACACAACCCTGCAAAGCTACATAATGTGTAATTTAGTTACTTCATTACCAAAACTACAGTGACCCAAAAATCTAACAGAAAAAATTTCTAATCACTTCCACTTATCTAAATAATTGGGAATTGGTCAATAAATCATCCTTGGTAATTAATAAAGAATGTTTTCATAAACGTTCATATTGTTTTTTGCAATAAATATCCCCATATTCTAATACTTTCCATAAACCCTTGAAGATGTTTACTTTCTTCTTTGGAATGTGTCTTCGGGTTCATTAATATTGAATATCTAATAATTCAATATTCTTAATAACTTAATTGAGTTCATCCCTTACGATACAAAGGATAATTTTAATAAGTTTAAAATATTGAATTAGTTAGGGTTAAAACAATAATTTTTCATACTTTCTCTCAGAAGTAAAAATACAGAAGAAATGAATAATTATTCAAATATGCAAAACAAAACAATTAATCAGTTTGTGTTAACAAGTAAATATAGGAGGCAAAATTTACCCGATTCTCAATTATCTCCTACAAACAATCCCTTGATGCTCAAGGGAAAAGCGTTGTTAAATTAAATTTACTGACTCTCTGTTTATTATTGTAGGAACCTCTCGCGCTTGTGGTGTAATTTTAATTATAGAAACTTGTAAACACACACATATACAGCAAACAAAAAAACTTAACAACAACTGCATCACGCGCGCCAAGCTCTAAATGGATGCTAGCCAAACTGCTACAACCAACCATGCTAATAAATTGTTGTCGTCACATGCTGTCATAGAGTCAATATACTTTACCCGCTTGCGCTTCACGGTACATTTGAATACCACGAACCAACAATAGCAATGTGAGTATCTCAATCAATTTTAAGCAACTAATCGGCGACAACGACATTATATTTTTTGAAGGCCACCACTGCCCGCAACCATGCCACCACGACCAGGATCGAGCTGCCGCTCACCGGCTACACCAGTTAGAGATATCTCTCTGTTGTCGTGTTTTAAACGCCTTTCCGTGTCCGGCAGAAGTTTGGTTACTTGTAACGGGTCTTTAACGTCTGTTTACAACCGAACCTTATTCGGTGACGATGCGTAAAATGTCACGCAAGTTTTTGGTCAAACGTTAACGTACGTTACGAAATATCGCATGCCTAAAATATTTTTATAGTTGTCATCATAATCGAAATAGAGTTTTTATTTGTGTATAAGAAACGAAGGACTATAGGAGTCAGCAAACTGTGTCAAAATAGCGGTGATAAATTTTCAGCAGCGAAGAATATGACAGTCAAAGTAGGTATACATTTTCATTTGTGTTATGGGCGAAACATAATTAGGAGAATAATTGAAATTAAGAGCAAAAGCTATTTGTTATGTTGTTTTCTTGAAATGCCAAATTACATCGTTAATTTGTGTCTTCTAAAAGTAAATGACAGTCCTTGAAAGAAAGAGAGAGATAACTTTCTTCGATTGCTTTTAATAGACATTGATTTGAAAGTCATTAAACTGTGCCACAGCATGGCGATGGCGCAGCGGGCGTTGCGGTATTGGGTCACCAAAGACATTTTATTTAACAATTAAAATTAAACTATAAACAAATATTTTATTTATAAGATAAATAGGTATATCAACGGAGATGGTGTTCCCCAACCAAGGCGGCGCGGCACTCTGTTGCTACTTTGGCACTATGTCAATGTCTAGGCGGTGTGCACATGTGACTAATTCGGTTATTTGGCATGGTTTGTTTTAATTTTCAATCTCTTTAAAAAAATTAATAAAAAAATATGCTCTCGGTGAAATAACAATATCTAACTTCAGCTCATAAACTGGGTGGTAGCGCTCTCAAGTTCTTGTTGTTAAGTTCAAATCTTCAATACCACCAAAACCACGTTTCTTTTGTTTATTTTAAGCAGAAATTTTAATAAATTAAAAAATGTTTGTATTTTGTGAAAAAGTTAAAAATCTACTGTTTGAAGAAAAGACTCAAAGATGAAGGACTTTATTTGAAGAACCCAAATATGTCTAATTCTTTTCGAGCAGCCAACTTTTCCTGTGAGACATAGGTAGTCATTTTTAGAGGCAGCCTTTAGATTACACGTCACTATTTAGAAGGAATAGAAGGAAAAAATTTTATATTGGAACAGTGGACTAAGATGGGGTGTTTATTATCTTATGAAATCCCACGGGTGGTATGGTGATGGCTTCCAGTTGTGGCTGTTGTACATTGAAAAGAATTATTTTTAGAGTAGGGTTCGAACACACACTTCTATAACTTAGCACTCAACCACGACATCCATTGTACGATTCCATTAACACTTTACGAGTGTAATTCTTGCGGAATTACTAGGAATCAAGAAAACATGCAAAATACTTAGCCAGACTCCAAAGCAGAACTGCAAAACCACAATTCTCATAAACATTAAGGAAGCTACATATGTACATATATGTATATATAGTATGTAAATTGGTTTTAAAATCCTCAATTGAACATGCAGCACACAGGCGGATTTCAAAAAAAAAAATTCTTCGCCATAACCCTAAAAATAAAGTCATCATGGTTTATTTCTCAGTGTTGGTAATTGCTCTTATTTAGGTACTTTATTTTTTATTATAACATTTATTGTTTTTATTTTTTCACTCAATGTTTGTCTCCATAAAATTCAAAACTTTTGCTTTTAGTTTTTAGAATCTAAGACAAAGTTTGAGCTACAAATAAATGTTATTTGTTTAAAATTAAAATTAAAATCGGGTTGTGGGGGCAATAGATGATGGTTTATAATAAAAGTGCATACCTAAACTTAATATTCATATAAATTTGAACTGAAACTAATATCTACTTAGCTGCTTATTACATAATAAATGATTTAAGAGAATTCAGTTTAGAGCCAACATTTTTTGAAAATTTAAGAAACTAATCTTACTTTTGACTGATACACTCTTATGCTATATTTCTATATATATTTGTCCTTGATTTGATATAGTTTGACAGATCACGATTTGGTCTTTGAACGACAAAAATGCCAGTTTGTTTCCACTTGTGTGGCCCACTGGGTCGCCCTGAAATCGCGCCCAGGTGTTTTGTGATACTTTTTTCACCCCAGTTTATTTGCAGTGTGTTCGATGTGTGTTCCGGGCATGCACTGAATTCGCACTCACGCACCCCTGGTTTTTTTGTTTATCGGGGAAAGAATTCACAGCTGCACAATATTGAATTCCATACAAATGTAGCACTGAAGTGTTTGAGGTGATATGAAAACCCGAGCAGCTACCAGTTTTTTTGTCATTTGAATGAGATTCCCCAGTGTGCCTTCGAGCAGGGAACATCAAACAAACCTTTTAATTGACACAAAATCGTTGGTCTTCTCAAAGACAAAGAAATTTTGACTAACGCCTTTGTCAGATCGTTGACAACTATTTCTTTTTGCTTCGTCTTTTATGAAGTGACACTTACTGTCAATAACCAAATTTTCACAGCTGTCAGTCATCTTCAAAGAAATGTGTGTAAAGTGCTGTGAAGAATTATTAAGGGTATTCATGCAACAGCGTAAAGTCGTCGTAAACGTAGTAAAGTTTTAAACTTCGTAATTCTATCACAGTTTGTATGGAAAATTTGAAAGATTTACGCAGTTAACAACTTTACAACGTTTACGACGACTTTACGCTGTTGCATGAATACCTACCCTTATTATTTGTATCTACTTTTAAAGAATTTGTGGTTCGAAATCCAAATATAATGGAATTTCGGTAACATCGATATCAGCGATTTTTTTTCATTGTTCACTTCAGAGTTGACTTTCTGACTATTTTGATATTTCTGTTGTTCATTATTAACCTCGAAATATATACATAGATAGAGGTCACTCATTTCACAGTTTTTTTTTCAAATCACTTCTGAAAAAAAAGTCATCCAAATTTTCAAAATCACACTCAAATTAGTGTTTTTTATTGAAAAATTAAAACACGTTGCCAAAAAATGTTCCTTATTAGTCAAAGACAAAGTGATATTTTGTTTTTCAATTGAGCTTTTCCATACTTGTCTTTCAAATGTGTTCCCTTTGTTGGTGTTCAGACAAGCCTCACGTGACCAGGCAGGTTCCTTAAAAAAATTCAATCTTCTTGGTCATCTTTCTAAGAGATAAGAGTAAGACAAAGAACAGAAATGTCAAAATGCGCCGCCTCACTTTAAGGTTGTCTGAAAACCGTATTTCATTGACAAACAGTGTTTGTCAGTTCAAAAACCAACCAAATTTGGACTATTTCCATTTGTCTTTCAATGAAATGACGCAAGAATCTGTCTTAAGTTAGTTGGCGTTCTTATAGTCACATTATTTTGTCCGATATGCTTTTCATGATTCTTAAATCATTATTTTTTGATTTAAAATCACAAATAGAAATTAATTTAATGTATTTTGGTTAACAGCGAAACAATCCAGAATTTTCTTGAGAATTTTTAATTTGCAAACCCCCACCCAAACCCATTGACATTTTCTTTGTTTATTAATTTTTGCTATGCTAGGGCTGAAATTTTTAATTTTGATCCAAATAAATTCATCTTCCCTTGACTTTTGCCTTTGTCTAAAACAAACTTGAGGTAAAGGAAATAGAGCGTACGCAAGGGGACAGGGCAAGGGTGTACGCAGTTGGGCATTTTTTTTTCTTTTTAATGCATTTTACAGTATAAAATTTCTGTATCACAACCCCTAACTGAAAACCTGCGTACGCCCTTGGGATAGGTAGGAGTGCTTGCCCCCCAATCGAAATCTTTCTCATACATTTCATACAATTTGTCTTCTTTGAATGCATTCCAAAGCTTAATTACTATACTAATACTAATTGTTGAGCAGGTCTTCCACCCTCTATTCAACGTTCTACGTACGCCCTTGCCTTTAGTGCTGCATTTAACCTTCACCTTGCTGTTGGTCAATCAATCTATCAATGAGTTACTGCACAGGAGGCTTTAAGAAACATTTGTTTGCTTTATTTAAAAGAGCACACTTACTTACAACCCAATTGTTCAATTCATTTCTATAGTTTTGTGCCTATTTCACATATTGCTTGACTAATATTAGTCCAAAGTGCCATAATCGTCTGTAAATTGTTTGCATGGCATCTGTATTAAATGACACAAGAAAAGTCTGAATCGTAGGTCCGTGCTTGCCAAGCAACATAACCAAAACGACTAATTATTAGATTTTTGAATTAAATGTACAATAAATCGATTGTTTGACGATTTGTGTATGGCACGTAGCTCATTTCGCTAGAACCATAGCTCACTTATATAACTCCAAATCCTCAATTTTTGACCATCGAAAATCGGCTATCATGCCTTCGGTAGGACTCTACATTGACCATTATTACATTTCTTCCATGATCGTCACACTAACCAATGATATTGCTTTTATTATGTTGTTCGTTAGTCTGTACGTCTCTCTATATTCACTGTGCTGTGCTACTGTACATACATCAAACTTGATTCGAAATGGGTGAGACCGATTTGCTTCAATTTTTGAACAGAGCATTCTTATGCGATTCCCTAGGGGATTTTTTAATTTTATTTTAGGTCATCTGGAATGGATAGATGATTTGTGATTGAATTTCACACCTCAACCAATGCCTAGCCAAGCCATACACTAAAGCTTTAAACCACAAGAGCAAGTTCGGAGGACGTATGAAATCACCTCAAACTTAGACGGCATTACGATAAAGCTTTGTATCCACGTTTCAAGTAGGCTCCCTTTAGTGTGGCGCTATTTTGGTGGCTTGGGTTTAAGGTTATTACTCAACCATGTAACCAAGTGCGCCCGGAGGGGGGGGGCAAATACCTCTGAGAAATACCATACCTCTAAGCTCTAACATATTTTTCAATTTGTTATGATGTGTTTTATAAAAAAAACCTCCAGTTTTTTGTCGGAGTCTATAAATTTGCCCCCCTCTGGCTCTGGACCAGGCCGAATATATCTGAAAATATCCTTATCTTCGATATTATTTTCAAAATATCGCTATTTTCTTGACAGGTTCCTTTCAATGTTCTTGGTTTGCCCCCTCCTCGCATTTGCCAATATAAAAGGAAGTTATAAGTAATTGATATATATTCAAATGGTTGAGGCACATGCATGAGAAGGATATTGCCTCGCAAAAAAATTGTAAAAAAGTTGCGAATTGTTGTTTGCGTAAAATTATTCAGTTGAGTAATTTTCCGTGTAAAGCGGCTAACTCCACATTTTTTATTAGTCATTAAAGACCAATTCAAAAATTGCTTAAAAATACAAAATCTATCAAATCTTTTCAATTTCACTGAATTTAGTAAAAGCGAGTGCTGAAAAATAATTAATGTAATTTTGGTTTAATTCAAATAATGCGAACACTTTTGTTTAAATATTTTTTTATAAAAATGCAAAATAGGAGTAAGCTGGTTTCAACTCTTAGCCGACGAAATAATGTTATGTTTACACTTTTGAAGATTTGTTATAACTTGGGATATTATTCGCACTATGTGACAAATTTTACATTCGTAAAAAAATTTGACTCGAGATTTGATCAAACGACCGATGAAATGGAAGACGAAAAATATGTCTGCCTGTCTATTCGTCTGTCTGTTCGGTTACAGCCTTAACGGCTAGATCCATTTTCTTTAAACTTGGTACATAGCGTTTTTTAGTAATTCTACATTAGTTTTCTTTTTAATTTTCTTAGAACAAATTCAACCGTTTCAGCAATATGATTCTGTGACCAACTAAATATTCTCAAAAATGGCCCTACAGATTAAAAATAAAGTCTGCCTGTCTATTCGTCTGTCTGTTCGGTTACAGCCTTAACGGCTAGATCCATTTTCTTTAAACTTGGTACATAGCGTTTTTTAGTAATTCTACATTAGTTTTCTTTTTAATTTTCTTAGAACAAATTCAACCGTTTCAGCAATATGATTCTGTGACCAACTAAATATTCTCAAAAATGGCCCTACAGATTAAAAATAAAGTCAATAAATTACTTTTAGTGACCACAACATTTGAGTGATAGAACAATTTTTTGTTTTACTTTTGATTTTCTCAAAAACGGTAAGAGCGGTGTTGATATTTTTTCTATGCAGAAGCTTACAAAAAGTTTCAGTATTGTACTGGTTTTTAAGAAATATTAGAAATTTTTTTGGAAAATGCAATACATTATAATCTTCTAAGCAATTATTAAATTTGCTTTGTAACTTTTTTGAATTTGCGTAACGATTTTTGAACATCCTTTAAAATTTAAAAAAAAATGTTTCATTTTTGTGCAAAAATAACGATACCTACCATACAAATGTAAAAAGACCGTTGAGGAAAATCTCATTTTGATAACAAAATTTTTCTCTGCTAAAATAAGTATTAAAGATAAAATAATTTTACGCTAGTTTTTACTATCAATTATACCTCCCATAGAAACTTTTTTTGAATTTTCTCACTATTGGCTGAACGGATTTAAATGAAATTATTTATAAAAAACTTCCGTTCAAATAATATTGCATTTCAAAATTATCAAAAAAAATATTTGTGAATAATACATTTTCTTTTTAAAAATTTGATATCTCAGAATTGTGTTCGTTGAAAGGGGGTAAGAATTGAAAAAAAAATAACAGAATCCGATTTTAAACATTATTTTTGTGTTTGAAAAGTTATAAATAAAGCATACATGCACATCAAAGGGCACGGTAGTGCCCAGTCGCGGATCTACACCCTTTTTGCACGAACAAATTCAGGTAATTTTTAACCCCCCTCTAACTTCATTACCAATGAAGGCAGAAACTTTAAATTCGCAGTATTTGCTGAACTGATTAAATACAGGTGGCTCACCAAATTTCAACTCCTTAGCATTAAGATTTTTGGTACCGTCTGCATAGATGGGGAATGAAAAAGAAGATACAACAACGAACTATATGGGCTGTACAGCAACATCGACTTAGCCACAAAAGTGAAAAGCCAAACGACTAAGATGGCTGGGTCACCTAGAGCGAATGGATACCAATGCTCCAGCCCGGAAAGTCTTTGAATCCGACCCCGTTGGACAACGCAGTACAGGTGGATAGCGTAAAAGGTGGCGCACGCAAGTGGAAGAGGACCTCAACCAACTTGGCGTGCGAAACTGGAAACAGATAGCTAGAAACCGAGCCGGCTGGAAGAAGCTTGTTGGTTGAGGCCCTGGTCCACCCCGGACTGTAGAGCCACCTTAAGTAAGTAAGTAAGCATTAGGAATTCCTGAGATATAGGACTTCAAAAATCGCAAAAACCATAACTGACTGACTCACTGATTCACTAATTCAATGATTCACTGACTCACTGACTCATACAGACTCACTGATTCACTGACAGACAGATCATCAAAATTATGGAGCAGTTCCCGATATCGTAGAAACTTGAAATTTTGTACAACGGTAGGCCTTAGGGTCACATACAAAGAAAAATCAAAAATCTGGAATTTTCCATTCAGGGGGCGTGGTATCCACCCACGTTCTTAAAAATTCTTATTAATTATATGAAGCACTTCCGATTGTTGTAGAACGATGAAAATTGGTACATCGGTAGGACTTTTGAAGTACTTAGAAAGAAACAAATCAAAAATTTGGAATTTTCTGTTTAAAAGGCGTGGCATCCACCCACTTTCTCAAAAATTCTTATAAACTATATGGAGCACTTCCGATTGTTGTAGAACGATTATCTCATTACTTTTTTTGGCTGACTTTTTACGCATAGGTTTCTTGTGCATATAAGAACTTGGCTCTATTTTAACATTTATGTTTTTGCTGTGATACATACTTTAGGATAGAGATCAGCACTCGCCTGAAATAGTATCGTACATATTTCTAACGATACCTAAAAAAGGTGCAGCTGACGAAGAAAATTCCAATTGCGTTGCAGAACAATCCATCAGCCAATTATTTTTCAAAACAACTGTTGGCAATCATTTTAAATGGCCGAATTCTGTTTGATGCTTCAAGTAGTCGTCTGATTTCTTTCTAGCCAATTATTTGAGAATCACTAAATATAAGGAAGAACTCTTTAGAAAACTGTTTTGAATATCAGTCGCAACTATTTTAAGGACGTCGATGGTTAAAAATTCATTATTCAAAATGAAATCGCAGACAAACTGCATTCGTCAAAATCGCGTTTCAAACTATGCTGAAGCGACCTGTACAGTTGAAGTTTCGAGTTCATTGGATGTGCCTAGTTTACCCACACACATTTCGCAACTCAAAGTCGGGTCTTTTGTCATATGTAATGCTCCGCACTCTGAAACAAACAGAAATAGTATCTTTTTTTGGCGGTAAGAAGTTCGCTGGCTCAGCTAGTCACCAAATAAATTCCAAATAAATGTACAGCACTTGAATTACTTTAGGTTCATCATAAACGTGAAAAATCATCCAAGGGAAAATGGGAATCTTTGCCCCCGAGACAAAAGGTTATGCTAAGTATGTATGACTGGTAAATTGCATGTGCTCCTTACTAATTCAAAAATTTCCCTAGCATAGCTCCAAATGTTGATAAAGGCTAAGGCGGATGGGAACGCACTTGCGATTTTCTGTCGCAGCGACTAAAAAAAGTGATCGCAGCTTGGTAGGATTTTGTTTGTTTGTCATGTATGTGCTTTCATTCACATTTAAAAATAGGCTAGGAGTGCACTTGAGATTTTCTGTCGTTGCGACTAAAAAAATTGATCGCATCCCAGTATAATTGTTTGATATAATGTGCGTTCACTCGCAATTTATTTACTCTTCATCAATTTAAAGTAACATTTCCATTTTTATATCTTTATATATTTTTATATAACCTTAATGAAGAATGAATCTTTTGCATTTGAGTTATCACTTTTGAATGGAGATTGGAATTCATGATTTATTTTTTAACTTTTAGAGGGAAACAAGGTTTTTGTATTATGCTGTTCAGGAAAGGTGTTAAACAACTAGTAAAACCCAAATCCTTATGAATTCATGCTTAAGTATTAAAACAACTTTAATTGTAAAAATCTTTTATCTTTGAAGCCCACAAGCTGAAATTCCTTGACGGAACCATACGTTTCATTTCTAACGAATACTAAGACCATGTTTTATATACCTACCTACACTAAACTCCTTATTGTTCATTCGAAAAAAAATAGCTTCACCCACATATAAGTATGTACCAACATTGTATGTAATAATGTATCTTAAGACAAACTGAGTTTTTGCTCCTTAAAGTTGCCTTTTCTTCAAAACTTCATTGATTTTCTTTTTTTATTTTATTATTCCAGAGTGAAAACATCTAATCTTGAATCTCGAAGAATTTCTCCACATGCCAATGCCGTGACTAAAGTTGAAGTATTAGCAATTCATCGCTATCTACACCACCAACTATGTATCGATGGGGATGTGAAAAACAATATTGTCTTCCCAGCTACATACAAACGTATTGACTTTAAAAATAAAAAAAAACGGTGCTGTGATAAAAGCAACTTCGCACGTTTGAGGATAAACAAGGAGGATATTGTGCATTGCTTGTTTTGTTTTATTTTCTGCATTTATCTTTTTGATTGTGCTTTGTTTTTGTTTGTTGTTTATTTTTTTGTTTTGTGTTGTTATAAAAATGTCACTGATGGTTCCTTTTCCTGATAGAAGAGAAGAATGCAATTATTATTCTTTGAGCGAAGGAATCACGTTGCGACTCATTAAAGTGGACACTCTTAATTAACATTGTAGTGTAGTGTGTCCATGTCTATTAATTTAGCAAAGTGCATTAATTCCTGTACTGCCATCATATAGAAAACACCACGACCAGCACATACACCTAAACTTAAATACAATGAATTATGCGTGTGTACGAGTATAGGTATGGACAATGGAAAAGTATGTGATAGCAAAATGAAAAACTGAAACTTGACAGCTATAAGCAAAGAAAAACACAACAAACTTCAAGCTAATAAAAACAAATCTGATAAAATAAAAATGCCGGAAAAGGCACTAAATAACGGCTATCTAAGGACGCCACACTCTAATGAAAATGGCAGCAGTAATGGAGGTGGTGGTGGTGGAGTAGGAGGTGGAGGTGGTGGTGTTGACTGTAGCTTGAATGAAGATGCGTCGACGGGCGTAACAACGACATCACCACTTCTGGGTGGAGGCACTACCACAACCGGTTCAACGCAGGCAGTTAACCTTGGCAATGTGGTTGTGAATAATGGACCGTTAAATAATAAAACGCCGACAATTGTACATTTCGGGGCTGGCTCAAATGTACCAAGGACATCACTTCACAACGCATCAGGGCTCACCCAGCCGTCACATACAAGCGATTGTTTCTTCAAAGAATCCACTCTGCGTTGGAGATTATTGGTACTGGCCATTTCGTTTATGGTCCTTGGGGCAGCGATCGGAGCGTTGGCTATCTATTTTGCCGGAAGTTATCGATGTACAAGTTCCAGTCACAGTAGCAGCAGTAATAGAAACAATTTTGGAAGTGAAAATGGTGAGTACCTATAAAAGTTGAAGCTCAAATGTCTAGTGTGTTGATAAGTTATGCTTATCATTGAATCGATTTTTATATTAAAAATATATTGGGTGCTGTCTATTTGAGTACCCGGGAGGAATATTTAAAACGCATTTGAATTTTATTCAGATTAGACTTTTCTTATCAATTTAATTGACAAACATAGATTAAGACCATCCTATCCTTTTATATATTTTTTGTTATCTTTTGATGAATTATTGTGAGGGCTAAAATAGATACTTAATACATAAATAGAATAAAATGCACGACTGGGTCGCATGAACTTGTTCCTAAATATAACTTAATTGTTAAAGGGATTTGTTTAAATACGAGTACATACATATATAATGTTGAGTATAGCTATTTCTTCAATTTCTCAGAACTGCTGAAGCTGGTGGATCAAAACATCAATCATTCACCTATAAAATTCTGCATCAAAATCGATTGAGTTGTTAAGAAAAAAAGTTTTTAAGAAGGTTTTTTTTACTGTAAAAATTCTATATACTACAGAAATAAATCAACAAAGTAGATGACTTAGCATTAAGCATTATGGTTCGGACTTGATGAATTATTGATTCAGGATAGCTTTAATGGCCTTTGATTTTAATTAATTAATTTTTCTCAACTTTCTGGTTGTTTCTTGTTGTACTTTTATTTTTGGGACTAACCCTGACTACTTATAAGCCAAGTTTAAAGAAAATGTACCCAGCTGTAATTTTAAAATTATTTTGGGAACTTACCGCGTTCATATTTAGAAATTTATATTAATTTGTTCTTCTCGGTGCATACTAGGGTCTGTCGTATGGAAAACGTGCTCAAAATGTAAAATTGAGATGAACGGTTTTATCCAAAAAAAAAGTGTTTTGCTGCATTGTTTACATAACTGTCTATCAACCTGAAAAAATTTGAAGGTGTGAGATATAGGTGCCTAGAGTGGAGGGCAAGGAGGTGCACTTGCCCCCCCTGGTTCTGGGAAATATCAAGCTACTTACATATTTTTTTCAAGTTTAGTATGAATTTCAACAAATACTTATATTTGTTTTGTCGGAGTTCATGATTTGACCCACTCTGTCTCTGAATCAGGCCGAATTATATCTTAAAAATCCTTATTTTCGATATTCTTTTTAAAATATATGAAGCAATTTTCTTGACATCTTCCTTCGATGTTCATGGTTTGCCCCCCCCCCCTGGCATTTGCCAATATAAAAAGGAGCCTTATAGGTTACTCATATTTTGAAAAGTTGCAGGCAATCTCAAATATGCATGAGACGGATATTGTTTCTCAAGAAAATGGGAAAATAAATTGCTTGTAAACTAAAAGCTCGTTTTTGTCTCATTAAATTTTAAAAGTCTTTTTTGTTAAGCCATTCATGTCAACAACAGCTGATATTTTGCTGTCAGAATAATTGTCCCCCGTCCAAGATGCTTTTTCACTTTTTCTCATAGACTTCGCATGTGCGAGGGAAACAACCTCTTTCTTTGAATCCAGGGATGTGAGCAAACTCAGTCAAATTAAAATATCCCTAAAATATCCCTTTTCTACATTGGTGAAACTGAAAAATTTTAAATGTCTGATAAAATTTAGAAGGAGTTTAGATAAAAGTAATTTTAGTGTTTGTTTATGAAATTGACCATTAGTCTTAAAGAAAATCTTTGATCATTTTGAACAAGGAATTCGAAATTTTTTGTGTAGAATTTCCAAATTATTTACTAATTTTCTTGAAATCCAATTCAATTCTGACTCTTTAATCTCAAAAAAATAAATGGCTGCTTCTTCTTTACAAATTTGAAATTTGTACTTAGTTTTCTTAGAACCAAATTTAGCATAAGATACGTATGCCATACAATTTGGTTCACCATTTCAATATTCCAAAAGATGACAAATTTAAAAAAATTAAATAAATTGTTTTTAGTTCATACAAAATTTGAGTGATAAACCCTGTTCCGAAAAATGGGTTTCAATAGTATCTCCGAAAGAAAAATTTTAATGACTTTCGATTTTCTCGAAAGCGGTAATGGAGTTCTTGATAAGTTTTTTTTCTTTTTGTTTTTAAGAAATATTACAATCTTTTTTGAAAACTCAATACATATATTCAAAAACAATTTTTATTTTTTGAAACTTGGTTTAGGTATATAAAGATTTCTTAACATTCTTCACAATATATTAATAACACAAATTAATGTTAAAAACCCGAGGAAAAAAATGTCATTTTGCTCAAAAAAGATGAAAAAATTTCTGTATGCTAAAATAAGTAGATAAGGTCTACTATTAAATATAAAATAATTTAGCGCTGGATAACTATCAACTCCCATTGAACGTTATTTTGGATTTTTAACTTTATCATTATTGACTAAACGGATTAGAATTAAAATATTTTTATTGAATAATTTTGAATGAAAACAACAACTTGTGTGTGCTACCACCAAGTATATAGGCTGGAGTTATAGCTATTTCACGAGAGCCACCTCGATCATCAGACTCCTTTAGTGGTGCTTAGTCTAATTGAAAAACTCTTTGCCGATATATGGGAGCGGACCATTAACCTTGCGATTTAGAGGCCGATACACTACACACCGTGCCATTGAAACCACATAGTTAGCTCTTTCCCAATGTAGGTTTCGTTGTTTATCAAATGCAACAGTGATTAGCATTTTTACACACACACAAGCTTGCTGTTGTTCAGTCGGTTTCTTTGTTTGTTCCCCGTGCACCGATTCGTAAGCCAAAAATTCGTTGGAAATACAAGGGGGAATGAGTTGAAATAGTTGACGCTGGTCAAGAATCAAGGATCCACAGTGATTTGCCAAATCAACACGAAGGTGACCGTTATGTTTTCAACCTTTTTTCATCAACGTGGAACATTATTCCTCTTTTTTTTTCAAAATGACGTCTAAATAGTCATATTTAAAGGTGGAAATTCGTTTAGAAACAGTCAAATTAAGAGTGGTTATTTCAAAAAGTAGCTTGAATTCATTATTGAAAGTGGTAGGAAATCATTTTGTGAGTCTTTTAAATTTTTTTAATAAGAAATTTATTTGTAGAATTTAATCATGCCTCGTGGAAGAATTTCGAGTGCGGAAGAAAGGTCAAAAATTACTGCATAGAAGGACTGGCCTTTCTGATCGTGAAATTGCCAGAAAAATTGGGATATCAAATACAGTGCTTTTTATAAATTTTTAAGGTTAGGTGAAAATTATGGAAAAAATTGCTAACCAAACGCAAAATAAAAAGCTAAGAACCTGTCAAGTTCGAATGATTTCACGTGAGGCGGTCAGACACAAGCTGTTTGCTTCTCAAATTAAGGCCAAATTTGACTTGCCTGTTTGTAGCAGATGCGTAAGACAAATGATTAAAATCAATCTAAACATTATTTACAAAAAAAGATCCAAGAACCACCTTTAGATGCAGCCCATTAGACAGCAAGGCTGTATTTCGTTGAAAGTCACATGAGTAAAATCCATGTGTTCTTATAGGAATTTCCTTCACTGTAGATACCGCTCAAAATAATAATTGATTTAAACACAAACTTACTGGTCTTAGCTGTGGAAAGCACAATTTTTCATTGATCAATACCTTTCTTCATGAAAATAATATCGTTACGGTTTACATTCTCCTCTTGATTGAACTAAAAATATTTAAATTTCAGGGTCGACTTTAGCAACATTCGTGGGCTAACAAAAAATTTCTATGCTGCGTATGTTTATACTGCTTTAAACACTTCAATTTCATGTGGTTTAAATTCCCGGTTAATTAGCGCATCATCCATACCTGTTTTATTTATTGGAGCCCTAACCTGGACAGAAATTCAACTTCTAACGAATTTGATTATCTGTCCGACTCCATTCCAAGAATTGTTGCCCATTATCCTCATTAGACTGTTTCAAAAAAAAAAATTATCTTGCAAACAGGCCCAAAAGTTTTATTTAAGCAAAAAAACACGTCTGTGAAAATTTGAGCTCTTAAAATTCATGTTTAGACATGCCTCATCGCAGATTTCGGTTTTCCATACGATTTGTATGGGAGAAAACACCTGTTTGTGTTTAAAATTTTATAACTTAATAATAACAAGTATTTAAACTAACGGCATATGTGTTTCTTGTTGAAAATTGAACGTTCTTCAAAAAAGGTCTTAACATGTTTTATCATAAATCCAGCCGTTTTAAAGTTACAGTCAGTCAAACTCATTCCATAAAATTCCCATACATTTATTTAACGTAAAATTAGCATTTTTTTAGTAATTGAAGATATTATGGTAACTAATATCACTCTTATCGAAAAATGACTTAAGACCTTTTTTGTAGAGGACCAATTTTCCTTTCCAATTGTGCCTAGCAATATTAATTCACTTCAACTAATACAGTTATTTTACAATAATTAGTCGCTTTTAAATTAATTTTGAGTGGGAAATTACATAGAAATTCCCTTATTAAACTCGGCAGAAAATTTTTTGAAACAGGAACTAAAATATACTTTTCCAAAGGTTTTTGGGGTGCTGAACTCGAATCAGAAGTCAAAAATATTCTATTATGTCACGTTTATGAGATATTGCCGTTTGAAAATTGAAAAATAGAAGTTTTTCGCTGCAAAAAAACTTTTTTTCAATTTTCCATACGGCAATATCTCACAGATGTGACGTAGTAGAACATTTCTGACTTCTGATTCGAGTTCAGCACCCCAAAAACCTTTGGAAAAGTATATTTTAGTTCCTGTTTCAAAAAAATTTCTGCCGAGTTTAATAAGAGAATTTCTATGTAATTTCCCACTCAATATTCATTTAAAAGCGACTAATTATTGTAAAATTGAAGTAATATTGTTAGGCACCATTGGAAAGGAAAATTGGTCCTCTACAAAAAAGGTCTTAAGTCATTTTTCGATAAGAGTGATATTAGTTACCATAATATCTTCAATTACTAAAAAAATGCTAATTTTACGTTAAATAAATGTATAAGAATTTTATGGAATCAGTTTGACTGACTGTAACTTTAAAACGGCTGGATTTATGATAAAACATGTTAAGATCTTTTTTGAAGAACGTTCAATTTTCTACAAGAAAAACATATGCCGTTAGTTTAAATTCTTGTAATTATTAAGTTATAAAATTCCAAACACAAACAGGTGTTTTCTCCCATACAAATCGTATGGAAAACCGAAATCTGCGATGAGGCATGTCTAAACATGAATTTTAAGAGCTCAAATTTTCACAGACGTCTTTTTTTGCTTAACCGAAACTTTTCAGTCCGTTTGCAAGAAAATCGAAAGCAAACATTTTTTTTTGAAACAGTCTAATCCTCATACTGAAATCGTCATTGCGGGCGATTTCAATGTACACAATTCTTCGTGGCTTCGCTTTTCTGTCCAGACAACACCCCAAGGAAGGTATGTTGAGATCTTTGCTGAGTTAAACCACCTAACTCAGCTCGTTGACGAGCCAACGTGAATCTCTGACGTTGCAGGTCATTCCGCCAAAACACTAGACTTGTTTCTTACCTCGGACCCTGATAAATACACTTTACGTGTATTATCGCCTTTAGGCACATCAGACCATTGTGTCATATTTGCCAATTTCTCGTGCCAAAAAACTCAGTTAAAGAGAAAACTCCTATGAGAACCGTTTGGCAATACAATAAAGCCAACTGGGACGGTCTCAATGAATACTTCTGGAACTTTAAATGGTCACTATGCTTTTTTGATAGTGACGTAGACTCCAGTGCAGATATGATATCAAACTTGATTCTTAATGGAATGAGAAATTGTATCCCTCACAGGATAAAATCTATCAAACTGAAAGAGAACTCATGGTTTGATTTGAGCTGTAAAGAGGCTATCACGGTAAGAGAAGTAAGTTTCCGAAGATATAAAGCCAACCATTCTGAGGAAAACCGGAATAAGTTCAAACAAGCTAGAAAGACTTGTAACGTTCATATTCGTCGAACCAGATTTTTGCATGACCAACAACTACAGCAAAAAATACTACAATGTCCCAGAGGTAGTAAAAATGTTTGGTAATTTATAAAAAATATTCGAAACTCCACTTCGTCTTCGGTTCCAACGCTCGTCTCCAATAACACTCCCTTTGTCAGCTCACTAGAGAATTAATTCGACGCTGCCAGAGAGTGTTATGACTCCTCCTGTACTTGAGAGCGGTAATAATTTCATGGGAAAAATCTTCTTTTGCACTCGTGCAGTTGCAAGAGTCTTGAAAGATCTTGCGATATACACAAATCCGCTGGCCCGGATAGTATCCCACCCATTGTTCTGAAAAGGTGTTCTTCAACGCTGGCAAAACCACTGCGTAAGCTTTTCCATCTGTCCTACTACAGGTCTCTACAGGTCTCTTTCCGAGTGGAAGAAAAACAGCATTTGTCCAGCCTGTCCCTAAAAAAGGCGCATCTTCTTCTCCCTCTAATTATCGTCCAATTGCACTTACGTCCCTTCTTTCCAAGGTCATGGAAACCCTGATAAATTACACTAGTTTACAAAATTTTGGATCATGGTAGGGTCCTTAGAAAAAATATATTTTCTAGACTAATTTTGGGTCACTGAACACGAAAATCAAAATAATTTTTTTTTTCCAAAGAAGCGTTTTCGAGATATGCGCAAAAATCATTTTCTCAGCTATTTTTTCAGATATTCCCATAAATCTCACTAACGGCATAATTAATTTACATAAAATGTGTATTTTCTGAATGATATGATCTGTCTCCTTCCGACGATGTACTGCTTGTATAAGTCAGACTGAAATTTTATAAGTTACAGGCATTCAAAGTTTCAAAAACGAGTTTTTTTGAAAAATTTCTAGTTTTTGGTTGCTCCATATGGATAGAAAAAAAATGTTTTAAATAATTTTAAGGACTCAAGTGAAAAACAATCTTTTTAACAAAGATTTGAGCTAAAGTTTTTTTTAAATTTCAGTCTGACTTACACAAGCAGTACATTGTCGGAAGGAGACAGATCACATCATTCAGAAAATACACATTTTATGTAAATTAACTACGCCGTTAGCGAGATTTATGGGAATATCTGAAAAAATAGCTGAGAAAATGATTTTTGCACATATCTCGAAAACGCTTCTTTTGAAAAAAAAAATAATTTTGATTTTCGTGTTCATCAGTGACCCAAAATTAGTCTAGAAAATATATTTTTTCTGAGGACCCTACCATGATCCAAAATTTTGTAAACTAGTGTTATCAGCTCAATAAATATCTTGAAGAACAAAAGCTTCTTAATGACCGATAGTATTCGTAGCAATAGGAACACTGGTGATCTGATGGAATATCTCACTGAACAGTGGAACAAATCTTTACATCGTTTTGGAGAAAGTAAGATTATTGCACTTGATAATTCAAAAGCATTTGATAGTTTGGCACCAAGCTCTCTTATCGAAAATGCGTGCATTTGGTTTCGATCAATCTTTTCTTCGTTGGATTAGAAATTACATCTCTGGCCGTTTAATATACAAGTTGTATTGGATGGTTTCAAGTCTGATATCCATAAAATAAATGCTGGTGTGCCCCAGAGCTCCATTTTGTCTCCGACTCTCTTCCTCATTTTTATTAATGATCTTCTGTCTGAAACTTCTAATCCATTAAATTGTTTTACAGATGACAGCACCCTCAGCTTTTCATATTTGTTTCAAGATTCACTTCCCAATTCTTTGTATGTGGAACTTGAACGGCAGCGTTTGATAAGCTCATTAAATTCTGATCTTGACAGCATTGTCTAGTGGGGAAATAAAAATCGTGCGTAGAATTGAATGCTTCAAAAACCCAATGCTGTCTGTTGGCACTAAAGCAAAACCCACCCCCAATGCCACTATCCATGAGCGGTACTTGCATCGAAGAAAATGCACAACTTTCAGTTCTGGTTATGTGCATCACAAATCACCTTCTGTGGAATGATCACATATTCGAAGTTGCCAAAGAAGCTGCAAAGTATTTAGGTTTTCTTCGACGATGTAAGAAATTTGTTTCCCCTTCTGAACTGGCTGTAATTTATAAAGCCTTTATCCGACCAAAGCTTGAGTATAACTCTCACATCTGGGCAGGTGCCCCTACAACTCACTTGAATCTTTTAGATAGAATACAAAATAGAGCCTTAAAAATGATAAGTAACAGAACTATTACGCTAACAATTACATCTTTGAAACACCGCCACAGTGTTTCTTGTCTCACATTATTTTATCGCTATTTTTATAAACAGTGTTCTAGTGAAATAGGCAGTTGCATTCCTCCCCTTAAAAAATTCAACCGCAATACTCGTGCTTTTAGGAATGCTCATCAGTTTACCCTTGACCCCAACTTTAGTGGTACTGTCAAGTATAGAGATTCTTTCTTTAGCCGCACAACACGAATGTGGAATGCTTTACCAAGACAATGTGCATCGGTATCTCCTTTGTAACCCTTTCTTATTTTAATAATCGCTCGCACTGTGTTCATCATCTTAAGGGTAGTCAAAACCCCTTTAGTGCGCGCTATTATTTAAAAAAAAATGTGACTTCATCGCATATGGGACCCATTAAAATTATAACAATCGGACCATTTAAAAATTAAGAGCAAATTCATGCGTAACTCAATTGTTTTGCACGAACCCAAAACTTTAACTTAAAGTTCTCATATGTTAACTTAGCCATTATACATGAATATGTATACATATGATATCGCTACTTAAAATTGGCAGCAAAGAGACTAAATGATATGGAAGCAATTCTGATAAGGATTTATTAAATTTTCCCTTTATTAGAGTTAGCCCGCCTCATGATTTACAGTAAATAAAAATCAGAAGTAATAAATAATATTTGCTGATTGTAACACAAGAAACAAAATAGGTTTACGTTTGCTTATATTTTTGTTATTATCTGAAAGAATAAAACACGCATCCTTAACTAATAATAACAGTAAGTGGAGATAAAAATAAACTCTTGTCTTATAAAAAGTGGTGTATCTATGAATACGATTCTTAATTTCTGGCCTGAGTTGTAGTGATACTTTTTCGATCACACTATGTTGATCAACATTCTTGCCGTTGATTTGTATCGTCGATTAAATTGCTCAACATTTTAACCTGTTTAAAGTTTCAACTCGTTCCATTCGTAGAGATAGACATTTCAATCAGCAAGCTATGAATTAGTGTTTCTTGTTTGAAATTTGTTTTCCATGCCCATGCACACAATGTTGAATGTTGATTAATTTCTTAAAAATTTAAACCACGCTCCGTTTGGGTCAACAAAAGTCAAGTAATATTTGTTTTGATGAACACACGTCCTCATTTTATCAACATTGTTGGTCAAAACACTCCAACTTAATTTGGCCACTGCTTTGTAGAAAATTTACAAGTTTTTGAGCCCAAAGCTCGCTAGCACAAAACCATTTTGAATTAATGCAGTGAAAATTGCTTTTTGCCAAATAACTCAATAACTGTTAGATTTACAAGAAAATTGTTACGAATAAAAAGAAAAAAAAAATAACACACTTTTTGTACGTATACAAATACATTTTCTCATAAACCAATATCTGCTTAAAAGCTAAAAAAAAACAATTTAAAAAAAATGCGTATACGCCACAGTGTCCGTAAAATAGAAATTTGAATTTGTTTGAAACGAAGTTGAAAAAAACTTTGTTATCTATTTTTTGTCAAAGGCACAAACCAAAAAATAATATACAATTGTTATTAACTTCATCAGCCTCATTATCACACAATATCACTATTTAAAATTGACATAAAAGAGACTAAATGTAATTGAAGGAATTCTGATAAGGATTTATTAAAATTTCCCTTATTGGACTTAACTTGATTTTCAGTAAACAAACAAGAAGCAATAGATAATATTTGCTGATAACACAAGGAAACAAATTGGTTTACATTTGTTTATATATTTTTTTTAATTTGCAAATAAAAACACATCGTTAATAACAGTTATCGGAGATAAAAATTAACTCTTGTCTTATTGGTCCACATTTTGTTTATATTTTTTATCTTTGTATAGATTTTTATATATGTTATCTGAGTAGTAGACCCTTATGGAAAATACAAGCTTTTGATCTCAAAGGTGCCGAGCACCAGGCCATTTTGAATAAATGTAGCAAGAACGGCTTTTGTCCAAATAACAAGAAAGATATAAAATTGTATGCTCTTTTTACTTGCGATTATAGGTACTATAAGGCAAGTTTTGGATTCGTGCAAAAAAAAAATTTTGAGATAACAATCAAACATGATATTACGATGATAGAGAACACCAAAAAAGTGGGTGGCAAAATTCTGTCTGTCTGTCTGTCTGTCTGTTCGTCTACAGCCTAAACGGCTCGATCGATTTTCTTCAAACTTGGTACTTAGTGGTTTTTGGTGATTCTGCCGACACGTTTTTTTTTTTCATTTTTTTCTTAGAACCAAAAATAACGGTACCTGTAATACATTTTCTTTTGGCAAATTTACATAATCGTATTTTTCTCAAAAACAGCTCGACAACTTTTCTTAAAAAAATTCAATAAATTTATTTTAGTAAAGGCTTTCTTTGGGTGGAAAACCATTTTTCAAAAATGGTTATTAATGGTACCTCCCAAGGAACCGTTTTTTAATTTTTGATTTTTTTCAAAATGGTATGACCGATTTCAATTATTTTTTTTATACAGAAGCTTCCAAGAAATGTAAATAGTTTTGTGTACCAACATTTTTGAAAAAATATTTTTTGGGTTTTTAAAAAATATTCCAAAATTTTTTTTGGAAAATCAAATATTTTGAAAACGGCATCATAGATTTTTTGGAAACTCGATATTTAAGACTTTTTTAGTACTCTCTAAAATATTTTTAGAAAAAATTTTACATTTATGAAAAAATAACGGTACCTTCCATACAAAAGTGAAAAAACCGCAAAGGAAAATATTTTTTTGCTTGAAAACGACTCCTACGATTTTGATTAAACTTTTTCCATATACTAAAATTAGTTTGATCTACCATCAAAAATTATAAAATTTTACACATAGCAACTATTAGTAGTACCTGTCATAGAACGTATTTTTTTATTTTGAGTTTTCTCGTTATCAGCTTAACGGATTTAAATGAATTTTTTATATACAAATTTCAGATAAGATTAAATAATATTGCATATCAAAATTTTCAAAAAAAAAGTTTTTGGATTTTTAAAAAAAGTTTCAAATTTTTTTTTTTGAAAATTCGATATCCCAAAAACGGGTTGACAATTTGTTTTCAAATTTTGTTTTTATATGCACATAAATATATAGTTTAAATCTGCATACCAAAATTTGTTCTTAAAAATGTTTTAAGAATTTTATATATAAAAAATTAATTTAAAAAAAAACCGCTCCAACGATTTTAAAATGTTGTTCCCATACAATTATATTCCATCATGAATTAAGATGGCATACTTTTTTTTCACCTCAAACTGTCAAAAGAGTTGTTTTAGCTAATTTAAGTGTCGTATTTCATGCTTCTCTACATTTTTCTCTCATAATTTCCATGTTTGTATATACAATTTTCTTAAACTCGCAGTGTCTTGAACATAAGAGCAAGTACGTGCGACCCAGTCGTGCATTTTAATATATATGTACAAATACTGAATTAATTTGATATTGAAGATTTTCATTGTGTTTTTTTTTTTGTATAATAAACTAGCTTAGCAGGTTGACTCCGAACCGCCAAAAATTGATATTAGTGTCCCTTTCATAAGTCGCGCCTGTCTATTGATAGAATGAAACTCTTTCGGAAGGAAATTGACACTTACAACGATTTGCCTTGCGTCGAATTTAAAAATGAAAACTTCCACGATTATGATACCTTTGAAGACGTTGCTCATGAGTTTATTCACCGTGAACCTTGCACAGTTTTGATTGGATCAGATTACACACCATTATGGCGACAGGCCCAACCTTGAGGTGCAAAATGTGCGGTGGTAAACTGGGCATATCCATAGAAGCTTTTGTCATTACTTGTAACGCGATCAATCGATTTTATCAAATGCAGTACATAATATGTGTACAGTACACAAATCTAAGGTATTATACTGCATAGGTGGTCAGTCGAAAATAAAAAATGGCTGTGAGCGTGAGGAAGAAAACACACGTAAAAACAACAACAAATTAAAATTGAAATTGGCAAATAAAAATGGCTGGGATCGTGATGACTAAAATACACGTAAAAACACAACAGCAAATACTGACCTTTGACACAAATTTTGATATTCATATGCGCAGAAAACACAAAAATCAAAACTCTAATGAAATTACCTTTAATATGTGTACTGTGCATATGTGGCTACGATTTGATTTTAAATAATAAAATGTATACCATTGACGTTTTCTAAAAAGTTCTGTCATCATGTAAATTTCCAAAAATTTTATAGGACTGAAATCAAGCCAGCTGCTGAATCAACTAGAATTCAGCAATTTCCAATTACTATCAGTTGTTTTGAGAAACAATAGACTAATTGATCGTTCTGCAACGCATCTCGCTTTTTGTCGTCAAATGAAGTTTTTTTACGATCGTGAGAAGACTGGTAAATTTTACAAAAATTGCCGGCCAGTATTATCATTGCTTCGTCGAAGCGTTTCGCATTTTCTTGCAAAAATCTTTCATTTTTCAATCATAAGAACCTCCAATACTCACTTACGTGCACTCACGCAGATGATAATTTTGCAAGTTTTCAAAACCTGTAAAACATCACAGAGTTTTCCTAAATAATTACTTGGTAGCTCGTCGCTCATCGTTCAACTGCCTTCCAATAACATAATGTAGGTGCTATTCCAGAAGAAATGACCACAAGCGCAAAGCCTGATTTTGACTGAATTGAAATATGCTGCCATTTCCATCGTCAATCACCTTCATTAATGTTTTGCACACCATCTTTATGGTGCAAACTGTTTCTCTCAAAACGTCTCCATCGAAATCCTACTTACGCTGCAGTTCTCTATTAAATACATCATGCATCGAGTGGCTGAAGGCTGAAATTCCAAATTTACTCAACTCAACTTACTGCACTTTAGCCGAAACATTTCTCCGTTCTTCAAACTTCTTGCAGGCAAAAAAAAACGTCCATGTCGTTCGATTATGTACGCAATGTAAGTTAACTGCACTATATCGAGACAAAACCGTTTCGTATCAATCTTCAATTTAAAAAGATCAAATATACTTCTCAGCTGTCAAACGTTAGTCCTAGGGTGTAACGCCATCTGTTGGAAATTTCCATTTCATGAGGGACAAAATCAGCCAATTGTCAATTTCGTTGTGTTTGTCATTCCTTTTAATATTTTTTTTTCTTTCCATATAAAATCGAATTTTCTTATGTCTCCAGAATATGAAATTGTAGACCAAGATCCCAGGGCCGCCAGACATACGTCATTTTATCATAGCTGAATTTTTTTCTTTGAATGCACACTAGGGTAGGTATGAACGAATGGATAATACGAACCTTGAACCCGGGTGCGTTTCGGCGGTGTTAAGTGCTAAAAGTGCATAAAATTGATGCAAAATTACGTTATTTTATAAAAGCTGGTTTTTTGATGTGCTTTAAAGAAAGTTATGATAAACTTATTTTGAAACTTACCAGACACCTACATGGAGGCACAATGTCAGCCAAACACCATTAAAGGTGCCAACAAATTTTATATATGTTCTTCGGGAAACTGTTGCAATATATTCCCTAAGCTGCCAGACACCTACAGAGGGACCAAATGTTTTTTATGTCTGGCGGCCCTGGGATCTTACTCTATTGGGAACAGTTCAAAATTCTGCTTTTTGAAATTGTGTTTTCTTCAAACAAATTCTGCTTTTCAAAATTCTGGTTTTTGTTTTTTAATTCTGCCTGACTTAGTTCTGCTTTCAAAAATTCTGTTTTTCAAAATTCTATCAATTTGTTTTAAGAATTCTGCTAATTCTGTTTTTTGTTTAATATTACCATTTTTAACAAAATACTCTGTGGAGCCAATAATACGCCGGAAAAAAATTATCAAAACCATAAGAGCCATTTTTGAGATAAATTAGCCATCAACATGCACACAGTAGTTGTTGAGAGTTGTAAATCACTAGGCTCTAGTTCTCCACGAGTTGTTGCGTCACCAAATGTATTTATTTAAGATTTTCTTTACAGTTAAAAAAATCAATGGTCCTTTAAAGCCAATTCTTAAGACCCAAGAAGAAGTCTTTTCAGTGGTTTAAGAGAAAGATTGAGGTACAGAAAGACTTATGATGTTTTTTGTTTGTTAAATAAATGCCGACGCTTACCAGCGAATGCAGTTGACATAAAAGAGCTCCTTCGAGCAGTAAATATGTTTTTTGTTCTTATTTATTCTTTTATGTTACAGTTTGCTTTCTAAGAAGTCGGAGGTAATCACATAGACAGCAAAAAAAATGTTGGTATCCACTGCATGAACTCGAAGCATGTTAACCCTAAATCGACATTCAAACTTACATTTTAAATTCACACAGTGCGCGCTTCTTAACATCTTCCAAAAGACTCCTTTTTTATTATTTGCAGACTCTTGTAAAACAGAATTTTGAAAAAACAGAATTTTGAAAAGCAGAAGCAAGAAAAACAGAATTTTGAAAGCAGAATTTTGAAAAGCAGAATTTTGAAAGCAGAATTTTGAAAACTAAATTTTTGCACACGCAGAATTTTGACCTCAACCCTATGAAATTTCTAGTTTTCACGATTTTCTGACTTTTTCGTTCGGAATATATGATTTTCGGCTCCATTATTGTGTTGCAATCTGGTTTAAAACGAATCCAAAAAAAAAATCCTCATTCAAATCGGACTACGCGTGTACAAAAACAACAGGAATTAATTTTTTTCAATAAAAGATAAAATATCTTATTTTAAATACCTGAAAACACTTATGTTGTTAAGTGTTATTGCAAATAATATCTGTGTCCAGCAAGAAAATAAAAATACCTCTGAAGCACTCAACAGTAGGTACTTAAACATAGAACAAAAGTTAAATTTAAAAAATGCGTATACGCCACAGTGTTTGGAATTTGTCTAAAAAAGTTGTTTGTTATCAATTTTATAAAAGACATAAGCCAAAGACCACTCATTAGGCATTTGTTTGTTAAAATTAACTCTAACGATTATTAGATTTGTTTTGGATAAACTCATATTATTATTTATATCTTTTTCTATAAGTTAAAAGCTATTTAATGCGTTATTCTAGCAATTTAGAACCAAGTTTCATGCTGCCTTACAATTTTTCCTCATCACATGCATGCTTTTTATATAAAATCTTTAAAATTCTCACGGAGGTAGTTATAGAGTGGTTAAACAGTTAAGAGGCTCACAGGCCCAGTTACCAAGATAAATAACATCAATATTTATCAACTCTCCTAAGACTTCATTAACTTGGTAGATAAGGCTTTAGTTTTTGTTTTTTTAACTCATCCATTTTAAGATGCAAACATATTTAAAATATAATATTCACAGGAAAATCGCAATATTGTAGCAATTTTATTTTAAATCATGCCCTGAGCAACATTATTAACCCACTGACTGAATATTGAAAGCTTCCAGAATATTTCAACAGCAATATGGAAATAATAAATTGTATTTCCCTGCCACACAATAGCTTCAAGTTATATACACGTATAAAATGACAGTAAAAACAATTTGCATGTCGGAAATTTCATTTTGAAAATATATGTTCTCATCTCCCAATAGCTTTGAATATTTTTTTGTTTTCCAAAGTTTCATATATGCTGCATCAGCTTATGTAAGTTTACATGCATGCATGGGTGAAGGTACATCAATGAAGTGTCACTCTTGTTCTTTTAAATATGGCAATGGCAATATAACCTACATATACACGCATATTCCTATCTATCAAGCATAACTTGCATGCAAAACTCGATAGAAGTTGATAGAACGAAAGATATGAAATAATTAAGTTACACTACTCTAATGGAGAATGACATGTGTTACGATCTGTCAATATAATCAATTTATGGTTGTTTCTCAGAAGGAGTTCTAGTTTGAGAATCAGTGGTGGATTTTGGTGAAAAAGGGGCAATATCATTGGGGCCCTTTTTTCAGGAATGAATATGAAATGTAAAATTTCGTATTTAACCTTGTCAATTTAATAGGAAATTGATAAGTGTTTATAATCTGTGGAATCTCTAATCACAGAAAAAATTGAAAAATATTACACACACTTCCCAGTTTTAGTGGATGTTTGCACGAATGTGTACACAAACTCCAATAATTTGAGAAAGTGTATGTAGAATATTCCTTTGAAAGAATTCTTGTAGGCAATCTCAACTAATCTATACTAGGTGTTTTTTTTTTTTGTAAGCCCAGGGTAATCGGTCGAAAAAACGACATCGGGGCTTAGCGACGCCATTACAGAAAAAAATGGAGTTTCCATTATAAACTATCGATAAAATGTATGAAATTTGGGCTTAGCTAAGCCCGAAGGGGTTGAGTTGTTGTTGCTTTTAACATAAAAATTGCTTAGCTCCGACGTCATTTATTACGTCCAAGCCCATTCGGCAAGTAAAAACACACCCACCATTTGGGTGGATTAACAGCAGCAATGGCCCACTTAAGAAGTATGTGAGTTGAAGCATTTATAATTAATATTTGGAGACAATTTTTCATTTTATTTTATTTTACATATCAAATATCAAAAAAATATACATTAGGCGTGCTCCAGGAAAATGAGATCTCAGAGGGCTCAGTGTCAAAAACTGAGCAAGCGAGTCCAATATTTTCTTTCCTCATTTGACAACAACATTTCTGAGGAGTCCTGTTCACGAGAATGAGATTGCTGAGGGCTCTGAGATCTCATTTTCCTAAACACGCCTATTGCTATACATTAGGTGTGTTTTTACTTGCGATTACCTATAGGTACTATAAGGCAAGTTTTGGATTCGTGCAAAAAAAAAATTTGAGATAACAATCAAACATGATATTACGATGATAGAGAACACCAAAAAAGTGGGTGGCAAAATTCTGTCTGTCTGTCTGTCTGTCTGTCTGTTCGTCTACAGCCTAAACGGCTCGATCGATTTTCTTCAAACTTGGTACTTAGTGGTTTTTGGTGATTCTGCCGACACGTTTTTTTCATTTTTTTTTTAGAACCAAAATAACGGTACCTGTCATACATTTTTTTTGACAAATTTACATAATCGTATTTTTCTCAAAAACGGCTCGACAACTTTACTTAAAAAAAATTCAATAAATTTATTTTAGTAAAGGCTTTCTTTGAGTGGAAAACCATTTTTCAAAAATGGTTATTAATGGTACCTCCCAAGGAACCATTTTTTAATTTTTGATTTTCTTCAAAATAGTATAACCGATTTCAATTATTTTTTTTATACAGAAGCTTCCAAAAAATGTTAATAGTTTTGTGTACCAACATTTTTGAAAAAATATTTTTTGGATTTTTTAAAAATATTTCAAAATTTTTTTTGGAAAATCAAATATTTCGAAAACGGCATCATAGATTTTTTTGAAACTCGATATTTAAGACTTTTTTAGTACTTTCTAAAATATTTTTAGAAAAAATTTTACATTTATGAAAAAATAACGGTACCTTCCATACAAAAGTGAAAAAACCGGAAAGGAAAATATTTTTTTGCTTAAAAACGACTCCTACGATTTTGATTAAACTTTTTTCATATACTAAAATTAGTACGATCTACCATTAAAAATTATAAAATTTTACACATAGCAACTATTAGTAGTACCTGTCATAGAACGTATTTTTTTATTTTGAGTTTTCTCGTTATCAGCTTAACGGATTTAAATTAATTTTCTTATATACAAATTTCAGATAAGATTAAGGCGCCAATTATAGCTATCATTGAAACCCATCATTGAAAATTTTAATGATTGATTTTGAGACGTTTAGGAAGTAAAATTAATATTTATTTTGATGGACAAATAAAGCTTAAGACTGAGTAAATATATTTAGCCAAAAAAATAATTCAAATAGGCCCAACTTTCTACATAAAAAGACTTTTCTTATTTCAATGATTGAACTACCTTACCAATGATCATTAAAAGTCAATTTTTGTGAAAAGTAGGGCCTATTTGAAAATTTTTTTTGACAAGAAATATTAATTATGTAAGTCTTGAGCTTTAATCGTCTATGGAAATGATAATCGATTTTGCTTTCTAAACGTCTCAAAATCAATCATTAATGTTTTCAATGATGAGCTTCAATGATAGCTATAACTGGCACCTAAATAATATTGCATATCGAAATTTTCAAAAAAAAAGTTTTTGGATTTTTAAAAAAAGTTTCAAATTTTTTTTTTGAAAATTCGATATCTCAAAAACGGGTTGACAATTTTTTTTTCAAATTTCGTTTTTATATACACATAAATATATAATTTAAATCTGCATACCAAAATTTGTTCTTAAAAATGTTTTAAGAATTTTATATATAAAAAATTAGTTAAAAAAAAACCGCTCCAACGATTTTAAATTTTTTTTTCCCATACAATCATATTCCATCATGAAATAAGATGGCATACTTTTTTTTAAACCTCAAACTGTCAAAAGAGTTGTTTTAGCTAATTTAAATGTCGTATTTCATGCTTCTCTACATTTTTCTCTCATAATTTCCATGTTTGTATATACAATTTTCTTAAACTCGCAGTGTCTTGAACATAAGAGCAAGTACGTGCGACCCAGTCGTGCATTTTATTTTTTCTTGCCCGAATAGGCTTGCACGAAAAGAAAGCCGTTGGGGCTAAGCAATTTACATGTTAAAAGCAACAACAACTAAGCCCCTTTGGGCTTAGCTAAGCCCAGAGAATTTTCGGGGCTTGACTTTAGCCCAGATAAAAACTGTGTTACTGGCTCGAATTTCATACATGTTATCGATAGTTTGTATGGAAACTTCATTTTTTGTTTGTGATGGCGTCGCTAAGCCCCAATGTGGTTTTTTTCATCCTATTCCCCTGGGCTTGCATAAAAAACACACCTATTGAAATACTAAACAAATTATTAAAATCTAAATTGTCTCAAATTACCAGGTGTTTTCATTTGTAGGCAAATTGAAAACAAAATGTCATTTGCAAGGAGAATCTCTTAACCTTATCAGATGCCCTCTGGAGGATTTAAGTTTCGTAACTACTCTGCTCATCTACTTGCATATGACAGAATGAGTAGATGGAAGTACTAGATCATAGTTTTCACCTACTTAGTATGCGTACTTTGCCACCGCCAAAGGAACACGGCTTATGTTAAAAGAAAGCCTTTTTGTCTGCTATTTTGGAGATACAAATATATGAATTGGTATGGGAATTTACCGTTTGGTTTGAAAAAAATATACTCACTGTCAATTCTTAATATTTGATAAAATTATCAAGGGTTAAATATCGCAATTATTTTATTTCTTTAGGTCGTAATTATAGCAACCCCTGACCATGATACCTCAATTTGCTTCTTAAAGTTTGCTTTCCAATAAATCTAGCACTAAAATTAGGCACCTACAATAACTTTTATGCTAATTCAATGCACGATTTTAGATACCTTCGTTTTGAGAAAAAAACATAAAAGCTAAAAGCGCAATTCAAAGTGAATGGAGCACATTTGTAGGTCGGGAAAAGTGGTATGTAGAATGAACTCACACGTAGGCGGTTTTGTATTAATGTCATTTGCATGTGACAAAAGTGTAAACATAAACCATGTTAAACACTCTGACAGCAAAAGGTAGTTATGGCAAAAAAAACTCTTATGCAAAACAAACTTCAGCAAGCTGTTTGTTTATCGCACGTTCGTATAGTCTGCTAACATTTTTTTGGGGGGCTTTTCTGATTAGTTGATTATGTAGGAAGCTTGTCGTCTGCAAAACACGAGCCATTAAATCACCTGCTTATTCCGACTTCAATGTATAAACTGATTGTTGACGATAGGGGGGGTTGGAACATGTTATTTGCAACAATTTGTAAAGCCAACACTTAAATTAGCAATTAAATTCAATAAACAAACAAGAAGAGATACAATTGGAAAATGGTGTTTCGTTGAATCACGAAACCTTAATCATCTGAAATAATTTGCGGTTAACACGCAGCACCAGCCTTAAAAGAGGAAATGTCTGGAAATGGTGATCCCTGAACTATAGAATGACAGTAGGATTGGCTCATTTGAAGAGCAACTCGATATGAACTATTTCGTAATTTCGTGTGGTCAATTGGAAAATAATTTTAATTATTGTGCTATTTTGATTCGGAATTGAATTTGTATGGTGATTCAGAGATGTAGAGTTTAAATTGCATGCAATTAAATCGATTTGGCATTAGGTTGACATTATTTTGTTTGTAGCCATAATTGCAGGCTTACATCCGTACGTGGATTTACTGGACTTGAAGGGTGTAATTCTTGTTCTGGAAAAAGGATAGGAGTTTTTTACATTTTTTATTTTTTATTAAAAGCTATGTACGAGCAAAGGCCTTTTGTCCAATTCTTCAAGAATTCTAATATGATTCCCCTCAAAACCAATCATCCACCCTTAACGTGGCTCAAATTCAAATTCGATTAAAAAGTAAACAATCATAAGAGAGAAACTCTTTTTAAATGAAATTATTGATTTTTTAAATAGCCGATTATAGAAGTCTGATTCCAATACTCACAAGTTACTATACTCATATGGTAAATAATACCACGCTGCTGATAAGAAATAAAAAACAACATCCCTTTAGAAAAAGGTCAATATTCCTTTACCATGTTTCACATGTTCTCTTATTCAAGGAGTATTTTGCAACATCGATATTAAGCTATAGATAGAAAGATATTTTATTGAATACTTAAAAATTCATTGATAAATTCTAAAATAGATGAAAAAGTAAAAATATACATATAGATATACAATTTTATTATAAATGTATGTTGGTATTGGAGACTTCTCGCGCGCAACCGATACCGTTGGTTATGGTTCTCAGATATTTATAACTTAATGTAACATATTTGCAAAGCATGTAAATTGGAATCGTTCCTTTGCTGGTATGGTTCCTGTTGCCTATCGTCAACTTAACTCAACTCAACTTGACTCGTTCGGGCTCTCTTGAGGCACCCTATAAATAAGTTATATGGCACGCAGATCCCTAAGGAGGGTGAATATCACTTCAACCAGTCCGCGTTACCCACCCATAACGTCGATATGATACCTTCCTACCAACAGTTTTCTAAAGTGGTAAAGAATAACTTTTTTCCAGCTGAATGAATGAGAGTGTAAAACCTTTGACTTTATAACTCTTATAAAATGTTGGGTTACAGCTAAAGTGGCACCGTTTATTGACTAACGTATACAGCTATTCAAAATTTCTGTGTCTCATTAATGATTCAGCATTCTTGTTGAAGAGTACTTTCGAGTATATCTATTAACAATTGGACTGCAGTTACAGCTAATAGGCAAAAGGTAAACATTTGATTTTCCAACAAAAAAAAACCCTTTAGGTTAAGGTATAGCAAGTGAACAAAATAGGGTTTTTTTTTGTCTGGGACTTGGGCTATAAGAGCTCGGGAAATATTGCCAACTGAGCTAAAAATAATTTTTTCTTTTGTTAAAAAAAAAGATTTTTTACCCATTTCAGATCTGTCAAAACTCTGATTTTGATAGTTAGAGCCTTGCAATTGACAAATAAAAATATTTTTTTTTTATTAATCATACATCAATTTTGCAGATCTGATCTTTTCAACAGATTTACTAATCCCACTTTATACTTATACCACTATATACGACTGAAAAATTGACAGCCATCAGTTTTACAGGTTTTATCACTACAGCTCTACAGACACAAATTATACACTAATGACAGAAGAGAATCAATCTGAAATTGAATATACCATTCTTGATGAAAAAAATCATGTTCGGACCAAAATATAAAACTGAAGCTGATGTCATAAACGAATGAAACTTACACTTTCTTATAGTCAAAAGAGGAACGTACCCATACTGTACTAATTGTATTTATATGTACCTCTTTTCTGTATTTCACCAAATGTCTGTTTCGCTTTAGAAAGCATAAGTGAACAAAACTAGAAGAAAGCCACAATCCGCAATTTTATGGTACATAACGTCAAATTTTAACGAAGACGAAAAATTGTGATAATTTGCAAGGAATGTCGTTAAAAAAACATATCAGCTGTGTTCCTTGCCAAGTTTCAGACCGCCAAACTTAGTGCAAGCCCGTTCCACAAGTTAAAAAATGTACTGGTCCGAACTAAAAAAGACTAAATCTGGCGGTCTGAAACTGTTTGAGACTAACTAAGGAACAGGCGTACCTCCTGCAAAAATGTAAAATCTAGTTTTGTAAGTGCAGTTCACCCAACGGATATCAGAACGTGAAGATAGAGAAAATTACTGTACACTTTTGAAACGTCATGGTCTGTTCGTTTACTTCCCAAACTGCCAGTTTCTACCAATGTTAGTGCAAAGTGCCGTCAAGTTCATATATGAAGGTGTGTTTGTTGACGTGTAAATTTCTTGCAAATTTTTAAAAATTTTCACAATTTGCTGTAAAAATCTATAGGAGAAAAAACTCAAGTCTTGGTGAAAATTTCACGTTACCAAACAGGCACTAAAATAAAATTGACAGGACTTTAGACTGAAATGGACAGTTTAAGGAAGCATTACTATTATTTTTGTTTAGTTTTGTGCATCTATCAATACGATAAAAAATTGTGGATCCAGAGGCCCTTTTATTGGTCAATTGTCAATATTTATTGTTGTGTTTATTAACGTGAAATTTTTTGAAAGTTTTCACTAATTTTCCCAATAAAGTGAACATTTCACGTTACCAAACAGGCATAATATGAGAAAAACCCAAGTTTCGGAAACTTGGTGAAAATTAACCAAACAGGCATATTACCTTAGGTGCTGTTTGATAACTTTTTTCCAAGAAAAATGTTTAAAATTTTGTAATGAAGGGAATATTCACTCAGAGCTGGGCAAATTTGAAAAAAAAGTTAACAAAAGCATTTAACCATGAACAGAGGCCCAGGCCCAGTTCCGCAAGAGTTAGTTTTTTTCTGTATACACAGAAAATCGTGTAGGTACACATCGTTTTCTGCGATTCCGCAAAAGTCAGCTTAAAATTGTTGACAATTAACGTGTAGGTACACTATCAGTCAGATTTATTCACACGTGTTTGAAGAGACGTCAAATTCTGTCCCAAAGCTGACTTTCCATGTGATCATCATCATCAAATAATACCGTCTGAAGCGTTGATGGCTGCGTTAACACTCTCGTTGACACAAATTTAAGGGTCAATGCGATGATTATTTTCGTCGCCCGTGTAATCACTCTGTCAACGAAGTTAGGACACGTTCACCAACGCGTTGACTATAAAAATGCAACGCAAACTTCGTTGACATGGCAGAAAATTCTGCTGTGTGAACGTAAGAATACAGTTAACGCGTTGGTGAACGTGTCAAAACGTCATCGTTTTACGTGTCAGTTCGTTGAACCCAAAAAGCACCAATCGCGTTGACACATATAACACGTCAACGCATTTTAGGACAACATTGGCCGAGTGGCTTCATTCTTGTGATCTTCAAAGTTTCATGCGTTAGCTGACGTGCGTCGTCTACGTTGACAGTACATTGACGATGTGTCTGGTGACGTCAAGTTGACCATTGCCATTACCATTAACGTTGACCGTCTAATCTGAGCTTTAGTTTCAAAGTTATGGCGGTTCAATGGTTGCCTTTTATTTTTACGGTAAAAGGGACAAAATACAGGGTTTTTATAAATATCTTAAGAACCGTGTATTTTTTCAAAAGATTTAAATTTTAGCTCATAAAGTTGTACAAAAAAAAATAACCATAGTGTGTCGCAGTGGTAGTGTGGCACGTAGCACGCTTCTTTCAAAACCTGTCGCTTTAAAGAAATTTTAATATTTTTTTTCGACTAAACTGGTCATGAAGTTCTTGCAGGTTTTTCTCTAAATTATTGCTTGTAGGGTAAAAGTAAGCTATTTTTTAGTGCAAACTAATATTTGCTTACCCCTAAAAATAGCCCCAGCCCAAATTAAAAGTAGGAACTTTTTATTAAATGCTTAAGACGTTAAAACGAAGCTACACATCTAAATTCTGTTTCTAAAGAATTTTATCCTAGTTTTGCCATATTTCCGTCTAATTTTCTTGAGCTTCTGGCACGCGTTCCAATAAAAAACGAAGTGGTTGCACGTTGCAGTTAGGGCTGCTTTAGTTGGTAGTAGAATACGTAGGAAAACTAGCGAAAAGACACATGCAAAAGAAAAAAGTACATTTTTAAAATGTTTCGTATTCATCTCAATGAAAAATTTCTTACACACATGGAGTCCTCTGTATCGTGGGGGCTCCTTTGACCTGGGGGCCCCGTATCATTGATACGGCTGATAACGCGGTACTGCGGTACTACTGTTTCGGGTGTGAAAAGACACCCCGATTGAGCTGCGGAGGGAGGGAGACTTAATTTTGACATTTCGCTCATAGTTAAAAGGTCAGAATTGAGTCTGATTCCCTCCGCAGCTCATTCGTCGGATTCTGTAATCAGGGTGAGAATATGTACACGGAAAATCATTCACGCTTCCGGAATTGGGCCTCTGTCCCAGTTTTTGCACAAAATGTAATTTTTGTGTATGAATGGCGTTGCCACTTTAACATAATTTCAATGGATCTACTGTTCTGTTTTCGTCCAATAAATCTACAACATTTAAACAGCATCTACTGCACTTTTGATTTTACGTAAAGAAAATTATCATTCAGCAAAATTCAACCCACAAATAATCTTTCAATTCTGTACCATTATCATTTCCTAAAACAACAAGTGGACCAACATGCTTATACTTGCCGGATTTCAAAGTTTTTGGAAACTTGATGGCTCATCATCACATTAGCAAACAGATCTTGTGAGAATTTGTGAAAATTTACAAGAAATTTCACGTTACCAAACAGACCTACTTTATCATCCTAGCTGGTAACATTGTGTTCAAATGGAACTTATTCCACTTAAATTCACTGATGCGCGCAGGAATCCTCTTGAAAAGAGGACACACATCATCCAACCCAATACCACCTCCACCTGTTGCTGTATAAAACGGTTGGATAGTCAAGCAGAAGCAGAGACACGATGACGATGATAGAGCTGTATATTGAAGCATATAGAAGATAGAGTTACTCTATTTAAAGTGCTTTGGCCTCAAAGAGCTATTAAAGTGTATTTTATTTTTTATATTTTTGTATTCTCTCTATTTTTCTCCTTTATTCTAAAAGGTTTAATTTGCTTTTCTCTTCTTTCGTTTCAGAAATTTCAATAGCCCAGCAGAATGTGGTATGCTTGACAGAGGAGTGCGTCCGAACAGGTAAGGAAGAGTGATTTCCGGTTGCCTATTAGATTGCATAAACTTAATTTTCATTATGAATATACCTATAAATACCTGAATAGATGTATGTATAGGGTCATACATAATAAATATATAGTTATTATGTATGCTTGTGGGTGGTATATTTTCTTTATATTTTTTTTTTGTATATGAGGATGGAGGATAGATTTTAAATTGAAATTCAATTAACTATCATTTGTGTGTTTGGTTTTTTTTTTAATTAAATGTTTATTGTTCGTTTAATAATAAAAGGGGGTGTTGATGTCGGAGCCTGAAACAGACGTTTGTATTGTTTTGTTCTCGTTAAAGAAAGTATACTTATCACGTTATCACCAAAATAATTCAATAAACAGATTTCAATAATATCCAAAGCTTAAAAATATCTCTAGATCTTATGCCTGTTTGGTAACGTGAAATATTCACCAAGTTTCCCAAACTTGTGTTTTTTCTCCTATGGTTTTGACACTATAATGGTATCTTAAATTAAAATTAATTTCACGAAATTAAATTAATAAAATTAAAGAAAGTATACCTACGTAAACATAGCACCTTTTGTAATTTCCTGTTGATAGCCAACAATTTTATAACAATAATGTTCAAACCGAATGACATCCATTTACAGAGATACATATAGGCATATAATTTCAATTTTAACACTGAGGAAACTCGTTACTTATCAAACTGACATCTTTCAAAATTTAATCTGGTTGAATTCTTTTTATATCTATGAACGTTATAGTACATATTTATATGCATGTTTAATAACGGTTGCTGCATTTCCATGTCATAATAATGAAATACCAAGTGCAGTGGCAACAATGGCTGTCAACTGCTGGCAAACTTTCATTTACTACATTTCAAAACAAGAGTGTCCAGGATTTTCTACCTCCCTTTTTTCCTTATGGGATTCCATTTATTCTTCTTGCTTGATCGGCCACATCACTTCCGGAATATTCTACCTAATGTCACTTGACAGAACATTGTATATTTATACATGGAAAATGAATGATGGGGAGATAGGAATATTTTGCTCTGAACATCAAGATAAACTACTGTTCTTATATCCCTGACCATAAAACGAGGGTTTTGATAATCCAAATTAAACGCCCTTGGCAAATGGACCAATGATTTAGTAACTTTATTTTTTACACAATGAACTGAAAAAAAAAAACAACCACTTCGGTTCTTTAAGATTGTCGTGTCTTTTTCATTGTTTTTTGGTGTCCTTCGAAAAAGTGAAAAACCCATTAACATGGTATGGTCCATCGAGGCCCTTGGCGGTCAATGTCAAATGATGAAATTCAAATTTGCGTGCTCTACTCCACACTATACAGCAACCGGAATAATAAGAAAACGTCATCAGAGTTGGAATTATGATGATTCTGAGAATGGAAATTTCAAGAATCGTGAGTGAGTTGGGTGGATATAAGTTCAACCATAATTCGAAGCATATGCCACTACCATGCAATGCATGTGTCGGAAACTAGCTTAAGTTTCTGAAAATATTTTTTTTTTTTAATTCTTATTTTTTTGTTTTTTCTCTTTTGGTGTCCGTTGTCAATTTATTGCTGACACGAATGCTTTTGTTCGATGTTTGTTAACTTTTAGATCTGATAGAAAATCCGTAAGTATGACATTTGATGGGGTGACCCATCATTCAATTTCTTTCGTTTTGGTGCCAGTTGTAATATAATTAATTATAATTATTATTTCTGGCAAAAAAAATCATCTTAACCCAACCTTTTACCATTGAATAAATATAAATAGAAGTGACACCGCATTACTCAAAGCGATACTAGAAGGTGTTGGCCAATAGAAACAAATAAATAGAAATTATGAAACTTTTGTGTACGCAAACCAATTCTCAAAGGGATATTTATTTATTTAATATTTCCTTTATTACTGGTTTCCATGACGATTATGGGTCAATTTATTATTTTGTATTTAAATTTTGTTTACAATTTGTGCTATAAGGTATGGTAGTATTGGTTGATTTTGTTTTTTTTGTTGCCATGACTATGATTTTTCAAGCTAAGCAGAAGATTTTATTTTTCTTATTGAAATATAGAACAAAATTATTTGAGGATAGTCTTATTATTATTTCATAATGTGTTTAGATAAAAAAAAAATATATGTGGGAAGCTTAGAGACTTGTTGATTTTGATTATTTATGAAGGGTGGGGAAAAATTAACATTTAGTTTCTTGTATAATTTCTGTGAAAAATAGTTTTTGCTCTCAGATTTTAATTTAGGGATGTAGCTACATAAATATTTACTGGCTCAGTAGAGTAAGTTATATTTTAAACAAGACAAACACTTTGTTTTTAAATCGTTTGGTCACTTTCCGGAAGCTAAAGTGCGTGGCTTCAACCATGAGAAGTGCAACAGGCCCATTGCTAGGACATTAATTATAACATCTTGCTCAGAAGCTCTGATTGATGTCTTTAACGTCATAATCTTTCTCCTCTGTAGGAGCATCCATGCATATGAAGCTTTAGTTGGTGAATTCAGACCTGAAATGATTTGTCATGAAGCATTGACAGATCCACACCTAGATAGACGTTGTTTTTGGTCTTGATAACAGTAGATACAATGTGCTCAAAAATCAGTCTTTGTTGCAAAAATCATAACACTTAAGGATATCCTATTTGTTTCTGCCTAGATAAAATTTTGTTAAAAAAACACTCATGCAACTTAACATCATAATTTAAAATGGCTAGTGCATTGGGATCTGTCACGCTGGAAGACTTGCAATCGAATATTAGCTTATTCCACCCGCCATTTTCGAGGGATTATATCAATTATATCCGGCTAGTCAGCAGAAAATCGTAGGCGTTCTCCATTCATGCCAATGGCAGCCCACAATACGGACACTGTATAGGCCAGGAACCTCCTTCTTTGCGCAGAGGTTGTACTTAAGACCATGAAGAAACGAGGACTCTTCTTGATTCTAGTTTATGGTTCTATAGTTGATTTTTTATTGCCATAGAAAACTATGAATTTTTTTTGATTCCAATTCGTAATCAGTTGAGTGGAGTCATCCATAACGTAAAAAAGCGCAGTATCACTGAAAATAGAATTACATACGCATCCCAGTACATATAAAAATGACCAATTTTCAATACTTTTCCTTTCAAACTTTTTCTTCTTCCTCAAAAATTAAATCGACAGAGACGTTTATAATAAGAGCTTTTTACTGTACATTATTTTTTTTCATCATTCATTGGGTAAAATAGGTAATGAGCTGGTTTGTGCACGTTTTCTAATATCTGTTGCTCCTACGAAAAAAAGTGTCAAAATATTTTTTGTGTAGAATTTTATGAGCAATAATATAAATTCATTAATTAACCTACAGAGTTTGTTAATAGCTCATTTTTTTGATAATTTTACTGTCTAAATGTTATTCTGTCATTATTTTGTTGTAAAATAAAATTCGATCGAGCTGTTGAATAAAAACCGAATCACTTTCTTTTCCAAGGCCGTCCTTCTCCACAAACTTGGTTTTATATTGAGGAGATATAGCCAAACACAATTCGTACAAAAAATTTTGCTCATCGATTAATGAAATTTTAATACATTTTTTACAAAATTAGCTTCACCATGAAGTTCTTGTACGATTTTCTCTGAATCTATTAATTGTATGAAGAAAGTATGTTAATCTTTTTTGTGTAAGATAACATAAGCTACAATTTTTACCTCCACATTTTTTCAAAAAAAAACTGCTAGTTTTCATGAAATAAAGAAGCAACTGAATTTTACCCCCCTAAAAAAATCAAGCCCCAGCCCAAATCTACGGAACTTTTAAGGAAATGCTGAAGACGTCAAAATAAAGATCTCCACCGAATTTCAGCTTTGACGGAATTTTTTCGAAGTTTTTCAATTTGTTTGTCTAATTTCCTAAGTCCTTAAGAAATCCTTAATCAAAATGTATGAATTTAGCGTACTTTCATACTATCTGGTTTAAGACGAAAGCTAACAACAGTTGGAGAACTGGACGATCTAGCGCAGGTCTCAATGGCAAATATAAGGAAATTCATAGAAAGCACAGGCTGGTTTGCAAATGAGCCAGTCTACTTGAATAATTAGTTTAGGAGCATCTCTGCTTTCTTTTCGTAAGGGGATCACAATAGACCAATAGGCCCCCGTGTACGCAACAGCCTTTGCGCTGTGCACGCCCCTCCTTACCTAACCTAACCTAACAACTAATTAATGATTTTCTCAAAGATGAATGAAGGTATTTGGAAGATTCAAAATTCAAGATTTCGAAGCGAAATGTTCATGCTTTAGAATGACAATAAACATTAGTTCGAAAAAAATTACAGCGAGTTTTTTTAAAGCAATTTGCATCAAAACGCATTCCTTTTTTATTTTTAGATTTGAATATCTTAAAAACGTGACGTGCTAGAGCAATTTCTAGGCCAGATTCGAAATCAGCGCATCAAAAACCACCAAAAAAGTATATCTTGGTTCATGTTAAAGACAAAAATTCAAATGTAGTCATGCAAAGTAGGTAGTAAATTAGTGTTTTCTAGTGGATTTTCGGAAACAGTAAAAACACGTCAATTTTCAACTAGTGCTTGAGTCCAAATGGGTTGCCGCAGAACAAAAACCTAAAACAGAGATTTTTTGGAAATCGTTTATGCTTTCAATTTCTCTCTGATGTAATTCACGAATAATGGATAGTTTTCAAGCCATAAGTAAAAACCTCCCAAAAAATCCACTTTTGCATCATTTTTTGCATTTTTGTCCACGTTGCGTCACGAAATTGTGTTCGAAAACCTCAGATTCCGATTCAGCAACCTTGAAACCATAAAGCAGGGAACAAATCAAAACTACCCCACAATTTGCATGCTAAAAACACAATATGACTGGACTAAATCGCAATGTAACGAAAACGATAGATTTTGAACGATAAATTGTAATATAGGTAGTACAAGAATTTAGTCTGTTAAATCGCTTTTTTTTCAATTCATTCGATATCAAAACGCACGTACTAGATCCCTATATTCATATTTTGGTGATGCATCCACAGCCAAACTAGCTGTTACTATTAGCGCTCAAAGTAAATGACGGTAATGTTTTTATTTTTAGTTCTAATACTTACATCTTAACATCTACTTAATTATTTATTCAAAAGCCTTGATAGACCTTTAACTTGAATATGTATATTTAAAATAGCTTTTTATGGCCTTTAGTCCAAAAAATGGCGTTTCGTCCGGCTTACTCACTCATCAGTGACATAGTGCGGGCCTTTTGTCATACGCAATTTGTATTAAGTTCAGTTTAACTTTTTGGCAAAAAACCACTGTAAACTATAACTAACAAGATAAGAGTTCAGTTCCTAATCATGAAACTGGAAGCTTTTTTTCCGAGGCCGGGCATAAGGTTTTTTAAATATACAAATTCTATATAGTACTTCTGAAATAAATCAGCCAAGGAGAAGACTAAGCATTAAGGATTGGACTTGTTGAATTATTTTTTTCAGTAGTATATAGAATTTATATTATGTATACATAAACCTTCTTATCTTTAAAATATTCACCATAAAATCGAACGATTTTCTAAAAATTAATAAAAAGTTTTTGGCGTTTGGAAATTCTGTGTACCAACCTATATTCTTCTCCCATGCCTATCTCAAAAAAGTGGTACTAGAATATAGCTTATTTTATCTCCTGTATATTAAGAACTTTATCCAAAAGATCAGATCAATTGAACTCAAGTTGAAGATTTCGTATCAAGAAAATCAGTACATTTATTATTTATATACTAATAGCCTATTGAATAGACCGGAAAATGAGAGGTATAAAGGAACAATTACGTGCAAGGGTTTTTATTGTTGAATATGTTTGTTTGGCCCATAAGCATACTTAAAACAAAAAATGCTACTAAATTCACCCATGCGTTTCTGAGAGAATGGTCACACTGGCCACTTTTCAGTATTTTTGGTATAACTCGAAAACTAAGCCGAATTTGACGATTTCACTTATAATACTTTTTGTTCAAAATTAAATTTTCTATTGGAATGGATAATTCAAAAAATGTTACGAAAAAAATTAACATGAAAAGTTAACAAAAACCAACTTAAAAAAAATCAAAAACTCAAGGATATCCTAATTACTTGCGATTATAGGTACTATAAGGCAAGTTTTGGATTCGTGCAAAAAAAAAAATTTGAGATAACAATCAAACATGATATTACGATGATAGAGAACACCAAAAAGTGGGTGGCAAAATTCTGTCTGTCTGTCTGTCTGTCTGTCCGTACCTCAACCTACAGCCTAAGCCACTGAAGCGATTTTCTTCAAATTTGGAACTTAAGGTTTTTTTGTAACTCTCCAGAGGGGAAATTGAAATTTTTTTTCTAGCTCAAAAAATAACGGTACTTGCCATACAACCGTTAAGGAAAAGCTTATTTATCTCAAAAACGGCTTCAACGATTTTGATAAAAAAAAATCAGTGTATTATTGTAGATATGATATACCCTTCAGTAAGAAAAAAAATCACCAAAAACATTTATTAACGGTACCTGCCATATAACGGTTTTTTTGATTTTTGGTTTTCTCATTAACCGCTCATCCAATTTCAATAAAAAATTTTGCACAAAAGCTTTGTTAGAATATAAATAATACTGCATACCAAAATTTTTTAAAACATAAATTTTGGATTTTTAAAAAAAGACTCAAAATTCTTTTTTGAAAATTCAATATTTCAAAAACGGGTTGATGAATTGTTTTGAAATTTCAGTTTTAAACGTATATTAATATATACTCAAAATTGGCATACCAATTTTTTTTTTGAAAAATGTTACAAAAATTTTATATATAAAAAATTAATTTTTAAGAAAACGGCTCCAACGATTTTAAATTTTTTTTTTGCATATATTGATATTTTTTTAAGTAATCAAATGGCATACTTTTTTTTGCGCTCTAAGTTATTTATCAGGCTGTTTAAGCAATTAAAAGAACGATTTAAGTGCTTTTTTATACTTATTCTTTAATTACTTGAATATTTTTTAAAGTTCCACCCAACTTGAACATAAGAGCAAGTACGTGCGATCCAGTCGTGCATTTTATTTTTTAATAAATTGGGCATAACTTTTTTTGAAGCAAAGATAGGGTCAAGACATGCACAGAAAAAACAAAGTAGAGACTAAAGGCCTTAATATGGCATGTTCAAAAATAAATATTTGTTCAAAATTGACAGAGATATTCCCATTCAAACCTTATCATTTCTTATAATTTTTCTCAGTTTTGGCCCGAAAGTACCTTTTTCGGTACAATATGGCAAATTTCACTTTCATAAAAATGTTCGAAATCAAAATTTTGATATAATGTGACATTAGAACTATAGAGATTTTAAAAAAAGGATGTAAGCCCGCAATTTCGTTTTTCGGCTGTTTTTAAATGCGTTCAGACCTACAGACCGAACGGCTGGTCCGATTATCATAAGATTTGGTATTAAGTGCTAAGAACGTTAAATTTGTCATAAAGCACCAAAAAATAGGTTTTCGTGCAAAAGCTGCGGAAAATGATAAGAAATGGTAAAGTTTGAATGGCTATATCTCTGTCAAATTTTAAATAATATGGCTTTTTTAACATGTCATATTAAAGCCGTAAGACTCCAGTTTACTTTGTTCATGAATGTCTTGAGCGTATCTTTGCTCCGAAAAAAGTTATGCGCAATTTAGAAAAAAATTTAAAAATCTTTGATTTTTCGATTTTTTTTATGTTGGTTTTTGTTTACTTTTCCTGTTTAAATTTTTTTAAGAACTTTTCCAAACTATCCATTTCGATAGAAAATTTAATTTTGAACAAAAAGTATTATATGTAAAATTGTCAAATTCCGCTTAGTTTTCGATTTATACCAGAAATTCTGAAAAGTGGCCAGTGTGACCATTCTCTCAGAAACGCATGGGTGAATTTAGTAGCATTTTCGGTTTTAAGCATGCTTATGGGCCAAACAAACATATTCAATAATAAAAACCCTTGCACGTAATTGTTCCTTTTTAAAAGGTCTATTCAATAGGCTATAAGCTTTGAAAAAAAGTTTAATTTGAAAAGGCGACGAAAATCATTCAAAACTACAAATTCTAAAGAAAATTAAAATTTCATATTAGAACACAAATAACATCCAAAGCAGACACTACAATCGTCCTGACACCCATCGTTTCCATAGCAATTCATAATAAACAAAAATAACAAACAATGCTATTATTGAAAAATTCCCTTTCGAATACACCAACTTATTATAATAAAGGAAATTAATTTTATGTTATACACCAACCTCATCATAATATTTAAAGCGAAAGCAGAGCTATTATAAAATTATGCGGACATTTTGCCGGGTGTCACCTTCGCTTGCATGTAGTTGGCCCACCAACTATGGAGTTGAGCAAAACTGAAAATGGCAATCGTTTGTACATCGTTTGTACACGTTTGTACAACTTTTAGAATAATTTGTACACTCACCGTTTTTTTTATAGAGACACTTCAAAAAATAAAACGGAAGTTGGCCCACCAACTATAACGCTCGAAAAATCTGGAAATGCAGTTCGATTGATAATCGTTTGTACACGTTTGTCTTTTTTTTGTTTAGTTTTTACACTTCGCAAAAATTTTTTACCAAAATTTTTTTTTGAAAAATTTTTTATAAAATTTTTGAAAAGTATCCAATCGCTTGTACATTTTTTATAAAAATTTTCCACCGTCTTAATTTTTTAAATTTTGCTTTATTTCTATTTTTAAATAATTATTCAAAATTTTGCGGCGAAAAAAAACATGTAGTTGGCCCACCAACTTTAACGCTCGAAAAATCTGGAAATGCAGTTCGATTGATAATCGTTTGTACACGTTTGTCTTTTTTTTGTTTAGTTTTTACACTTCGCAAAAATTTTTTACCAACATTTTTTTTTGAAAAATTTTTTATAAAATTTTTGAAAAGTATCCAATCGTTTGTACATTTTTTATAAAAATTTTCCACCGTCTTAATTTTTTAAATTTTGCTTTATTTCTATTTTTAAATAATTATTCAAAATTTTGCGGCGAAAAAAAACATGTAGTTGGCCCACCAACTATAACGCTCGAAAAATCTGGAAATGCAGTTCGATTGATAATCGTTTGTACACGTTTGTCTTTTTTTTGTTTAGTTTTTACACTTCGCAAAAATTTTTTACCAACAGTTTTTTTTTTTAAACTTTTTATAAAATTTTTTAAAAGTATGCAATCGTTTGTACATTTTTTATAAAAATTTTACATCGTGTTAATTTTTTAAATTTTGCTTTATTTCTATTTTTAAATAATTATTCAAAATTTTGCGGCGAAAAAAAGCATGTAGTTGGCCCACCAACTATAACGCTCGAAAAATCTGGAAATACAGTTCAATTGATAATCGTTTGTACACGTTTGTCTTTTTTATTTAGTTTTTACACTTCGCAAAAATTTTTTATCAACATTTTTTTTTGAAAAAATTTTTATAAAATTTTTGAAAAGTATGCAATCGTTTGTACATTTTTTATTAAAATTTTCCACCGTGTTAATTTTTTAAATTTAGCTTTATTTCTATTTTTAATTAATTATTCAAAATTTTGCGGCGAAAAAACATTTAGTTGGCCCACTATAACGCTCGAGGAAACCTGGAAGTGCAGTTCGATATAATATATAATCGTTTGTTCACGTTTGTTTTTTTTTTTTTTAGTTTGCCATCGTTTGTATACCTATTGTTTGTATTAATTATCCACCGTTCATATCAAGTCAAGTCAAAAATAATCATACTATGTAGATGGTCACTTCTCCCTATATATTTATAGATACCTTCATATGTAGTATAAGAATGTATAGTTAAAATAGAACAATTCGATTTCTTTTGGACAAAAACCTCATCCAGCAAAGAATTCAGTTACTATTAAAGTAATAAAATGTATCTTATCCAAAAAATAGTAAGTACATAAGTATTTATTTATTCTTCTAGTTTTATTTGCATTCGGCAAAACGCTTTTCATTATTGAACTACCTACCTACCTACAATGAATCAATTTTATAAGTTTCCAATCTATTTATGCAGAAAAAACATTGAAGTGTCGGTGTGATCTGAGATCAAATGGTTCTTTATTGACCTTTATGAGGTTAGAGATCAAAGGACAAGGACTCTTTAAACAAAGAAAAAATGCATTAATTCTACCTATATATGTAGGTATTGTACAATGTACATACGAGTTTATTATTCATTAATTAATTTAGATTTTTTAACCTAGATAGGTACTTGTTTTGTGATCATTTGGACAAAATAATCAATATAATTATAATTGAGGCAGTGAGAGCCATAGTGGCATAACTGCAATTTTATCGAAATTGAGTTTTTACAAAAATTGAATCTGTATATATTAAACAATGTTTCTGCATTTAAATTTTTTGAATTGAATTTAGAGGTCACCCACAAGAAAACTCAAAGCTTGAGTGCTTGAGTGGCCTATCTGATCAGTAATAACGGAATTTTGAAGAATCATTGATACAAAATCAAAAACTTTTTATTTTTTTGTCATATTGCAAATAAAAATCAAAATTTTGTTCATTTATTTAAAAACTAAAAAAATTTTAACTTATTTAGAACTACAAAAGTTTAAAAATAATCTGCTCCTTATTTTTACTCTACTGAAAATAATGAAAAATGCAGTTAGGCCACTATGGCTCTCACTGCCTCAATTATACTCATTTATGCAACCAATTCTTGCAAAAATTCTTATAATAAAGTTTAACTAATCTTAAATAGGTACCAAAGCTCAACTCTTAAAACTTCATTATTATAAGGAGTCTTAAATAGAGATTTATTGGGAATTGTGTATACTTTCAAGGGTACTTTGACGTAATTTTTAAATAATTGGAAGATTTCGAGCCATTGTGAAAAAACTCCCAAAAAAATGCATTTTTGCATGTTTTTGCATGTTGCGTCACAAAATTTTGTTGGCAAACCTCAGATTCGGATTCAGCACTCCCGAAAACATAATGGAGCGAACAAATCAAAACTACCCCACAATTTGCATGGTAAAAATACAATATGACTGGACTACCACCCAAATGAAATATTAGAAATTAAAACATTTTTTTAGTAGATCATAGTTCTAGTTCTTCAAACAGGAGGGATGTACCTATTAACAAGGTTATTTGAAGTTTGTAGCTTTTAATTATTTATAAGGCGATGAGTGCCCATTCACATACATATGAAGGGTCCAGGGGAAAAACGGCTCAAGTCCACTTTTTGAAAAAATTAAACTAATGATGACATCTTATAGATTTGTATGGGTACTATATGATGTAGTATAGCTCTCTTATGGGAAGAAATGGCTTGGGGTCACGGAATGAAAATGGTGACTTGCTTGTCGACTTTTGTAACGCGAATCGTCTTGTGATAGGTGGGACTGTATTTAAGCATAAGACGTGCAACAAAATTACCTGGGTGCATCCGGATGGTCAAACCGAAAACCAAATTGATCATATCATGATTCAGCAGCGATGGAGGAAGTCTATGTGTGATGTCCGGAGTATAAGAAATGCCGATGTGGGAAGCGACCACCATTTGGTTCTGATGAGTCTCAAACTACGAACCGCTGCCGTACAAAAACCAGCGCAGGATGCAGCAAGGAGCTCAAAATTCATTACGAATGCTTTAAATGACCCCAACATATGTCGAAACTATGTCACCACCCTTAACGACAGAGCCTCGTCATTAAACGGAATCCAGAATTCAACAATTGATGAGATGTGGGGTGAAATTAAAAGTGTTTTTATGGAGGCTGGATCCGAAACTGTACCCAAGCGAACGAGACGTAGAGACTCTTGGATATCCCAAGACACCTGGGATAAGATCGAACTTCGCAAATCGTTGAAAATCCAAATAAATGCTGAAGCAGATGTTCAACGAAAGGCTGACTTGCGAAGAGAGTACCGCATTGCACATAAGATGGTCTATCGCTGTGTGAGACGTGACAAGAGGGTGAAGGTAGATGGACTCGCAGATAATGCGGAAATCGCTGCCAGAAGAGGAGATATCCGGGAATTGTACCAAATAGCCAAAGATGTTATCGGGAAAAAAAGCAACACCAATCATCCTGTAATGGATGTGGATGGCACACTTTTGGTATCAATTGAGGATCAGCTTCGTAGATGGAAGGACCATTTTTGTGCCCTGCTAAATGAGGATTCAGTTGAGCAGAGTGCTGAAGTGCCCCAACTAAACGAGATGCGCAGGTCCTATAGGGGTATTGACATCGAACCCCCGTCAGAATCGGAAATCCAGACATCAATAAATCTCCTCAAAAACAACAAGGCAGCTGGACAGGACGGAATACCAGCTGAATTCCTGAAAGCCGATCCCGTAACAGCGGCTAGTATTTTACATCCGTTGATAAAAAACATTTGGGAAAACGAAAGCTATCCCAGGGATTGGAAGGATGGTGTGATTGTTAAGTTGCCAAAGAAAGGTGACTTAAAGAATTGCAACAATTGGCGTGGTATCACCGTTTTGTCCGTTTTCCCAAAACTAATGGCAACCATCATTCTCGAGCGAATAAAGGAGAGAATCGAGTCTACACTCAAGAGGCATCAAGCTGGCTTCCGCAGTGGTCGATCGTGTGTCGACCATATCAACACCCTGCGTATCGTCCTCGAGCAGTCGATGGAATTTCAATCACCGCTTTACCTCATGTTCGTGGATTTTGAGAAAGCCTTTGATCGAGTTAACCGAGAATGTATATGGAGATCGTTGCTTGGTAGAGGAATTCCACCAAAAATAGTTGCCATTATTAAAGAGTCCTACAACAACGCAAGGTGTTTTGTTTTGCACAACGGGCAGCTATCCGACTCCTTTGTAGTGCAACAGGGTGTGAGACAAGGGGATGTTCTATCGCCAATTCTCTTCCTGCTGGCGATGGACGACGTATTGACGGCCAGTGTAGGTACAGCAGAGCGATAGGGCATTCAATGGAGACCGTTCGAAAGGCTCAGTCATTTAGACTATGCCGATGACATATGTCTACTGGCAAATAACATCAGTGGGCTGAACGGGATGTGCCAAACACTGCAAGTGAAGGGAGAGTCGAGTGGTCTAAGAATAAACAGCAAAAAGACAAAAATAATGCTCACAGGCCGCTCCACACAGCAGCGTATTATTCTACAGGAGACGCCAGTTGAAGTAGTGGAACAGTTCAACTACCTTGGCAGTATTGTCTCTGCAAACGGTGGTACGGATCTGGACGTTAAAAGTAGAATAAATAAAGCTCGTGCTGCCTTCGGTACTCTGTCCCCAATCTGGAAATCAAGTCAAATCTCCTTACGCACTAAGTTGAGATTCTTCGAATCCAATGTCAAATCCGTGCTGTTATATGCTTGTGAAACCTGGAAAGTCACGTCTATCATTTCGAAGAAATTGCAGGCTTTTGTGAATCGCTGTCTTCGCCATATCCTAAAGATTCGCTGGCCACAAATAATATCAAATGAGGAATTGTGGCGCAGGACAAGTCAAGAGCGGCTGGACGTCGACATAAGAAAGCGTAAATGGCGTTGGATTGGTCACACACTGAGGAAACCAAACAATGAAATTGCAAAGCAGTCCTTTGAATGGAATCCTCAGGGTGCACGGCGGGTTGGAAGATCAAGAACAACATGGAAATCAACTGTCTTAGCGGAAGCAGAATCCCAGAGAAAGACGTGGCCACAGCTAAAGTACCTTGCAGCAGACCGTGAAGGATGGAGACGTTTTGTTGACGCCCTATGCCCCAGCCGGGGTTACAGGACACGATGATGATGATAGCTCTCTGCACATAGGATTTTGAAAACTCGCAAAATAGTACACTTTTTAAAAAAACTTTTTTCCAAAACTATCTTTTTTGCTCCAAAAATTAAACAAAGCGATATTAAAAAAAGGAAAACTTGTGAATAGACCTAACGACACGTCAGGTAAATAATTAAAGCAAAAAAAATTAGATATTCTAACTTCATCCGGTCGAGGTCCTGTCTAACAAATTGAATTGCAAAAACAGTCCAATGTCACGCTTGTGAAAATTATTTTATTTTCAAACTCTATTTTGAAAATCTAGAGGTGTCTGAATAAAAAGCAAAAAACCGTTTCCAATTATCATGTCCGGTTCTTTCAGAAGAAAATTTCAAATCAAAAAAATCAAAATTTTGGTTAAAACATCGAAGGTCCTTTTGACTCATGTCAGCTTATCATGCAAAAAATTCAAGATGTTAAAATCAATATATGTTTGCTTACTTGAGTACTTCGTGCTCATTAAAAAAAAATGTTAGTTTTATTTATTTTTCTTTAAATTATCCATTATTTTAGTAATATATTTACAACTACGTTTTTCTCGGAATCAATTAAAGTGGACTTAAGCCGTTTTTCCCCTGGACCCTTCATATGCATATAGGTATAAGAAATTCTAATTTGATTTAATTTAATGCTATATACTACCAAAAACCTATTATGAATAGTTTGATGCTCAATAGACTTCTAATAATAATGACGTTTTAAGAGTTGGGCTCTGGTACCTATTTAAGATTAGTTAAACTTTATTATAAGAATTTTTGCAAGAATTGGTTGCATAAATGAGTATAATTGAGACAGTGAGAGCCATAGTGGCCTAACTGCATTTTTCATTATTTTCAGTAGAGTAAAAATAAGGAGCAGATTATTTTTAAACTTTTGTAGTTCTAAATAAGTTAAAATTTTTTTAGTTTTTAAATAAATGAACAAAATTTTGATTTTTATTTGCAATATGACAAAAAAATAAAAAGTTTTTGATTTTGTATCAATGATTCTTCAAAATTCCGTTATTACTGATCAGATAGGCCACTCAAGCACTCAAGCTTTGAGTTTTCTTGTGGGTGACCTCTAAATTCAATTCAAAAAATTTAAATGCAGAAACATTGTTTAATATATACAGATTCAATTTTTGTAAAAACTCAATTTCGATAAAATTGCAGTTATGCCACTATGGCTCTCACTGCCTCAATTATAATTATATTGATTATTTTGTCCAAATGATCACAAAACAAGTACCTATCTAGGTTAAAAAATCTAAATTAATTAATGAATAATAAACTCGTATGTACATTGTACAATACCTACATATATAGGTAGAATTAATGCATTTTTTCTTTGTTTAAAGAGTCCTTGTCCTTTGATCTCTAACCTCATAAAGGTCAATAAAGAACCATTTGATCTCAGATCACACCGACACTTCAATGTTTTTTCTGCATAAATAGATTGGAAACTTATAAAATTGATTCATTGTAGGTAGGTAGGTAGTTCAATAATGAAAAGCGTTTTGCCGAATGCAAATAAAACTAGAAGAATAAATAAATACTTATGTACTTACTATTTTTTGGATAAGATACATTTTATTACTTTAATAGTAACTGAATTCTTTGCTGGATGAGGTTTTTGTCCAAAAGAAATCGAATTGTTCTATTTTAACTATACATTCTTATACTACATATGAAGGTACCTATAAATATATAGGGAGAAGTGACCATCTACATAGTATGATTATTTTTGACTTGACTTGATATGAACGGTGGATAATTAATACAAACAATAGGTATACAAACGATGGCAAACTAAAAAAAAAAAAAAACAAACGATTATATATTATATCGAACTGCACTTCCAGGTTTCCTCGAGCGTTATAGTGGGCCAACTAAATGTTTTTTCGCCGCAAAATTTTGAATAATTAATTAAAAATAGAAATAAAGCAAAATTTAAAAAATTAAGACGGTGGAAAATTTTAATAAAAAATGTACAAACGATTGGATACTTTTCAAAAATTTTATAAAAAATTTTTCAAAAAAAAATGTTGGTAAAAAATTTTTGCGAAGTGTAAAAACTAAACAAAAAAAAGACAAACGTGTACAAACGATTATCAATCGAACTGCATTTCCAGATTTTTCGAGCGTTATAGTTGGTGGGCCAACTTCCGTTTTATTTTTTGAAGTGTCTCTATAAAAAAAACGGTGAGTGTACAAATTATTCTAAAAGTTGTACAAACGTGTACAAACGATGTACAAACGATTGCCATTTTCAGTTTTGCTCAACTCCATAGTTGGTGGGCCAACTACATGCAAGCGTCACCTTCTATTTATATTTATTCAATGCTTTTACATAAAATGAGCTGCTTATTTTAAAGATTGAACTACCTTATCAATGATTATTGAAATATTCAAAATCATTTTTTGTGCAAAGTTGGGCCTTTTTGAACTATTGAACTAGCTTACCAATGCTCATTGAAATTAAAGTAATGTGGAAGTTTGGTACCTAATTGAAATTTGACATGACAAAGTTAATGTAAGGTGTGTTTGTTAACGTGAATTTGTTTTTTGCAAATTTTCACAAATTTTACAATTCGCTGTCAGAAACCATATGAGAAAAAAACCCAAGATTGGCAGACTTGGTGAATATTTTACGTTACCAAACTGGCATATGTATAAGGTGTGTTGCATTACGTGAAATTTCTTGCAAATTTTCATACATGTTTACAATTTGCTGTTAGAAACCATGTGAGAAAAAAAACCAAAGTTTGGGAAACTTGGTGAAAATGTCTCGTTACTAAACAGGCATATAGAGTGCGGATGGGTTTTTATCAGCGGCAAGTGGAAATAGCGGCCAAAGGATGAATTTCACGATTGTAATTTCCGGTCTATTTTCCTTCGAGTAAAACAAATCGAGGATGGTCGAATTATAAATGTATTGGAACAATGCCCATCCAAGAGTGTAAACTCAAACGACTTCGGTTTTCGAGGTGTCAGACATTTTCAATGACGTGGTGCGACCTATGTGAGAATGGCTGCGGTAAAACTTGTATCCAAAGCGATCTGGATAGGTTTGTGTTGTTGCAATCCCTTGTGAAAAGCTGCTGATAAAACAGCTCTTGGCAAAAAAGAGATCCCAAGCTACCCTATAAATTTCAGGATACGAAGCTATCCTATGAGAAATTTCAACAACAGCTGACTGGCGTTCAGAAACATACCTGGATACAAAGCTATCCTAGATAGGCTATCCAGTAAAACTTGAACTCGGCCATTTTAATGTCGTTTTGTTTGATCGTTACGAGTATTCGTTTTAAATCTCAGTAAATATATAAAGGGTAGGTATTCCTATAACAGCATAACTGCCTGGAAAGAATGCCAGAAGCAGCTGGAATAGATATCAAAAATGCTGCAGTAGATGTCAAAAATTGTTCAACTGTTACAGCTCCAGCTGCAGCATTTTTGGCATCCATTCCAGCTCCGTCTTGCATTTTTTTCAGGCAGTAAAGTTATCGTAAACGCAGTAAAGTTGTAAAGTGCGTAAATCTTTAAAATTTTCCATTTAAATTGTGACACAATTACGAAGTTTAAAACTTTACTACGTTTACGACGACCTTCCGCTGTTGCATGAATACCCTTATAATAAATTTGGTGGTGCAACAGCTCATGGGAACCAGAGCCTAGTGGCTAACAACTCTCAACCACTTCTGTGTGCGTGTTGTTGGCAGGAATGGAGGGGACCTACAATTTTTTTCCGAGTCCTAACGCCGAGATTAGAAGCACTTTTCATGACAAGTATATTTTTGGAGGTTTTGACAGTTCCTTGCAAGAGACAGAACCTCGAAAAATAATTCCAGCGACTGGGAATTAATTGATTTTTGAATTGCCAAAATATGTGTTTTAACAGATCTGAAGGGGACAAAAATTGATTTTGGTTACCAAAAGAAGATCCTATAACTATACTACATATGTTAACGATTGACTTTTCTTAGTAATAATAAGTATATTCAGTTCTAGACATCGAACTATAGCGTTGGCAGAAGTCTCGGTTTACCAAGGACGTCCCGGATTTCTGCCATAAGTTCAACTGTACTTCTGAGACAACTTTTTTTTCCGGGTTGTGACCCGAGTTCACATAATAATACCTAATGGAAATATCGTTTCAGAAGTTACAAGACAGTGGCTTCACTAAAATTTCAATCAAATAGGCCCAATTTTAAGTAGAATAGTAGAAAGCTTTCACTATCATTCAAGTTGCCAAAATATTATTAAAAGAAAAACATTTGCAAATTTATTTCTGGATTCCGAAAAAGTCTTTTGGCACATCTAATGCAACACCCGGTATAATATTACTTTTTATTAATTTATTTTGTCCCGGGATTTTTTTTAAATCTCGAGGTTTTCCTTAATTTTAGCCATTTATCCCGTTGTCGAGCTCCGAGAAAAGTTTGGCAACCCTAAATTAAAGTATTAACATTTATGGAACAAATAAAATTTCTTTCTGTCTTTATCAAAAACTGGAGTCTAAACGGGTTAACCGATTTGCCTGAAACTTTAAGCATTTTCGTCTGTGCGTCTGTTGGTTTGTGCAGCTGTGCATGTATGCGTCTACTCATCTACTGTTCATCTAATTCGAGCCTAAAGGGGTGGATCGATGTCCTTAAAAATTGGTACAGAGCATTTGTATGTAATTTTGTATATAATTCAGTAGCTCTGTACATGTAACTTCCGTCGGGTCCGGTAGTTCTGATGATTTGCTGAGTAGTTTATGATGTTGGTCTTATAACTTATTCAAGTATTCGAACTCGAGTGCTGAACGTAACATGGTTAAAATCCAAAAACTGTGAAACTTCAATGTACGATTTATAGTTTATTAAATGTGCATCTACATATATGTGCCCAAAGACGGCTCTGAAGATCCAGGAATTTCTAAGAGACACCTTTTCAAAAAATAAGCAATAATAAATTTATAACTAAAGCGTCTACTTTACTTACTTATCCGGCTCCCAATCCATGAAGGGTAGGGCTTCAAATAATTTATGGCCCAACATTTCGGGGAAAAAAACTGAATATTTGCTCAAAATAAGCAGGCCTCAATTATCACTCCTGGTTGGAGTCCTTACGGGGCACAACTCAATGGGAACCCACATGAGCGGAATGAGCATCAGCTCATCGGTCTTATATAGAGGGCGTCAAGATGAAGAGGTGGAAGAGGTCTCTCCTCACTTCCTATGTGAGTGCCACAGCCTAGCCAAAATCAGAAAAGCAGCCCTAGGAGAACACTTCTTCAAAGAATTGGACGACAGCTCTGTCTTTCCACTAAAGGACATCCTGAAATTCATTCAGAATTTGGGATAGCTCAAGGTGGTCCCCCACAACCAAACATCCCCTCCCTTTCCCTCACCTCACCCACCTACCCACACCCTGGGGTCGCAAATAGATCCTCAGAGATTCGAGTGAGATGATGCGGCTTGCCGCATAATCACCCTTCTAAACCTAACCTAACCCAGGGCGATTTGTAGTTTCTTTTCATTTGATAGTCGTGCTCTTAACATTGCTGCAATAAGGATAAGGTCAGAGTCAACATTTGCCGTTATCATTTGTCTGTTCATGGAGGCTGACCCTACCATCTAATCCGCCGAAGGGGTTTTTCTTTACTATTTGAGCATTGTTATATGCATAACATAAAAATACTTCCTTGCTTAATCTATTAATTCTAAGTACTATAAAAGATAATAATCTTAAGGTACCATGTCATTTATCACTTCAGGACAGACTCAAGTTTTTGAGTTGCACCTGGGGTGTAAAAATCTCTCACGTTCCAAACAAATATTCTCAATTCGTTATGCGTTGACGTACCGGGTCTTGTTGCCATTTGCAAATCATCATTATCCGAGACCCCTCATGTCTCTCTCAGAACCAAACTTTTTTCCGTGGTAGGGAACTAAACCAACGACACAACCCCTAAACCTTAAGGACCAGGGGCCAAATTACCGCTTCAGTGACCGAGCGAGTGAGTGCCATCAGTGATCGAATTAACGAGTAACCACATCAAATTTTGGTATACTAGATTGTTCGAAACGTGAGCGGTAATGCCAAACTGACATAATTCAGTCACGTATTACTCGATAGCTGATGCGGTAATTTGGCCCCAGATCCTTGAGCCTTAGGACCGCAGGCTGGTTAATCTGATGGCAGTAGGCAACTACGGGGATATGAGGGCTGCCTTTGGTCCGTAAAGGGCTCCCTCCCAAGAAGTGAAAATCTGACCTTATCTCCAAGTATACTAGAGTAGCTCATATAAGGCCTCCAGGCTGTTGGTAACATCATTTATTCTCTATATTAAATTCATTCGCCGCACACCATCCTTCTAATAGGCTCACCACTAAAGCGTCTAGGTTAGATCAAAAGAAGTCAGAAATAGTATATAAGGGGGTGTACATAGCTCCTCGTTTAGGTGGGAGGGGCAGTTTTTCAAAAGATTGACTTAAAATTGAAAAATATATAATGGTATCATCTGGATATAAATAAATATTCTTTTGTTTTTAAAGAAGGAAACAATTCTTTTGTTTTAGCCGATAGATTTTGAATCGAGACCCTCTTAAGTTTTCGAGCAGACTAGACACTTTTTGTAGGAGTCAAGTACCATGCACCATAGTTCTAATGTCAGTGGTGACATTTGAAGATGGGATGGAAGAACCTCCTCATAACTGACAGTGAAATGCTGGTAATTGATTGCTGGCAATTATTATTGCTCTCCTTCCAGTTTTTATATTTTTAAATGACTCATCGCCGTACCACAAAACAGAAACAAAATGTTTACACACCAACGGACGTGGTTTCATATTTTCCAACCTCCTAAACATAACATAAATCTCATCATTAACTTAAGTTTCTGTTTTTCCTTAAACCACTAAAACCACTACAGTATGGTATGTTCCTACAAAGGACAGTAAAATGTCTGTTCTCAAACACCCCATGCGGTGTAAAAGAGACAAACCATGTACAATATTTTCCATTATGATATTAACTCATTTAAGTAAGTGTTAGAAAAATAACTTCCTTTAATGGTCAACAAAAGGATAAATTGATAGTGAGAGCACAAAAAGGGTTGTGAGTATTTTTGTTGTGCAAAGAAAAAAGTTCAAATCATTTCCTCATAATCAGAAAAAGCAACCAACAAACTTTTTTTTCCACACCGCCTCCTCCATATGTGTGTGTACTTTACTATGTGTGTGGGGTAAAATTGAAAAGTTAATATCTATCAGCCAGAATGAATGGCTTGACAAAGTGCATGGGAGAACTTTCTCACTTTTACTAAATTCAACTCCCCTTTTCACCCCTTGCTGTGATTTCAAGAAGCAAGACTTTCAAGCAATGAAAGAAAAGATATATGTCCACTTTTTACTACCGCAATCCATTATATCAGTCAATAAGCTCAAGGCGATTTCGGTTGGGTGGGCGAGCAGGGCAGGTGGTTGGGCAGGGGGCAGGGTAGGAGGAACCAAAGTTGAAAGACATTTATTTCCTTTTCAAAAGATTTAGTGAAGAAGATTTCCTCCAGTTTTTATATTTCGTTCTTGGTAATCTTAGGGGCGAATATTTAAACTGCAATGTGCAGCAAGAAAGATAACTCTGTCTGAAGGTGACTATGGCTGACTTTAGCTTCCTGTAATCTGTGTTATCGGAAATAAATCAACTTCCCTTTGTTCAATCGTCAGTAAATGGAATTTATTTAAATTTCTCTTTTTCTCTTTTTTGTCTCTCTGTGTTGCGTTCGTTGCCTTGCAGCGTCCTCATTGCTGAATGCCATGGACCGGACAGCAGATCCATGTGAGAATTTCTTTCAATATGCCTGCGGGACATGGAACAAAAAGCATGTGATACCAGAGGACCGAAGTTCAATAAGCACTTTTGAGGTATGATTTCCAGCTTTCATTCTACTTTTTTTGTAAGAAAAACTTTTTAAACGATATTTTTGAAAATCCAATTTTCCTTTTTTTTCCTTTTTTGTAATTTAATTGGTTTTCCTTGCAGGTATTAGCAGATCAGCAACAGGTTATATTAAAAGGTGTCCTTGAGGAGGTGATAAATGACCAAGATAATAAAGCAACAATCAAAGCGAAATTGTTTTATAAGACCTGCATGGATATACGTAAGTTTTAATTTAGAAAGAACAACTAAAAGGTGGGACAAAAGCAGATTTGTATGGTAATGTGCCATTGATTTTGCAAATGGCGTCAAATGTCACTGTGCTTTGACATTTAGATAAAAAAAATGTGTTGAATTATAGAAATCAACAATTTGGAGCCAGATGTTTTGGGAGTAACAATTCAAAATGCCGCTAAACGAACACAAAGCTGTATCAACTGAAGAGGTGGTGAAGGGGATCTGATCGTTAACATTTTAGTTTACTTAATGCCACGTTTCGTTTAAACAGAACCTAGTTTATTAAATTTCAAACAAAATTGTTCCTACTGCGCATTAGGCGTATTTCAAAGCCTGAAGCAAAATGGTAAAAGAAAAGAACGATGACGAAGCTAAAAAATTAACATGGCTTAGCTAGATCTAGAAAATTCAAGGCGCTTAACTTTAGCCCTGAGAAAAACTGTATTATCGGCGTGAATTTACATGCCTACCTACTTGTTATCGATATTTTGTATGGAAACTTCTTTTTTTCCTGTGATGGTGTTTCTAAACCCTTGGACCCAAGAGTGAGTTTGTTCTGTGTACACAGAAAATCGTGTACACACCGATTTTTGTGATACCACAAGAGTGAGCTTAAAATTTTTGACAGATATTGTGTTCACTATCAGTCAAATTTATTCACACTTGTTTTGGGCGTGAATAGAATGTGTAGGTACACGGAAAATCATTCACGCTTCCGGAATTGGGCCCCTGATGTTGTTTTTTCATCCAATATCTTCACACTTGCAAGAAAAAAAGATAAATTAATAAAAAATTTTCTATACTACCATTCCAGATCAAATACGAAAAGTTGGTGAGGGAAAACTTAAAGAAGTTCTGAAGTCTCTAGGTGGCTGGCCAGTTATTGAGAAAAACTGGACACCCCCAAATATCACAATGGAATATCTAATTGGTACGCTTAGAGGTGAATACAATGAACCTGTTCTGATAGAGCTTTATGTTGGTGCCGACGACAAGAATTCATCAGTGCATATTCTACAAATTGATCAATTAACTTTAGCACTTCCTTCGCGAGACTATTATCTAAAATCGAGTAGTGAGCATGATTTGAAAGCCTATCACAAATACATGACCAAAACAGCGATATTGCTTGGAGCAAATCCAGAAACGGCAAGTAGAGAGCTTGAAGATGTCCTGCAGTTTGAAGTTCTTTTAGCAAATGCAACATTACCTGAGGCAGATAGGCATGATACAAGCGCCATCTATAAGAAGATCACTTTGAAAGAACTGCAAAATCAGATTCCTCAGTTGAATTGGACAGACTATCTGCAAACAACAGTTGGGAAAGAATTGAAGCTTAGAGAAAATGAAGAAATTGTAAGCTATGCAATGCCGTATTTAGTTGATATGGGACAAATTCTAGCCAATGCAGATAGGAGGGTGGTGCATAATTATGTTATATGGCGATTGGTAATGTCAATAATGACTCACATGATTGATGAATACCAACGAGAGCGGGTGGAGTTTCGGAAGATATTGCTAGGTATACAATCGGAGCGAGTTCGATGGTCACAGTGTGTGGAATGGACTAACAAGAAAATGGGAATGGCTGTGGGCGCATTGTTCATAAGAGATAATTTCAATCAGGATAGCAAAGAGACTGCTTTGGAAATGATTCGTACTATTCGTGAGGCTTTTAATGAACTTTTAGCTGAAAATCATTGGATGGATGATGAGACAAGAGCGGTAGCAAAGGAGAAAGCTGACACGATGAATGAACGAATTGGTTATCCGGAGATTTTGACAGATGGCAATGAATTGGAAAAAGAATATGAAAATGTGAGTAAGGTTTTTGGCTTTTACAAGAATTATTAGTGCTATTAACATTAACATTTCTTTATACTTACTTACTTACTTAAGGTGGCGCTACAGTTCGGGGTGGACCATGGGCTCAACCAACAAGCTCCTTTCAGCCGGCTTGGTTTCTAGCTAGCTGTCTCCAGTTTCACACGCCAAGTTGGTTGAGGTCCTCTTCCACTAGCATGCGCCACCTTTTACGCTGTCCCACAGGGTTGGATTCAAAGACTTTCCTAGCCAGTAGTGTCCATTTGTGTCCATCTCACTCATAGGCTTTTCACTTTTGTGGACAAGTTGGTGTTGCTGTACAGCCCGTACAGTTAGTTGTTGTATCTTCTTCTCCATTCTCCATCTATGCAGATGGGACCAAAAGTCACCCGGAGAATTTTCCTCTCAAATCATCTCAACGCGTTTTCATCCACCGTTAACCGTGTCCATGCCTCTGCTTCATACATCAGGACCGGGATGATAGGTAAGCGTCTTATCCAGGGATAGTTTAGTTACTCGAGAAAGGGCTTTGCTTCTCAATTGCCTTCATAGCCCGAAGAAAAAAGAAAACAGCGATTGGCAAGAGTAATCCTTTATTTGATTTCAGCACTGGCATCGTTCGCTGATTTAAAGCGGATCATAGGTAGACAAAGTCTCTGACCACCTACAAATTATAGCTGTCTATAGTGACGGTCTGTCCGAGACGTCGATGTTGGGTGTCCTTTCTTGTTGACAGCATATATTTTGTTTTGTTTTCATTCACCGTTAACTTCTTCTTCTTTTAGATTCCTTTTCGATATTCATAGTCATCCTGCACAAATTGACCAGTTTGGCAGGGATGCCAAAACTAAACTAAAACTAAACATTGCTCTATATAGCTCGTCTCTATTGATGCTATCATACGCGGCCTTAAAATAGATGAAAAGGTGGTGGGTATCGATTTGAAACACCTGGGTTTTTTCCAAGATCTGCTGTAGTGCGAATATATATAATATAATGGTGGACTTCCCTCTGGCCTAAAGCCACACTGATAGGTTGTTGACGAATGGCTTCAGGTGTTCACAAATTACGGCAAAAAAGATCTTGAAGGCGATATTAAGGAGACTTACGCCTCTGTAGTTGGTGCAGTCCAGAAGATCTCCTTTCTTCAGGATCGGGTAAACAATCCTGACGTTTCATTCATAGGACATGCTTTCATCGCAACATATTTTGCAGATGAGCTGGTGCATACTCCTAACTAATTCATCGCCAGCCGCTTTGAATAGCTCAGCTGCAAGGCCCATCAGCTCCAGCAGCTTTATTGGATTTAAGTTTAAATATACCTAACTATTTTTACGTCGGTGAGATCGGGTGTACGGAATTATTGGCCTACGTCATCCAGGTTGAATGGTGTAACCTACATGGTAGCGGAATTCGGTTCGTCATCGCCGTTGTACAATTTGCAGAAATGATTTTCACATATCAGCACCGAATGCGATTCTATAACGATGTTCCCCTGATCATCCTTGCAGGCTTCATTTCGGGCTTTGTTACTAGGAGGTTCTGGTTACTTTTTGGTAAAACTTCCGAACTTCGTTCCTGCAATGGCATCCCTCTAATTCCTCGATAGCTTGATTTTCATGCTCTTTCATTTTTGACAGGAGTAAAATGACTTGCAAATGAGCTGCAAATATAGCGAGTGGGCGTTACTTTTGACATTTACTTCTCATGACAAACAAGGTCGCCAGAGACGTGAATTTTCATAAAAATAAACCCAGTAAAAGGAGTACTACAAAAAAATTGATGCTTAATTCGAGCGAATTTTCCATTCGCTGCTTTGTGGAATGTGTCCTGATGTTGTGGATTACAAACTTACATGCGCTTGAGAATTTTTTCAATGTTAATTTTCTCTTACTTATTCACAGCATAGTGATAGACTTTTAATTATTTCCCTTGCGAAACCACTAAAATTTTCAAAACATTTAGTACCGGAAACCGAAACAGACTTGCTTGGTGAAGTATTTTATGTCGTTTTCGTTGTATGTTCGTACTACTAGATTTGTTCTTCTTATCATTCCAATTGCACAAAGAATGAAAAATATTAACCGGAACTCCTGAGCGAAAATGACATTAAAATTATGGTTTTTCGGAATGGCACCGAAGGAAATGTCAAAAACCATAGCTTTCCGTATCGTCAAAAGTGGAACACACCCATACTGCACTTATCATCTATTTTTCTTTGGTATTCATATTTCACCAAGTAACAGTCTCACTTGACCCTATCGCACCGCACTTCCTTAACCAAAAGTGAACGAACCCCATAGCTTTCCGTATTATCAAAAGAGGAACACACCCATACTGTACTTATCATCTGTTTTTCTTTTGTATCAAAGGGCACGGTAGTGCCCAGCCAAGTTCGCGGCACTACACCCTTTTTACAGGATCAAAGGGCACGGTAGTGCCCAGCCAAGTTCGCGGCACTACACCCTTTTTACAGGAACAAACTCAGGCTATTTTCAACCCCCCTCTAACTTTAGTACCAATAAAGTCAGAAACTTCAAATTCTTAGTATTTGTTGAGCTGATCGAACGTAGGTGGCTCACCAAATTTCAACTCTTTAGCATTAGTAATTCTCGAGATATAGAACTTCAAAAATCGCAAAAACCGTAACTGACTGACTGACTCACTGACTCACTGACTCACTGACTCACTGATTCACTGACTCACTGACTCACTGACAGATCATCAAAATTATGGAGCACTTCCCGACATCGTAGAAACTTGAAATTTTGCACAACGGTAGGCCTTGTGGTACATACAAAGGAAAAAATCGAAAATCTGCAATTTTCTATTCAGGGGGCGTGGCATCCACCCATTTTCTTAAAAATTCTAATAAATTATATGGAGTACTTCCGATTGTTGTAGAACGATGAAAATTGGTAGGTTGGTAGGGCTTGAAGTACTTAGAAAGAAAAAATTTTTGAAATTGGAGTTTTCCATTCAGGGGTGTGGCATCCACCCACATACTTGAAAATTCTTATAAATTATATGGAGCACTTCCGATTGTTGTAGAACGATGAAAATTGGTAGGTCGGTAGGGCTTAAGGTACTTAGAAAGAAAAAAATTGAAAAATTGAAATTTGCCATTTAGGGGCGTGGCATCCACCCACACTCTTAAAAATTCTTATAAATTATATGGAGCACTTCCGATCGTTGTAGAACGATGAAAATTGGTAGAACGGTATGACTTAAAGAACAGACAAAATTAAAAACAAAAAATTGAGATTTTCCATTTAGGGGGCGTGGCATCCACCCACTTTCTCAGAGTTGTGGTAATTTATATGGAGCACTTTCGGTTGTCGTAGAATTATTGAACTTTCTAGAGCAGAAGGGCTTGATTTTCACATGGCAAAATAAAATCTTTACAAAAAGGAGTGAAATCACAACAAAAACATAAATGTAAAAAAAAGAGCCAAGTTCTTATATGTACAAGAAACCTGTGCGTAAAAAGTCAACCAAAAAAAGTAATGAGATCTAAAATATATGCCAAGTTTTAAGTTCAGGATATTAAATATCAAATATCTGAATTAGAGTAATATCGAAACAACTCCTAATTATGACAGAAATTTGGTATTTAATGAGGACTGATTAAAATTTGGTGGATTTACTTGGCAAGTTTTCTCCTAATATATATTAGATATTACTCTAATTCAGATATTTGATATTTAATATCCTGAACTTAAAACTTGGCATATATTTTAGATCTCATTACTTTTTTTGGTTGACTTTTTACGCACAGGTTTCTTGTACATATAAGAACTTGGCTCTTTTTTTTACATTTATGTTTTTGTTGTGATTCATATTTCACCAAGTAACAGTCTCACTTTCGCTAGGGCTCCACACTTCCGAAGCCAAAAGTGAACGTAGCTTAACGAAACGTCCCACTGATTTTCTAAATCTTCTAAAATGCAACTTTTACCCCTTAAAGGAAGCACTTTAGTTTAGAACAATTTCTCCTTACGACCACTTTTGTGCCTGGCGGGTGCATAGGTTCCACATTTCTAATTGTTCGGTAACTTCACACCAAGTTTTCCATCACTTGGACTCAAGTTTGCATTTTCAAAAAGTATGCGAACCTTTTTCCTAGCGCTTCCGTTCAAATATTTCTATAAATTCAATACTTCCTACTACTGATAAACTTAACGAAGATTGTTTGAATATAAGTTGTAAAACATCAAAACACCTTGTTTCCCACAGCTTACAATAATTCCCGACAACTTCATGGACAACGTTTTACATATTCTCAAATGGGACTCCGATCGAAACTTACAACTACTTCGTAAACCAGTCGATAAAGACAAGTGGGCAACAGAACCTGCAGTGGTCAATGCTTTTTACAATCCCAATAAAAATGACATCGGTAAGTGCATCTTGATTCCCTCCCTGTGGACACATATTATATTATCCTCCTTTCATTTTCAAATGCAGTTTTCCCAGCTGGAATTCTTCAGCCACTTTTTTACAGTCAGAACTTTCCGAAATCCTTAAACTATGGTGGCATAGGAGTTGTTATTGGGCATGAAATCACACACGGATTCGATGACAAAGGTAAGAAATGTTCTGGCGAGACTTTAACATTATTCTCATCTTTCCACCCCTCCCCCGCCAACAGGTCGGCAGTTCGATAAAGATGGTAACATGATGCAGTGGTGGAATAATGCCACCATCGAGCAATTCCGTGAGCGAGCACAATGCATCATTGACCAATATTCCAAGTATAAAATCGATGAAGTTGGTATGTACATGAATGGGCGGATGACACAAGGCGAGAACATTGCCGACAATGGTGGACTTAAGCAGGCATTTAGGGTAATGCACCTTTGAATTAAATCGATTCTGTCTGAGTGGGTTTTCAATTGTGTTTTTTTTTTTATTCTTTTATATAGGCATACCGGAAGTGGGTAAAACGTCATGGACCGGAATCTGATCTTCCAGGTCTCAATCTAACTCATGATCAATTGTTTTTCCTTAACTACGCACAAATCTGGTGCGGCTCGATGCGTCCAGAAGACGCTCTAACGAAGATTCGTTCATCGGTTCATTCACCAGGTTTCATAAGAGTTCTTGGACCCCTTTCGAATTCAGTGGACTTTGCTAGTGCGTATAGATGTCCGCTTGGATCACCTATGAATCCAATTGAAAAATGTAGTGTGTGGTAGACCTTCTACTGCCAGACCTTTGGAATAATTTTTTTTTTGTTCTAAGTGGTTCTTAAGTTCATTTAAATTAAGATTAATTTTGTAAAAAAGTATTTATTATTATTTTTTTCAATAACTCCATTTCATTTATAAATAAGAATTTTGAATAAGAACATGAAATGTTCGTTGTTTGTTAACATAGAATTCAATTATTTTAACATTAATTTAAAATAAATTTTATTATTAAATAAATAAATTTAAAAAAAATATATAACATTATTAAGGTTAGGTAATATTTTTAATTGCAAACATATTTCATATAATATCACAAAATGTACAAATAATTAATCCATTCGTAGCTTAACATCAAAAACAACAAACTACTTAAAAGAAATTCATTGCATACTTTGTATATAATAAACAAAATTTTAAATATGCGGGAATAAATAAATTAAAACAGTAACTAGTATGAATTTATTTGTCTGTTCATGTACTTCCCAAAACTATAAAATAAAATAAAGGAGGCATCCAATCAAATTTTACATATAAGTGAATGGAAACTTACTACGCTCTCCCAAACCAACGTAAAATTAGATGGATTGCAAATAAGTGCTTTACAGTTCGCAGAAAATACCTCGTTGGTCACGTAGAAAATATAAAAACGCTAAATATAACAATTTAAGCTAGTTTAAGGCCGTGCTTTCTTTTTAAAATTGCAACTATGATCGTTTATGCACTTTGTCAAAAAGTTAAAACAAAATTTGTTGATATTTGCACTTGAAAATAGGTTAAAAATTTATTCGCATTCGCAGCTTATGTGAAAGGCACTTTATTCGTAATTCACATTTTGAAAAATGGCGCCCAGTCAGGAAACCGAAATCCCTGCACTTTATGTGAGGGAGGGGAACCTTATTTTTATTTGTAAAATATTTTTGACATGCCAAGATGTAATTTAGCTTAGGTCATTGTTGTTATGGCGCCCAATCTTTGGAAAATGGTAATTTTTTCTTACTCGTTAATTACTTCGAAAAAATCCATAATTAAAATAACGATTTATATCTTAAAAGAAAGGTTTTGAGTAGATGCACCTTCGGGTAAAATTTCAGTGTTGTCACTTTTCAAATACATACTTTTCTTTATGTCATCGGGTGGAACCTTTCCTTTTTTATCATTTTTAATATTTTTAACATTAAAAAGTTGCGGAAACGCTTTGTTAGATGTCAAACACATGTTGAGAAATTAAAATTTATATTTTAAAAAATAGATGTTGGTTAAAATTTCAATGAAAAAAAAAGAAATAAATTTACGTCTTCGTCTTTATCTTTCCCTTTTAATCTATCAGAACAAAAACATAAATGTTAAAAAAAGAGCCAAGTTCTTATATGTACAAGAAACCTGTGCGTAAAAAGTCTGCCAAAAAAAGTAATGAGATCTAAAATACATGCCAAGTATTAAATTCATGAAGTTTAATATCAAATATCTTAAGTAGAGTAATATCGAAAACACTCCAAACTATGACAGAAATTTGCTATTTAATGATTACTGATTAAAATTTGGTGGGTCACTGGTCAAGTTTTCATACAGTTAAGTTTGTGATTAAGTACATATATGTAATTAAGGGAAAACTTGCCAAGTTAATCCACCAAGTTTTAATCAGTAATCATTAAATAGCAAATTTCTGTCATAGTTTGGAGTGTTTTCGATATTACTCTACTTAAGATATTTGATATTAAACTTCATGAATTTAATACTTGGCATGTATTTTAGATCTCATTACTTTTTTTGGCAGACTTTTTACGCACAGGTTTCTTGTACATATAAGAACTTGGCTCTTTTTTTAACATTTATGTTTTTGTTCTGATTTCACTCCTTTTTGCAAAGATTTATTTTGCCAGGTGAAAATCAAGCCCAACCGCTCTACAAAGTTTCATAATTCTACAACAATCAGAAGGGCTTCATATAGTTTACAAGAACTTTTGAGAAAGTGGGTGGATGCCACGCCCCCTGAACTGAATGTTCCAATTTTTCGATTTTGTTCTTTCAAAATATTTCAAGCTCTAACGACCTACCAATTTTCATCGTTCTACAACAATCGAAAGTGCTCCATATTATTTATAAGAATGTGGGTGGATGCCACGCCCCCTGAATGGAAAATTTCAATTTTTCTCTTTCGAAGTACGTCAAGCCCTACCGATCTACCAATTTTCATCGTTCTACAACAATCGAAAGTGCTTCATATAATTTATATGAATTTTAGTGAATGTGGGCGGATTCCACGGCCCCTAAATTGAAAATTCCAATTTTTCAATTTTTATCTTTCTAAGTACTTCAAGCCCTACCGATATACCAATTTTCATCGTTCTACAACAATCAGAAGTGCTCCATATAATTCATTAGAATTTTAAAGAAAGTGGGTGGATTCCACGCCCCCTGAATGGAAAATTCCAATTTTTTAACTTTTTTCTTTTTAAGTACTTCAAGCCCTACCGACATAGAAATTTTCATCGTTCTACAACAATCGGAAGTGCTTCATATAATTTATAAGAAGTTTTTAAGAATGTGGGTGGGTGCCACGCCCCATGAAAGGAAAATTCCAATTTTTCAATTTTTTTCTTTCTAAGTACTTCAAGCCCTACCGATCTACCAATTTTCATCGTTCTACAACAATCGGCAGTGCTCCATATAATTCATAAGAATTTTAATGAAAGTGGGTGGATGCCACGCCCCCTGAATAGAAAATTGTAGATTTTCGATTTTTTCCTTTGTATGCACCACAAGGCCTACCGTTGTGCGAAATTTCAAGTTTCTACGATGTCGGGAAGTGCTCCATAATTTTGATGATCTGTCAGTGAGTCAGTGAGTCAGTGAGTCAGTGAGTCAGTGAGTCAGTGAGTCAGTCAGTCAGTTACGGTTTTTGCGATTTTTGAAGTCCTATATCTCGGGAACTACTAATGCTAAAGAGTTGAAATTTGGTGAGCCATCTGTGCTTGCTCAGCTCAGCAAATACTGCGAATTTTAAGTTTCTGACTTTATTGGTACTGAAGTTAGAGGGGGGTTGAAAATCGCCTGAGTTTGTTCCTGTAAAAAGGGTGTAGTGCCGCGAACTTGGCTGGGCACTACCGTGCCCTTTGATCAATTGAATTAATCTGTATAAAATTAACTATACAGACCAAATAGTTTTATATAAATATTAAATGCATATATTCCTCCGGAAAGTTCGAGTGCAGTATATGTGGAACTTTCTAAAGCCTTAGATTTTGTTATTGACTTGTCTTGCTCCAACAGCAACATATTACTTCTTGGTGATTTTAATTTACTTCATATAGAGTGGGTGATGACGAATCCTATCAAGAAGCTTCTTTAACTTCTTCTCAAAATGAGTTACTGCTTCTTGATAGAAAAATTTCAATTTCAACCTTGACTTACAGCAAATAAGCTGTATTAAAAACTCTAAAAATAGAATTCTGGATTTAGTATTTTCTTCAGACGCTAATACTGCCGTGTTAAGAAGAAAAAACGTAAATGACTTTTTGGCTGTTTTGAGTTAGGGCCAGTTTTGACATCTTCGATATTTTTGCTATTTTATTCTTTAAAAATAAAAGCCCTTACTTGCTTTTGAAATGGTCTAAAGCGCTTAAGAACATTGACGTTCGTTAAAAGAACCATGCTTTTTTTTAGGAAAAATTGACGTTTTAGCACTCAATTTAAAAAAAAAGTGACTACCATACAAGCATTTGTACATCTGATAAATAATCAAGGCAAAAAAAATATGATTTACTTGTAAATATAACAGAAAAACACTCAACAATACAACAAAAAAAGGCACGACTAGGTCGCACGTACTTGCTCTTATGTTCAAGAAACTGCGGATTTAAGAAAATTGTATATAAATCATGGAAATTATGAGAGATAAATGTAGAGAAGCATAAAATACGACAATTAAATTGGCTAAAACAACTTTTTTGACAGTTTGAGGTGCAAAAATAGAATGCCATCTTAATTGAATATAATTGTATGGAAAAAAAAATATTTAAATCGTTGGAGCGGTTTTTAAAAAAATTAATTCTTTATACATTAAATTCTTAAAACATTTTTCAGAACAAATTTTGGTATGCAATCTAAAGTATATATTTATGTTTAAGGTTTTTATGACCTTTAGTCCAATTGCGTTTAGCCCTGGCAAGACAGTTGGGCTCATCAGTTAGATGCTGTCGCTACCCTTCTAAGACGCAATATTTTGGTCGATGATTACCGACACTAATTATATTTGCAGCACAAAAACACTGCAAATTATACAAAAATAATAGTTCTCTTATTGTTTGTGTTTTTATTCTTCTTCTTCGTATATATTTATGTGCATATAAAAACAAAATTTGAAAAAAATTGTCAACCCGTTTTTGAGATATCGAATTTAGAAAAAAAAATGAAACTTTTACTATTAATAATTGCTAAGTGTAAAATTTTATAATTTTTGGTTGTAGATTGTACTTTATTTAGTATACAGAAAAAGTTTAATCAAAATGGTAGGAGTCGGTTTTGAGAAAAAAAAAATATTTTTCTTGCGGTTTTTCAACTTTTGTACGGAAAATACCGTTATTTTTTCATAAATGTAAAATTTTTTCTAAAAATATTTTAGAGAGTACTAAAAAACTCTTTAATATCGAGTTTCAAAAAAATCGATCATGTCGTTTTCGAAATATTTGATTTTCCAAAAAAAATTTGAAACATTTTACACAAAACTATTTATATTTCTTGAAAGCTTCTGTAAAAAAAATAATTGAAAATCAAAAATTAAAAAATGGGTCTTTGGTAGGTACCATTAATAACCATATTTGAAAAATGGTTTTCCACCTAAAGGAAGCCTTTACTAAAATAAATGTATTGAATTTTTTTTAAGAAAAGTTGTCGAGCCGTTTCTGCGAAAAATACAATTATGTTAAATTGGTAAGAAAAATTGTATGGCAGGTACCGTTATTTTTGGTTCTAAAAAAAAATTAAAAATACGTGTGGGAAGAATCACCAAAAACCACTATGTAACAAGTTTGAAGAAAATCGATCGAGCCGTTTAGGCTGTAGACGAACAGACAGACAGGCAGAATTGTGCCACCCACTTTTTTGGTGTTCTCTATCATCGTTATATCATGACTGATTTGTTATCTCAATTTTTTTTCTGCACGAATCCAAAACTTGCCTTATAGTACCTTTGTATATCGCAAGTAAAAAGATAGAGATAAAAACAGAAAAACCTGTTTATCTCGAAATGTCAAAAATACACTTACGTTTTTTCTTCTTAACACGGCAGAATAGTACTCTGGCATTGTATATCCACTCTATAGTATTCTCATGAAACACGATTTTGTAGGCTGAAATTTGGTCGATAGGTTCGCTGTGATCGCCTTACCGAGATCCCTTAACAAAAATAAGTATTACATTTGGACGCATAGATGGCCACGAGCTTTTTTTTCTTCATGGGAATACTATAGAATTTATATACAATGACTCTGGTTCTAGAATCTAGTTCCGGAATTACTAACATAGATAACTATCATCCTCACTTGGATATTTTGTTTGACCTAAGCAATCACCTAACAGAAAACAGTAACCCTTTTGATTGTTCATACGGTTCATATACATAGTTTTGACTTCAGAAAGGCAAACTTTCAATTACTCTCAGATGAAATAGCTAGGTAGCTACGGAGCCTGTCCGGAGTACGATGTCAAAGTCGTGCTCGGAGACTTCAATGCTAAAGTCGGAAAGGAAAACATCTTTGGCGGATTAGTTGGAAAGCACAGCCTCCACGAAACGACAACAGACAACGGCTTCCGACTAATCGACTTTGCTGCAGCTCGTAATACGGTGATAAGTAGCACTAGGTTCCCCAGGCGAAGGATACACACAGCAACCTGGCGATCTCCAGATGGTCGAACGGCCAACCAAATCGACCACGTGCTAATTGGCGCAAGGAACGCATCAAACATCTTGGACGTGCGAACTTTCCGAGGTGCAAACGTGGACTCTGACCACTTTCTTGTTGTGACAAAGTTCAGAGCCCGACTGTCCAACGAAAAGAAAACGAAGACCGCCCAAAGAAAGAAGTTCAACATCGCATGCCTTAGCACATCTGAGAAAGCCAGAGACTACAGTGAGCAATTGACCGGGAAACTCTCTGCCGTACACCCAGCCACAAGCGTCAACAACCAGTGGAACCAGTATCGCGACATTATTAAGGAGACAGCCGAGACCACCATAGGCTATCAACCACCCAGAAAAAAGAACCCGTGGTATTATGATGAATGCGCGGTATTGAAGCAGGAGACGGAAAATGCACGAATGCAAATGCTGCAACGGAAAACAAGAGCAGCAAGAGAGGAGTACCGTGAAAAGAGAAGGAAAGAGAAAAAATCCCTGCGTAGAAAGAAAAGAGCATCCGTAGCCTCTCAGCTCAAGTATCTCGAAGAGTCCAGCACCGCCACCAACACCCGCCGGTTCTACAAAACAGCCAAGCAACTGGCATCTGGTTATAGGACTGGCACGCAAGCTCTTCGAAACAGCGAAGGGAACCTAGTCACCGAAGCACAGGGAATTGTAGACGTGTTTAAGCAGCATTTCCAGCAGCTGCTCAATGGGCATTATGTAGAGGAGGCAATAGAGGAACAAAGAAGCATTAGACCAGTCAATGAAGATCCAGTCCCAGCACCCAGTACTGAAGAGGTTAAGAAAGCCATCCACAAGCTTAAGAACAACAAATCCGCCGGCTCGGATGGCCTACCAGCGGAACTCTTCAAGTATGGAGGAGATGTTCTGGTAGGGTGCATGCACCAGCTCATCAACCAAGTTTGGGAGGAGGAAAGTATGCCCGACGACTGGTCAAATAGCTCCATATGCCCAATCTACAAAAAAGGCGATCCTATGTCCTGCAAGAACTACAGAGGCATATCCCTGCTTAATGTTGCCTACAAGATCCTATCCAACGTACTAAGTGAGCGTCTAAAACCTTTCTGCAACACTATGATCGGCACGTACCAGTGTGGCTTCAGGCCAGGCAGATCAACGATAGACCAAATCTTCACATTGAGACAAATCCTGGAAAAGACCAACGAATTCCAAGTCGAGACCCACCACCTATTCATCGACTTCAAAGCCGCATATGATAGCATAAGTCGCCAAGAGCTTCTATTGGCGATGTCGGAACTCGGGATCCCGAAAAAACTGATCCAGCTATGCCGCATGACGTTACAAAATACGCGGTGCAACGTGCAAATGGGTAACAGCTCATCCGAGTTATTCCAGACGTGTACAGGGTTCAGACAAGGAGATGCGCTATCATGTGATTTCTTCAACCTAGTCCTGGAGCAGATAGTGCGCAAGAGTGGTGTTAACATGGAAGGCACTATCTTTAACAGGTCTTCTCAACCGCTTGGTTATGCGGACGACATCGACATCATCGGCCGTTCCAACAGAGCTGTACTTGAAGCATTCACAGCTATTTATGAACAGGCGAAACGCGTTGGTCTTGAAGTGAATGAGGACAAAACAAAGTATATGCTATCAACAAACAAAGCCTCATCTGTCCATCGCCTAGGACAAAACGTCACTGTTGGTAGCAGTAATTTCGAGGTAGTCAAGGAGTTCACCTACCTCGGAACAAACATCAATCCCACGAACGACACCTTAGTGGAAATCCGACGAAGAATTACCCTAGCGAACCGCTGCTACTTCGGTTTGGCCAAACAAATGGGTTCAAAACTCCTTTCTCGAAAGACAAAGTGCACGCTATACAAAACTCTAATTTTACCAGTTCTACTCTACGGCGCCGAGTGCTGGATGATAAGTAAAAAAGGGAAATTGATCCTGGGCACTTTCGAGAGAAAAATTCTACGGCGGATATTTGGTCCTATATGCGAAGAGGGCGATTGGAGGAGAAGATTCAATCGTGAACTGTACGAGATGTACCAAGATGTGGATGTAGTCCAAAGAGCCAAAACACGTCGACTACACTGGCTCGGCCACATCGAGCGAATGGACAACAACGCTCCAGCCAAGAAAATCTTCGAATCCCAGCCCCCAGGTTCGAGACGACCAGGAAGACCGAACCTCCGCTATAGGGACCAGGCGGTCACAGACGCAAGAGCGCTTGGTCTCGACGACTAGAGGGAGCGTGCGAGGGACCGCAACCGATGGAAGACCGCAATATCTCAGGCAGAGACCCTTCATGGATCGGGAGCCGGATAAGTAAGTAAGTAAGTAGCTAAGTCTGGCATTGAGAATATATCAGTATCTAGCGACATTGACGAAGCAGTTTTTAGTTTTTATTCCATCCTTAACAACTGCATTAACAACACTATCACGTTAAAAGTATCATAAGTAAATAAATAAATTGGGTGGCGCAACAGCTCGTGGAGAACTAGGGCCTAGTGACTTACAACTCACGACCACTCCTGTGTGCGTGTTTGTTGGCAGGAATGGAGGGGACCTACAGTTTTTTGCCGAGTCCGAACGGCTAAATGAGAAGCACTTTTTCATGACAAGTATACTCTTGGAGGATTTGTCAGTTCCTCGCAAGAGGCAGTACCTCGAATAAAACATTTCTGTTTTTAGGTGGCACGGCTTGGAATCGAACCCACACCTTCGGCATGACAGTCCTACGCACTAACCATCACGCCACGAGGTACTACGGTAGTATCAACAAATAGAAAATTTTGCCACTCATGGTATACGAAAGAGCTAAGAATACTACGAAATAAAATAAACAGAGCACCAGTCGACCACAACTTCTACCTTACACTTTTTGAAGAATTTAAAACTCTTTCAAACAATCTATGCACTAACTATCCAAATGGTAGGCTAAACCACTTAAAGGTAGGCTACACGAAAGCCGGCTATACTAACTCTGAAGTGTATACAAAAGTGCATAAAAGCGTTTTGTTCAGATTTTATTGCTACGCTGCTCATCACTTTCACCAAAACACGGCTCATGTAAACGAAATGGGTAATTCTCTAAAAGGTGACACAAAGGCATTTTAGAGGTTTGTTAATTCGATAAGAAACTCAGAAGGGTATCCAGCAAACTTCATGTATGAAAATTGTTCGTTGCAGGAAACCATTGATATTTATAATGCTTTTGCGAAAATTTTTCGTAATTCTTTTGTTGACAATCCCTTAGATGTCGACGAAAATTATTTTAAGAATTTACATACCCAAACAAGCTGCAACAATATCCCAGTGCCACCGAGTACTGTTTAAGACCTTCTTTCATCATTAAATGATGATTATTCATCTGGTCCGGATGGAATTCCGCCTTTACTATTGAAAAAGTGTAAATTTATACTAGTTCAACCCAATCGATTTTTGTTCGAGTTTTCTATAAGGAAAAATCGTTTCTTACACCAATCTTTAAAAAAGGTGACAAATCTGATAAGTATGTCTGTTTGGTAACTTGCTACTTCATACAAATTCGTACGACGTCACACAAATAGCTTGTCAAATCCCATAGGGATTTTTGACAGTTTGTGAAATGTTGTAAGTTGTAGCAGTTACCAAACACACTGATTATGAACTATAGGCCCAGAGCAAAGCTCTCTTGTATTCCAAAGCTTTTTGAGCCAGTTGTATATGAGAGCCTAGCATTTCATACTAAGAGTATTATAATGTGATCAACAGCATGGATTTGTGAGAAAAAAATTAACGGTAACAAATCTCCTTACCTTTTTGCATAAATGTTTCTAATGCATTAGAAAACGAGAATGAAGTTGATTGCATATACACTGACTTTTCAAAACCATTCTATCAACTTATTCATGAAATTATTGTATTCAAACTTAAAGCCTTTGGTTTTCCAACTTTTGTTACATCATGGATTAAGTCATACCTTGAACAAAGATCTTACCAGGTAAAATTAAGAAATTGTCTTTCAAACCCATTTAGTGCTCACTCGAGTGTACCTCAGGGAAGTCATCTGGGCCCGTTTTTGTTCATTCTCGCTATTAATGATGTTACTTCATGTACCCGATGTAGTAATATTCTTATATATGCTGATGATAGGAAAATTTTTAAAACAGGACAATCTAATCAGGACCATATTCTCTTGCAGGCTGATATTGATAATTTTAATATTTGGTGTGGGAAAAACGACCTTTCTCTTAACCCTTTAAATGCCAAACTATAACTTTCTCTAAAAAACGAGCAGTGAGTGCTTTTGACTATTCCATTTCACAGCATACACTCTGTCGTGTTTTTAGTTTCAAAGACCTGGGTGTTCACTTTAGTTCTGATCTAGATTTCATAGTATGTACATATTAATTATATTGTAAATAAGGCGAGTTCCATGCTTGGATTTATAAAACGCTGGGCAAAAGAATTTAACGATCCATATATTACTCTTTCTTTATACAACTGTTATGTAAGACCACATCTTGCGTACGCCTCCCAAGTATGGACCCCATTTTACGAAATTCACAAGAGCCGTATTGAATCAATACAACATAACTTTATTCGTTTTGATTGGTCTTCCTTGGACTGATCCTTATGAGCACAGAATCATGCTTCTGCAACTTCAAACTTTATATCAAAGGCGTGTTAATATTAATTTGATATTTTTCATCAACTTATCAGTGGCGAAATTGACGCTACTGACTTATTAGCCTGTATAAGTATTAACTACCGCGGGGGATCCCACCATCTACGAAAATTTGAACTTTTTCACGTTCCTTTTCATAGAACCAATTATGGTATTCACGAACCTCTTATGTTAAATTCCTTACAACAAAAAAATCGAATCTGTTTAGAAAAAAATCGATTTGTTTAGAAGAAAAGATCAATTTTTCTAAACAAATCAAATCTTTCGTTTTTAGCAAGATTTACACAGACTTTCACACACACTAGTAAGTTTTGACATTTCTCTGGAGTTGAAAGTTTTGTTCTGCGGTGTTTTACAAATACTCAAGTTTCTCGTTCGTTTAAATAAATTAAAAACAAATATATCTCTTAAAAGTTTTTAATTCATCAAATGGCAGTGCATAATTAATAAGAAGTGATAAAAATATCAATTAACTTCGATTTCAAGTGTCCAAAGTCGATTGATGTTATGAAGCGCGCGCTCGCCGACGTGGTCCTCATTTGATGTGGTTTTTGATGGATTTTGGATTTTTGTTTTTAACTTTAATGGACGCACAACAATTTTTGTCTTTTTCTGCTACTATTCCCGGAAATATATTTTAATCGTATTAAATGACGCGTAAGTCGGAATGCACTTTTGAGTATTTGTATGCCCATTAATTTGTTTACTTTTTGCCTCAAAATGTATGTCAATGGCCAATACACACAATCACATAAAAAAATTGATTTTTTTTGCAAATTCTTTTCAACCCAAAAAAGAAATCGATCTCCAATTGTTGAAAGGAATTCGACATTAATCGTATGTGCAAACTTTTTAATTTAAACGCTGCCTCTGTTGATTTTAACATAAGCAAAGAAGGATTAAAAACGTTGTTACGAACCAGTGCTCCACTCTCGTAAATGTCTATGTATGGGTTATTTACTACCTCATTTAACTATTTTATATTATGGGTATTCATGCAACAGCGTAAAGTCGTCGCAAACGTTGTAAAGTTTAAAACTTCGTAATTCTGTTACAATTTGTATAGAAAATTTTACAGATTTACGAAGTTTAAAACTTTACCATGTTTACGACGACTTTACGCTGTTGCATGAATACCCTTATTATGTGTCTAATTTTGTTTATTGTTTAATTTTGTTTATTTATATTTATTTATATGCTTGTGTTAGCTTTGCTTTTACACGCTATCAGTACTGCTTAATGCAAGCATTTGTAACATTATTTCTGTTCTCTTCGGGTTTTTTCACCTTGAGATACTTGGAAATATTAACATGTCACAGTCATCATTTAGCGTGGTGTTAGTTGTTAGTAAACAAAATAAAAACAAAGCCTAACACACTACTAAAGACAACATATAATATACAAAATTACAAGGAAAACAATAAGTCAATTATTACACAATGTAAATTAGGTGAGTGGTAACACACAAAATTTAAGAACGCTCATACAACTTGCGCTTAAATGTAAGCTTAAAGTAACTCAAGTCAAAAACATTATGGTTTTTATTCGCCCCATGCTTCATACGAGTCAGTGGCTCATTGATACCATAATTGGTACGATGGAAGTCAACATGAAAAATGTCAGTGTTACGAGACCTGTGGCTTCTAACTATTAAAATAAATTTAGTCTAAGAGAACCGATGAATCAATAGAACCAGTCAGGAGTTGGTGTAAAAATCAGTTTACTATTCGACGTTTTTCCAGAGTAGTCATATTCAAAAGAAGTAGGCGATTGTAATATGGAGGGAGATGATTTGGATCATTCCAGTTCAAAGTTAATCTACTAACCACTAACACATGCACTCATGATGAGCCTGTGATTGTAGAACGCAGCTTGCTTTAAGCTCACTACAACACAGAATTCTGAAGTGTAAGGAAAACAAAATATTAGGTGTGTTTTACTTGTAATTGTAGTTAGCGCAGTAATGCAAGCACCAATAAAATGCTACACTGACTTTTACTTTTAATTCAAGTCCAGCGACGCCTAAGTTTAAACTTAACGAAACCTTATCTCCACTTTTTTATTGACCTATTTATCGACGCTTTTTGGTTTGTTGTTGTTTACCAAGGAAAATTTTACTGTACTAGCTATAGTTTTTTTTCCAATAAAACACTCCTACAGTCACTTTGCAGGAACATACTTTTTATGTCAAGATGTGGGACTTCCCGTTTTTTTGGTAGTTTTTAAATTTAAAAAATGTTGCGGGTACATCTCCTGACGTCAAAAATGTATTGGAAAATTACTTTTATGTATTAAGAGATTAAGCCTAGTTTACAGTTCCCGTGCGCAAAAAAAAATCTATGCAAATATTCTCGCATGTCTAAATAATTGAGGTGAAATCATTGTATATCCAATCTATAATATTCTCATGAAACACGATTTTGTAGGTAGACATTTGGTCGATAGGTTCGCTGTGCTCGCCTTACCGAGATCCCTTAACAAAAATTAGTATTACATTTGGACGCATAGATGGCCACAAGCTTTTTTTCTTCATGAGAATACTATCGAATTTATATACAATGGTGAAATGTAAAATTAATTGTTTGCATGATTGGTTTACAGTTTCATGCAAAAAAAAACTATGCTGTCATGGAATGTCATGCAAAACAATGGACCGGCAATTGATTTGCATGCGAAAAATAGTGTGGTGAATAAAATATTTTTTTTTTGATGGTCGGTTTATACTTCCGAAAAAAAAAATATATTCACCTCAAGGCATTATTTGCATGCAAATGGTTTTCGCATCCAAAAATAGTTATTTTCCATTTTTAGGCCTATAGCTTGTCAATTAAGGGTAAATTAATGACTCAATGGGTGGTTTAGGCCAAAGCAAACGTTTTTCGCCTTGAATATTATTCAATTTGGTGCGCAGAATAGGTAGAAAATCGTTTTGAAAATTTTGATTTTTTTTTCGCATCGGAACTGTAAACTATGCTTAAATATCAAGGAGACGCACCTTAAAATTACCAAAAAAGTGGAAATCAAACGCTTTGACATCAAAAAAAGTATATTCCCGAAAAGTTATCAGCACTGAAATCTTAACTGAAGGTGCTTCTACTCAACACTTATCATTTTGGACATCAACCGTTATTTAAAAAAAAAACTACCAAAATGTGGAAATTCCACCCTTTGACATCAAAAAGGTATGTTCCCTTAAAGTGGAAAAACTGGAATATTAACCCAAGGTGCTTCTACTTTTTTACGACTTCAACCATTATTTTTCCAATACGCATTTTTGACATCTGGAGGCGTTTCCGCAACTTATAAAATATTAAGAATTACCAAAAATTTCGAAATACCACACTTTGATATAAAAAAGTATGTTCTCGAAAATTGGCAACACCCATATTTTACCCAAAGGTTACATCAACAGCTATTTTGTCAACACACGATTGGCGTCCGGAGGTGTTTTCGCAACTTTTTGCACGTTAAAAACTATCAAAAAAGGAGTAGTCCCACATTTTGACATAAAAAAGTATGTTCCTGAAAAGTGACAACATTGAAACCTTACCCAATAGCCTATTGAATAGACCGGAAAATCAGAGGTATAAAGGAACAATTACGTGCAAGGGTTTTTATTATTGAATATGTTTGTTTGGCCCATAAGCATGCTTAAAACCAAAAATGCTACTAAATTCACCCATGCGTTTCTGAGAGAATGGTCACACTGGCCACTTTTCACTTTTTTTGGTATAACTCGAAAACTAAGCGGAATTTGACAATTTTACATATTGTAATATTTTCTCAGGTTCGTTAATAAAACTTATTTACTTTATTCAAAACGTCCACTTATTTATTTCACAAGATAAAACACTTTACTTTTCTTACTACAAACAAAACAATTTATTATTCACCACTGAAATTAATTCACAAACTTTACTTTTCACTTTTATTACAACCAACTTTATTCTTTCACGATTAAAAACAAACTGTGTCGCTGCCGTTCAATCATGTGCTTTTATACTTGTTTTCCAAACTCTGGAAATAAGGAGAACGTTCTGGTCTCTGCTTCCAGAGCTTTCCGTAGGGGAAATTTCCCAATAATTTCCCTTCCAAAAGCTTTTATTTGACAGCTGGTAAATCTGCTATAATCCGGCAGATGGCGCTTCCTTCGTTTGAGAGTTGCTATAATTATAGCTAATAAGGGTATGTTTGCACTGCGACCGTAAGCTTTATTGTGTCCGTTTGTTTGCATTTCGGAGTCGTTATAGTTCAAATATGGAAAGTTATTACACTGCCCCCCTCTTAGGATTGCTCGTCCCGAGCAAATCCATCACTTCCATCACCATTATAATGATGTAAACGGTCGCTGTGAACTACTTTTAGTTTGCCTCTTAATCCTCTCTGAATGCGGTAGACGACATCGTTTATTCGTGTTACAACAGTATAAGGGCCTTCCCAATTTTGTTGAAGCTTCGGTGAGAGTCCCTTCCGACGGTGGGGATTATAAAACCACACAAGGTCTCCCACTTGGAATCCTGTCGTTGTGGCTTTTGCGTCGTATCTTGTTTTCATCCGATCACTCGACAGCTTTATATTTGCCCTCGTCCTTTCGTGAATGTCAACTAGCTTTTCTTTGAGGTTATCCACGTAGTCGTCTATTCCTTGTGGCTCACTTGTATAACATCCAAATTTGATTTCGCTTGGTAGTCGTATTGTGCTCCCGAGCAGGATTTCTGATGGTGTATGTCCTGTTGAGCTATGTACCGCACTTCGATAGGCCATCAAGAATAACGGAATATACCGATCCCAGTCTCGTTGGTTGTCGCTTACAACTTTGGAAAGGTGTTCTTTAAGGGTCCGGTTGAATCGTTCAACCATCCCATCAGATTGTGGGTGAAGCGGTGTTGTCCTCGTCTTTTTAATGCCAAGGAGTGTACAAACTTCCTGAAAGATTTTGGACTCGAAGTTCCTCCCTTGATCTGAATGGAGTTCCATAGGTACACCAAACCTGCTTACCCAGTTGAAAACAATCTGATCCGCGACTGTTTTGGTTTCCTGGTTTGGGATGGCAAATGCCTCAGGCCACTTGCTGAAGTAGTCCATTACTACCAGGATGTATCGGTTTCCGTTTCTGGTTTCTGGAAAAGGGCCTGCAACGTCTATTGCAATTCTTTCAAAAGGCGTGCCCACATTATACTGCTGCATCTTACTCTGAACTTTTCTGCCTGGTCCCTTGCTTGCAGCACAAGTATCACATTGTCGGCACCATTTTTCGACGTCTTCTCTTGCATGTAGCCAGTAGAATCGCTGCCTTACCTTTTCCAGTGTCTTATTGACACCCAAATGTCCTCCGGAAGCTCCATCATGCATCTCTTGAAGAACGTTATTAACTTTGGAACGAGGTACGACTAGCTGCATCACATATGATTTGCCGTCTGTGGACTCCCATTTACGTCTTAGTAATCCTTCTTGTACATGAAGCGAGTCCCATTGTGCCCAATACGCCTTAAGAGTTGGACTTCTGTCAGAGATGTCACCCCATTCTGGCTTCTCTTGGTGTTCCTTCCATGCAAGAATGGGTTCAATATCCGAGTCTTCTTGTTGGGCAGCTCTTACTTCTTCATTACTCCAACCGTAAATGGGGTCGGCTCTTAATCGCTGGATGGAAGCAACCTCTTTCTCTTCTTGACGTGTGCAGTGCTTGCAGTCCGGTTTGCATGGTCTCCGAGAACAGGCATCTGCATTTGAGTGCAACCTTCCTCTTCGATGTTGGATCTGGTAGTCGTATGTCTGCAATCTCTCAATCCATCTTGCCACTTGACCTTCTGGATTTTTGAAGTTCAACAGCCAATTAAGTGCGCCATGATCTGTTCGAAGAAGGAACTTCTGTCCATAGATGTACTTATGGAAGTGTTTTGTTGCCGATACTAAAGCTAGAAGTTCTCTTCTGGTCACACAGTAATTTCTTTCTGGCTTTGAGAGCACCTTGCTGTAATAGGCAACGACCTTCTCTTCTCCTTCGTGGACTTGTGATAGTACGGCACCAATTCCCACGTTACTTGCGTCAGCGTCGATGATGAAAGGTTTCCCTGGTGTCGGATAGGCCAAAACTGGTGTATTGCATAGGCGCTGCTTAAGTTCCTGGAAGCTTTTCTCGCACTCGCTTGACCATTTGAACGGTTTGCCTTTCTCTGTTAGCTGATGCAAACTTTTCGCGATCCCAGCAAAATCCTTCACAAATCGTCGATAGTACGTGGCTAGACCAAGAAAGCTCCGGAGTTGATGTTTATCCTGTGGTGTTGGCCAATTCTTTACGGTGTCAACTTTTTCAGGATCAGTCTTCACTCCTTGGGAAGAGATGATATGTCCCAAGTATTTTACCTCAGACTTGAAAAACTCGCACTTGTCTGGATTCAATTTCAAGTTTGCTTCTCGAAGCCTCTGGAACACGGCCTTAAGGTTTCCACAATGCTCATCAAATGTCTTACCATAAACAATGACATCGTCCAAATAGACTAGGCAAGATTTCCAAGTAAGTCCTTGTAAAACACACTCCTTTAAACGCTCAAATGTTGCCGGAGCGTTGCATAGTCCGAAAGGCATCACTTTAAATTGCCACAGACCATTTCCTGTGGAGAAAGCCGTCTTTTCTCGATCTTCTGGATGGATTTCTACCTGCCAGTAGCCACTCTTTAAGTCCAATGTTGAAAACCATTCAGCACCTTCCATCGCATCCAGAGTATCGCTGATTCTTGGGTAGCTGTCTTTCTTTGTCACATCGTTCAGCCTCCGATAGTCCACACAAAATCGAGTACTTCCGTCCTTCTTTTTGACAAGAACAACTGGGGATGCCCAAGGACTTTTTGAGTTTTCGATTAGCCCATCTTTCTTCATGGTCGATATCATCTCTTCAACTTCGGCTTGTTTGGCTAATGGGAGACGTCTTGCTGGTTGTCGAATAGGTCTTGCGTCTCCTGTGTCGATTCGATGCTGCACCAGTTGTGTTCGACCAAACTGCCCACTGGGTGAAGAGAGTATATCACCGTACTCGTGAAGGAGGCTTCCAGCAACACTTAGCTGACGTTCAGTTAATTTGGATGACTTCAGAATTTTTGCCTTCATAGAGTTCACTTTGCCGGGGTCCACAGATTTTTGTGCGTCAGCTTCTGTGATCGTAGTTATGGCGGAAACAGATTCACACTTTCCAACAATTTCTCCTTTTCTTAGCTTAACTTCGTACGGTTTGATGTTAAGTATCCGTACGGGTACCATGTTGTTCTTTGGTGCCACAAGGGTCTTCCCTAGGATGATGTTTTGGGAAGACTGTTCAGAGTCTGGTTCCACCATTAGGTATCGATGGCTACCCAAATCACCTTTTATTTTCGTCCAAACGAACACTTCTGAGGAAGGTGGCAGGCATATATCTTCTTTTATGACAGTCCTGAGAGTTGATGAGTTTTCATTGCCGTAAACCATAGGAATCTCCACATTTCGGTACTTGAGAACTTGCTTCCCGATGTCGAGAATTACTCCATGCTCTTTCATAAAGTCGATTCCAACGATGCATTCGTCACATATATCTGCTACCAGAAACAGATGTGAAAACTCCAGTTCTGCCAATCGAATTGTAAGACGAACTTCCCCGTAAACTCTGGCTGCCTCTCCTGTTGCAGTTTTCAGGCGGTAAGTGTTGGTGTTATGCAGCCATGTCATCTTCACCAAGTCCTTTCGAACAATGGAGGCAGTGGCACCGGTGTCGATCGTAGCCACTTGCTTTTTGCCGTTTAGTGTTGCCTCCACAGTCAGACTTTTATTGTTTCGTTTCGTCTGTGATACCTGGATGGTGGTTCTGGGGCCATCGATACCAGAAACCAGCTTCTGCCCCTCGAAGTTGGTTCTTACTCGTTTCCCGGTTGAGAAACGGGCCGAGTAGGAGTATTGACATTGTTGTTGTTGCTGTTTCTGCTTCCACAATGTTGACATGCAGGTCTTCTAGGTGGCAATCTGCACTGGCGTTGAAGATGTCCGGTTTTGTTACAGTTCCAGCATCGAGCAGGTCCATCTCGCTGGTTCCTTTGGAATGCAGTTCTCTGGCAAGAACACTCCTCAATTTCTATTTCTCTTACCCGATGAACTCCTTGAGAAGCCTGTTCTGCTGCTTCCATAGTCAGGGCGAACGCTAATGCTTCAGGGAGCGTGTGTTTTCCAGCCGTTCGAATTGCTCGCTGAAGGTTGATGTCAGAAACAGCACGAACAAAGGCTTCTGTTGCGAATTGGTTAATGATTTCATCTCCTGCAGCTGGATATGCCAGATGCGCCAGTCGTTCGATGTCTGCTTGAAGCTGTTGCAGAGTTTCTCCCCTTTTCTGGACTCTTGTATTGAGTTGAACACGGAAGACTTCTTGCATATGGCCATCTCCAAAGCGTTTGTCAATGGCCTGAACAAGAGCGCTGAAGTTGCCATTCTTTTCTGCTGGTATGGTTTGCAGCAGCTCAGCAGCAGTTCCTCTAAGAGCAAGCGTCAGAGCTATATATTTGTCTTCGTCGTCCCAGCCGTTCGTTGCTGCAGCTGCCTCAAACTGCTTCTTGTAGATTGACCAAGAAGTTTGTCCATCGAAGGTTGGTGGATGCATCTCCTTTCTCCTAGGACAGTCACCAGAACTTTCTCGAACCTTCATCTTCCTTACTTTGTCTAATTCCTTGGTAATGGATTCAATTTTATCTTCCATATTTTCGAACTTTGCTTCTACTGTTGACAATTGCTTATCCACAGTTGAAAATTGTCTATCGACTCGCTCGTCAAGGGCAACAATTCTGTTGTCAAAGGCATCTAACTTACCTTCGAGTAAATTTGTCTGTTCTTGGAATTGTTGAAGAAGATTCTTTTCTTGTTTTTCGAGCAGACTCTTTTGTTCTTGGCTTTGTTGTTCTAGAAGATTCTTCTGCTCTAGGCTTTGCTGTTCGAAACGTTCGAGAAGATTCTTTTGTTCATTGCGTTGTTCTTGGCCTTGTTGTTCTAGAAGATTCTTTTGTTCTTGGCTTTGTTGTTCCAGAAGATTCTTTTGTTCATGGCTTTGTTGTTCTAGAAGATTCTTCTGCTCTAGGCTTTGCTGTTCGAAACGTTCGAGAAGATTCTTTTGTTCTTGGCTTTGTTGCTCGAATCTTTCGAGAAGATTCTTTTCCTGGCTTTCAAATTTTGCGAGCAGCTGAGACAGCATATTGGTCATGCCCGATGTACTTACTTGGTCTTGTTGTTCTTCCATTTCAATGTCGAATATAAACGTGTCTGGGTTTTTTCCACATCTTCTTAAATCTTCTTGCAGACGAATTATAAGATCATTCTTTGTTCCAGCAGTAGGAAGATCTCGCTTATTCAGTTCTGCCTTAAGTTCCACTAAATTTAAATCATTCAAAGATTTACCCATTGTCTTTTTTTTTCACTTTCCACACATTAAATTGAGTGCACAGATAAAATAAGTTTTATCCCACTTCTGACACCAATGTAATATTTTCTCAGGTTCGTTAATAAAACTTATTTACTTTATTCAAAACGTCCACTTATTTATTTCACAAGATAAAACACTTTACTTTTCTTACTACAAACAAAACAATTTATTATTCACCACTGAAATTAATTCACAAGCTTTACTTTTCACTTTTATTACAACCAACTTTATTCTTTCACGATTAAAAACAAACTGTGTCGCTGCCGTTCAATCATGTGCTTTTATACTTGTTTTCCAAACTCTGGAAATAAGGAGAACGTTCTGGTCTCTGCTTCCAGAGCTTTCCGTAGGGGAAATTTCCCAATAATTTCCCTTCCAAAAGCTTTTATTTGACAGCTGGTAAATCTGCTATAATCCGGCAGATGGCGCTTCCTTCGTTTGAGAGTTGCTATAATTATAGCTAATAAGGGTATGTTTGCACTGCGACCGTAAGCTTTATTGTGTCCGTTTGTTTGCATTTCGGAGTCGTTATAGTTCAAATATGGAAAGTTATTACAATATAATACTTTTTGTTCAAAATTAAATTTTCTATCGGAATGGATACTTCAAAAAATTTGACGAAAAAATTTAAGCAGGAACAGTTAACAAAAATCAACTTAAAAAAAATCAAAAAATCAAGGATATCTAAATTTTTTAATAAATTGTGCATAACTTTTTTTGAAGCAAAGATATGGTCAAGACAATGCACAAATAAAACAAAGTAGAGACTAAAGGCCTTAATATGGCATGTTCAAAAATTAATATTTGTTCAAAATTGACAGAGATATTCCCATTCAAACCTTATCTTTTCTTATAATTTTTCTCAGTTTTGGCCCGAAAGTCCCTTTTTCGGTACAATATGGCAAATTTCACTTTCGTAAAAATGTTCGATATCAAAATTTTGATTGATTTGACATTAGAACTATAGAGAATTAATAAAAAGGATGTAAGTTCGCAATTTCGTTTTCGGCTGTTTTTAAATGCGTTCAGACCTACAGACCGAACGGCTGGTCCGATTAACATAAGATTTGGTATTAGGTGCTAGGAACGTAAAATTTGTCATAAAGTACCAAAAAATAGGCTTTCGGGCAAAAACTGCGGAAAATTATAAGAAATGGTAAAGTTTGAATGGCTATATCTCTGTCAATTTTTAAATAATATGGCTTTTTTAGCATGTCATATTAAAGCCGTAAGACTCCAGTTTACTTTGTTTATGAATGTCTTGAGCGTATCTTTGCTCCGAAATAAGTAATGCGCAATTTAGAAAAATATTTAAAAATCTTTGATTTTTCGTTTTTTTTAAGTTGGTTTTTGTTAACTTTTCCTGCTTAAATTTTTTCGTAAAATTTTTTGAACTATCTATTCCAATAGAAAATTTAATTTTGAACAAAAAGTATTATATGTAAAATTGTCAAATTCCACTTAGTTTTCGAGTTATACCAAAAATACTGAAAAGTGGCCAGTGTGACCATTCACTCAGAAATGCATGGGTGAATTTAGTAGCATTTTCGGTTTTAAGCATGCCTATGGGCCAAACAAACATATTCAATAAAAAAAAACCTTGCACGTAATTGTTCCTTTTTAAAAGGTCTATTCAATAGGCTACAAAGAAGTGTCTAATCAACATCTAATTTTCAAATTATCAATTTTAACTCCCAAAACGCGTTTGGCATCTGTTAAAAAATATTAAAAGTAATCAAAAAAGCTGAGGTTCCACCCGTTGACATACAAAAAAGTATGTTCCCGAAAAGTAACAGCACTGAAATTTTACCCCAAGGTGCTTGTTTTAATACAATAATCGTTGTTTAATAAAAAAATACCATCTTCCGCAGATTGGGCGCCATTTTTGAAAATGGCGTCGAAGCAACAGGATAACACCAATGGCTAAATTACATCCTTAGCATGTCTAAAATAAATTTCAAGTATAAAAATAAGGTCCCCCTCCACAAAAAGTGCAGGGATTTCGGTCTCCTGACAGAACCACAGATTGGGCGCCATTTTTCGAAATGGCGTACAAGTGACAGAATTACAAAAATGACTTCTACACTATATTTCATCCTTAATGTATAAGGAATAAATTCCAGTCATAAAAAAGGTCCCAAAAAAAAAAGCACGGGATTCGGTTTGCTGACCGAACTAAATTAACTGGTTTATTTTGTATGACAATAGAGCTCTTTAACAAATAGCAATATATCACTCTCTCATTCAATTACAAACGTCAAAATCAGCACTGTGACGAATTATCATATCGAAATGTGGTATGAAATTGTTCTTTTTTTCGCTTTGCACTTTGAAATTTAACACTTCTGCCACAATGAAAGCTCACTCTTGAAATTCCCTTTTCGCAACTGTCGGCGAACATTCATGTAAAATAAATGTCAAAATTCACGACCATTCACCATTCGCAGTTCGCTATTCGCAGCTCATATGCAAAGCATTTTAAGCGTGAAACAGGTTGAACTTAGCAACGTCAACAGCGTCGTTAGACCAAAGTCCTAAATTTATTGTTACTGGGTGCATTGCTGACAACTTTTCCGCAGCAATTTTCGAGGACACCTCGCACTACAAAGAAATAAAATACCTTGGCAATGGAACTTGTTGTTTTTGTTTATACTTTCATTTCTAAGTGAAATGCCAAACAGCTGAAATAACGGTGCTGGTAGCCACAGTACACAAATCTAAGGTATTATACTGCGCAGGTTGTCAGTCGAAAATAAAAAATGGCTGTGACTGTGAGGAAGAAAGCACACGTAAAAACAACAACAAATTAAAATTGAAATTGTCAGAAATAAAAATGGCTGGGAGCGTGATGACTAAAAGTACATCTAAAAACAACAACAAATATTGACATTTGACACAAATTTTGATATATGCGCAGAAGAAACAAAAATAAAAACTCTAATGATATTGGGGCATATTCATAGATGTTGTCTAAGCTGTCGCTAGCAAAAACTGGAGTTTTTCTATTGAAATTCCCATAGGATAAGCTCCAGTTTTTACTAGCAACAGCTAAGCCAACATCTATGAATATGCCCCATTACCTTTAATATGTGTACTGTGGCTGGGTAGCAATGTATTTTAAAAGTATTTGTCAGCCACCGTGCTGTTTTCTGTTGACGGTGCTGGTTTATTCTGTTTCGCGCATCATCATTTCGTTTTGAAAGGAGCCCTTGCGCAAAGTTGGCACTCTTACATGACCCGATTTTTCCAGTGCGATTTTTGTTTTCTGTGTGTGAAGGGAATAGGAGGGAATTCAAAATGAGGAGAAAGTCAATGTATAACAACAACAACAAAAAAGCGTTATTGGAAAAATTGGGCCATTTTAAGTGCCTTTCACATGAGCTGTGAGCTGCGGTTGCGAATATGTTAAGGCGATTCCAAGCGAAAAAATCAACAAAATCGTGTTTTCATTTTTCGACAAAGTGAATAAATGATCCTACCTACAATTTTAAAAAGAAAACACGAACTAAAATTAGTTAATACTGTTAAATTTTGCATTTTTCTAATTTCTACGCGACCAACGATATGTTTTCTGCGAGCTACCAAACACTATTATTCGCAATCCACAACACCAGGACGCATTCCAAAAATCTCCGAAAGTAAAATTTGTTCTTTATGACAATTCGCGTCTGTTGGTAACCAACCACTCATGTGAAAGAAATGTCAAAATGAGTGACCATTCGCGAGCGCAAATGCGAATAAATGAGAATGGGCAAATTAGTCCAAATATCTACCACGAATGAGACCTATGTTATGTAGTTGGATAGCCCGCTATATAAGGAGTGATTTTTACCATTGCGGCAAATAAAAAAAAGGGGGAGTCAACATTTTAACGAAGATGGAGGTACACTCCGAAACGCGTCGCTGATTTTATTATATATTATTTTTATTTTATAAAGTTGTGAAAATTATTTGAATTAAAAATTTTAAACATTAAAAAATAACAAATTATTTGTGTTTTTATTTGTTTATTTAATATATATAATAATGGTATCAAGATGAGCATCCAAAAAAACATACAAAAGTTAGATTCATAGTTATAGTTTCGAAAATAAAAATTGTATTTCAAAAACGTATAAGGAAATAGTATTTTGACAAAATTAAAAAGGCTTGTAAATACCGGTTTACTTTTTAGTACAGGCATTGAGGATTGTTTTTTAATACGCTGTTTGATGCCGAATTCAAATCCGTCATTCGTTTGTGGCTATCAGCTCGGGTTTTCAAGAAGTTCCCGTTAGAAAATGACCAAAAATTCTTTTTTCTCTATTTTTGAGACCTTTGTAACATCTAGAAATAATTATTTTTAACAAAATTTGCGATACTATCTGAAAGTACTAATCTTCTTCTTCAGATATCATTTTATATATTTCCAATCTTCTTTCCTCTCTGATCAATCTTTTGTGGAAATGTATGCGTTTAGCATATTTTACCATACACGGTTTATTTTACATTAAGAAATATAGAGTGAAGACTAATATTTAGCTAAGAATTTCTCGGTAAGTAAGTGTGATATTGAAAAGATTTAGCCTGATATTTGAAGAAGAAGATTAGTGCTTTCAGAAAGTTTCACAAAATTTGTTGAAAAATAATTATTTCTGACCTCAAAAATAACAAAAAAAAAAAACTATTATTGGTCATTTTCTAACCGGAATTTCTTGATTTGAATTTGGCATCCAAAAGCGTATTAAAAAACAATCTTCGCTGCCTGTACTAAAAAGTCAACCGGTATTTACAAGCCTTTTTAATTTTGTCAAAATACTTTTTTCCCTATAAGTTTTTGAAATACAATTTTTATTTTCGAAACTATAATTATATTTCCATCTTTTGTTTGTGTTTTTGAAAGCTCATCTTTGATACCATTATAATGGTGACTGTTCTGATATTCGGTCGAATTGAATCCGTACGGATTGAAAATGGCCAACAAAAAGATACCGGAATTGAAAACATTACATTGCATTACATTACATGCTGAATATGTGGATCCATTTATTTTGTTGAATATTTATGATTCATAGGAGTTAGACAAAACGAACAGATGCACAATCCGCCATTTTTTTAAGGTTTTAATTGGGATTTTTTTTCCGTTTTCAATCCATACGGTTTCGATTCGCATGAATATCAGAATAGCCGTGAATATATTTTTTCAGATTTTTAACTCTAGTTTCAAATTTGTTTTTTAGCACCCATTTTACTGGTTTATTCTTATGACAGTTTTCGTCTATCGTAGATCACTCATGTGAAAAAATATCAAAACTCGCGACCATTCTCAGTTCGCTACTCGCAGCTCATTATGAAAGGCACTTTATTCGATAGTCACCTGAACGCGAGCACATCCTACTCTGAACGCAGCCATGTCTTGTGGAACTGTGGATCGTAGGGATACGAAACGTCAAAAATTTGTTTTTTTTTTTTTTATTTCCCCACCGATCCGAAAACAAAATTCAATTCCTGAAAACCAAATTCTCCCTGGTCCCGTTCCCAGTCCGGTGCAAAAATAGAAAAACTCCTAAAGAATTTCAACAAATTTTAGTTATTCGCTATTTGTTTCTAAAATAATTAACGCAACTAAGTGACATCGATATGGCTTCCAAAAGTACCAATTTTATTATAATAAAAGTGAAATTATCGTATTATGTATTTTAATCAATTTATTTTTATTCCAAAAGGACCTTCTAAAATTTGTCAATATGGTGAAAACTGTTATCGTAAAAATCCGATTCATTTCGGTGAATTTGCACATCCTCATCGTAAGAACAAAAACCAACATTTTCATTGTAATTTTCAACTTGAATTTTAATTTTATTCTTCAGTCGATGATATATACGATAAAGGATTCAATATGTCAACAAAAGAATACACCATTCCAGATAAGTTTAACATGTCTGAGGATGTGATTCTACTTCAATTGAAATTGCTAGAGAAACTGTTTCCAAAACCAAATTCTGCAGCCACCTCAGCAAATGAAACGGTGACAAAGAGCAAAACAAAAGAAAAATCAACGGCAGTAACGACAAAAACCACTGCAGCAGGCTCAAAGGTTGTCGAAGGAGGAGGATACGTTTTAGGATCTTCCAAAACAGAACCATCGAAGGTAGTACGCTTGATATTTGATTACAACAATAATTTTGTAGGTACCTGTTATTTTGTTTGTGTGTAGAAAATTGATGATAAATTTTCACGGAGTCGCAGTCCACAACCTGTTGCTAGTACTTCAAAGGCAACTACAGACACAACTGATGGATCCAATCTCTCCAAGAAACCAAAAATTAACAGGAACATCAAGGACTATATTCCAGTGGTATTGCCCAAAGGACAATCAGCTGCAAAGTTAGAGAATGCATCGCCTTACAATATGTTCCTGACGGCTATCACCAATTCGAAACCTACTCATAATGAGCCATTGACGATAACTCTTCAAGGTATGTCTCCAAGAACTATATGAACTTAAAAGAGTATTGAAATAATTTCTTACACAGAAATCCTTGACGAAAGTCTGGGAGAGATAGAAATGTCTTTGCAAATTAATTTCATGGTGGACATTGGATGGCTTCTGGGTCACTACTACTTTGCTGGGATACTGTGAGTGAAAATTCTTGAGCACAATATCTTAACAATGTTTTATTTATAATTATAACTTAATTGATTAATTTACTGTCTTAGTTCTGCTTAGCACTCCGATCGGCACTAACTGCATAGACCTTAAATTCGAATTTAGACTAGCACTCAGTTCTATGTTCAAATTAATGCTTAAGTGGAGCACCTCACTAAACAATTTTTAACTAAAACCCCTTTCGAATGGTTCTAAAACCGCTTTTAATAAGTGTAGGTAGACTTACTTACCTAACCTACTTACGGTGGCACTACAGTTCCCGGTAAACCAGGACCTCAACACACAAGCTTCTTGCAGCCACCTCGATCTCTAGCTTTCTGTCTCCAGTTGGTTGATGTCTTTTTACATTTGTGTGCGCCATTTTTTAAGCTGTCCGTCTGTACTGCGCTGTCTCACGAGGTTGGATTCAAAACTGAGTGCCAAAGCATTGGTGTTCACACGCTCTAGGTGACCCAGCCACCTAAGTCTTTTCTGGCTATGTCGCTGTACTGTCCGTACAGTTCATTGCTGTATCTTTTTTTCATTCCTCGTCAATGCAGAAGGGAACAAAAATCAACCGGAGTCTTTTTCTTGTCATCCGCCTTTAATAGTGCATGCCTATGTACCATACATCAGGATCGGGATGGTAATAAGTGTCTTTTATAAGGACACTTCAGTTGCTCGAGTGAGGGCTTTGCTACTGAAATACCTTCTTAACCCAAAGAAGCAGCAATTGTGTTAACTGATATGTTCTAAAATAAATTCATAACATCCATGGACTAGGCATTGTGTTTTTTAAATGACACTGGCCTCGAAAAATGAAGCCAGCCCAAATATATCCAAGAAGTACTCAGTTAATGCCGATATTAACATGGAGTAATTTTCCTCATCGATACTGAGCAGTTTCAATGAGAAATATTTGTAGCATGTTGCTGGCATCTGAATATGATTTTAAATGATGAAGTTGACTCAGTGTTGACATTGTGTACAAAGGCTTTTCTTATCTGCATATGATTAAGAAATTCCTTAAAAAGAAAGTCAGTAATAGCTCAATTTTGCTTAAATTCAAATTAAGAAAAAGGAAAATTATAAAATTTGAACTCTTTGTTATTTGATACTTTCCAGAGATAAGCCTTTGATTGTACTTTATGGAGATGAAACGCCTGAATTGAAGACTATTTCGCAGAACAAACCTCAAGTGACAGCCATAAAAGTAAATATGCCCACACCATTTGCTACCTCACATACAAAGATGATGTTGTTTGGATACAAAGACGGTTCTATGCGTGTGGTAATATCGACTGCAAATTTATATGAAGATGATTGGCATAATCGAACACAAGGATTGTGGATAAGTCCCAAACTTCCACCACTTCCAGAAGGTTGCGATACATCGATTGGAGAAAGCAAAACAGGATTCCGTTCGGATTTGATGTTCTATCTGGTGGAATATAAATTGCCAAAATTACAGCCTTGGATGGCGAGGATAAGAAAAACTGATTTCAGTGAAATTAAGTAAGTGCTTTTTTTTTTATTTGCTGTCCAATCAAAAATAAAAATTTTGCTATTTCTGTCCGATTTAAAACATTGAATTAACATTAAAACGCCTTTTCAGTGTTTATCTGATAGCATCAGTACCTGGGGGACACCGTGAGGGAAAACGCGGTCATCCATGGGGTCATGCACGTCTGGGTCAGTTGCTTTCTAACACTTGTACTCCCATAGACGAGAATTGTCCCGTAGTTTGTCAAAGTTCTTCCATTGGTAGCCTGGGTGCCAACGTTCAAGCTTGGGTACAAAACGATTTCTTAAACAGTCTACGTAAAGATTTAAGACCTCTTGGCCTGCGAAGGATTCCGCAATTTAAAATGATCTACCCCAGCTATGGAAATGTTAAAAACAGTCATGATGACTTACTCGGTGGGGGTTGCTTACCATATGGCAAAAATGTCGACGACAAACAACCTTGGCTTAGAGAGCATTTGTATCAATGGAAGTCTAAAGCACGACACAGGTCTCAGGCAATGCCTCATATCAAGACTTACACTCGCTGGTCGGACGAAGGTGTTTATTGGTTTGTTTTAACATCAGCTAATTTATCAAAAGCAGCATGGGGAGCTTTTAATAAAAATACTAATATGGGACAATGTCTGCGGATAGCTAATTTTGAGGCAGGAGTTTTATTTTTACCAAAAGTTATGGTAAGTTAAGGAGATAATAATATATAGTTATTGTTGTTATACTTGTTTTCTTCCTGTAAACTCTAGATTGGAGAAGATACATTTCCAATGAATACAAGTAGGGATGGGATACCTCCATTCCCAATGCCGTATGATGTTCCTCTTTCCAAATATGGTCCTGATGATAAACCTTTCCTAATGGACTATTTAAGGGCATAATTCAGTATTCTTTTTTATATGTATGTTATGTTGCTTGGCCTAACTTTATACTACTCAGTATGTCAGTTAGTGCATGTTATCACAGAAAGTTATTAACATAATCTATTTTTATATTAAAAATTAATAAAAACCATCCTTAGTAAGCCAAAACGATAATTAATAATTTGTCAAACGACTAAAGCAATACCCTCGAAATTCGAGTGCTATTTTTGTATACTCTTATTGTAATGTAATTATAGAAATTTATTTTTCAGTTTAAATTATGTTTTGCCGGTGGGAGTTATATACTTGTTATGCATAGTTTATATGGAAACTCGAATTTTGCCTGTGATGGCGTCGCAAACTTCCAATGATGTATTTTTCGTCTAATATCTCCGCGGTTGCAAATAAAAGTAAAAATTATACTGAAATTTGCCTTATGCCTGTCATAATCTCTTCAAGATTCTTACAAACTTAACACAGACACAAGTCTTAGGCCCCTATTATGACTTTGAATTCGCCGATTCAACTCGAACGATCGAAATATCAAAAATAATTGTGATTTTGTTCAAAGTCGATATCGACGATAAAGGTGAAAATTTGCTAAAGCTGTTGAGTGACGTTCAAATTTTAGCCATTTAAGGCGAACTCAGTTTACGGGAGTCGCAAACGGTAATGCCGCATAGTCACATTCGGATGTTCGACTCGACGAATCGCAAGTCATAAAAAGTGCCTTAAAAGCATGTTTTTAAAAAAGAAATTGATAGATTTCCAAGTTTAATAATTAATAGATAAGTGATTACTGCTGCTGATATGAAACGAAAAATTCCTCACAAAAACTATACAACAAAGTCAAAAACAAAATATTTCGCTTTGCAGAAGCAAAACACATTACGAGAGTGGTCAGTAAAAAAAGAAATAAACACAACTCTGTTAAATTTTCGAGAATATAAGATTGGTCAACATGCCTCACAGGTAATTCATTAACCATATTTAATAACGTCGATCTGTAAAAAAAGGAATACCTATGTACATTTCAAAAATTAAAACTAGCTTTTATGTATTAATTATTTAGGCGCATCTGTTTGAAGAACCAATTATCGCCTTTGACACTCCTGGTTGTTGGACATATAAAGGAGAAACCGAAAAAAAGCCGCAAAGAAGAACTGAAATTCAAGATAACGTTCAAGACCAAAGAATTTCTCAAATTCCATAAACGGGATGACTCGATGCTTCAACTGCTCATTCGGTATTTTTAACTGAGCAAACGAAAATACAAAGACATTAAAGCAAAGGTCGGGAAAGAAATCGATGGGCTCAATTCATCCCGATTTAAGAACGGTGAGGTTCGGAACAATGTGGTAAGAGGAACTTAAATTTCTTTTATTTAAATCATCGCCTCGTGCCTTGGTGAATCTTAACATCCCAAAAAGAGTATTTACTAAAAATAGTACCGCAGTATCACAGATATTAGAGTTACATAAATATCACATCCAGTACGAACAAAAACTACTATTCATCAATAATTTTTGTGTGCAAGCTCTTTTTAGTCTGTGCTAGGATCTAGTCCTAACAACCGCGTTAAAAGAATTCTTTATAAGCAACAAAAAACAAAAGTAAAATAAAATTCGACTCTGAGTGCATTGGCAAAAAAAAGAAATAAGTTTATATAAAATAAAAAAGGTAAAAGTTTTGTATCTGTATAATAATCATAAAAAAGGTGATTTGTGTTTGCGTGGGTGCAATTTATTCCTAGCATTCGGAATTCATCTTCAGTACCTGAAACCCGTTGGAAATTATTTGCCAAATATCCCGAAAGCGGTAAGTTCCCAAAAATTGTTTTTTATATCTTCGGGAGGCCAAACTATCACTAAAATTTGAATTTGTTTTTTTTTTTATTAAAAAATGTATTATTGTTATTTTATTAAAATGTAAATAAATTACAATTAATAATTTCTTGAACCTAGAGCTAGCCGCCAGGGCTTTCAACTAGAAACAAAAACAAAAAAAAAAAAAAATTATAAGTAGTAAAATTATGTTAAATTTAAATTAAAATTGTCGAGATTTATATTTTCGGTATTGACATTTGATAGGAGATGAATAAGATTGTAGTTGGATATGTTTTTGTAGGATTCACATACTTATGTGCAGGAAAGAAGATGAGACATTGTAAGAGTGGTTCTTCTTCCCAAAGATGATACTGAGCTGGTGAATCCTTGTTGAATAGATGTTCGTGCGTTATGTATGAGTGACTGAGCCTAAGTCTGATGTAATATATCTGTAATTTTTTTAGTGAGATATTGCTGGGGTAGTTTTTTTTAACTCCGTTCGTGTTTAAGTTTTCTTATGTGTGGTTGTAGTTGGACCAATCTTTTTCCTTTTGTATTTGCCAGTTTTCAAGGAGGAAGTTTCTAATGGGGCATATTCATAGCTGTTGCTAGGAAAAACTGGAGTTTATCCTATGGAAATTTCGTTAGAAAAATTCCAGTTTTTGTTAGCTTTGTATATGTTATCGAAGGTGGAAGATTTCGGATAGTTGCAGAGTTCCGTATTTATGGTGTAGCTTGGAAGGTTCCATTGTGGTTGACTGTGGCTCAAGTCATTTTTAAGCGTGATTCGGTTTAAGTGTCTAATCTATGTAAATAATGTATGTATGCAATACAAATCTCAAAATACTTCTTCTTTCTGCGACAAGTTGAAAATTGAGGTACCTTGAATGTTTCCGAAAATCAACAAATCAACATAATTTCTGTCTCTAATAAGTACCCAAAATATACTTTTCTTATCGTCTTTGATGCGTTAAGTTCGAATCTGGCCTCAGAACATTCATAGGTATGTACATACTACTAGGTTTGTTTCTTTACTTTTGGGATAAAGTTTGGGAAAAAGTTTGGGATTGAGCTTTCTGATGTTGTTGTTGTAATGTTTAACCAGAAATGAAAAGTAAGGAAACACATTTGGGATGTTTCTGGTTTGTTGCAGTTGAAATTACCTATTTAACTTCATTGCTGGTTGGCTCACCGCATACAAAATTATACAATTTCAATTATTTTTACATGCACTTATCATGTTAGGCTCTATTAAATGATAAAGGAAAAACATTTTACTTTATATTTGCCTCCATTGTATCATTTTCATTTAATTTAATTAAATCATTTTATGTACGCTACTTGAAAAATTATTTCAAATTTATCGATCAGCTGATTTCTTATTTGAGAAGCAAGAAAGTGCAGTAATTAAAATGTTCGGGTAGATTCTTGCTGGAGGGGAAATGAAAAAAAGTCAAAAGCTCTGGCATTTTCGTTCTAGAAAATAGTATAGAAACACGTTTTGGGTAGATTTGGGATACTTCGGGATCCCACGGGGCGAGTAAAGAAACAGACCTACTACAAGGCAAACTTGGCATTTCGATGATAAGAGAACGCGAAAAAAGGCGGACCCAGAATTCCGTCTGTCTGGCTGTCCGTACCTCGATCTACAGCTTAAACAGCTGAAGCTATTTTCTTGAAATGTGAGAAATTTAGGTCTTTGGGTAATTCCGTAGAGGGGAAATTGAAGCTTTTTTTAGCTTCAAAAATAACGATACGTGCCACAAAGTTCAAAAATAAGCGCCACCCTTGTACATATAAATGAATCCCGTCAATATTATTTTGCATCTACTTGATTGACATACAAATTGAAAAAGCTACAGCATCAATAAAAACTTTGTGTGTGTAAATTGTTAGTACCAAAGTACATTTTTTCAATTAACATACATAAATATAAATGTTCAAAATCACGAAGCCGCAGATATCACAGGAACTTGTAGAAATGAAGTAAAAGATATAGATTCAAACATTTAAATGTTTGTAAATAGATATGTATATAGATACATACAAAGAAAACTTTCGAATCTTCACTTCCGTCATGCGTTCACTTGCTGTCTTGCTGACATACTGACACATTTTTTTGCTCACGTAAAACCAATACTTGCCCTATAAAGCGAGTAAATTGCAATTAGCAATGTAAAACAAACCAGATATAATTTGTTTTTATTAATACAATATGTTCACCAAATTGAAGAAAGTGCTAAAAACAAAGTATTCAAGGCTGGTGGATTTAGTATCAATTACCCGCAAACACTGTTTTTTTTTTGTTCATGTTTAAATTATTCATAGAACGAGTTCTTGTTGTTTTTTTTATTTATTTGATTCAACTTAATATTATAAATAAATACATTTCACTTCTTAGTAGGTACATTTAGTTGGGTTGCAATAACCGATTAAAGGATTTGTTTTAAAGTATTTTCAATCAACTATTTTTTGAATTTATTGACCAGCTCTGTTCTTCGGTACTGACAAATTTTAAATAAAACAAATTTCCCAAAAAACTGATGGCAGCTGCTAAATAGAACACCATATCTCCACTGTGCTAGTGTATTATTGCCACTTATAATCAAGCCTGTAACATAGGGGCTTAAAAAGCCTGTCATACATCCGATGGTGTTAGTTAAACCATACATTGTTCCTGCATACTTTGGGCTTAGATTAATGTGATTCAATTGAATACTGGCGTAAATTGCCCCACTAAATGATCCCACTCCAGCCAGCATAACATTACCCAAACCCCACTACAATCGACCAGAGCAACCCCAATCAAACCAAGTGCCGGAATAACCATTGCAATAGTGTTCCACAGTCTATAAGAATTCACCAAGGATATTTTGGTATTTTTAAGTAACCATTCTGCCACTTTCGAACACACAACTCCCATAATATACGTTGTGAGAAATGGAAGACCACTTAATGCTGAATTGGATTGAACGTCGAAGTGGAGAATTTGGCTCATGTACGTAGGTAGCTCTGTCATTAAGGTAAACAAACACCACGACCATCCGAATTGTGTAATCACAATAGCCCACAAAGGAAGGCAGGTCAGAATCGACAGCCAAGGAGTTGTCATCACTTCGTCATCATTTTGTATTGGTTTCACAGCTCGTTCGATGTAAGTCAATTCTTCAATTGAAATCCTTGGATGAGTGTTCGGCCATTCATAAACTAGCCACATCCAAAAACCAAACCACACCATTCCAAGAATGCCGAATATATAAAAAGCGAGTGGCCAACCGTCCAGAAACTCCAACGAACACAACCATCCAGCCATTGGTAGTGAAATAAAGGTTCCTATGTAGGAACCGCAATACACCATGGCCGAGAAAGTGCTTCTCTCTAATGGAGGAACCCAATGTGACAACATTACATGTATCGATGGGTATGTTACTCCTTCGCATAATCCCGCTGCAAAACGTACTGCCACCATGGCTATAAGATTCCAACGTGCAGCTAACGGTGTTAGGAGAGTAAAAACCGCACAAGTTAAAACTCCTATTCCGTAGATCATTTTTCCTCCATAAATCTCAGCCATCCGACCACCGGGAATCTGTGTTAAGGTGTATCCATAGTAAAAAGAACCCAAAACAAGTCCCTGTGTTGTTTCATCCCAATCAAATTCACCTTCAACGTGTTGATGATTATTTGAAATATTTCCCAATGATGACGAACTCTTTGGACAAGTTTCATCGCCTGTGGAATTATTGATATGAGGAATGGCTGTTTGATTTACCATTGTAACAATTGCTATTGATAAATTTACTCTCATTGAATAAACAACAGCGAATCCCAGGAATCCCATGAAACCAAATATGTGACGAGCTTTTGGGAAATTACCATCTTCTGTTAATAAAACAAAAAAAAAATAATACAAGAAATGAAAGTAGGATACATTATTTTCTGTTTGAGATTATATTTATTTCTTTGTCTTTAAGCACCTTGGCTTTGATTCTCGGACTCTACGGTAGTGGCTGCCATACGATCGAATTCAAAATAAACTGAAATGCATTTGAAAACTTTCACATGCGAATTTTTGTTTTGTTTTCATTTTTTCTCAATTCATTAGGTCTTAAAGGTTAGTATTGTTGTCTTGAAAAATTATAACAACAAAAATTAGTTTTTAATTGAATCGATTATTTTAATTCTATGTAGGTACATATTGTTGGATTAGAGTGAAAAGAGATTATTGTCAATAGAATAGATTTCCCTCGACTTGTCGAACCAGTTGAACAAGTAATTCTTACACGATGAGTTGTAAAGCTTCCTATTAAAAAGCAGTTTGTCTAAAATCAGTGCTTTCATTTTCTAGTCGGCGAACGTATAATTTGTAGGAGGCTTGAGAGATAATCAAGAACCTGTTCGCCACACACGGAAGAAGCGTAGGGCTTTCCTTCTTTGGATACTTTTGTCTGTCTCTCATTCTTATTATTACTGTTTGATTCAGAGTAAAAAAAAGCATTTTGTTACCCAAATTCTTGACCTCAAAATATTCTGAACGTCCCGAACTTCGAACAAGTCCACAAGTCGGCTGAAATTTATCAACTATTTAACAAGTTTATTCCCTATTTTGTAAACTCTTACAGCCCTATTATTGACACGATTCAAAACTAGTTTTAATATAAAACTAGTTCTATGGGTGTTTTGAGTTTCAGGTTTTGAACATATTGGTATTATTCAAACAAAAATTGACATCTAAAACTCGAAATCTCGAAAACTTGAAAGTTTTAGATGTCAATTTTTATTTGAATAATACCAATATGTTCAAAACCTGAAACTCGAAACCCCTATAGAACTAGTTTTACATTCAAACTAGTTTTGAATCGTGTCAATAATAGGGCTATTATTGCTTCAAGTTACAGAAAGGGTGGATTTATGAAATTTTCCACTTATTGAAAGAAGCCAAAACAATTGTTATACATAGTTCTCCTAGACCCTAGACTTATTATTCCATGTTACATTGTAGTGATCACTCTCTGAGTCAAACAACAATCAATAATAAATCATTAACATTGTTTGTAGACATGTACATCTGATACATAATATCTTAGGCCAATTCTCTGCAGTCTGCACATGAACAATTTCTTACTTACTTAGTTATTATTAGTTTAGTCGTCGATGATTCGTCCGATCGCTAATATCTTAATAAATTAAAACCTTAAAATTAAGTATTAGTGATTTAGAACCTAAGCTAAATAAATTGGATTTAATGTGAAGACATAAAATATTTGTTTCACTCACCGTAATACACGTCCACATACATACATTTAAAAAGTTGTGGAATTTCAATTGACTTGTTCAACAAGCACTTTATGTATTGTGTTTAAGGCCCCTGGTCTTTGCTTGTTTTTGAAGTGCCATCAAGAACGTACGACTATTATGTTCTCCCTTTTATTTTCATAGAACTCTAAAAAATCAAATTGTGATCATGATAAGGTTATAATTAGATGAACTTCCAAGATTATTTCTCGAAAAATGCCGGCAAAAAAAAACTTAAATTTTCTATCTTTAAAATTCAGTGATGTATTTATAAGTAGATATATACCAAAATACATACAGTGTGTCAAAAAAATATCTGAGTGTAAAATACATAGGTACCTAATAATTAGATAGAATTGGCCAAAAATTTACTAGTTAATTGTCTTTAAGTAAATAAAAATGCAAGACTGGGTCGCACGTACTTGTTGTTATATTCAAAAGTTTAAAATGCTTTAACTGAAGATAATTAATGCCATCTCAATTCATAAACGAATATAAATTTATAGGAAAAAATTTTTGCAAATCGTTGGAGCGGTTTTTTAAAAAATTATTTTTTGTATATAAAATTTTCAAAGCATTTTTAAGGAAACATTTTGTAATTGTAGGAGTCGTTTTTTTTAGAAAAACGAGATGTTCTTCAATGGTTTTTTAACATTTGTATGGAAAATAGGTATCATTATGTTTCCATAATAGTAAAATATTTTATAAACTATTCTTAAAAGTGTTAAAAAATTTTTAAGTATCGAATTTAAAAAAAAATCCTTTGGGTTATTTTCGAATACTTCAGTTTTCAAAAAAATACTTTTTTGATAACTTTCGAACACGCAATGCTATTTAAACTCTTTGAAAGGGTCTGTGTAAAAAATATAAAATAAGAGCAGTATCTCATCCTGATCCATCTTCTGGACTTTCACAACATCTTCGCGATTTGGATCATGTTTGCTCCATAAAAAACATAGAACTGCTTCACAACTTAAATTCTGGACGCGTATTAGATAAGTTTGAAATCTTTGAAATAAACAAACTTAAATCACAAGATGTTCTACTCAACAATCAAATTGACTTGACCAACAATAGCCCTCTGCTCAACATTAAGATATAATTGTTTATAATATGTATACTGATTTAATCTTATTAATTTTTGTTTATAAAAACCAATTTCTGTAGTCTTCACTATTATTTATTTACTTTTCTTTGGAGTTGAGCTTTTCTCACTCGTCACTTTACAAACAATGTCAGTTTCCTGATGATGTCTTCATAGGACGAAACACGTCGAAATTTTATTTAATAAAAACAAATAAATTTATATATAAAATATACTGTGGATCTTTTAATAACAAGTGTTCTTTTTATTTATTAATAGTAAAAAATATATTAAAATCAGTCGCACCGTTTTCAAGGAAATCGAAAATCAAAAAATTATTCTATTCCATTTTTTTAAAAAATGGTTGCCCACCCAAAGGTAGCATCCACTTAAAGTAATTAATAGACTTTTAAGAACATTTGTGGAGCCTTTTTTGAGAAAAATAAAATTTTATAAAATTGCTCAAAAAAAATGTATGGCAGATGTAACGTTATTTTGGTTCTAAAACGAATGAAAAAATTAAACGTATTAAGACTTCTTCCTTTGCTACAGGTTTTTGCTAATGAAACGCAAAAAATAATGTATGTCCTCAAAGAAAATTCAGGCAGATTCATACGAAAAAGATCTCGAAAATTGAAACTCCCGAATACAATCATTGGCCCAGAGTAATACATCTGAATCTAGCCTAAGGTCGATTTTAACAAAAAATCCGTAGAAATAAAACAAAATTTTCACCTATAAATGCTTGGATTAGATCGCTTTGAATTTAGCTATACCGGTGTTTCTAAGCATTTAGAAGAAATTTGTGTTTTTTCTCTATGGACTATTTTATTCAACATTTGTACGCAACCTTTCTTCATCAACTGTACTGTTGTCTGTACGTAAATATTAAAGATATCTTTAGGTTGTACAAAATTGTTTAATATTAACGCAGATTTATCAAGTTAAGTGAAAAAAAAAGTTTAAATAAATTATGAACAAGCAAATATGCACGAATAGATCGCACGAACTTGCTCTTGCATTTCAAGACCATTCATAGTGTGGCTATTACGTGTCATTTTTTTATCAATAAAATTATATTGAGGTTGGGGTCGAAATTCTGTATGGATCATAATTCTGATTTCAAAATTCTGCATGTCAAAATTCTGGTTATACAAAATTCTACATGAAAATTCTATTTTTTTCAAAATTTTGTATTTCAAAATTCCGTTTTTCATAATTCTGTGAATCTTTACATTATGGGTATTCATGCAACAGCGTAAAGTCGTCGTTAACTACGGAAAGTTTAAAATTTCGTAATTCTGTCACAATTTGTATGGAAAATTTGGACAGATTGACGAAGTTTACAACTTTTCCACGTTTACGACGGAAGATTTTGGAAAACAAAATTTTGATCGGACAGAGTTTTGTACAAACAGAATTTTGACATACAGAATTTTGCATTTTCAGAATTATGGCTAAACAGAATTTTGACCAGACAGAATTTACAATAATAAACAAAATTTTGACCAAACAGAATTTCGAAAACCAGAACGGGAAAGTATGAACAAAATTGCAACAAAAATAATTTTTTATAAAAAAAATACATACCTACATAGTTTGTTAGTGAAAGTTTTTGTGTGCAAAATAATAATAGTCTAAGAGCCGACAGCAAACTATGGAGATATAACCAAAATCGAAGTATGAGTTATTATATTATATTATACATGTATCGTGATATCAAATACCAAAGTCTGGAAGGTTTTATTTTCAGCCTTTGGGAGGGGCGGGGGTTAAAAAGTGCTAGATCCCATGATTTATTTCAAGGTTATAACCTTTTTAATTCATTTTCAAAAAATCGTATATGATTCCATGTAATTTTTTCTCAGCATAAACACCACAATCCTGATGGTCCGATTAATAGAACTCAAGATATAATCATATTACGTGAACCTTATAATCCCTTTTTTGGAGATTTTTTTAAATCGACCATCAACCAATTACAACACAGAGTCCTAAAGTTATGTGCATGAACAAATGAGAGTGATACCGATTTGAGTAAGTACTAAAATTAAGACAAGTTATACCGGACCGGTTCCAACGTAAGTAATATCATTTCTCCTAGGCTCTGTCGCATGCAGACATTTACTAACCGCATGCATAGCACATATACAGATTATCCTAAAAATGTATGGTTGTAAAATTTGAATAAAAATGAAAAAAATTGTAAGAATTAAAACGAAAAAAGTAGGTTCCATGCCAAGGATAGTACCTAGTACTTTAGTTTTAGTTGAAACAATTTACACAATTCATATCATTTGCAGTCCAATAAAATTGTTTGTGACTAAGTTGAAGATTCATGCATCTTAGTATGGTTAGTTGTGGGTGCGTTAGGAATCTGCAAAGGGCTAGAGGACAAATTATTTTTTAATTTTTAGTTCGTTTTTTGTTGCTGAGTAATAAAACTACTCATCAAGGTTTTTGTAGAAGAAACCACATTTTTTGTGATGTTTTTTTATGTACTTCAGCCGAATCCGTACTAAATTGATGAAGGAGACTGGAAATCCTCCTCACCGCGCATATGAAAGGATTTTTTTTAAAAGCTTATCGAAAGCTCAAATTATTATTTTAATGAACAGAGGGATAAAATAATAATTTTTATTGTTTTTTAATTGTTTCTAATTAAAATCAACCACTTTTAGGGCCTGTTTCACATACTCTGATTAAAGCTCTGATTTGTTATTTGACACATAAACTCTGAGGCAGGGTCATATAGACTTTTCACACCGAACCCAAAACGCGGTTTTCATGAAAATATCGGTTTTGGAGAAAAACCTAATGGAAAACACAAGTTTTGTCATTCATTTTTTGTAGCTTCAGGTTTTCGTAAGACACATGTTTTATATAAAACCAGTCGAAAACATGTTGGAATTCAGAGATGAACAAAACAAACATACCTTTTAATATGTTCAGTGCCTATTGAAATGTCAAAAAGAAACTGATGGGATGCTTTCAAAAGAAATTGCAAACAGCTGACGAAATTCTGTCATATCAAAATATAAAATTTGAACCTCAAAATAAATTAATTTATTTAAAATTGATAAATAATTGTTTGTGGCAAGTCAAATTATTCATATGGATCCTATTTATATAATAAAAAATCACCGTTTTTAGTTCAAAAAATGGAAGAAAATTAAAAAAAAATGGTGCGTGGTTTGTGTGAAAAAACTGGAATGTCAAACGAAAGCGTGTAATGCTCAGTGTGAATGGTTTTCGAGTTTTTGAAAAGTTTTCGCCGAAAACCGGTTTTGGGGTTCGGTGTGAAAAGCCCATAAGTTCACAAATAAAAAATAAAAAATAGTTTGTGAATTTATAACCCATTGCGGGGGGGTCATAACATCCTATCCTATCCTACTAATATTATAAATGTGAAAGTGAGTATGTTTGTTTGTTTGTGACCAGTGTTGCCATTAATTTTTTCAGAAATCTGCAATAATGACGAAAAAATCTGCAATGCAGATTTCTATAGAATTCTAAAGAAAAATATGTCTTCATAAACAAAATTTTTTATAAAAATGTTAAAATAAAATACCAATTGATTCAATTATTAAAAATAACATTGTTTCTTGTTTCTTGTTCTAGTGCATAGTAGAGTTACCTAAATGATTAAAGCATTTTATATTTTACTGAATAATTTTATGGAATAGAACTTTATATAAAGATGAAAGCATACAGCAAAATGATTGAAGATTTTTTAAAGGGGAAAAAAGAAGGACGTAGGTATGAGTGCAGACATAATCTGCGGTGCAGATTTTTGATTTTCAAAAGTCTGTGGACGGGATGAAAATCTGCAAAATGCAGATAAATCTGCACTAATGGCAACGCTGTTTGTGACGCTTTCACGCCTAAGCCGCTGAATCAATTATGATGAATTTTGATATAGAGATAGATGGGACTCTGGAAGCGTCAATAGGATACTTTTTTTTACCATATGAGACAAAAAAAGAAAAAAATATTTGGTACCAAAACAACTTAATATTATATAAGAAGCATATTCGCGTGTGTCCAGGGGCCTGAATTTGTATGTTTACACCAAATGGAAGGACATAAATACATATGAACATTATGTATAGTATACAGCAGCATCCTCACTACATAATGTATAGTGTAAGAGCCGGTAGAAAATTGTGTTGTTGAACGCATAGCCAAAATATGAGTACATATGTATGTACATAATACATATGAAGGGTCCATGAGAAAAACGGCTTAAGTCCTCTTGAATTGGTTCCGAGAAAAATGAAGTTGTAAATGTATTACTAAAATAATGACTAATTCAAAGAGAAATAAATAAAACTAACAATTTTTTTGTTGAACACGAAGTACTCAAGTAAGCAAACATATATTGAGTTTAACATCTTGAATTTTTTTGCATGATACGCTTACATGAGTCGAAAGGACCTTCGGCGTTTTAACCAAAATTTCGATTTTTTTTGTTTGAAATTTTCTTCTGAGAGAACCGGACATGATAATTGGAAACGGTTTTTTGCTTTTTATTCAGACACCTCTAGATTTTCAAAATAGAGTTTGAAAATAAAATAATTTTCACAAGCGTGACATTGGACCGTTTTTGCAATTAAATTTATTAGACAGGACCTCGACCGGATGTAGTTAGAATATCTAATTTTGTTTTGTTTTAATTATTTACCTGACATATCACTAGGTCTATTCACAAGTTTTTCTTATTTTAATATTGCTTTTGGAAAAAAGTTTTTTTAAAAGTGTACTATTTTGTGAGTTTTCAAAATCCTATGTGAAGAGAGCTATACTATATGAGATAGTACTCATAAAAATCTATTAGATGCCATCATTAGTTTAATTTTTTTCAAAAAGTGGACTTGAGCCATTTTTCCCCTGGACCCTTCATATGTACTTATATAAGGGTTTGTAGGTTCACGCATCTTGATATCGAATGCAAAAGTCTGGCAGGATTTTTTTTGACGCCCGTGCTTGGTACGAGGGGTTGAGAATAGAACTTTTCAAATGTTTGTATAAGGAGTAAAACTACTTCAATTCATTTATTTAAAATGAGAGATTGTGCTCTGGAATTTTTCCTAAGTCCACAAACTTTAATTTTATGATCTGAGGAATAGAACTCAAGTTATAACCCTCTAAGGCAAAGCTTATCGGCCTTATTTTTTGTTTTATTTTTTAAATTTCCAAATATTTCTCGATATGGTGCACCTTAAATGGTTATATCTCAAGTTCTTTTAATCATATCATCAAAATTAAAGTCTATGGACTCAGGGTTAATGAGTAATGACACAGGATCATTTCTTTTTTGAAAATTAATTAATGTGGAAAACAGCTACATATTTTCAACACCCCGTCCCCAAAAAGGGAGTCGAAAAAATCTTTCCATACTTATGAATTCAATATTAAAATGCACCTACAGATTCTCAAACTCATATTTTGGTTAGGTGTTCACCCAAAAAATTTGCTACCAGCTATTGGACTAATAGTGGGATATTCAGTTAGCAGCGAGGTAGAACCTATGACTCTGCAGTAAATACCTTTAAAAATTGGTGACCTTTTAGTTCTAAGTAATAGTTGCTGAATGGCTTTAGGTTTTGTTTCATTTGACCTAAAGCCCATTCAGCAACTATTACTCTGCAGTCAATATTTTTCATTTTGTAATAATTTTATCTCAATCTGTATTAACCAATAACCTGAAATAAATTAATTAATAATTTTTTCGTTAATGATTTCTGTATTGATCGACAACCAGAATTGGTTGACAAAATAAACATGAGCGCGAGCGAAGCCGCGGGTAAAGGCTAATAAGACTATAATTGTGAATTTTTCTTCTGTGGACTTATTACCCTGTGCCAATATTTATGTGTCGGATATCTAATCAGAACTTTACTGAGACATTGTGAAACAAGCCCTTATACCAAGAAAAATTGATTTAAAAAAATTTGCTTAAAAATTGAATCCAAAAAACCGGAGGCGAAACTATATCAAATTTCCCATTTTATTTGGTTTGAAAAAATTTGTGTAAAGTTAAGCCATTATTTCCGTTTCTTAACTCCAATTTTTGTTTGTTTTCAAAATGGAGACCATTTTCAAAACATCTCAAAAAAAAAATAATGTTAATTTTAGTGTAAGTATATACGAGTAAAGCGGGCCATTCACGTTAAAACTGTCGTAAGGACTGTCCGACAAATTTCAGTCGTTTACGACAGGTTCTATCGTGAATGTCCTTGTTGTACATCGGACCGTGCGACTAACGACAGGTTGGAAGTCCGTTGAAAATTTCAACGAACCTTAGGACACGACCGAATGGTCATATAGTGAATGGCAGTTTTTGAAACAGTCCTTGCGACCAAACTACTCAATCTGCGAATAATCTTCAAACTATACGCACGTTTTTATTTTGTTTCTAGGAGACGTAATAAATAAAAAAACTAAAGCGGGCCATTCACGTTAAAACAGTCGTATGGACGGTCCGCCAGACTTCAGTCGTATACAACGGGTTCTACCGTGAATGCCCTTGTTCTACATCGAACCTAGCGACTAACAACAGCTCGGAAGTCCGTTGAAAATTTCAACGAACCTTTCGACACGACTGAAATGTCGTATAGTGAATGGCAGTTTTTGAGTCAGTCCGGGCGACCGAACTACTCAGTCTATGAACAATCGTCAAACTATATGCCATTTTAGCATTGTTTCTAGGAGACAAAATAAATAAAAAAATAAAGACTAGCAGCTTTCTGAGAATTTTTCGGCATATCGTCCGTTGAACCGGGTCGCAACGTGTGTGCGTACTTTCGACCGAAGTTGCGACAGTCCTGTCGACAGTCTTTGCGACTGTCTTAACGTGAATGGCCCGCTTAATTGAAGGAATTTTTTGACACACCGTTCGTTAAACTGGTTCGCAGCGTGTGTGCGTACTTTCGACAGTCGTTGCAATAGTCCGATCGACAGCCTGTGTGACAGTCTCAACGTGAATGGCCCGCTTTTATAAAAGAAGAAAATTCGATGTGATTTTAAGTTCATATAAAAATCAATCCATAAGTGGCCTTTTTACCATCCAAAATATTAAACTTTGTCGATCAGAGTTCAGTTGCAGTCATAACTGTAATGTACGTACATAAGGCAGCGTACGCCATAAACTAATGTTGTTTGATTAAATAATGTTCTCGTAGATAAATATGGGCTGCGTAAATTCTCTACTACCTTGTAGCAGCAACTCAAATAACGAGTCATTAATGTTTTTTAATATGGGGTCACTATGGCGTATGTGGATTTTTTTTTTTTTAAACATCAGTTTTTGCAAATTATTCGATGCGGACTGCGATTAAGAAAATACATATTGTTATATGCACACATAATATTGAACTTTCCAAACTTCTGCAGGTAAAAGAATAGGTTGAGGCAAGAAAAGAAATTGAATATGGTGTGCCAACTCATCAGAGTTATATATTTGCTTTTTGTAGCTTAGTGTTCATAACTTACAATAAAAAACATTATATTTGATTTAGATATCTAGGAGTTGGTACATTTATTAAACCCTGCAAAGTTTTGGGCCAATACTAATGTCGTTTTTGATTGGATGCTTGGAGTACTCCTTTTTCAATCCTTTTACACTCCTACTACCAGCCCTGAATCTATGGGGGGAGCGAACCGGGGCCTGTGCCCCGGGCAGCAGCTTTCAGGGGTGCCAAATCCGTTTGCTTTTAAAAAAAATGAGAATTGCCGAAATGAAAAATGAGATGTGGCAATCTAATTTCAAAACTGTATTTCTCAGTCAGCCATTAGCAGTCACACTAACTACACTTTTATAAAATAAAAGTAAAATATAGTCTTTTAGGCTATTGAATAGACCGGAAATGAGAGGTGTGTATGAAGCAATACTTAAGTGCCACCTGCAAGAGCTTTTATTATTGAATATGTATGTTTGGCACATAAGAATGCTTAAGACCGAAAATTCTACTAATAGTCCAATCAACTTAGACTTTTTTTACTTGCGATATAGGTACTATAGGGCAAGTTTTGGATTCGTGCAAAAAAAAATTTCGAGATAACAATCAAACATGACATTACGATGATAGAGAACATGAAAAAAGTGGGTGGCACAATTCTGTCTGTCTGTCTGTCCGTACCTCAACCTACAGCCTAAGCCACTGAAGCGATTTTCTTCAAATTTTCAAATTTTGAACTTAAGCTAAGTATACAGTTCCTTGACGAAAAAAAACTACATGTATTTCTTATGGGAGCGATTTTTGCGAGAAAATTTTTTTTCGACGTTTAAATTTTTTTTATCGAACTGTGAACTACCCAAAGAAAACAAATTTTATATTCACCACGATTTTTTTTCGTGCAAAACAATGTCACTGACATTCTTTTTCCGAAAAAAAATTGCGTTTGGCATTTGTGTTTGTTTTTCCATGGATCAGTCTCATTGAGATTTTTTTTCGAAAGTGTAAACTGACGGCGAATAAAAAAAAAAATTTACACCACGGACATTTTTTCTTTGTGTAAAATATTTTTTTTCTCACCTTGAAGAATTTTTTTACTCAAAAGAACTGTATACTTAGCTTTAAGGTTTTTTTGTAACTCTCCAGAGGGGAAATTGAAATTTTTCTCAAAAAATAACGGTACTTGCCATACAACCGTTAAGGAAAAGCTTATTTATCTCAAAAACGGCTCCAACGATTTTTATAAAAAAAAATCAGTGTATTTTTGTAGATATGATATAAATGATAGAAAAAAAATCACCAAAAACATTTATTAACGGTACCTGTCATATAACGGTTTTTTTTATTTTTGGTTTTCTCATTAACCGCTCATCCGATTTCAATACAATTTTTTGCACAAAAGCTTTGTTAGAATATAAATAATACTGCATACCAAAATTTTTGAAAAAATAAATTTTGGATTTTTAAAAAAAGATTCAAATTTTTTTTTTGAAAATTCAATATTTCAAAAATGGGTTGATGAATTGTTTTGAAATTTCAGTTTTAATTGTATATTAATATATACTCAAAATTGCCATACCAATTTTTTTTTGAAAAATGTTACAAAAATTTTATATATAAAAAATTAATTTTTAAGAAAACGGCTCCAACGATTTTAATTTTTTTTTTTGCATATTTTGATATTTTTTTAAGTAATCAAATGGCATACTTTTTTTTGCGCTCTAAGTTATTTATCAGGCTGTTTTAACAATTAAAAGAACAATTTGAATGTTTTTTTATACTTTTTCTATAATTACTTGAATATTTTTTAAAGTTCTTAAGTTCCACACAACTTGAACATAAGAGCAAGTACGTGCGATCCAGTCGTGCATTTTATTTAGTAAAAGATTGGGGAAGCATTTTTTCTTGATCTCGTTAAAGTACCAAAAAGCTTAAGTCCAATTTTTCGACCGTCAACCCCTTGCAGGATTGCCGCTATATTTTTTTAAAGAGTGAATTCGTTTTTAAGGAATAATATCCGTAATTTTAAATTTATCGAAAAAATTAAATTTCCTACAAGAAGAGTAGTTCTACAATTTTTAATGCATGGTACTTTTTCAAAATTTGTTTATTTAACGAGTTATAACCAATTATAATAAAAAAATGGAGCTCACACTTTTTTTGTCATATATTTTTTTCCTTCAGTATTATGCGAAAATTTCTTTCAAAAGTTCTAGTAATCCTACGGTTTCGCTCTTAACATTTTCTGTTTATAAGCAATTGTTTACCAACTGTATTGCCTGAAAGGTATCCGCACATCATCATAATTAAGTGTTTTAAAAGTGTGAGTGGGCTTTTCTAAATATGGAAACCGGGAAGACTTTTTTATTTTTGAGTTCGTCGAAGTACTATAAGGATAGCTTAAATCCAAATTTTCGACCATCAATCCATAACAGGGTTGCCACTATCTTCAATTAAGGAATGAACTCGTTTTTCATAAATAAAACCGTATTTTTAATTTGATCGAAAAAAAAACAAATGCATTCCTGACAAAAAAATAAGTTCTACAAAATTGTTATGTGGTATTTTTTCATATTTTGTGTACTAAATGAGCTATAACCAATTATAAGCTAAAATGGAGCTCACATATTTTTATTCAATTTTGTGTTCAGTGCTACGTTAAAAATGTCTCCTAAAAGTTCTTTAAAAATCGTTAACTTTTAGTTTTATCTTAATACTTCTTTTAGTTCAAACAGTTGTTTACTTAATGTAGCACCTGAAAGGCTTCCAAACGCAGAATCACACTTAAAATATTGCAAGTAAAATTGTACCTCAAAAAATTTCTTGTTTTGAATCAATAGCAAGGTTCTGTTGTTTGTTTCGAAAACAAAATGTACTTTTTCACTCAAGATGGTGGAAGCTTGCAGAACAAGTATAATCACGTATTTGATATGCAAAATAACATTTATATATTTGAAAACCCAATTAATACCAGCTCGCAATTTACTCTTATAAACTGATATCTAAAAAAAATATTAATTTAAAATTATATAATTAAAATCTCTGCGCGAAATATTATGTGAAGAATCGATTGATCAAAAATAGAGATCGATAGTCCACATTATTTCTAATGATTTCCGATTTTTAAACCCATCCGTTAAAAATATAAAAATGGGAGCGGGTCAAAATTCTGGTTTCAAAATTCTACATTGCAAAATTCTGTTTTTTGCACAAAAATTCTGCTTTTTTTCAGTTCTGTCTTTTAAAATTCTGCTTTTCAAAATTCTGTTTTTCAGAATTCTGTATGGTAAAATTTTAAGCAATAAAATTCTGCTAATTCTGTTTTTCTCAAAACCGGTAAACTAAAAAATAATTTTTCAACGATATTGTTAGACAAATCAGTGCAACACTATCTTGCAATCTGAAAGAAATTTTGTTTTTGCTCGTCATTTATTTATGTTATTTTATTGCTGCACATATTTTTCTACCTACCACGAACTAGCTATATTTCCCTTTATTTTATACGTTAACGGGTAAATGAAGCTGTAATTGTAAGTGCAAAAGCTGTGTAATGAAGGCCTAGTTTACAAATTGATTGAGGTGAAACAGGAAACTAGTATGGTCGTTGGCTTACAGTTTCATGCAAAATAAAATCATTGCCGTCGCGCAATTTCATGCAAAACAATTTGCCGGGAATTATTTAGCGTGAGTTAGCACACCCTGTATATTATATATCTTAGAATACACAAATGTAAATAATTAGCTACATCCTATGTAAGCCCACACAATTATATCTTTATCATAAATGATTATGTATATATAAGAAGGCATTTCCCTACATAAGATACGGAATGTATATATATTGGTACGTAAACACAGTTGAGGGACTTAAGTGTAGATATCCAAACCCGATGGACATAAGTATCCAGGAGGATAAGAAACTTTAAGGCCGTAAAATAAGATATTTATATTAAATAAAGTGATAAAGGATTTAGATCCCAAACAAGAAAATATCTTTTATTTAAATAATACAAAGTGTATTATCAATTGGCGATCCTGCCAGGAGTTTAACATATTGTTTTACTCTAGTGAGCGGACCAAAAGGAAAAACTTGAAAGCCAACAGATCTAGCATAGCAGACGAGTAAGTAAAGTGATTTCCAGTGACATATAGTGTTATAAATCATCAAGTGTACATATGCATACACAAGTAGAATAAACAAAATTTAAAATAGATTCAGTGAACTAGTAATCAGTGTAATATACAACGAGTATAATCAAACAAGAGAGTGAAATTCTCAACTAAGATATATGAGACGATTGAAAAAACTGAAAAGCCAATTTGACGACAACCGACCAGAATTAAAAAAGAATTATGTCTGAGGCACAGATGGCAAGTATCCTTGCAAGACTTGAAACACTCGAGTTAAGTAACAGAGAACTCAAGAATGAAAATGGAGGTTTGAAAAATCTTTTAATACAACAAGATACTATAAACAAAGAACTACAAGCTAAATTATTAAATATAAACAATGAGATAAAATTAGTTCCAGACGCCCCAATGCTAAAGGAAACATCAACAACAACCTCAACATAATTACAATTTTCAACAACAAAATGGTGGTCACCAAAACAACAATCAACAATACGGGAATCTATTAAGAGACCAAGGTCTAAGACCAATGGAAGTCAACAATAGACAAATAACGACCGCACCACGTAATTTAAACAATAATTATAATCAACAAGGACATCGGCCAAACTTCAATGAATACCAAGGGAAGAGAGATCGCGAAAACAGCGGGAACTTCCATCAACAGAAACAACAAAGGATAAACAATTCACAACACCAACCGTATGATGACCAGGCGAGCACATATGCAGAAGATGGAGATATGGTAAATAATAATTTACGTTTAGATAATTTAAACTAGTAGATGGGTTGCTTTGTTTAGATTTAAAAAGTGAATTTACAAAAAAAAACAATATAAAATTTTGATTGACACAGGAGCAACCCATAATTACATTTCAAAAAATTGCGATTCTAGTATAAGTATTAAAATTAAACCAGTAAGAATTGGAACGATGCATGGCTTCTCCATGATCGATTCAAAAAAACAAATAAATATAATTCATAAAAGATTAACTTTCTACGAATTAAGGTATATCGAAGGTTTTGACATGATATTAGGTTTGGAAGGTTTAAGGGAATTAGGAGCAGAGATTGACCTGAATAGTATGACATTAATCACCATGTGTAGTGAGAGTCTAAACAATCAGGACTATAAATGCAACCACGTAGTAGGAGAAAATATAGAAAATAGGTATAAAGAAGAAATAATGAATTTAGTAAAGACTAATATAGGCATAGGACCGCTTCCTTTTACTAATACTATAGAATGTACAATACGTACAAAAGATAGTGAACCTATTTACGTAAAATAGTACCCTTATCCAATTTCTGACAATGAATTTGTGAATAAGGAAATAAGTACATTATTAAATAAGGGAATTATACAGAAAAGCAATTCGCCTTACAATAGTCCCATATGGACAGTTCCCAAGAAAGGTTTAGATTCGGCTGGAAGACCAAAACGACGTATAGCTGATAGATATCCCATACCTGACGTTAATATGACGATTCAGAATTTGGGAAAGGCTAAATATTTCACTACAATAGATCTTGAATCTGGGTTTCACCAAATTCTCATAAAGAAAGAAGACCGTGAAAAAACAGCATTCGCCATAAACGGAGCTAAGTATGAATTTATACGTATGCCCTTTGGGTTAAAAAATGCTCCTAGTGTATTTCAAAGATGCGTAGATGATATTTTACGAGAATATGTAGGTAAATTTGTACATGTATATGTAGATGATGTGTTGATATATTCCTCCTCTGCCGAAGAACATATGCAAGACATTCGAACAGTATTTACTGCATTAAATCGAGCTACTATGAGAATATCTGATGAAAAAAGTAAATTTTTTCAAACGGAGGTAGAATACTTAGGGCATATTATAAAAAATAACAGAATATCTACGAATCCAGACAAGATTCGAGCAATTGAAAACCACCCCATTCCTAAGAATGTTAAAGAATTAAGAGGATTCCTGGGACTAACAGGATATTATAGGAAATTTGTCAAAGGATACGCGGATGTCACGAAACCTTTAACCATTCATTTAAGAGGAGAAAATGGTGGTATATCTAAAAACCAAAGCAAAAAAATGTAACTCTCAATCTAGACCAAACTGTCATAGAAGCAGTAAATAAACTTAAGAACGCATTAAAAGAACAAGTAAAGTTATAACAACCGGATTTCAATAAACCTTTTGAACTTACAACTGACGCATCCAACATAGCTATTGGAGCCGTTTTGAGTCAAAATAAAAATCCAATATTTTTTTTAAGTCGCACACTGAGCGAGAACGAAGAAAAATTTTCTACAAATGAGAAAGAATTATTAGCAATAATTTGGGCTTTACAAAAATTAAGGAACTATATATACGGCATAGCTGATTTAACGATCTATACTGATCATCAGAGTTTAGTTTATGGTATATCAGATAAAAATCCGAATACAAAATTAAAACGATGGAAAAATATCATTGAAGATTATGGGGCAAAATTAAAATATATGCCAGGAAAAGAAAATGTAGTTGCTGACGCGTTATCACAAGTACACAAACTGTTGAAACAACAAGTACAGTCGCCACAATCCATTCTAGTGATTCTTTTAGACAAGAAGTCATAAAAACGGTAAGCCAACCATTCAACACATATGCGTTTCAAGTTGAGTTAATTCCAGATAAAGAAAACGGAATACAGTCAGGTATGATTTTTGAAAACAAACAACGCCACACGATAAAATTTAAAAATAGGAACGACCTCATATCTCAAATGAAAGAGATAATAAATCTTGCAAGGATTGTAGCTATACATACCACACCCGAACTTATTTACCAGATGGGAAAAACCATAAAAGAATCATTTGTTAAAGTAAAATTTATATATACTCCAAGGAAATTAGAAGATGTTACAGACAAAAACATACAAAACCTAAAAATAAGCGAGATACATAATCGTGCCCATAGAAGTTATAGAAATAACATACAAGAACTCATGGAAAGTTATTACTGGCCAGAGCTAAGGAAAAACGCAAAGGCATATAATAAAAAATGCGCAGCATGTCTTTTCGGGCGATATGATCGTAATCCTCCAAAAGAACCTCTAACCATATCACACATACCAATTATCGCCTTTGACACAAAGAAGAACTGAAATTCAAGATCAAGTTCAAGACCAAAGAATTTCTCAAATTCCATAAACGGGATGACTCGATGCTTCAACGTACGGTATTTTTAACTGAGCAAACGAAAATACAAAGCCATTAAAGCAAAGGTCGGGAAAGAAATCGATGGGCTCAATTCATCCCGATTTAAGAACGGTGAGGTTCGGAACAATGTGGTAAGAGGAACTTGGATTTCTTTTATTTAAATCATCGCCTCGTGCCTTGGTGAATCTTAACATCCCAAAAAGAGTATTTTATAAAAATAGTACCGCAGTATCACAGATATTAGAGTTACATAAATATCACATCCGGTACGAACAAAAACTACCACTTCATCAATAATTTTTGTGTGCAAGCTCTTTTTATTCTGTGCTAGGATCTAGTCCTAACAACCGCGTTAAAAGAATTTTTTATAAGCAACAAAAAACAAAAGTATGCGCGTGGATATAAAATTCGATTCTGAGTTTTTAACTCCGTTCGTGTTAAAATTTTCTTATGTGTGGTTGTAGTTGGACCAATCTTTTTCCTTTTGTATTGCCAGTTTTCAAGGAGGAATTTTTTAATGGGGCTTATTCATAGATGTTTGCTAAGCTGTTGCTAGGAAAAACTGGAGTTTATCCCATGGAAATTTCATTAGAAATAAAATGCACGACTGGATCGCACGTACTTGCTCTTATGTTCAAGTTGAGTGGGGCTTAAGAACTTTAAAAAATATTCAAGTAATTATAGAAAAAGTATAAAAACATTTAAATCGTTCTTTTAATTGTATAAAAAGCATGATAAATAACTTAGAGCTCAAAAAAAAGTACGCCATTTGATTACTTGAAAAAATATGAATATATGCAAGAAAAAAATTTAAAATCGTTGGAGCCGTTTTCTTAAAAATTAATTTTTTATATATAAAATTTTATAACATTTTTCAAAAAAAAATTTGGTATGTCAATTTTCAGTATATATTAATCACAACAAAAACATAAATGTTAAAAAAGGAGCCAAGTTCTTATTTGCACAAGAAACCTGTGCGTAAAAAGTCAGCCAAAAAAAGTAATGAGATCTAAAATATATGCCAAGTTTTAAGTTCATGAAGTTTAATATCAAATATCTTAAGAAGAGTAATATCGAAACAATTCCAAATCATGACAGAAATTTGGTAATTAATGATTACTGATTAAAATTTGGTGGGTTCACTGGTCAAGTTTTCATACATTTTAAATTTGTGATTAAGTAAGTATTTAAGAGAAAACTTGCCAAGTAAATCCACCAAATTTTAATCAGTAATCATTAATTACCAAATTTCTGTCATGATTTGGAATTGTTTCGATAATACTCTTCTTAAGATATTTGATATTAAACTTCATGAACTTAAAACTTGGCATATATTTTAGATCTCATTACTTTTTTTGGCTGACTTTTTACGCACAGGTTTCTTGTGCAAATAAGAACTTGGCTTCTTTTTTAACATTTATGTTTTTGTTGTGATTTCACTCCTTTTTGCAAAGACTAATTTTGCCAGGTGAAAGTTAAGCCCTACCGGTCTACAAAGTTTTATAACCGAACCGAAAATGCTCCATACAAATAATAGCAATTCTGATAAAGTTGGTGGATGACATCCCCCCCTGGATGGACAATCCAATTTTTCGATTTTTTTCCTTTCCAAGTACTTCAAGTCCTACCGACCTACCAATTTTCATCGTTCTACAACAATCGGAAGTGCTCTATATAATTTATAAGAATTTTTAAGAATGTGGGTGGATGCCACGCCCCCTAAATGCAAAATTCCAATTTTTCAATTTTTCTTTCTAAGTACTTTGAGCCCTACCGACCTACCAATTTTCATCGTTCTACAACAATCGGAAAAGCTCCATATAATTTATAAGAACTTTTAAGAATGTGGGTCGATGCCACGCCCCCTGAACTGAAACTTCCAATTTTTCGATTTTTTTCTTCTAAGTACTTCAAGGCACACCTACCTACCAATTTTCATCGTTCTACAACAATCGGAAATGCTTCATATAATTCAAAAGAATTTTTGAGAATGTGAGTGGATGCCACGCCCCCTGGACTGAAACTTACAATTTTCGATTTTTTTTTCTTCTAAGTACTTCAAGGCCTACCGACCTACCAATTTTCATCGTTCTACAACAATCGGAAGTGCTCCATATAATTTATAAGAACTTTTAAGAATGTGGGTGGATGCCACGCCCCCTGTATGGAAAATTCCAATTTTTCAATTCTTTCCTTTCTAAGTACCTCAAACCCTACCAACTTACCAATTTTCATTGTTCTACAACAATCGGAAAAGCTCCATATAATTTATAGAATATTTAAGAAAGTGGGTGGATGGCACGCCCCCTGAATAGAAAATTGCAGATTTTCGATTTTTTCCTTTGTATGTACCACAAGGCCTACTGTTGTGCGAAATTTCAAGTTTCTACGATGTCGGGAAGTGCTCCATAATTTTGATGATCTGTCAGTGAGTCAGTGAGTCAGTGAATCAGTGAGTCAGTGAGTCAGTGAGTCAGTGAATCAGTCAGTCAGTTACGGTTTTTGCGATTTTTGAAGTCCTATATCTTGGGAACTACTAATGCTAAGGAGTTGAAATTTGGTGAGCCACCTGGGTTTGATCAGTTCAGCAAATACTCCGAATTTGAAGTTTCTGACTTTATTGGTACGGAAGTTAGAGGGGGGTTGAAAATCGCCTGAGTTTGTTCCTGTAAAAAGGGTGTAGTGCCGCGAACTTGGCTGGGCACTACCGTGCCCTTTGATATACATTTAAAACTGAAATTTCAAAACAATTCATCAACCCGATTTTGAAATATTGAATTTTCAAAAAAAAATTTTGAATCTTTTTTTAAAAATCCAAAATTTATTTTTTCAAAAATTTTGGTATGCAGTATTATTTATATTTTAACAAAGCTTTTGTGCAAAAAATATCATTGAAATCGGATGAGCGGTTAGTGAGAAAATCAAAAATCAAAAAAATCGTTATATGGCAGGTACCGTTAATAAATGTTTTTGGTAATTTTTTTTCTTACTTAAAGGAAAATCATACCTACAATAATACACTGATTTTTTTTTATCAAAATCGTTGGAGCCGTTATTGAGATAAATAAGCTTTTCCTTAACGGTTGTATGGCAAGTACCGTTATTTTTTGAGCTAAAAAAAAAATTTCAATTTCCCCTCTGGAGAGTTACAAAAAAACCTTAAGTCCAAAATTTGAAGAAAATCGCTTCAGTGGTTTAGGCTGTAGGTTGAGGTACGGACAGACAGACAGACAGACAGACAGACAGACAGAATTGTGCCACCCACTTTTTTCGTGTTCTCTATCATCGTGATGTCATGTTTGATTGTTATCTCGAAATTTTTTTTTTGCACGAATCCAAAACTTGCCCTATAGTACCTATATCGCAAGTAAAAATCCAGTTTTTCTAGCAGCAGCGCAGCTTTGCTTAGACAACATCTATGAATATGCCCCAATATCTTCTTTCTTGTATTGGTAGAACATTTAAAGGGGTTCTTTTATCGCTGGCTTTGCTGTTGCATCGGGGACCTCGATACCGGTGATTCCAGTGTAGCCGGTGATCCACACGATTTGTATTGTATTGCTGTTTGATATAACGTGATCGCGTATTGTTTCGATGATTTGATGGAGTTTGAGATATTTTTCACTGCAGATATTGTAGATAGACTGTCGGAAAATATTTTTTTTCTGAGCACTTAATTGCCTTAAGTATAGCAAAATGCCTCGGCAGTGAATATTGATGATAAAGTTGGCAACATTCCTTTAGATAAGACTGAACCATTTTCGTCAACTACTGCATTGTGTGGCAATCCATTTTTGAGGTGTCAGTAAAAAGAAGGTTCCAACCATAGATAGAGAGATAGATAGATAGATAGATAGTAAATAATTTTATTTCATACAAAGGTTTAACAAAAACATTCTTTATGCTGGTATAAAATTATTTATGACAATAACATAAAGTTGCCTGTCAGGTTCAAAAAATTGACTGTTACAAAATTAAGCTTAGTGAGTTTATTAAACTATGAAAATTCATTTATAATTAGATAGCGATATTTTAGTGAAGCTTTCAAATACTTATAGAGATTTAGGTAGCAGCTGCCATTTAACACGTTTAAATATTGCGATCGGGAGAGTACGTCATTTCCAAGATATGTTCTTCTATACCCTTTGAAGACTGGGCAGATTCCAACGAAGTGTATTTTCAGAGGCATCCAAGTTGCAAAGTGTGCAGAGACCATTAGTATTTCTTTGAAAGGACCTTCCATTCAAATTGAGAAGCCCACTGCGAGTCTTCAAGATGAGACAAATCATATCACGAGGGGTTGAGTCGTCAAAGTAATTTGGCACTTCAGAATAAAGCAGATTGCAGTAATCATCGTGAAACTGGGATTGATTGGCATCGCTTATAAATTTGGTCCAATGTTTTTCTTTGAGCTTTGCTATTAGAATTTTATGCAATCCTTGCCACTCATGCAAACTCACGGTGAAAGTAAAATCTATCGATGTTTCGTGGAAAAGATTCAGCCACTCTTTAGCCCAAAAAATCTTCTTTCTTATAATAATTTCGGACAAAATCCTTGGTAGTCTACCATTGGGAAGATTAAGTGTTTTCCGGATATATGAAAAATGTAGGTTGAGAGTCGTTAGAAAGGCTTTAGTGAGTCCAGTTTCGATGTGTAGAACGTAATTGGGCGTGTTTTCTGGTAGAAGAAAACATCTTTTAATAAAGAAACGTTGTAGCTTTTCAACTTGTATGTGTTCGCTAAAACCCCATACCTGAGCACAGTACAGCATGATTGATCTTGTAGCAGCATCATGAATTTTAAATTTAGCTGAATGTTGAACTGACTTATTTCTTAGCAGTTTGGACCATGTAGCGTTAATGGAGTTTTTTGATGTTGCCAGCCTATTATTAAGATGCTCATTCCAAGACATATTGAAATTAAAAACGACTCCCAGATATTTATATTGGTTTGACACTGTAACTTCAGTGCCATTGAAGAACCATTTCTCACATGCAGCTCTACGTCCTCCATTTCGAAAAATTACTATTTCAGATTTTCCAAGATTAACTTCAAGACTCCACTTGTTGCAATATGTTATAAAGCTGTTTATTATTTCTTGAAGCTTTGAAGGGTCGTCCGAAAGAAGCACAATGTCATCGGCATATAAAAGGGCATTAATTCCAAGATCTTCAAAAAATAATCCAAAGGGTAGATTCTCATGGAGATCGTTTAAATATATAACGAAAAGCAGAGCACTTAAGACGCATCCCTGTCTGACACCTTTGTTGAAAGAGAAGAAGTCGGATAAATTTTTACCATCCCAAATAGCAGCTGAAGTATCCATGTAAAGTGCTCTAATAATGTTAACCATTTTTGAAGAAATTCCCACTGTAGAAAGTTTATAAAATACTGCGTTTCTATTAACGTTATCGAAAGCAGCTTTAAGGTCAATAAAAAAGGCATAGAGCTTCTTCTTCTGATTAAGTTGAATTTGTATAAGGCATGATAGATTATACACCTGGTCGACAGTAGAATAGTTAGATCTGTAAGCTGCTTGAAATTCATGAATTGTGTTATTCTCTTCTAACCAAGTTGTAATTCTGTTCAGAAGTACAGTGGTAAATATTTTATAGAGCGTGTCAAGAAAAGACAGTCCTCTATAATTAGACACCACATTTGCATCTCCTTTCTTGAACAATGGAAAAATAATCGATTTTGTGAACGATTCTGGAACGGTTGCAGTTTCAAATATTTCAACAAATAATTTGTGAATCTCGATGACTAGAGACGGGCTTGCATTTTTATAAAATTCGTATGGTATTCCGTCCATACCTGGGGCTTTAAGTTCTTTTGAAGTCGAAATCGAAGAGTAAACTTCATCAAGTTCAATGATGCGGTCTAACTGAGGCGACTGGATTCGAGGAAGACTTGCGCTAATAGAATCACAGGTTGGTGATGACGTTAGCAAGTTATGAAAATATGATTTGAATTCAGTAATTCCACGTATCTCTCTGGCAATCTTCCACCACTCCCTGGCTGAATTAACATGTTTTAAACTATTTGCTAAGTTTTGAAAATATGCTGCCTTCTTCATTTTACACAAACTCCGATATTTTTTGTTAGCAGAGTTGTAATTCTTCCTGCACGTATCAAGGTTAAACTTTCGAAACGCTTTGAGGTGTTTAAACGCTGCTTTCCTGGCCAAATAACAGGCTAAGTCAAACCAGGGCTTCTTGGGCTCAAACTTATTTTTTGGGTTACAGGTAGACCGTTTGCTTCATATATGCAGTTTTTGATAGCATTACAACGCACTTCAATGTTATTAGTTTCTGTTATTTTCAATGGAACGAGTGCCTCAAGATTTGTTTTATACATAGAGCATCTATTTTGAATCCACTTTATTCGAGGAAGGGTGTTCAAATTATTCCTACGAGTTGTTGTTTCAGCAGTTTGCAAAGTGCAAATCAGTGGCATGTGATCGGAGAATGTTTCACAACCTACGAACAAATCATTTACCATACTCGATGCGGCATAAGAAGGACAGCAATAGTCGATAACTGATGATCCTCTACTGCTTATAAATGTATATTCTCCACTTTTGTCGTTGTACCCTCGTCCATTCAGAATGTATGCACCAATATCTTCAAGAAATTCTATGAGACTGTTACAGTTACTATCGCAGGTTGAATCTTTTGAGCACCTTGATTCTTCAACAGAAGCTGGAGGAATAGAGTTGAATTCTACTGAACCTTTTGTACCGGTCCTTACGTTTAAATCACCACCGAGAATAAAGTTGTTGGAATCAAATGTTCAGAAAAAATTTTTCAAAGCCGCAAAGTCTGTATTTCAATGACTACAGTTCAAATAGATTGGTATCAAATTCAAAAGATTTCCATCAAAGTAGCCTCGCAAGATTACAGTGTCACCAAAATGTAAAAACTTTAGTTTGTAGATAGATTCGATGTCCTTCTTGTAGCCAAAAATACTAGCTAGCTCTCCCAAATTTATTTGTTTTTGTTGCAGGGATTCATATAATTTTGAAGTTAGAGAAGAATTTTTCGTAGTTCTTAAAATTTTCAGCTAATACAAAGGTTTCAGAAAGAAAGAAAATGTGAAATTTACAAATAAATTTAAAAAAATTACATAACAAAGATTTATTAACAAGACCAGCGACAATTACCATGGGTTTTATATTCGTCGTTATGGCTTTGTATATGTCATCGAAGGTGGAAGATTTCAGATAATTGCAGAGTTCCGTATTTATGGTGTAGCTTGGAAGGTTCTATTGTGATGCTTTTTTTGTCGAGGCTGAGGTAGACTCGTCGGTGTCCAGGGTTTATCCCAAAGAAAGCACAAAACTTGGGTTAAGAGTTTCAAACTCCTTTTAAATATTTTTATTTATTCAAATATTAAGTTCACAAGGTTTAATACAAAAGTTGTATAGCTTAACTAACTAACACGGTAGGTATTTCATATACTACAATGATAATGCTTATGATTTATTCTAACACGGTATTTCATATAATCTTACTAATAATCAGTACAAGGTAGGATTAAATCCCCGCCTCCAACGGCAAGTCGAAGGAAAGTCAAATCTGCTCCCGGCTCACAGATAGCGTCTACTATACACTCGAAAGGAGTCTGGCTCAGGCTGACAGACAACGTCTACTATGCACTCAGACGGAGTGCAGAGCAGAAAAGGCGGTTGGGATTCGGTCCCCGCTTCCAGCGGCAGGCTGAAAGAAAGACAAGTCTGGTCCCGGCTGACAGACGGCGTCTACTATGCACTCAGACGGAGTACAGAGCAGAAAAGGCGGTTGGGATTCGGTCCCCGCTTCCAGCGGCAAGCTGAAAGAAAGTCAAGTCTGGTCCCGGTTGGCAGACAACGTCTACTATGCACTCAGAGAGAGTGCAGAGCAGAAAAGGCGGTTGGGATTCGGTCCCCGCTTGCAGCGGCAAGCTGAAAGAAAGTCAAGTCTGGTCCCGGCTGGCAGACAACGTCTACTATGCACTCAGAGAGAGTGCAGAGCAGAAAAGGCGGTTGGGATTCGGTCCCCGCTTCCAGCGGCAAGCTGAAAGAAAGTCAAGTCTGGTCCCGGCTGGCAGACAACGTCTACTATGCACTCAGATGGAGTACAGAGCAGAAAAGTCGTTTAGGATTCGATCCCCGCTTCCAGCGGCAAGCTGAAAGAAAGTCTAATCTGGTCCCGGCCTACAGATAACGTCTACTATACACTCAGAAGGAGTATAGAGTAGAAAAGTCAATGGGAAACGTTCCCCGCCTAAGGCAAAGGCCAAAGGAAATACAATCGCGGTAAATAATATAAATAGTATAATTACTAAAAACGGAGGAGAAGCCTCAAAAAAACGGTACGAGATAAACTCAAAAATTCAGTGAAACTTCTGATGGTACACTTCGTACCCAACAGCGTGTCTCGGTTGAGTTAATTAATTTAATCCGTTCCAGAATAAATTAATTAAACTCACGGTCGGTTTTCTTCCTTATGTACACTAAATTGGTACACATACAACAAAGGCAGAAGACAATTTTGTTCGGAAATTACACTTCCCCATATTAAGTTTCCTGACAAAAGACAGTGTGAACTGGTAAAGGCGAATGGCAAAATACCACAATAAAAATATATTTTTATTTGATGACGACTTTTGGGTATTCCATCGTTTACTTTCAGTGATAGTAACTGACAAGTATAAACCGTTGCATAATTTCGGGGGTTGGTATGCGAACTTTCTGCGTTGCATATTTCGAAGATTTAATTGTAATTGTGAGTTTCGGTAATTAAAGCGGTGCGGTAAATGCAAAATGTAAATGAATTTTTGCCGGATAGTTCAGGTTGGTGTTGCAAATGTGCATTGAGGAGGTGAAATTTGTAACGCTTCGTTACACTCTGGTGGTTGACTGTGGCTCAAGTCATTAAGAGTGATTCGGATATTTAAATCCTTTGCTAATTTAAGTGCCTATAATCTATGTGAATAATTTCTTTGTGGTATGGTCTCCATGTTGTGTATTCATATGAATTTTTAATCAATAAAAAATAAAATGATTTAAAAAACAATTTTAATTTATTAAACTTAATTGTATCACAACATATATTTTTAATATAATTAGCGAAGCGTTTCGGTTTCAATGAAGCATCATCGGGCTGATCGATGATTCCGCAAATTAAGCCCGATGATGGTTCATTGAAACCGAAACGCATCGCTAATTATATTAAAAATTTTATGTTGTGATACAATTAAGTTTAATAAATTAAAATTGTTTTTTAAATCATTTTATTTTTTATTGATTAACATATTATGTATATAATGTATGTATGCAATACAAATCTCAAACTACTTCTTCTTTCTGCGACAAGTTGAAAATTGAGGTACTTTGAATGTTTCCGAAAATCAACAAAATTTCTGTCTCTTATAAGTACCCAAAACATACTTTTCTTATCGTCTTTGATGCGTTAAGTTCGAATCTGGCCTCAGAACATTTATAGGTATGTACATACTACTAGGTTTGTTTCTTTACTTTTGGGATAAAGTTTGGGAAAAAGTTTGGGGTTGAGCTTTCTGATGTTGTTGTTGTAATGTTTAACCAGAAATGAAAAGTAAGGAAACACATTTGGGATGTTTCTGGTTTGTTGCAGTTGAAATTACCTATTTAACTTCATTGCTGGTTGGCTCACCGCATACAAAATTATACAATTTCAATTATTTTTACATGCACTTATCATGTTGGGATCTATTAAATGATAAAGGAGAAACATTTTACTTTATATTTGCCTCCATTGTATCATTTTCATTTAATTTAATTTGATTAAACCATTAGTACGCTACTTGAAACATTATTTCAAATTTATCAATCAACTGATTTCTTATTTGAGAAGCAAGAAAGTGCAGTAATTAAAAGGTCTGTTTCTTTACTTTTGGGATAAAGTTTGGGAAAAAGTTCGGGAAAAAGTTTGGGATTGAGCTTTTTGATGTTGTTGTTGTAATGTTTAGCCAGAAATGAAAAGTAAAGAAACGCATTTGGGATGTTTCTGGTTTGTTGCGGTTCAAATTACCTATTTAACTTCATTGCTTGTAGGCTCACCGCATACAAAATTATGCAATTTTAATTCTTTTTACATTTAATTAATTCTTATCATTTTGGGCTCCATTAAGGAACAAGGAGAAACAATTTACTTTAAATTTGTCTCCATTGTATAATTTTCATTTCATTTAATTAAATTAAACCATATTATGTACGCTACTAAAAAATTTAATTTCAAATTTTTCGATCAGCTGATTTCTTGTTTGACAAGCAAGAAAGTGCAGTAACTTAAATGTTCGGGTAGATTCTTGCTGGAGGGGAAATGAAAAAAAGTCAAAAGCTCTGGCATTTTTGTGCCAGAAAATAGTAAAGAAACACGTTTTGGGTAGATTTGGGATCCCGCGGGCGAGTAAAGAAACAGACCTAAAATGTTCGGGTAGATTCTTGCTGGAGGGGAAATGAAAAAAAGTCAAAAGCTCTGGCATTTTCGTTCTAGAAAATAGTATAGAAACACGTTTTGGGTAGATTCGGGATCCCACGGGCGAGTAAAGAAACAGACCTACTACAAGGCAAACTTGGCATTTCGATGATAAGAGAACGTGAAAAAAGGCGGACCCAGAATTCCGTCTGTCTGGCTGTCCGCACCTCGATCTACAGCTTAAACAGCTGAAGCTATTTTCTTGAAATGTGAGAAATTTAGGTCTTTGGGTAGTTCCCTAGAGGGGAAATTGAAAGCTTTTTTTAACGATACGTGCCACAAAGTACAAAAATAAGCGCCACCCTAGTACATATAAATGAATCCCCTCAATATTATTTTGCATCTTCTTGATTGACATACGAATTGAAAAAGCTACAGCTTCAATAAAAACTTTGTGTGTGCAAATTGTTAGTACCAAAGTACATTTTTTCAATTAACAGATTTACATAAATATAAATGTTCAAAATCACGAAGCCGCAGATATCACAGGAACTTGTAGAAGTGAAGTAAAAGATAGAGATTCAAACATTTCAATGTTTGTAAATAGATATGTATATAGATACCAACAAAAAAACTTTCGAATCTTCACTTCCGTCATGCGTTCACTTGCTGTCTTGCTGACATACTGACACATTTTTTTGCTCACGTAAAACCAATACTTGCCCTATAAAGCGAGTAAATTGCAATTAGCAATGTAAAACAAACCAGATATAATTTGCTTTTATTAATACAAAAAACAAAGTATTCAAGGCTGGTGGATTGTGTATCAATTACCCGCAAACACTGTTTTTTTTATTCATGTTTAAATTATTCATAGAACGAGTTTTTGTTGTTTTTTTTTATTTATTTGATTCAACTTAATATTATAAATAAATACATTTCACTTCTTAGTAGGTACATTTAGTTGGGTTGCAATAACCGATTAAAAGATTTGTTTTTTTTTTTAAATGCCAAATTCAGTGCTGATAAATATATATATACAAAATGTTTAGTGTTTGAACAAATTAAGTTATTTCGACTATATATATTTATATACCTATTCTCTATAAAGTATTTTCAATCAACTATTTTTTGAATTTATTGACCAGCTCTGTTCTTCGGTACTGACAAATTTTAAATAAAACAAATTTCCCAAAAAACTGATGGCAGCTGCCAAATAGAACACATATCTCCACTGTGCTAGTGTATTATTGCCACTTATAATCAAGCCTGTAACATAGGGGCTTAAAAAGCCTGTCATACATCCGATGGTGTTAGTTAAACCATACATTGTTCCTGCATACTTTGGGCTTAGATTAATGTGATTCAATTGAATACTGGCGTAAATTGCCCCACTAAATGATCCCACTCCAGCCAGCATAAACATTACCCAAACCCCACTACAATCGACCAGAGCAACCCCAATCAAACCAAGTGCCGGAATAACCATTGCAATAGTGTTCCACAGTCTATAAGAATTCACCAAGGATATTTTGGTATTTTTAAGTAACCATTCTGCCACTTTCGAACACACAACTCCCATAATATACGTTGTGAGACATGGAAGACCACTTAATGCTGAATTGGACTGAACGTCGAAGTGGAGAATTTGGCTCATGTACGTAGGTAGCTCTGTCATTAAGGTAAACAAACACCACGACCATCCGAATTGTGTAATCACAATAGCCCACAAAGGAAGGCAAGTCAGAATCGACAGCCAAGGAGTTGTCATCACTTCGTCATCATTTTGTATTGGTTTCACAGCTCGTTCGATGTAAGTCAATTCTTCAATTGAAATCCTTGGATGAGTGTTCGGCCATTCATAAACTAGCCACATCCAAAAACCAAACCACACCATTCCAAGAATGCCGAATATATAAAAAGCGAGTGGCCAACCGTCCAGAAACTCCAACAAACACAACCATCCAGCCATTGGTAGTGAAATAAAGGTTCCTATGTAGGAACCGCAATACACCATGGCCGAGAAAGTGCTTCTCTCTAATGGAGGAACCCAATGTGACAACATTACATGTATCGATGGGTATGTTACTCCTTCGCATAATCCCGCTGCAAAACGTACTGCCACCATGGCTATAAGATTCCAACGTGCAGCTAACGGTGTTAGGAGAGTAAAAACCGCACAAGTTAAAACTCCTATTCCGTAGATCATTTTTCCTCCATAAATCTCAGCCATCCGACCACCGGGAATCTGTGTTAAGGTGTATCCATAGTAAAAAGAACCCAAAACAAGTCCCTGTGTTGTTTCATCCCAATCAAATTCACCTTCAACGTGTTGATGATTATTTGAAATATTTCCCAATGATGACGAACTCTTTGGACAAGTTTCATCGCCTGTGGAATTATTGATATGAGGAATGGCTGTTTGATTTACCATTGTAACAATTGCTATTGATAAATTTACTCTCATTGAATAAACAACAGCGAATCCCAGGAATCCCATGAAACCAAATATGTGACGAGCTTTTGGGAAATTACCATCTTCTGTTAATAAAACAAAAAAAAAATAATACAAGAAATGAAAGTAGGATACATTATTTTCTGTTTGAGATTATATTTATTTCTTTGTCTTTAAGCACCTTGGCTTTGATTCTCGGACTCTACGGTAGTGGCTGCCATACGATCGAATTCAAAATAAACTGAAATGCATTTGAAAACTTTCACATGCGAATTTTTGTTTTGTTTTCATTTTTTCTCAATTCATTAGGTCTTAAAGGTTAGTATTGTTGTCTTGAAAAATTATAACAACAAAAATTAGTTTTTAATTGAATCGATTAATTTAATTCTATGTAGGTAGATATTGTCGGATTAGAATGAAAAGAGATTATTGTCAATAGAAAAGATTTCCCTCGAGTTGTCGAACCAGTTGAACAAGTAATTCTTACACGATGAGTTGTAAAGTTTCCTATTAAAAAGCAGTTTGTCTAAAATCAGTGGTTTCATTTTCTAGTCGGCGAACGTATGATTTGTAGGAGAGGCTTGAGAGATAATCAAGAACCTGTTCGCCACACACGGAAGAAGCATAGGGCTTTCCTTCTTTGGATACTTTTGTCTGTCTCTAATTCTCATTATTACTGTTTGATTCAGAGTAAAAAAAAAAAGCATTTTGTTACCCAAATTCTTGACCTCAAAATATTCTGAACGTCCCGAACTTCGAACAAGTCCACAAGTTGGCTGAAATTTATCAACTATTTAACAAGTTTATTCCCTATTTTGTAAACTCTTACAGCCCTAACAAAAATTGACATCTAAAACTCGAAATCTCGAAAACTTGAAAGTTTTAGATGTCAATTTTTATTTGAATAATACCAATATGTTCAAAACCTGAAACTCGAAACCCCTATAGAACTAGTTTTACATTCAAACTAGTTTTGAATCGTGTCAATAATAGGGCTGTTATTGCTTCAAGTTACAGAAAGGGTGGATTTATGAAATTTTCCACTTATTGAAAGAAGCCAAAACAATTGTTATACATAGTTCTCCTAGACCCTAGACTTATTATTCCATGTAACATTGTAGTGATCACTCTCTGAGTCAAACAACAATCAATAATAAATCATTAATATTGTTTGCAGATATGTACATCTGATACATAATATCGTAGGCCAATTCTCTGCAGTCTGCACATGAACAATTTCTTACTTACTTAGTTATTATTAGTTAAGTCGTCGATGATTCGTCCGATCGCTAATATCTTAATAAATTAAAACGTTAAGATTAAGTATTAAATTTGTTATTCAGAACTTAAGCTAAATAAATTGGATTTAATGTGAAGACATAAAATATTCGTTTCACTTACCGTAATACACGTCAACATACATACATTTTAAAAAGTTAATTGACTTGTTCAACAAGCATTTTATGTATTGTGTTTAAGGCCCCTGGTATTTGCTTGTTTTTGAAGTGCCATCAAGAACGTACGACTATTATGTTCTCCCTTTTATTTTCATAGAACTCTAAAAAATCAAATTGTGATCATGATAAGGTTATAATTAGATGAACTTCCAAGATTATTTCTCGAAAAATGCCGGCTTAACTTAAATTTTCTATCTTTAAAACTCAGTGATGTATTTATAGGTAGATATATACCAAAATACATACAGTGTGTCAAAAAAATATCTGAGTGTAAAATACATAGGTACCTAATAATTAGATAGAATTGGCCAAAAATTTACTAGTTAATTGTCTTTAAGTAAATAAAAATGCAAGACTGGGTCGCACGTACTTGTTGTTATATTCAAAAGTTTAAAATGCTTTAACTGAAGAAAATTAATGCCATCTCAATTTATAAACGAATATAAATTTATAGGAACAAATTTTTGCAAATCGTTGGAGCGGTTTTTTAAAAAATTATTTTTTGTATATAAAATTTTCAAAGCATTTTTAAGGAAACATTTTGTAATTGTAGGAGTCTTTTTTTTTAGAAAAACGAGATGTTCTTCAATGGTTTTTTAACATTTGTATGGAAAGTAGGTATCACTATGTTTCCATAATAGTAAAATATTTTATAAACTATTCTTAAAAGTGTTAAAAAATTGTTAAGTATCGAATTAAAAAAAAATCCTTTGGGTTATTTTCGAATACTTCAGTTTTCAAAAAAATACTTTTTTTATAATTTTGAAACACGAAATGCTATTTAAACTCTTTGAAAGGGTCTGTGTAAAAAATATAAAATAAGAGCAGTATCTCATCCTGATCCATCTTCTGGACTTTCACAACATCTTCGTGATTCAGATCATGTTTGCTCCATAAAAAACATAGAACGTCAAAATTTTATTTAATAAAAACAAATAAATTTATATATAAAAATATACTGTGGATCTTTTAATAACAAGTGTTCTTTTTATTTATTAATAGTAAAAAATATATTAAAATCAGGCGCACCGTTTTCAAGGAAATCGAAAATCAAAAAATTATTCTATTCCATTTTTTTAAAAAATGGTTGCCCACCCAAAGGTAGCATCCACTTAAAGTAATCAATAGACTTTTAAGAACATTTGTGGAGCCGTTTTTGAGAAAAATAAAATTTTGTAAAATTGCTCAAAAAAATGTATGGCAGATGTACCGTTATTTTTGGTTCTAAAACGTAGAAATAAAACAAAATTTTCACCTATAAATGCTTGGATTAGATCGTTTTAAATTTAGCTATACCGGTGTTTCTAAGCATTTAGAAGAAATTTGTGTTTTTTCTCTATGGATTTTTTTGTTAAATTCAACTTTAGACTAGATTTGGATCTATTACTCAGGGCCATTGTATCGTACATAATATACGATTCTCACTTTAATATTTTAATTTTTGCGAACTTCAAACTATTTTATTCAACATTGAACTTGTTTGAATTTTTGTACGCAACCTTTCTTCATCAACTGTACTGTTGTCTGTACGTAAATATTAAAGATATCTTTAGGTTGTACAAAATTGTTTAATATTAACGCAGATTTATCAAGTTAAGTGAAAAAAAAGTTTAAATAAATTATGAACAAGTAAATATGCACGAATAGATCGCACGAACTTGCTCTTGCATTTCAAGACCATTCATAGTGTGGCTATTACGTGCCATTTTTTTTTTATCAATAAAATTATATTGAGGTTGGGGTCGATATTCTGTATGGGTCATAATTCTGATTTCAAAATTCTGCATGTCAAAATTCTGGTTATACAAAATTCTACATGACAATTCTGTTTGTTCAAAATTTTGTATTTCAAAATTCCGTTTTTCATAATTCTGTGAATCCTTACACTATGGGTATTCATGCAACAGCGTAAAGTCGTCGTAAACGTCGGAAAGTTGAAAATTTCGTAATTCTGTCACAATTTGTATGGAAAATTTGACAGATTGACGAAGTTTACAACTTTACCACGTTTACGACGAAAGATTTTGGAAAACAAAATTTTGATCGGACAGAGCTTTGTACTACAAACAGAACTTTGACATACAGAATTTTGCATTTACAGAATTATGGCTAGACAGAATTTACAAAAATAAACAGAATTTTGACCAAACAGAATTTCGAAAACCAGAACTCCGACCCGCTCCCATTATATTGTTAACGGGAAAGTATGAACAAAATTGCAACAAAAATGATTTTTTATAAAAAAAAATACATACATAGTTTGTTAGTGAAAGTTTTTGTGTGCAAAATCATAATAGTCTAAGAGCCGACAGCAAATTTTGGGAATAGAGATATAACCAAAATCGAAGTATGAGTTATTATATTATATTATACATGTATCGTGATATCAAATACCAAAGTCTGGAAGGTTTTATTTTCAGCCTTTGGCAGGAGCGGGGGTTAAAAAGTGCTAGATCCCATGACTTATTTCAGGGTTATAACCTTTTTAATTCATTTTCAAAAAATCGTATATGATTCCCTGTCATTTTTTCTCAGCATAAGCACCACAATCCTGATGGTCCGATTAATAGAACTCAAGATATAATCATATTACATGAACCTTTATAATCCCTTTTTTGGAGATTTTAAGCAAAAAAAAATCAGCAAAAAAGTCTCCACAGAAACGCCAATAAGGTTTGCTTAAAATGGTTAAATCATGGGTCCTATTTATCGGATCACCAAGATAAAAGCCTTGAGCTTTAGGGAAAATGACAGAGCATCATTTACATTCTATTTTTAAAGGTGAATTGAAGTGTTAATGACCCTACCATATAAAAAGGAAACCAAGCGGATTGTAAGCCCCCACCAAAGGCTGCGAAAAAAACCTGCCAGACTTTTGTATTCGATATCGCGATACATGTTCCTTCATACTCCGATTTTGGTTATACCTCCACTCGCAAGATCTGCTGTCGGCTTTTGGTCTATATAAGATATTAACGATATATACATACAAACTAACATACATACTGTTACGAATACTGCCCAAGGTTGAATGCAGTCTTCGTCAATGCTGAGCTGAATGCGATACAAAAAAAGAAGAATGACAGCTACGATTGCCAACAGCTGCGCATAGAAATTAATTGTAAGAGAAAAGTCGAGAATAAAAGACACGTGTTGGATCTAACCCAAGAAAAATTTTATTGCGTTTTATTTTTCATAAATTATTCGGAATCTCATCCTAAAATTTATAACATTGGTGTCAGAAGTGGGATCTGAAGATGAGTGAAGAATTCTCGCAAAAACTGGAAGAAATTCTGACACAGCTTTCGACGCTTAGTTTGAGCATGTCGCAACAGCGCGATGAAATTGCTCAACTCAAAAGCAATCACCAACGTCAAATGGAAGAACTCCGTACGATGGGAGGAAGCACATTTGTTGAAAAAGTGTTTCAGTGCTCTACACCTACCGCAGGTGCAGGAAACTCTGCAGACAACACCGTCGTGGAAGTTCCACCACCAGCTAACCATGTAGACGCAACCCTCAACATCGGCTCAAAGTCCAATGCGACTTCTCGTTCTAGTCAGTGCAGCGCTTATGGAGGCTGTCACCCTAGGATTGTTCCACAGCCTTTTGACAGTCAAACAACAGACTGGCGAGAGTACCAAATTCAATTTGACATTGTTTCCGAAGCCAATGGTTGGAATTCTAAAGAAAAAGCACAAGCTCTCGCATCCCTATTACGAGGCGAAGCTATTTCAATTCTTGGAAATTTGAGCTCAGACGAACGTTCTGACTACGATAAATTATCTTCTGCCTTACAGCTTAGGTTTATTTCACAACAAAAAAATATTTCTCACGCTTCTTTTCGTTCCAGACGCCAACGCAACCGAGAAGATCTTGGAGCTTTTGCAAGCGATATTCAGCGTTTGACTCGAATCGTGTCGGCGACTGTCCACCAGAAGCTCAGCAGCGTATTTCAGTGATGCAATTTGTTGATGGCATTGCAGATCGTGCTATACAAGATTTAGTTCGAATGGCTGACCCAAAGACCATGTCTGATGCTGTTAACAAAGCAGTTTCGGCAGAAGCAGCTCATATCGCAACTCAAACCAGTCATCATGCTCGGTCTGTGGAATTGTCCACGGATTCACCTCCAAAGCAAAACTTGAGTAATTCAAATCGTAAAAACAATAATGAAGCTGCAAAATTTCCTTCGGATTCGGGAAACGCTCAGACGTCGGTGCCAAGGGGTTAACACCGACAACGTCACCCTCACCAAGCCCCCAAATCTACAATGTCCAATCCGAAAGCTCATCTACTGGGTTTACAATCCCTGTTTCTTTTGGCTCTGTGCCCTGTCAAGTACTTGTGGATACTGGGTCCTCCGTTACACTAGTTCATCGTGATGTAGTACCTAAAAATACACGCCTTCAACAAGGAAACACAGTTATTCAAACCTTGTGTGGAAATACCTTTCATATCTCTCAGGTCTGGCGAACAACTGTTAAAATCGGCACTTTTCCAATTAAATCGAATGTAATGGTCATCGATTTCCCTCTTCCCGCGGGGAGCCAAGGAATTCTCGGAATTGATTTGCTGACAGCTTCTAAGAGTGTGCTAGATTTCTCTGGTAATTTTATGTCCATTGGTGGACATCAAATTGCACTGAACAATGAAGAAACACCGACTCCCAGTTCAAGCTCTGTTAAAAAGAATATCAGGGCTATTTTTTTGAAGACTTCGGATACTTACCTAATACCGCCACAACAAGAACAATTTGTTTTAACAAGAACTTCTCGCACCGCGCCTTCTGAAGGTTTTGTTTATCCTTTTGGAAGTGACCTGCCAAATGGAATATTAGTTGGAAAATCATTGAACTGCAACAACAACGGTACGGTAGTAGTGCGTGTTGCTAACCTCGCCGACCATGCCGTTACTCTACCCCGGAATACTCCGATCGCTACTTTTGAAGACGTCAAATCTAGTTCTCAAGTTCAAGACACCCCAGAGATTGATGAACTACCTGCATTTTTGGAAGACCTGTTTGTGAAGTCAATAGTGAATTTAAAACCAGATCAAGCAGAGCAAGTTAAATTATTACTTTGTGAATTCCGTGATGTTTTCTCTAGTGGTCCAGATGATCTTGGCAGAACAAATGTGGGTCATCACAAGATAGACGTAGGTTCAGCGAAACCAATCAAACAGCCTCCACGTAGACTTCCACTAGCGAAGCAAGAAGAATCACGAAAAATAATCGACAACATGCTGCGGCAAACATAATAGAACCTTCTCATAGTCCGTGGGCATCGCCCATTGTTATGGTTCAAAAGAAAGATGGGTCCACGAGATTTTGTGTAGACTATCGTCGATTAAATGACGTGACAATCAAAGATTCTTTCCCGTTAACTCGCGTGGACGATGCACTAGATGCTGTTGCTGGTTCAGTATGGTTTTGTACTTTAGACTGTCAGTCAGGTTATTGGCAAATTGAAATGTGTCCAGAGGACCGCGAAAAGACGGCATTCGTGACGAGAGATGGTTTGTGGCAGTTTTTAGTTATGAGCTTTGGCTTGACTAATGGACCGGCTACTTTTGAACGAGTAATGAAAAGAGTTTTGAGCGGACTGTCATTCGATGTTGTCATGGCTTATTTGGATGACCTTCTGGCACATGGTAAGAGTTTTGAGGAAATGCTTGCTAATTTACGTCTCGTTTTCAGTCGACTGAGAGAAGCTGGACTAAAAGTTAATCCCAAAAAGTGCCACCTGTTTCAAAAAGAAGTGAAATTTTTGGGCCATCTTGTCAGTGAAAAAGGAATTCTACCTGATCCGCAAAAGCTTGATGCAGTGCAAACTTGGCCGATTCCTAAGAACGTGTCTGAGGTGCGGAGCTTTGTTGGTTTGTGCACTTATTATAGGCAATTTGTGCCTCATTTTGCCAGCATTGCACGTCCTTTACACCAGCTTACAGAAAAAAATGTCAGTTTTGATTGGACAGCTGAATGCGATGAGGCTTTTACAAAGCTAAAGCATTGCCTCACAACACCACCAGTTTTGGGTCATGCTCTTCCTGATAGCGATTTTGTTCTGGACACTGACGCATGTGACCATGGAATCGGAGCGGTCTTATCCCAGGTCCAGGATGGTGAGGAAAAGGTTATAGCTTATTTCAGTAAGGCGCTAAGTAAGCAAGAGCGAAACTATTGCACTACTCGTAAGGAACTGTTGGCGATGATTAAAGCGGTTGAACATTTTCATGTTTATTTGTTTGGCCGGAAATTTTTGATACGCACCGATCATGCTGCTCTCAATTGGTTGTTATCTTTCAAAAATCCTGAAGGTCAGTTGGCACGTTGGATAGAGCGACTGCAGCAGTACAATTATCACATTCAACATAGAGCTGGAAAGTTGCATCTTAATGCTGATGCTTTATCAAGACGACCATGCGCTAACCAGGTATGTAATCACTGCGAATCAAAAGAAAATAATTTTGGTCTGAATGAAACCAAGTCAGTTAATGTTGTGATTCAAATAAACGACTTAGTAGATTCCAAACATTTGATAAAGTCGCAACAAGAGGATCCCGTGTTATCTCAGGTTAGAAAGTGGGTAGAAGATGGTACCCGTCCAAGCTGGAATGATGTTTCAGGAGGTTGTAATGTTTTGAAAGCTTACTGGGCTCAGTTTGCGGCCCTTTCTATTAAGAACCAGATTCTTTACAAGAAGTGGATACCCACCACCCGAAAACAAAACCAGTTATTACTTCCTGTAGTACCAAAATCTCTGAACAGTAACGTGATAAAGATGTTTCACGACTCGCCCTTTGGTGGGCATTTTGGTTCTACCAAAACATTTAATAAAATGAGATCCAGATTTTATTGGGTTGGAGCCAGGAAAGACGTTGAGCAGTTCTGTGCCGAGTGCGATATTTGTGCTTCGAAAAGAGGCCCAAAAAGCAAGACCAGGGGTGAACTACAAATCTACCTTTCGGGTGAGCCATTCCAAAGAGTCGCAGTGGATATTTTGGGACCACTTCCATTAACCAAGAGAAAAAAATACTGTTGTAGGTTTGGCAGCTACCCGCTCTAGATGAGGTAATTTTTCTTCTAGAAAGCCGAAGGCTAGCTTACTGAACAGTGGAAGTACAGACTCATGGGCACACAGATGTACAGACAGAAACAAAAATGTGTGAAGAAGACAACTTTGTTGGACTTTTTTTTATCATCGTCCTAAACATTTTTGTAAACTGAAACCGTTACTTTTCCTTTAGGGTTAGTAAAAAGTAAAAATTAAATTAAATTTTCTATGGTTTAATTTATTCCAACATATTATAAAAACCATTTAATTTAATTTTAAAATTGTTATTAAAAGATCAATTAAGTTATAACTTAACAAGCCAAATTGCATTCCATTATCTATGGGTATAGCTCAAGTTCATAAAAATCTACAACAATAGGAAATATATAAAATTTTCATGAAATTTAAAAAAAATTCTCATATTAAAATTCGATACAAATCATTAAAGTATTTACATAATGCAGGTAAAATAGTAAATACAGAAAATTCTTGGAAAAATACTTTCAGTCCTGAAACTTGTGAAAAACGATTCATTTACCATAAGAATTAAGAAAAATCTATCAAAAGTTTTTAAAATCGACCAACAACCAATTACAACACAGAGTCCTAAAGTTATGTGCATGAACAAATGAGAGTGATACCGATTTGAGTAAGAACTAAAATTAAGACAAGTTATACCAGACCGGTTCCAACGTAAGTAACATCATTTCTCCTAGCTTCTGTCGCATGCAGACATATACTAACCGCATGCATAGCGCATATGTATACAGATTAGCCTAAAAATGTATGGTTGTAAAATTTGAATAAAATTGAAAAAATTTGTAAGAATTAAAACGAAAAAAGTAGGGTCCATGCCAAGGATAGTACCTAGTACTTTAGTTTTAGTTGAAACAATTTACACAATTCATATCATTTGCAGTCCAATAAAATTGTATGTGACTAAGTTGAAGATTCATGCATCTTACTATGGTAAGTTGTGGGTGCGTTAGGAATCTGCAAAGGGCTAGAGGACAAATTATTTTTTTAATTTTTAGTTCGTTTTTTGTTGCTGAGTAATTAAACTACTCATCAAGGTTTTTGTAGAAGAAACCACATTTTTTGTGATGTTTTTTATGTACATCAGCCGAATCCGTACTAAATTGATGAAGGAGACTGGAAATCCGCCTCACCGCGCATATGAAAGGATTTTTTTTTAAAAGCTTATCGAAAGCTCAAATTATTGTTTTAATGAACAGAGGGATAAAATAATAATTTTTATTGTTTTTTAATTGTTTCTAATTAAAATCAACCACTTTTAGGGCCTGTTTCACATACTCTGATTAAAGTTCTGATTTGTTATTTGACACATAAACTCTGAGGCAGGGTCATAAGTTCACAAATAAATAAAATGCACGACTGGGTCGCACGTACTTGCTCTTATGTTCAAGACACTGCGAGTTTAAGAAAATTGTATATACAAACATGGAAATTATGAGAGAAAAATGTAGAGAAGCATGAAATACGACACTTTAATTAGCTAAAACAACTCTTTTGACAGTTTGAGGTGAAAAAAAAGTATGCCATCTTAATTCATGATAGAATATGATTGTATGGGAAAAAAAAATTTAAAATCGTTGGAGCGGTTTTTTTTTAAATTAATTTTTTATATATAAAATTCTTAAAACATTTTTAAGAACAAATTTTGGTATGCAGATTTAAACTATATATTTATGTGTATATAAAAACAAAATTTGAAAAAAAATTGTCAACCCGTTTTTGAGATATCGATTTTTCAAAAAAAAATTTGAAACTTTTTTTAAGAATCCAAAAACTTTTTTTTTTGAAAATTGTTGGGATCTGAGATATCCCTGCTGGTTGCTCGATGATTTCGTCAAGAAATAAAAGAAATGTCTTCGATCGGTATTTACAAACTTTATTTCTTTATAGGTAGGTCTTACCTCGTTGAGGGTTAAATCAAGAAGAAGGATATACAAAGAGAATATGGAGATGTGGTTTCCGATTTTAGTGAAAAAATGATTTGGTATAAAATTAAAGCGACATCTAAGTGTCAGAAAATAGAATTAAGTACAATACTTTCCAAAAGTTCTGTTTAAATTAATATTTTGATCTGAACATGACATTTTGATCTGAACATTGCCGGCCGCCTTGCAGCAACGGCTGTAAGATACATTTAATTCATTAAGGATTCAAATAAGTTAACAAGTTTCGGAAGAACCACTTCAAAAAAATTAAAAGAAAAAAAATTATAATAAATTTACAAAAATATTTAAGAAAATATATAAAAGATAATAATTCAAAAAATACAGATACAATATAAGCGAGCAATATTTGAAATCAGTGCAAGATATTTAAGTAGAGATAAGTTAAGTTAAGGGAAAGATATTATAAATTTGATATAAAAGATCTTGAAGCACTTTAAGACGGAGTAAGCACACATAGTTTGACTATTGGACGGGTTATAACTCCATTTTGAGTTCTTAGGTCCGCGACGCGTACTCGACTATCAGACCCCAGATAGACCTTAACTACTCGACCTAAGCGCCATTCGTTTGGGGGTAGATTTTCATCTTTTATGACAACCAGATCGTTTAGTGCCAAGTCTCTTTTGGGAAACTTCCACTTATACCTTTTGTTCATTTCTCTCAAATATTCGTTTTTCCATCTAATGCAGAATTGTTGATGTAAAATTTGTATCTTTTCCCATCGTTTAACACAGCTTAGAGAGCTTTCATCTACAGCAGGTCCAAGAGGAGCTAACAGCGGTCCACCTCTGAGAAAATGACCTGGAGTCAACGGAGGAATGTCAGATGCATTTTCTGATATGGAGGAGATGGGCCTTGAGTTAAGGCAAGCTTCAATTCTGGTAAGTAGAGTGGAAAACTCTTCGAAAGTAAGCTTGTTGGTTCCCGCAACTTTTCGAAAATGAAGCTTGAAGCTCTTAACACCAGCTTCCCACAAACCTCCCATATGGGGTGCTCCTGGTGGAATGAATTTCCACTCAAGATTTCTGTTTTTATATTGCTCCGCAACTTCTGGAGCTAAAGATTGGAGGAATTTTTTGAATTCGGTAGCGAGAGTTTTATTGGCACCTACTAAGTTGGTCCCATTGTCTGAGTGTATAGTCCTAGGCATACCTCGTCGTGCAATGAATCTATTCAAAGCTGCTAGGAATGCTTGGGATGTCAGGTCGCTTGTGGCTTCTAAATGTATTGCTTTGGTAGCAAAGCACACAAAGAGACAAACATATCCTTTTGTGATACGGCAATTTCTACCAGCAAAACTTTTAATTAAAAATGGACCTGCGAAATCCAATCCCGTAACTGTAAAAGGAGCTGAGATTTGAGTTCTCTCTAGTGGCAGTGCTCCCATAAGCTGACTTTGCATTTGTCTTTTGTGGATAGTGCATTTTTTGCAGCCATTTATGTATTTTTTGACCAGATTTTTTATCTTTGGTATCCAAAACTCACATCTTATTAATCGAATCACAAGTTGATTTCCGCCATGAAGAGAGATGTCATGAATGAATTCCACGAGTTGGGTTGATATCTTCGCTTGATAAGGCAAGAGAATTGGATATTTCTCGTTATAAGAAAGAGTAGATGAAGTTAATCTGCTATTAGAACGCATGATTTGGTTTGGATCCAATATTGGATTAAGATTAGCTAAGGAACTTTTTCGTGGGATTAGCTCATTTTTTGAAAGCGCCTGTAGACCAGGAAAAATAGCACAAATCGTATGGGGAACCTTGAAAAAATTAATTCATGAAATATTAAAATTGGAATCGACGCAGAATTGCAACCTCTATAACATATCCAAAGTCCCCCAAAATCCCCGCATTGGCTTTTTTTGTAGATGCATTTGAAGAGGTGCAGACGGGGAGAATTTGGAGGTCTATCAAACTTAAATATTTGTTTGGGTAAAACCTGATCATATGATACATGCTTTAAGGGTAGTTTTTAACGCCGAATCTAATGAGACCAAATTCAAAATGATACAACCACCCAAAAAGAAGTTATAGTCCTTTTTATGTAATGATGACTTTTTTTTCAGGTACAACAGGTAAAATATTACCGAAACCCCTTTGAAAATAACGGTATGTTAATGAAACTTGGAATGAATGTTTCATTTGTCTTAGGAACTAAGAATCAAGAGAGTCCTTAAAAATATTCATGGTGAAAGGGTGTTTTTTTTAAGGGAGAGGGGCAACAAAGAATGTTAACCATAACACCCACGTAAAAATTCTTACACTCATGAAACTCGCCAAAAATATTAAACTCTTCATGGCAACCAAGAATCAAAATAGTCCATACAAATATCTTTGTTCTAAGAGTGTTTTTGGTGACTGTTAACTTTTGACTTGTTCTACGGAAAATACGATTTAAAAAATTAATTTTTGCTTGAGAAGGCCCATAACTTTGTTAAGGGTGCTTGTATCATTTTAGTTTTGCTTTTATTAGATTCAGCGTTAAAAAATACCCTTAAATCATATACCATACTTTTTGTATATACCTCAATTACACCAAATCGGAATTTTGGGTCAAATCTTCCAACTCCTTCCCTGATTTTCCCTCTCTTTAATAAAAAAACCCCAGAACAAATATATTTATGAGGACTATTTTGATTCTTGGTTGCCATGACAAATTATATATTTTTGGCGAGTTTCATGAGTGTAAGAGTTTTTACGTGGGTGTTATGGTTAACATTCTTTGTTGCCCCTCCCCCTTAAAAAAAACACCCTTTCACCATGAATATTTTTAAGGACTCTCTTGATTCTTAGTTCCTAAGACAAATGAAACATTCATTCCAAGTTTCATTAACATACCGTTATTTTCAAAGGGGTTTCGGTAATATTTTACCTGTTGTACCTGAAAAAAAAGTCATCATTACATAAAAAGGACTATAACTTCTTTTTGGGTGGTTGTATCATTTTGAATTTGGTCTCATTAGATTCGGCGTTAAGAACTACCCTTAAAGCATGTATCATATGATCAGGTTTTACCCAAACAAATATTTAAGTTTGATAGACCTCCAAATTCTCCCCGTCTGCACCTCTTCAAATGCATCTACAAAAAAAGCCAATGCGGGGATTTTGGGGGACTTTGGATATGTTATAGAGGTTGCAATTCTGCGTCGATTCCAATTTTAATATTTCATGAATTAATTTTTTCAACCTCGGAACCTATTTTTCCTGGCCTACTGGTATTCGTCATGAAAATAAAACGATTGAGTTAAACGAATAAGGCGATTCTTAGCATTTGTCATTTCATCTTGAGTTATTACACGTGATGAGTAGGAAAAGTTTTCTCTCAGAGGGCGATGGGTTCTTTGAAAGAATCTTATTATGTAGCACACTACACGTAAGGTCTTAGACCATGAGGAAAATCTCTCTACAATGGTGTCGATGTTAGGTTTTAAGGATGCTTGGTTTGATTTTATTGGCCTAACTTCAAGATTTAGTTCTTTGATTTCGTTTAGTGGAGATCTTGGCCAGGTAGATGGAGCTTGACAGAGCCATGATGGACCATGCCACCATAAGCTGCTCATTTTAAGTTCTCTTGGAGATAAGCCCCGTGTTGGCAAGTCTGCTGGGTTATCCGCCGATCTTACGTGGTTCCATTTTGCATTTGGCACATTCGTTTGAATTTGTGAAACACGATTTCCAACAAACGTTTTCCATGTACATGGAGGTTTGTTAAGCCATGACAACACTATAGAGCTATCTGTCCATAAAAAAAGTTCATGTTGTGAAGAATCAAGTTGAGTTATAATCTTTTTGTAAAGATTTGATAATAAAACTGCGCCACAAAGCTCGAGCCTTGGCAAGGCAAGCTGTTTTACAGGGGCAACCTTACTTTTACAGCAGAGAAGATGACAAGACCAGCTGTTTTCGCTGTGCTGGACTCGTATATAAAAAGTTGCTGCATAAGCTTGCTCGGAGGCGTCAGAAAATCCATGAATTTGGATTGGATGTGAAGGACTGTAATTAATCCAGCGGGGAACTTGAATATCCCGTATATCAGGGAGAGCAGCAAAGAATATTTTCCAGCGGTGACACGTTAGGGGCACAAGAGATGTGTCCCAAGACGTCCCATCACGCCAAATTTGCTGCATTATGATCTTTGCAGTGATGATTATTGGAGCTAACCATCCTGCGGGATCAAATAGTCTTGCAATAACAGAGAGAACTGCTCTTTTTGTTAAAAGGTAATCCTCTTTTAATGCTTTGAATGAGAAGTGGAAGGAATCTGATTGCGCATTCCACTGGATTCCAAGTGTTTTGGAAATGCTTTTATCATCTAACTGAAGAAAATCTTGATTGTAACGATCTGATGGAGGAATATCTTGTATCAGATCTATACAGTTCGAGGCCCATTTCCTTAAGGAAAACCCAGCTGAGTTTAGAGCTTGAGAGAGTTGACGTTGTGCTTCTAAGGCAGTTGTTACGTCATGGGCTCCAGAGAGGACATCGTCAACATAGAATTCCTTTTTAAGAATAGCAGAAGCTAGGGGAAATGTGTACTGTACGTCATCTGCCAGTTGCAAAAGTGTGCGTATCGCTAAGTAAGGCGCGCAGTTCACGCCAAAGGTAACAGTTTTAAGTTCACAATCTTCAACATTGCTATCCGGGGATCTGCGCATTAAAATTCGCTGATAAGTTGTGTGTTCGGGATGAACTAGTATTTGGCGGTACATCTTTTCAATGTCCGCATTAAAAACGAAACGATAGAACCGCCATTTCAAAATAAGAGTCATAAGATCAGTTTGTAAAGATGGACCTGTATATAACATGTCATTCAGACTTGTTCCATTGCTTGAAGGTCTTGAAGCATTGAAAACGACTCTGATCTTTGTAGTGGTACTATCAGCCTTAATAACCGAATGGTGTGGTAGATAATAAGAACAAATTTTATTATTTTGGATGAGCTCCTCTGAAGGAACAGCTTTCATATGGCCAAGTGTGTCATACTCTTCAAGAACCTGATTGTATTTGACGTGAAACTCTGGATTCCTTTTCAACGAATTTTCCATACGAGTAAATTGTCTAAGAGCTATTTCTCTGGAATGTCCAAGAGTTGAAATCGGAGTTTTAAATGGAAGGTGAACTACATAACGACCTTCGGCGTTCCTGATTGTTGTTTCAGTATACAATCGTTCGCATATCTCATCTTCATCAGACAAAAGTGGTTTGTCAGGAACCTCTTCGATCTCCCAAAACTTTGAGATTTGTTGATCAATTGAGTTCTCGCAAATATAAGATAACGTAGCTGTATTGCACTTGAAACTTTCTTGTTTAAGTGGACCGGAAAGTATCCAACCAAATATGGTATTCTGGGCTACAAGTGATCCAAAAATATCACGTTTAATACCGTCCTTTATAATGGAAGGATATAAGTCAGAGCCTATGACTATATCTATCTTAGAACTCTCATAAAAATATGGATCTGCGAGATCAAAATCGAGAGGATATGAAACTTCTTCAGGAAGTATGAAACAAGATGGCAAATCACCGGTAAGTTTTTTTAAGACAATTGCATTTGCACATAAAGTAAATGATGGAACATACTTAGAGCCAATACAGAGTGTACACAGCTTAGAAGAGTGAGCAGTTACTACAGCACTCATACCTGCTATTTGCGCTTGAATTGGTTTTACCGGTAAGTTTAATTTTCGCTGAGTATCTTCAGATAATAATGTTACTTCTGAGCCGCTATCTATAAGTGCTCGCAAGGTGTAGGTATTGCCAAGGTGAAAGATGTTAATCAATGCTGTCGCCAACAGAATTCGATGATTGTTTTGGGTAAGACAAGTATTAACTTGATGGGCGGTGATAGGTGCAGTGGACTGTATTTGTTGTGGTTGAAATTGAGGAGATTGAATGGTTTGATTTGATGAATCGAATTGGGCTGGAATAGGTGAACTATGTAAGAGTGAATGGTGCCTTTTCTTACACTCTGCGCAATTGTAATTGCTTCTACACGTTTTTAAATCATGTGATGGAGATAAGCAGTTTTGGCAAAATTTCAAAGCGTTAACCTTTGAAATACGTTCGGATACATTCAATTCTAAAAACTTAGGGCATAGTCGAAGTGGGTGAGTACCTTGGCACAATTTGCAGCTGAAATTGTAAACCTTTGTGTGGAAAGCTTTATGCTTTTGCTTTGGGTTTTGCTGAAGCGCTTGTGTTTTGACATTTTGACCTTTCGGCTTCGAAGAAAACTTAATATCGGATACGGTTTCAAGTACCCTATACCTATTGGTCAAGAAAAGATCCATCTCGTCCCATTTTGGGATATCACGTGGATTTTTAATCAATTGCTCCCATAAGGAAAGTGTGCTCTCAGGAAGTCGATTAGAGCAAAGGTACACAAGAATTGGATCCCATGAGTCTATCGGAATATTATGGGATTTTAAGATTGATAAGCAATCGTTAATATTCCTTTGTAAATCCCTTATGTCTTTGCCCGATTCACCGGAAATACTGGGTAGGTTAAAAAGATTCTTAATTTGATTATTTATTAAAATTCTGCGATTTTCATATTGATCGGAAAGTGCTTTCCAAGCAACTTCAAAATTATCTACTGTAAGCGGAAACTTCGAAACTATGTTATAGGCATCGCCCTTTGTCTTTGAACGGAGATGAAATAGTTTTTGGACCGCGCACAGCTTTGGATGGTTTATATAAACCGCGGTGAACATGTCTCGGAACGATGGCCAAGTCAAATAATCACCATAAAAAACCTCCGTGTCACAAGGAGGAACCTTAATACACGGACTATTATTTTTTGACATAGTAATAAAATTCATTTTTTCCTCATCATCCTTGATTAGTTTCATTTTGTTACTTGCATCAATAATCTCACTTAAGCAACTAATATAGGTGTTAGATGATGTCCTATATTTGGCCTTAACTGATTCAACATCTTCATCACTACTTTCTGCTATGCAAGCACCATAGCAAACTTTTATGGTTGACCAAAGTGCCTTTAGTTCAGCCTTTGAAGCTTCTAAATAGGTTATGGATTTATCCGCAATAGGAACTTCTTTATAGGAAACATGAAATTGAACCAACTGATCGGCAGCGGCAATAAACTCGTCTAGCATAGTCATACTTTTCAGAAATTCTAACCTCAAACGATTTTAGGCGCGAACAAAGATAAAACTTTTTGTTAACTTGAAAGGCGAAACTGTCAAACTTTGTGTGAATAAACACTTTTCTTACCACTCCCAGATAAATTATATCAAATATTTAAATTGAAATATAATAATCGAAATCGTATTTTAAATAATTTATAAAGCTAAATGCACTGATTTTTAATAAAGCACGCACCTGTTCTTGATATGACCTTTTTCCTATTTACAATGTTTTTCTATCGATGTTCTGCTTGATCTTCGTTACAGTTGAGTAGTTTTTTTTTAATTAAAGTTGTTTTTGTTAAAACTACTGATAAGGATTCCTGATGACTGGTGTTGTTTGCTTGTTGGCGATTGAATGATAATGACTGATGGAGATGGATGGAGAATTGTGTGATGCGATGAAGGTAGAGATGAATTCCAATGGTTCGGCTGATTCTGCAAAGGCTGAATTAAGAGTGCCAATAACTTGAGTGTTACAGAACCAGTTTTAATGACGATGGGCTGTCCGTTGGTGGGGCAAGACGATGGAAGCTCTGATGACTGCACTGATTACTGATCGTAGGTGGATAGGTGATCTGTGTGCAACTTGGAGAATTTCTTGCAGATTTCGGCTACGATGATATGGTATTTTCACGATGAAGAGTGTTTTTCGGACTTTGCTTGCTGATTTTGGAGATCTTTTCAGATCGATTTTCAGGTTTTTTTTTTTTTTTTTTTATTATTGAAATGCTGATTTAAGAGCAAGCTGATGAAACTACTGCATTAAATTTTGGCGATCAAATTCCAGGATCTGCACGTAGATTGTAGGATTAATGAACGAAAGCAAAATAATGGAAATCTGCTCGTATACGGTGTAGGATTGATGAATTTGAGCAAATTTCTTAAATTGCGTAGAGGTTCTGATGTTTGGATGATTTTGATGATCTTTCTAGATGAACATTTGAAGAGATTGCTGAGATTTCAGGTGATTGCCTTCAGAGCACGTTTGTGGATTAAGTGCTCAGAATTTGATGGTTGTTTAAGAGATAATTCTCTTATCTTCGATGTACTTGAGCCTCGATTTTTGTAGGTTATTTTTGCTTGATAAGCTCGAGTATAGATGTCGAAGTCCAAGAATGTTGATTCTCTTATAGATAGATGAATATATTTAAGAATATATTATCCGGCTCGAAGGACCAAATGTTGGGATCTGAGATATCCCTGCTGGTTGCTCGATGATTTCGTCAAGAAATAAAAGAAATGTCTTCGATCGGTATTTACAAACTTTATTTCTTTATAGGTAGGTCTTACCTCGTTGAGGGTTAAATCAAGAAGAAGGATATACAAAGAGAATATGGAGATGTGGTTTCCGATTTTAGTGAAAAAATGATTTGGTATAAAATTAAAGCGACATCTAAGTGTCAGAAAATAGAATTAAGTACAATACTTTCCAAAAGTTCTGTTTAAATTAATATTTTGATCTGAACATGACATTTTGATCTGAACAAAAATTTTGATATGCAATATTATTTAATTTTATCTGAAATTTGTATATAAAAAAATTCATTTAAATCCCTTAAGCTGATAACGAGAAAACTCAAAATATAAAAATACGTTCTATGACAGGTACTACTAATAGTTGCTATGTGTAAAATTTTATAATTTTTGATGGTAGATCGTACTAATTTTAGTATATGAAAAAAGTTTAATCAAAATCGTAGGAGTCGTTTTCAAGCAAAAAAATATTTTCCTTTGCGGTTTTTTCACTTTTGTATGGAAGGTACCGTTATTTTTTTATAAATCTAAAATTTTTTCTAAAAATATTTTAGAGAGTACTAAAAAAGTCTTAAATATCGAGTTTCAAAAAAATCTATGATGCCATTTTCGAAATATTTGGTTTTCCAAAAAAAATTTGAAATATTTTTTAAAAATCCAAAAAATATTTTTTCAAAAATGTTGGTACACAAAACTATTAACATTTTTTGGAAGCTTCTGTATAAAAAATATACCATTTTGAAGAAAATCAAAAATTAAAAAAATGGTTCCTTGGGAGGTACCATTAATAACCATTTTTGAAAAATGGTTTTCCACCCAAAGAAAGCCTTTACTAAAATAAATTTATTGAATTTTTTTTAAGAAAAGTTGTCGAGCCGTTTTTGAGAAAAATACGATTATATAAATTTGCCAAAAAAAATGTATGACAGGTACCGTTATTTTTGGTTCTAAAAAAAAAATGAAAAAAACGTGTCGGTAAGTCGCTAAGTACCAAGTTTGAAGAAAATCGATCGAGCCGTTTAGGCTGTAGACGAGTTTGATAGAGTTTGGCATCAAGCTCTCTTATCGAAAATGCGTGCATTTGGAATTGATGAATCTCTTCTTCGTTGGATTAGAAATTACCTTTCGGACCGTTCAATACAAGTTGTATTGGATGGTTTCAAGTCTGATATTCATAAAATAAATGCTGGTGTGCCCCAGGGCTCCGTTTTGTCTCCGACTCTCTTCCTTATTTTTATAAATGATCTTCTGTCTGAAACTTCTAATCCATTAAACTGTTTTGCAGACGACAGTACCCTCAGTTTTTCATATTCGTTCCAAGACTCACTTCCTTGTTCTTCGGATGTGGAACTTGAACGGCAGCGTATGATAAGCTCATTAAATTCTGATCTCAACAGCATTGTCCAATGGGGAATAAGAAACCGCGTAGAATTTAATGCTTCAAAAACTCAATGCTGTCTTCTGTCGTTAAAGCGAAACCCACCCCCATTGCCACTATCCATGAGTGGCACTTGCATCGAGGAAACCGAACAGCTTTCAGTTCTGGGTATGTGCATCACAAACCACCTTCTGTGGAATGATCACATATTTGACGTCGCCAAAAATGCTGCGAAATGTTTAGGTTTTCTTCGAAGAAGTAAGAAATTTTTCTCCCCTTCTGATCTGGCTGTAATCTATAAAGCCTTCATTCGTCCAAAGCTTGAGTACAACTCCCATATCTGGGCAGGTGCTCCTAAGACCCATTTAAGTCTGTTGGATAGAATTCAAAATAGAGCGTTGAAAATGATAGGTGATAGAACAACAACGGAAACATTTGCATCTCTCGAACACCGCCGCAATGTTTCGTGCCTTTCATTATTTTATCGGTATTTTAACAAACAGTGTTCTAGTGAAATAGCCAGTTGCATTCCTCCCCTTAAGCAGTTCCACCGTAATACTCGTACTTCTAGGAATGCACATCAATATACCCTTGAGCCCAATTTCGGACGCACTGTCAAGTATAGAGATTCTTTTCTTAGTCGCACTACCCGAATGTGGAATGCTTTACCTGGCTCTGTATTTCCGTCTCATTTTGATATTCAGAACTACAAAACCAATGTGCATCGCTATCTCCTCTTAAATACTTCCCTATTTTCCTTACGCTTGCACTGTGTTAATTCATTTTAAGGGTACTAAAAACCCCTTTAGTGCGCGCTTATTATAAAAAAAAAAAAAAAAAAAAAAAAAAAAAAAAACAGACAGACAGACAGAATTTTGCCACCCACTTTTTTGGTGTTCTCTATCATCGTAATATCATGTTTGATTGTTATCTCAAAATTTTTTTTTGCACGAATCCAAAACTTGCCTTATAGTACCTATAATCGCAAGTAAAAATAAAAAATAGTTTGTGAATTTATAACCCATTCAGGGGGGTCATAACATAAGACTATAATTGTGAATTTTACTTCTGTGGACTTATTACCCTGTGCCAATATTTATGTGTCGGATATCTAATCAGAACTTTACTGAGACAAGCCCTTATACCAAGAGAAATTGATTTAAAAAAATTCACTTAAAAATTGAATCCAAAAAACCGGAGGCGAAATTATATCAAATTTCCCATTTTATTTGGTTTGAAAAAATTTGTGTAAAGTTAAGCCATTATTTCATGAGAACCGTTTCTTAACTCCAATTTTTGTTTGTTTTCAAAATGGAGACCATTTTCAAAACATCTCAAAAAAAAAAAATAATGTTAATTTTAGTGTAAGTATATACGAGTAAAGCGGGCCATTCACGTTAAGACTGTCACAAAGGCTGTCGATCGGACTATTGCAACGACTGTCGAAAGTACGCACACACGTTGCGAACCAGTTTTACGAAAAGTGTGTCAAAAAATTCCTTCAATTTGTTTTTTATTTATTTCGTCTCCTAGAAACAAAATAAAAACTATGAAGATTATTCGTAGACTGAGTAGTTCAGTCGCAAGGACTGTCTCAAAAACTGCCATTCACTATACGACCATTCGGTCGTGACGCAAGGTTCGTTGAAATTTTCAACGGACTTCCAACCTGTCATAACTGTCATAACTGTCATAACTGTAATGTACATACATAAGGCAGCGTACGCCATAAACTACTGTTGTTTGATTAAATAATGTTCTCGTAGATAAGTATGTGCTGCATAAATTCTCTACTACCTTGTAGCAGCAACTCAAATAACGAGTCATTAATGTTTTTTAATATGGGGTCACTATGGCGTATGTGGTTTTTTTTTTTTTTGTAAAACATCAGTTTTTGCAAATTATTCGATGCGGACTGCGATTAAGAAAATACATATTGTTATATGCACACATAATATTGAACTTTGCAAACTTCTGCAAGTAAAAGAATAGGTTGAGGCAAGAATAGAAATTGAATATGGTGTGCCAACTCATCAGAGTTATATATTTGCTTTTGTTAGTGTTCATAACTTACAAAAAAAACATTAAGGGTATTCATGCAACAGCGTAAACTCGTCGTAATCGTTGTAAAGTTTTAAACTTCGTAAATCTGTCAAATTTTTCATACAAATTGTGACAGAATTACGAAGTTTTAAACTTTACAACGATTACGACGAGTTAACGCTGTTGTATGAATACCCATATTGTATTTGATTTAAATATCTAGGAGTTGGTCCATTTATTAAACCCGCCCTGCAAAGTTTTGGGCCAGTACTATACTAATGTCGTTTTTGATTGGATGCTTGGAGTACTCCTTTTTCAATCCTTTTGCACTCCTCTGGTAGTATGATATGGGGGGGGGGGGCAAAACGGGGCCCTGAGCCCCGGGGGTGCCACATCCGTTTGCTTAAAAAAAAATTGAGAATTGCCGAAATGAAATGAGATCTGGCAATCTAATTTCAAAACTGTATTTTTCAGTCAGACATTGGCAGTCACACTAACTACACTTTTATGTTTTTGTCTTTTAGGCTATTGAATAGACCGGAAATGAGAGTGTGTATGAAGCAACACTTAAGTGCCACCTGCAAGGGTTTTTATTATTGAATATGTATGATTGGCACATAAGAATGCTTACGACCGAAAATTCTACTAATAGTCCAATCAACCTAGACTTTTTTTTAATAAAAGATTGGGGAAGCATTTTTTCTTGATTTCATTAAAGTACCATACAAAAAGCTTAAGTCCAAATGTTTGACCGTCAACCCCTTGCAGGGTTGCCGCTATATTGATTTAAAGAGTGAATTCGTTTTTTAACGAATAATATCCGTAATTTTAAATTTATCGAAAAAATAAAAATTCCTAACAAGAAAAGTAAGTTCTACAAATTTTAATACATGGTAATCTTTCAAAATGTATTTATTTAACGAGTTATAACCAATTATAATACAACAAATGGAGCTCACACTTTTTTTGTCATATATTTTTTTCCTTCAGTATTACGCGAAAATTTCTTTCAAAAGTTCTAGTAATCACCCCGACTGGAAAAACAATCTAGTTTTTGGCGAGGGGCTAGAAAGTTTTACATAGATACTAGCAAGTGCCCAGCAAGAGAAACTTTAGAAGTTCTCTAGGGCCTCGCCTCGCCAGTGAAGTACCCTTTTTCCTCGAGAGACGAAAAAAAAAAATGTCTTTACTGGGATTCGATCCTGCGATCTTCTGATTGCCTGTCCTATACCTTAACTACTGAGCTATTTCGCAATACAGTTGTGCAAATTTGAAAATGAAAAAGTATATACTTTAATTTTTTTTTTTTTTGTCATATATGGGGTATTTGTGATGGGATAACAAGACCTATCCAACAAGTTTTTACTAGCGGGGGCCTCGCGAGTAGTTGACAACTTTGCCTTGTCTAGATTTTCCCTACCGAAGCCTTTCCAGTGCCTCGATTAAACTTGACAAAAACTTGCCATTTTTCCAGGCGGGACTATATCCTACAGTTTTGCTCTTAAAATTTTCTGTTTATAAGCAATTGTTAACCAACTGTATTGCCTTTGCTGAAAGGTATCCGCACATCATCATAATTAAGTGTTTAAAAGTGTGAGTGGGCTTTTCTCAATATGGAAACCGGGAAGACATTTTTATTATTGAGTTCGTTGAAGTACTATAAGGATAGCTTAAATCCAAATTTTCGACCATAAATCCATAACAGGGCTGCCACTATCTTCAATTGAGGAATGAACTCGTGTTTCATAAATAAAACCGTATTTTTAATTTTATCGAAAAAAAAAAAACAAAATGCATTCCTGACAAAAAGAATAAGTTCTACAAAATTGTTATGTGGTATTTTTTCATATTTTGTGTACTAAATGAGCTATAACCAATTATAAGCTAAAATGGAGCTCACATATTTTTATTCATCCGTTAAAAATATAAAAATCAAATAGGTAGGTACTTGAAAAAATTGATCTCGAAAAATTGCGATTTTCAAACAAATTTTGCTCCAAAAACTAACATATCAATCAAAAATTCCTCAAATATGGGTAAAATAGTTTTTTCTTAACTTTCCAAAAATATAAAATTTTCTAAAAACAAATGCCATTCTGATTTATTGCAAATTAAACGTTTATATCTCCATTCCTTTAATTTTCCTAATTTTCCTTTACACCTACGACTTTCTTGAAATTGCATAATCTATCGAATACAGAGAGAAAAACATTTTTCTACCTCCCCCCGTTTAGAAAATAGCCAAAACCGAGTTCACTTTTTAAACCAAGAAGGCGGAAACCCTGCAAAGAATTGATGGTCGAAAACTTGGATTTAAGCTTTCTATAAAGTACTCTAACGGTAAATAGACAAAAATGTCTTCCCCAACGTTTTGTTAAATTCCCAAAGGAGCTTTGACTAAATATACCTACTACACTAAAATATAAATTTAATAATTGAAAATATGGCTTTTAAACTTAACTGTTTAACAATTCCAAATAAACAGTTAACTCCATTTTGGAATTTTGGTTCCGTATATATGCGTAATAATTTCAATAAATCCCGTCTGGGTCCTATTTAATAACTAAAGGGTGTTTTTTTTAGACGTGTGGTTTTCAAGAAGAAATAAAACGCATAGAAACTAATGTTATGGCCAAGAATTTAGCTTTATTATAAAGATAAGGGTTTGCCATTATGTTTTAAAAATGATTTCGGGCAAGTGGCCGCTGCGACTGGCTCGAATAAATTCCAGCCGAGAGGCCCAATTTTCGACCACCAATTTTCGACGCGATGCACAGTGGTTTCGCCCATACGACAAAAATGAAAAAATAACAGTGCTTATTTATTTTGTTTCTTGACTTTTTACAGTAGATTAATACAAAACAATACAATACAGTTTAATATTTACCGTTGCAAACATTGCGTCTCAAATGTCATGTGTTATCAGTTTCGTTTTCGCATTCAAAAAGAGCAAATTGTTTGGTCTAAACATACAATCAAATTTGTGTGTAAAATTGACTTATTATAGTGATTTTTTTCTAGATAAAAGTAATATTTTCGAAATTTTTGTTTAATGGGATTAAAGAAGCAAGGTGTTTAAAGTATTTTGTTTTTTATTTAGTGATATTTTAATTTTTATGTAAAAAGTTGTATTGGTAAAACCCAGTAGACATTAAAGTTTTTTTTTTTTTTCTTTGAAGTAAAAGTAAGGTTTTAACATAGTTCGCAATGTAACCTAAATTTAAAATTTTGTCTGAAGTATCGAGAAAACTCCCAGCTTTTTGAAAAACATTACCTTAGCACCCACAATCACCCACTAACAGATTTATTCAGGTTTTACTACTGGTGTTTACCGTTTCTGATTTTTTGAATTTTCCCATTTTAAATGTTCCTTAGGTTCAATGTACGTTTGTTTTTGTTTATTGTCTTAGAAGAATGTTTACGATATTTGGGCAATTCATTAGAAAAAAGTGCCATGATGGAAAATTTTAACTTTAACCACTTGAAATCGCGCATATACTACATCTGTGACCGTTTAGCTATTGTATTAAGGGAGTGCAGATACGACAAACAAAATTTTTGATTTTGGTACTACCTACACCTACATAAATGCTATATTTATCTATATCTATCTATACTATATTATAAAGATGAAACATTTATGTGTTTGTTTGTTTGTTTGTACCTATGTAGGGGGTAATCTCTGGAAATATTCAACCGATCCTTATAAAAATCTTTAATAAATGGAAAGATATAATGTCCCTGAGTAACATAGGCTAAATTTTATTTAGATACAAATTAATTGCAACGTTAAAATCTAAATGTTTGTACTTTTTTGGGGTATTTGTGCGTTTTTGATTTTTATGTTTCGAAATTTCAAAATTTCTTTTTGAATTTGAAAGGTTATTCCAAGGGGAAGGCCTTACGGTTACAAAATTAAATTTGAAGGGATAAATGGCGTAAAATCAAAAATGGTATGAGATAACAAAAATTCTTTTTCTGTTTGATAGAGTTTACTAAGAGGATGTTGTCTTCATGCATAGGGTGAAATGGGGTAGACATTAAAAATGGGCATATGATTTAAAATAATTTTTGAGTTGGGAAGATTATTCTTCAAGGCTTTAGGACTGAAAACATTTCAAAATTTAAATACCTTTGGTGTGAAATGGGGTTTGTAAAATATGGAATCTGTTTTTAAACGTCCTTTTGTATTTGAAAGATTATATGGGGCTGTGAGTGCAAAAGTGGTGTAACACACTTTTTTTATCAAATTTTTCGTTTTGAATCGATTTTTAATACTATTTGAACTGAAATTCAAAAAGTATGCGTCACATTGTTGGAAAGCTTAAATATTTTAGAATTAAAGTTTTTGCTTTGATGACTTTTGATGCATAAATGTAAAAATACGAGACAAAAATATCAAAAAAGCCGAAAAATGGGTTACACCACTTTTGCACTCACGGCCTCATATGTAGAGGATGTCATTCGAAATTTTGCCTAACCGAGCAAAGCTGGGGCGGGCCAGCTAGTGCATAGTAAAGTTATACTATGTTTTTATTTTTGTTGCAAAATGTAATTATCTAATTAACGAAACAGTCGAAATTGTCAACATTTTATTTCAAACATTAAAGAGTTTGGACGCTTCGTCCTTGAAACTTATTATAGTGATTTTCGCAATGTAACCTAAATTTAAAATTTTGTCTGAAGTATCGAGAAAACTCCAGCTTTTTGAAAAACATTACCTTAGCACCCACAATCACCCACTAACAGATTTATTCAGGTTTTACTACTGGTGTTTACCGTTTCTGATTTTTTGAATTTTCCCATTTTAAATGTTCCTTAGGTTCAATGTACGTTTGTTTTTGTTTATTGTCTTAGAAGAATGTTTACGATATTTGGGCAATTCATTAGAAAAAAAGTGCCATGATGGAAAATTTTAACTTTAACCACTTGAAATCGCGCATATACTACATCTGTGACCGTTTAGCTATTGTATTAAGGGAGTGCAGATACGACAAACAAAATTTTTGATTTTGGTACTACCTACACCTACATAAATGCTATATTTATCTATATCTATCTATACTATATTATAAAGATGAAACATTTATGTGTTTGTTTGTTTGTTTGTACCTATGTAGGGGGTAATCTCTGGAAATATTCAACCGATCCTTACACAGATAGAAAAACGCAGTGAAATTAACTAAAACCTGTAGTTAAATTAACTACAAAAGTAGTGAAATATCGAACGACTAAACGTGTAGTGAAATTCACTACAGTCTGTAGTAAAATAAATTTTTGACAACTGTAGTAAATTTAACTACAGCAGTAGTGAAATTCACTACACGAAACAGTAAACCTATTTTTAGGTTGTTCTAAGATCCACTGCACCTGTAGTGAAATTAACTACATGAAACAGTGAAATCTATTACAGTTGTTCTAAAAAATGATAGTGAAATTCACTACAGTGATAGTGAAATTGACTACAAAAAAATCTTAGCTGTAGTGAAATCCACTACAGTGATAGTGAAATTGACTGCAAAAAAATTTTAGCTGTAGTGAAATCCACTACAGTGATAGTTAAATTAACTACAGATGCAATGAAATTGACTACACAAAATATTAGCTGTAGTGAAATTCACTACAGTGATAGTGAAATTAACTACAGTGATAGTGAAATTCACTACAGATGCAGTGAAATTGACTACACAAAATATTAACTGTAGTGAAATTCACTACAGTGATAGTGAAATTCACTACAGTGATAGTGAAATTCACTACAGTGATAGTGAAATTCACTACAGTGATAGTGAAATTGACTACAGCGATAGTGAAATTGACTACAGTGATAGTGAAATTCACTACAGTGATAGTGAAATTGACTACACTGATAGTGAAATTCACTACAGTGATAGTGAAATTGACTACAGTGATAGTGAAATTCACTACAGTGATAGTGAAATTCACTAGAGTGATAGTGAAATTGACTACAGTGATAGTGAAATTCACTACAGTGATAGTGAAATTCACTACAGTGATAGTGAAATTCACTACAGTGATAGTGAAATTTACTACAGTGATAGTGAAATTCACTACAGTGATAGTGAAATTGACTACAGTGATGGTGAAATTCACTACAGTGATAGTGAAATTGACTACAGTGATAGTGAAATTCACTACAGTGATAGTGAAATTGACTACAGTGATAGTGAAATTCACTACAGTGATAGTGAAATTCACTACAGTGATAGTGAAATTGACTACAGTGATAGTGAAATTCACTACAGTGATAGTGAAATTGACTACAGTGATAGTGAAATTAACTACAGTGATAGTGAAATTCACTACAGTGATAGTGAAATTCACTACAGTGATAGTGAAATCCACTACAGTGACAGTGAAACTCACTACAGATTGTAGTTAAATCTACTACAGATTGTAGTGAGATCCACTACAGACTGTAGTGAAATCCGCTACAGATTGTAGTGAAATCCACTACAGATTGTAGTGAAATACATTACAGATTGTAATGGATTTCACTACAATCTGTAGTGGATTTCACTACAATCTGTAGTGGATTTCACTACAATCTGTAGTGGATTTCACTACAATCTGTAGTCGATTTCACTACAATCTGTAGCGGATTTAAATACAATCTGTAGTGGATTTCACTACAATCTGTAGTGGATTTCACTACAATCTGTAGTGGATTTCACTACAATCTGTAGTGGATTTCACTACAATTTGTAGTGCATTTCACTACAATCTGTAGTGGATTTCACTACAAATAGTAGTGGATTTTACTATTCTTAAAATTTTTGAATTTTTACCCCACGCCCCCCCTAAAAGTGATCCAGGTAATCAAAAAATGAATGCAATTTTTTATGAAATGTTATCACGTGCCGGCAAGCACTTGAAATTTCCCTTACAAAATATATGAATATTTCTCTGTCCTTTACTTAAAGTTTTGAAAAAGGTGTGAAAATGGATTGAAAATCTTTAAAAATTGTACAAATACGAAGTATCATAAGGAGTATATAAAAAAAATATTTTTAATTTTTTTAAACATTATTTACCCTGTTAAAAACAACAATTAATGTCATTTTTTGTGTATTTGTTGTTATTTTAAACGGGGTAAATATTGTTTAAGAGAAATGAAAATAATTTGTTTTGTATACTCATTATAGTATACTCAGTATAAGTACTAAAGATTTTCGATCCACTTTCATACTTTTTCCAAAATTTTGAGTAAAAGACTGTTTTGTATACGAAATTTCAAGTGCTTGACGGCACGTGTTAACGATAAGCGAACTAAAAAAAATTGCATTTTTTTTGTACCTGTATCACTTTTAGAGGGGGTGGGGGGGGTGTGGGGTTAATTCAATAATTTTAAAAGTAAGTTCCACCCTACTACAGTGGTGAAATTCACTACTAGAAACAGTGAAGTCTATTGCAGTTGCTGTGAGATTTATTACATAAATAATGGATTCAACAACAGCTGCAGCTGCAGTTAAATCCAATACAAATGTGACAAAACTCAAATGTTCTTGCGAAATCTTTAATGAAATAGTTACCTATGAATTTACTTACATGATGTACCTGTATAGAAAATTATAGGTACTGATGATTCTTTTCTTACTTGGTGTCGAAGCTTTCGTCCTTGAAATTAAGTTCAGTAACATCTTCTTGTTTTCAATGTTCTCTTTTTTAAAATCTGCCTTCGCAATAACAATCCAACAATATGTACATTTACGTATTATTTACTTTATTTTCTGCTCTTAATTTAATTTTGTACATTTTGAACCAAGGTATTATTTTTTATTGGCAATACAATATAATATGAGAAGCTTTGATATAAAGTTATTATGACAATGAAAATGATAATAAATAAAATTAATTTCATATATTCTTAAACCTAAGTGCCATTCTGCCATCAGAAAGATTATGTGGCAAAGCAGGATAATATTGAAATTCTGTTATTAATTTCAAACTTAAAATATTTGTATTATCTTTTATAATAAAAGCATTAATATTGATATCATATTGAAACGAATATTTTGTAGAAACAATTATTACATTTTGTGTGCTTACGACTATTTCAGAAATTTTAAAGATGAAATTGCTTTGCTTTTGAAACAAAAAAAAACCAGATGTGTATTGTGTTCCCATAAAAAGTATATTTTCTGAAAATGTTTGAATACCATCAAGCCCAAATTTTTTAAGATCTTCAAAATACGGTTTTTGAGATATACAGACATTTTTGCTTTTAAAAATTTTAACTTTAATATCTCTTTCATTTAAAAAAATGAAGTTAGCAAATTTTAAAGACAACTTAACTCCAACGGAGTAACATAAATTTTTCCTACATGTTATGCTCTGAGCATATTGTTTCAATTCTTTATGTTTGCCTTCATTTCGCATGCTCCAAATCATTTTTAGTGGCCCAACTCTCTTGATGACACTGTGATAGTGAGTCAAGAAATGTGCTTTGGGCTTAAGGGTCTTATTAAATAATTCTCTGTACGTTTTATTATGATCAGCTACTCGAGCTTTCAATTCGTCTAAATCATTTTCATTAAATGAAGAATATAAACATAAATCGACCAGTTTTTGAAGATTTAAAAAAAACAGCCAACATTTATCGTCCTTGGGTACAAAATCCCAAACCATTAACGAAAAAAAATGCACAAAGCAATGGCTTTCACTTGCTTGCATATTTAAATTTTTGTTTTGTAAGGCTTCAAGTTTTATCGGAAGAGAGTAGTTTTTCGAGTCTATGATGCCATAATCAAAAAGCTGTTTTCTGTCATTTAAATCTTCGAGGCTAAAATATTTTTTTGTTTTAATGAAATATAGTATAATATCACACATATCATTTTTCAAAACCCCCTCGAAAAGATCATGCATAATATCAACGCAAACGTTCACAACGGCATGAAAAGACGGAAGGCTATTGAAAACACATACTTCCGAAATTCCTGTTTGTTTTGGGTCATTTAGTAAAAGGTCCGAATCATAGTTTGAGATCGTTCTTAAACTGCTTTCCAACTCATGACTAAGACTTTGTGTTTCCATTTTTGAAGCTTTACAAATTCGACAAAAATGGAGAGCTGAAAAAGAGGATCTGAAGCCCAGAATTTTGTTTAGCCCAAGATTATCACCCGTTACTAATCCTTAAACAAAATTAAATCCTTTTCTCAATACCCTCCGTCTGAATCACTAAGCCATTCAGTTCTAAGTCCAGTAAAATTTGAAGAAGGTTATGAAGGACATCCTGACGCTCATACTTCTTAAAATAATCAGCTTTGATTAGCATGGCAGGCAATATGTTGATCAAAGAAGACCGTTTATGCTCTGGTAAAGTGGGAAAGTTGATATAGAAGGCAGAAATTGAATTCACTCCGGCGTGAGAGCCTAACACATTATCTGGATCGAAGTCATCATTATAAAGAAAATATGGAACAACAGTTTTGTTTTCATTGCAAAATTTTGAATGAATTTCTCTCCAAACAGAGCCACACACAAAATTTTTTATATCATTGGAGTGTGCCATTAGATCCTCCATTTCTTTCAAAGTTTTCTTAAGCAAATTTTCAGTTTCAAAGAATGCTTTTATCATAAAAGGAATTGATAGAATAGTTCCCTTTATATCCTTATATTTTAAAATTGGTTTACCCTTTTCAATTGTATTTTGAATTTCAGAAGAAACTGTACTATTATATGGTAATTCAAGTAATTTCTTTTCTGTCAAGTGTTTTATGAGCTTATGTTCAGTGTCTATTTGCGAAAAAGCTGTACCACAAAATTGACTTATTTTTTTTACTGCTAACTTTGCATCATTTAATTCAATAAAGCATTTTATAGGCTCAAATAAAAGTTTTTGAATGTCTGCCAAAACATTGAAAACTAAATTTCTCGGAACGGAATTGTGATTCATCAACTTTAAAGTAAATCTTAAGGCACATTCCGAGAGGTCGACATCTTTATTATTTTTGACCGATTCTTCAAAATAGTTTGTAAAGTTTTCATCAAAACTATTTAGAATACAAACACCGTCTGAGTTTTGAGATGGAAATGGGGAATTCAATCCGATGTCTTGATTGAAACTGTTCGATATTTCCTGAGGGTGGGCAGTAGTAGAAGTGGCTGTATTAATGGAGGAGTTAGAATTGGTACATAAATCGGAATGGAATTTCTTTAAATGCCGTTTTAAACCGAGAAGTTCGGTAAATGCTTGTGGGCAGCCCCTTTGCTTGCAATATATTCCCTTTTCAAATTTATGCCTTAATTTTAAATGAAAATAGTAATCATCTAAATTTAAAAATTTTAATTCACAAGCAAAGCAACTAAACATGACTGATACAATTTTATGGTAATACTACCGTAAGAAATTATTATTTAATAAAAATTACATGATAAAATCACTAAACGAAGATAATTTTTTTTTTAAATGTTTGCAATTCAAATTTTAGTAAATATAACTTATAATAGTATCACAAAAAAAATGTATACAACATATCAAAGGTATTTATATATGAAGGACAGTGAAAAGGAAAATAATAAAAATTACAATGGTTTTTACGTATGAATGATACAACTCAACAAAAGGCTGATTTATTTTTGTGTTTGAGTTCATCTAGTTTTTATATTTTACATTCACTAAAAGAAAAATAAAAGAGTTTGCTTTTGTTATTTGTAATTCTCAATGTATTTTGAAAAGTTTAAAAGTTTGATCAAATAATGGCGAAAAGTATGATTTATATATAAGAAAGCGACAGATATTTGTAATATCTCAGTAGTAACAAGCTTAATAGCTTGTTCAAACAAGGCAGATACGTATGATTAAGTGAAGTCTGATTTAAAAGGAATTAACAGATTCTGCAAAAACTCGTATGTATCAATTTAAATAGCTAAGCCAAATAAGGTAGTGAAAGGATTTATACGGAAATAACAGGTATCTGTAACAGCTCAGAGATTTATCAAATAAGAAAACGAAGCATGATTTATAAGGAAACTGCAGTTTCCAGCTAAAATTTTGATGATTTGTTCTGTGAACGACATTTTTTTCTTTTGTGTCCTGCACAATATCGTTATATAGAGCAGTCTCTTATTTAAATTATAAGATCCTTTCTCTTGAGTTTTATTTCAGTATCTGCTTTATAAAAGTAGAAGTATGATTTGTAAGGAAATATTTGATATCAGGAATGGCTCAGAATTATCAAGTTAAATGCTTGATCGAAAAAAGCTTAATATAAGGAAATATCAGGTATCTTTTACATCTCAAAAGTATCAAAATAAATAGCTTGATGATACAAAAGAGTGAATTAGGAATTGTAAGGAAATTAGCAAAGCTCAAAAAAATCAAGTTTACTCGTAATAGCTTGATCAAGAAAAGCAATGAAGCATGATTTGGATGGAAAAACTGATGTCATAAAAACTTAGAAGTTTCAAGTTTAATAGATTGACCAAAAAAAGCTAAATATAGGGAAATAACACATATCTGTTAAAGCTCAGAAGAATCAAGTTTAATAGGATGATACAAAAAAAACAAAGAATTATGATCTGCAAGGAAATATACAAAAGCTCAAAAGTATCAATTTTAAATGCTTGATCAAAAAACGCAATAAATTATGATTTGTAAGGAAATTGCTGATAGGATATAGTCTGCTTGATGGTAAATATTATCTGATATTAAATAAATTAAATGTTCATTTGCCACCACCATAGGCTGTAGGTTGAGATGTAAACCCTTGTGCGAGTCAGAGCTCATTAGTTTCAAGTTTAATAGCTTATTCAGGAAAAGCTTAATATAAAAATATAACAGATATCTGTTAATGCTCAGAAGTATCAAGTTTTATAGTTTGAAAAAAAGGTTAATACAAAAAAAATTAATTATGATTTGTAAGGAAATATTCAAAAGCTCAAAAGCATCAACCTTTATAGCTTAATGAAAGAAAAGAGTGAAGTAGGAAATGTAAGAAAATCTGCAAAAGCTATAAAGTTTAATAGCTTGATTAAATGAATCAGTGTAGTATTTATTGTTAGAAAATAACAGATATTTGCAAAAGCTCAGAAATATCAAATTTAATATCTTGATCAAAAAAAGCAATGAAGTACAATTTGTAAGGAAATAGGTGATATCAGCAAAAGCTCAGAAGTTTCAAATTTAATAGCTTGATAAAAAAAAACTTAGTATAAGGAAATAACAGATATCTGTTAAAGCTCAGAAACATCAAGTTTAATCGGTAATAAAAAATACAATGAATTATGATACGATGAATTAAGGAAATACACAAAAGCTCAAAGTATCAAATTTAATAGCTTGATGAAAAAAAGTAATGAATTATGATTTGTGAGGAAATAGCTGATATAGGATATAGTCTGCTTGATGATAAATATTATCTGATATTTAATAAAATAAATGAATGTTCACCACAATAGGCTGTAGGTTGAGATGTAAATCCTTGTGTGAGTTAGAGCTCAGAAGTTTCAAGTATAATAACTTAATCAGGAAAAGCTTATTATAAAAAATAACAGATATCTGTCAAAGCTCAGAAGTATCAAGTTTTATAGGTTGAAAAAAAAAACATGAATTATGATTTGTAAGGAAATATTCAAAAGCTCAAAAGCATCAACCTTTATAGCTTAATGAAAGAAAAGAGTGAAGTAGGAAATGTAAGAAAATCTGCAAAAGCTATAAAGTTTAATAGCTTGATTAAATGAATCAGTGTAGTATTTATTGTTAGGAAATAACAGATATTTGCAAAAGCTCAGGAATATCAAATTTAATATCTCGATTAAAAAAGCAGCGAAGTACGATTTGTAAGGAAATAAGTAATATCAGCAAAAGCGTAGAAGTTTCAAATTTAATAGCTTGATCAACAAAAACTTAATATAAGAAAAAGCATATATTTGCTAAGGCTTGATCAAAAAAACGAGTGGAGAATGATTTGTATGGAAATCTGCAAAAGCTAAGAAAATCAATAATAATAGCGTGATCAATAAAGTAGTGAAGTATGATTCAAAAGGAATTAACAGATATCAGTAAAAGCTCAGAGATATATCAAATAAGGAAGTGAAGGATGGTTTATAAGAAAACAGCAGTTATCTGCAATAGCTTATAAGTGTCAACTTTAATAGAGTGATTTAATAAAGTAGTTTCAGATGTTTTTATAAGAAAGTATCAAGTTTAATAGTTTGATCTGTCTTAAAGCATCAAACTCATATTATTTTTTGAATAACAAAAGTAAACTTTTTTTTAAGGACTTAGCATTGTTAAGCTTTTAGCTCATTTATCAGGGCTGTTAATGATGAACTTAGAACGCTTGAATTGAGATCAAAGAAGAAGCTTTCAATAAACAACCACACATTTTGGCTTTGTAGTGGATACTTAAGGTTAAATACATAAATTAATTTAAAAGCTGAATCAAGGGCTGATAAAAAACAGTCTGCTTGATGATAAATATTATCTGATATTAAATAAAATAAATGTTCACTTGCCACCACTATAGGCTGTAGGTTGAGATGTAAATCCTTGTGCGAGTCTTTCATCTGTCGATATTTCACCAAGATGTCTGCTTGGTTTTCAACTTCAATAATGCTGCTATTGATTGAATCTTGTATGGAGAAGTGCCATTTTTTTCCGCTTTCCAGTGAAATATTTTGGGATGGAGGAAGTTTGAAGTGCATGAGTTTGAATGTTAAAAAGTTTTTGTAATCTGAAAAGAAATTAATTTATTCTTACGGTATGAATGAAGAATGCATATTGCTTTTGAAATGCAACTACTATTGTAGGGGAAAAGTTATTTTATTTATTTAAATAATTAAAAAAAAAGGATTATTTCATTACAACCTTGATCATCAGTATTATTTATTTGCGCAAGTAACTGCTTAACAGCTTTGCTCGCACTTCCAATTTGCTGAACGACACTTTGCAAAAAATTTTTTTGAAAACCAGGCCATTTTTTTTTCAAGCAAACTGATCTCTCTTCATTGAAAAGCGAAACGAAATCTAAATCGATCTATAAGAATAATATTTTTTAGGAGCGTTTTTTTAAATAATATAACTTTTTTTTACCAAATGAAGGCCAATAGATTGGGTAAAAAGAGGCCAGTCATTGAAAATTTCTGTTGCTGTCTTTTCCAAAATTTCTGTCCGCCTTATGTTGAAGCAGTTTTTCCACTTTATTACTACCAACTCTAATGGCTGTGAGTTGTATTTCAGCCAATCCTTCTCATTTAAACCTGCAGGAATAAAATGCTGTTTTTTATATGCATAGGTACTATAACAAATCAGATCAAATAAACTAAATATGTTTTTAGAATGATGAAAGACAAATGCTTTAATTGTGTTTAATAAAATTATATGCAGCAGCGTTTAAATATGTTTCTATTTTTAAAAGGGCGAATAGATTTTATGCAGCTTAATTAATTGAACCTTTTTTTTTAAATTTAATCTGTTGTCTTACATCAGATTTCTAGCATCGTAATAATAGAGTTTATAAATACGCTGTATACATAATAATTAATGCCATGTTTCTTACTTTGGGTGTTATCTGCTTGCGATGAACATGATGGCGATGAAGGTGATGATGAAGATGAATTTTCAGACCTTGAACACACACGAAGTTTTGAGCGGCTTGACAAAACACCTCTTTTTCTAAGAGTCTTAATTTTATTGTTATAGGATGAATATAGTTGACCTCTAGCTCTTCCTCCACTTCCACTAGCAACGTAATAAGAAGTCTATAAGAAATTGCCATTAGTAACTATTTTCGTTTAGATTCAATATAAGACCTTGGCTTCAAATGGAAAAATTTTGATGATTTGTTCAGCTAATAAGCTTATTTCTTTTGTGCCAAGTGTAGTGTTCGCAGAATAAAAGGCCAATGGTTGTTGTCAGTTCAAGAGTACTTTAATAACTAAAACTAGTGTATAACATAAAGAGAATTCATAATTACATGAGAGTGTGTGTATAATTCAATCTATGTACTACATTAATACATACTACACATCTCCCCATTTAAGAATAAAATTAGTTACATTTTCAAAATATTTACATTTGCAATAACTTGTAATGATATTCAAAATATATATCCTATGATGATGTATAACGGCTTGGTTTTAATACTGTTCGACCATATCGAGTTGTTGTTAGATAATTGGGATGTCTAGTTAAGTCAGAACTTCTCGTGACCTCTTCTCCCCCTTTTGGGTCTTCATTTGTAGTAGGCACCGAACTTGGTATCACATCATCTGTCGGTTCGGGAATATGTACCTCCTTAGATACATACGGAATGTCTTTTCTGAAAGAGTAAACAAGGTGAAATGAGTTTCTTCGAAATGTACCTCTTTCAGTTTCAACAAAATAGGAGCGTGGCAAATCAGCTTTGTTCAAAATTCTGCCCCAAACTTGCAGATCTCGAACCCAAACGATGTCGCCAGGCCGAAAATCTGGGCGGCTGTGGACACCATGTCTATTGTTGAAATTGGTTGCTTGGTTTTGCTTCAAAATTTGTTCTTTGTGCTGGAGTTCATCCTGTCTGATAGACTTTGAACGCAATTGCTCGGCTGCAAGTGGTAAAGTCGTTCGCAATCGTCGGTTCATCAATAATTCGGCAGGGCTATATCCATTTGCTGTTGGCGTTGCTCTGTACTCCAAAAGAGCAAGGTAAGGATCTTCGTTTTTTTTCAAAAGAAGTTTGATGATTTTCACTGCTGACTCTATGAAGCCGTTGCTCTGCGGAAATCTTGGACTCGAGGTTATGTGTTGAAATCCCCATTGCTTAGCAAATTTCCTAAATTCTGACATCTCAAGCTGTTTAAACTGCGGACCATTGTCAGTTCGTACTATCTCAGGGATCCCATATCTGGAAAATATAGATTTAAGTTTAGAAATAATACAATTTGCAGTTTGATTTTCCAATAAAGCGATTTCTGGAAACCGTGAATAATAGTCGCTGACAACTAGGTAGGTTTTTGATTGACAAAAGAAAATGTCAGCTCCAACCATCTGCCAGGGATTCTCTGGAGTCAAAGTCGGAATAAGTGGTTCATGCCTCGGGGCAGTATGTTGAATGCATACTTCGCATCTTTTGACGACATGTTCCACTGCCTTTGCGCATCCAGGCCACCATACCGATTGCCTAGCACGAGCTCTACATTTATTGATTCCTAAATGGCCTTCGTGGATTCTTCTTAACATCTCGTCGCGCATTGTATGTGGAATGACTAAACGGTTGGAATACATTAACATTCCGTCATTGATCGCCAGGCTATATCGATCGTTGTAATACTGCTTTGCTTCAGGAGTAACTTTTTGTTTTAAAGGCCATCCTTCTCTGACATATCTCGCAACTTCGATCAAAATTGTATCACGCTGTTGGGCTGTTTTGATTTCATCCAGTTTGTTTCTTGTTGCTGGTAGCTCTGAAATGATTGCCTTTACAAAAGTACTTAAGTCTTCTTCGCTCTCTGGATTCTGGTTCGATGACACAATTGGACTTCTGGATAAGGCGTCAGCTGCAATTAAATCTTTCCCAGGGGTATAATAAATTTTATATAAGAACTGCATCATTCGCATTCTAAATCTTTGCAGTCTGGGTGTTAGTTCATCCAAGTTTTTGGAAGTGAAGATCGGAACCAATGGCTTATGGTCCGTTTCAATATCGAATGACATACCTGTTATGTAATCTCTAAATTTCTCACATGTGGCCCATGTTATCGCTAAGGCCTCTTTTTCTATTTGAGCGTATCCTCTTTCGGTTTCACTCAGCGTCCTAGATGCATAGGCCACTGGTTTAAGAAAACCATCACTATCTTCCTGTCGCAAGACAGCTCCAAGTCCAAATGAGGAAGCATCTGTTGAAATAATTGTCTTCTTGCTTGGGTCGAACATTTTCAACACAGGTTCTGTAATCAAAATATTCTTTAAATTAAGAAATGCATTGTTTTGACTTACACCCCATGTGAAGTTGACGTTGTTTTTCAAAAGCTCATTCAGTGGATGACAAATCGAAGCCAAGTTAGGGATGAATTTGCCCAAGTAGTTCACGAGACCAAGGAATCTTCTCAATTCCGCCACGTTCTTTGGTGGTGAAAATCCTTCGATTGCTTCAACTTTTGATCTTCCTGGATGAATGCCAGTGCTATCAATTCTATGGCCAAGAAAATTTACTGACGTTAAACCAACTTGGCACTTCTCGCGATTGAGAGTCACTCCCTTAGACTCCAACTTTCCTAGTACTTTGCGGAGATTACTGTCGTGATTTTCTATGGTCGACCCATAAACAAGTATGTTGTCAGTTTGACACACTACCCCTGGAATGCCTTCAATTATGCGCTGGATCTGCTTTTGAAAAATTTCAGGAGCGCTTGAAATTCCAAATGGTAGCCTAAGAAAGCAAAACCTTCCAAATGGCGTCAAAAAAGTTGTCAGTAGCTGCGACTGAGGTGACAGTTTCACCTGCCAAAACCCGTTCTTTGTATCTAATTTAGTGAAAAATTTGGCACCAGCTAACTGGGCTAGAGTGTGATCCGCACTAGGCATGGGATGCACTTCACGTTCGATGCACTCATTGAGTCGGTGTAGGTCAACACAAAGTCGTATATCTCCATCGGGTTTGGGTACTATGACAAGTGGAGCACACCACTCTGTTGGGTCGTCAACAAATTTGATCACTTCTAGTCTTACCATATCATCCAATTTTGCTTTTAATTTTCCTATCAATGGGATAGGCACTCTTCTTGCTGCATAAATAGCGTACGGATTGCTTGGGCTTTTTAATTTGATTTCATACTGCCCAGGAAGGCAACCTAATTCTTGGAATAATTGGGGAAACTCAATTTCAATTTGCACGTTAGATCGAATATTTGCACCATTTATATCTATAGCATTTAATCTCTGCAACAATTTTAATTGTTCACATGCGTTCAGACACAGTAATGGAGCTTTTAAGTGTTCTATGACATAAATCGTGGAATGTAAAAATCTACCATTGCATTCTAATTTTGCGTCAAATGAGCCGATAATTTGCAGATTTTCTCCAACTGGTCCTACCAGATTGCGGCCACTGACTTCTAGAACAGTTGTAGAAAAAAATTTAGAAAAAACTAACGAAGGGATTACATTAACGGGAGCACCACTATCAAGAACAAAATTCACTTTGACACCATTAACGACAATGTCTTCGGTCCACTGGTTGCCGTTGCCAGTTGCTTTGGTATGAAAAGTACCAATAAATGTGTCAAGAGGATTTGCGTTTGGTGTGTTCTCGGCTATCGAGTTAATATGTTTCGAAGAGTTATTATTCGATTTGCAAACATAGCTAAAATGATTCCACTTATTACACTTGCTGCAGCGTTTGCCATATGCTGGGCATTTGCGTTTATTGAAGTGGGAATCATTACCACAAAATTCGCATTTCTTTTTGATTGTATTCGCTGAGAAATTCCCGCTGCCTCGATTACTGTTGACGGTCCGTTGTTGCTGTTCTTTTGGGCTCTGATGATAATTTGTTGTTTGCTTTTGAGATGATCGTCTTTTGTTAACTGTTGCTGCTGCCTCGTGTGTTGATTGAAACCGGTTGATTGAGGGGGATGACGTATTTAGCTCTTGTTGTTGACGACGAACTGATACATTGCTGCGTATTACTGTGATGGCTCTTTCTAGCGTTAGAGATGGCTCAAGCTGTAACTTTTCGGATAAGCTTTTATCCCTCACCCCTACAACTAACCGATCTCGAATCATCTCATCTTTGAGAGAATTGTAACCACAGGTCTCCGACAATCGGTAAATTGCGGTGATGAAGCTTTCCACAGATTCACCTTCTTCTTGATACCTGCAATTGAATCGTGCTCGCTCGAAAATTACATTGTGCCTCACAACAAAAAAATTTTCGAAGGCTTGTAAGACCGATATGTAATTCTTACAATCTTCTGCGCTTAATCTAAATGACAAAAAAATATCATCCGCTGCATCACCCATCACGTACATGAGTGTATTTATTTGGTCTTCTTGGGATTTCGTAGATAACCCAGACGCAATTCTAAAACGCTCGAACCTTCTTTTCCACCGGCCCCATTGTGAGGGATCGTCGAAAGAAAACTGGGCAGGAGCCTCGACCGCGTAATTGCTATGATTAATAGTAACTTTAACATCTTTTTCCGACATTTTGCACAAAAACGAACAAATTAATTTTTAAGAATGCGCGTATTCTAACTTTTATTTTTTTTTTCTCGCGTGTTTTTTTTTTTCTTGTACCACCGCTGCCACCATGTAGTGTTCGCAGAATAAAAGGCCAATGGTTGTTGTCAGTTCAAGAGTACTTTAATAACTAAAACTAGTGTATAACATAAAGAGAATTCATAATTACATGAGAGTGTGTGTATAATTCAATCTATGTACTACATTAATACATACTACACACCAAGAAAGATGTCGTTGAATAGAGCAAAGTCTACTATTAAGGAAATGAGATCTTTTCTCTCTGAAGAATTAAACGGTGATTTCTTTGAAAGCAACACTTTCCCTCTTGAATTCGACTTTAAAATCTGTTGAACGTTCTAATGTAAAAGTACACACAGTTATTCTCAATAAAAAAAATAAGTATGTAATGTATGGTTTTATGTATATGTATATGTGTGTATGTATCGGCTTGAAAACTTGAGCGTTTTCGAAAAAATCAAAGCAACGTCAGCTTGATCGTGATTTTTCATGGGACAGATATTGTATCATCCAATATGCAATCGTCCAGCTTGCATAAAACCTGTTTGATCAACGTCAGCCAATTTTCTTGCAAACGCATTTGACGTTTACAAATACGCTCTTTGCCTTTTCAATATTTTCGCCGTCAACTTGAATTTTAACTACAGAGTTGTGCCGCAAATAATGTTATCTAACATATTAATCTAGCAAACTGCATCATCGTCATCGAAAATAATGCTTTTGCATACAAATTTCGATTAGGATTTTAGAGTTTACTTTTGCAGTTTGCGGTTAAGAACATTATGCAACTGGTTTCTGACACAAATTCCGTTTTCGAAAACAAACAAAATGCTATTATGGAAGTCCTTAAGACCGATTTATGTACACCAAAATGCGTTGCTTTCTTTTAAAAATTATATAGTTTTTCTGTCGCCGAAAATTTGAACAAATCCAAGATAGGGAAAATTCATTCTTAATCATCAATGTAGCATAAGAGTTTTTTTAATATTTGCATTAATTTCAAAGCTGAATCAGAGCCCACAAAAGGCTATTTGGTTATATAATATGTGTGTTATCTGATATTAAATAAAATACATTTTTACTTGCCACCTAGGCTGTAGGTTGAGTGAGATGTAAGCCCTGGTACGAGTCTTCATTTCATCAAGATTTTTTCTTGGTTTTAATGCTGATTTTGATTGAGTCTTGTACGAAAACAGTTTTTTTTTTGTGCGAAGAAAGTGTAAAGTGGATGAGTTTTAATGTGAAAATATCTTTTAAATCTTTTCTTTAAAGCAAAATTATTCAGTTTTTGGTGTTTTCTGTATAGTTTAAAAAATGTAAGAAGATCGTTATCGCATACGAGCTTGTTCATATTTTCAATATTCCTTGAAATTTATTTCGAAAGATTGAAGAACTTTCCTATTGCTTTTCAATTACCTACTTTTTTCAGAATATTGATGAAACTAACTAAATATTATCTACAAGTACACAAGTATGGTGATAAAATATTGACCTCTGTTTTTATTCTTTCAGTACGAGTTTGACTCACCAGATATTGTAGTTCTTGGTTCAAACTACATTCAGAATCGGATCGTAAAACCATGTTTGCTTTGGGAAACATTTCCATTATGTCACTGGATACGGAGACAGTACTGCTTGAATCCACAGCTAGCCCTTCAGATATTGAACTCAAGGGTAGACTCTAAGGTTTAATTAAGCATTGTTAGTAAAGAACTATGTTTAAACATTCCTTCCTTGCCTTTAAGACATCTTACCTTTAAAGCTCTCCATTGAGCTAACCTTGCCTTAAACTTTATCCGAAGTCCCATCAATTCTTGGGGAATTAAATTGTCTATGTCAGAAACTGTTATATATTCCAGGCAATCTGAATCAATTTTTCTTTCTAAAACACTATTTTATGAAACAATGGTGAGTTTAAAATTAATTAATTTTGATTTACCAACAAATAATTCACAGAGGTCTGGAAGTTCCCATCGCTTCAATATATCGCTAACTGCCTCATCTTGTAAGCTATATGAGTAAACATATTCTACAGCAACTGAGGGTTTATTTAAACTTTGCTCATTTAAATCAATGTTCTCATTTTTTTCCCCCAAATCAGCCTCACTAGCCACATCTAAGAATTCTTCAATGAAACTCACATCATCACCTTCTGCCTCTTCATCACTTTTGTTTTCTGGGTCAGCCATTGTACGTATCTAATTAAAGGCTTTTTGTTATGTAATTTGTATTTTTACGGCTTAAAACAAAATTTATTATTAGGTATAGGTATTATAGGTATAATATAAAGATTCTTAAAAAAAAGTTAAGAAATATTCATAAACTCGTTTTTGAGATATTAAATTTTTAGAAAAAACAAGAGATAACCATTTATAAACTAAAATACTTTACTTATGGTTCTATAACATACATAAATAATTTAATATTATTTTATTTATTATAAAAACTAACAAAATACGCTCCATCCTCAAAAAATTGACTAAGTACACATTTTATTTTTAAAGCATGAAATTCATGTTTAAAAATTATTGAACTACCTTTAAAGCTGATATCTTCAATAAATTGGGATCTATGAGAAAAAAAAATAGTTTGGTGTTACATACCTATAAGAAATTATTTTTTTACCCATCGGCCCCCGTGTCAGAAACATACAAATGTTGGTATTTGAAAAGTTAATTAGAATAATATTTTAAAACACATATTATGTTCCCTTAGATGTCCGCACATTCATCACCAGGGTGACATAATACCGAAGGGATATCAAAACGCCTCAAAAATATTTTTATTTGCAGATTTATGCTATTGACATAACGGACGATAAGGTTTTGTAAACATTTAGAAAAAAAATCAATTTCAAACCAACTGTGTGCATGCCTCTTTCCTTTCACTCAATTTGTTTTCTTTTAAATGCATATCAAAACTAGATTTCTTAACTAATAATAATTTTTTGATAGCTCTACTCACCTCCCTCCCCTCCCAACATTGATTAATTGACATCCTGCGTACGCCCTTGCGAATGGCACCCAATTTTAAACAGTCTTAAGGCTCCAGAAATAAACGCGAAATCATATCGAATCATTCGAAACGATATATGCAAAATATGACAGATACTTTATACTAAACAACCACAAAAAACTGTGGTTAGCTAATTTTGCGTCGGTTTGGGTGAGACTTTATGCCTAGGTTTACGCAGAATACTACGAAGCAGTCAAATAATTTCAATATCACCCTATATCAAATAAACTTTTGCGCCAATATATTTCTTAAAACTATTTAAACCTAACTAAAGTACCTACGGAGAGAACTGCATGTAATATATGAGGGGTATGTATAGTTTCAAAACTCTTCTTTTCCACTTATAAAAATTTTGAGTAAAATGAAAAAAAAACTGTTAAAAGCTACACAAATGATAAAAGCGATTAGTTTTAACGCTAAAATATAAGTTACGGATGACTTTTATCCATTGTTTAGGGGTTTGAACATATTTGGTGAACCTACAAATTATGAAAAATCAATTTAATTTGGAAAAGAATAGTTTTGAAAGTTACGATTATAGGAACAGAGGAGTTTTGAAAATATAAAAACCTTAAAGAAAAAGAAGATTTTTGGTTCAGAATTTGATTTGTAAGGGAATAGATGAGTTTTTTATTGAAAGGCTGAGTGGAATAATGTAGTTTTGAAAAAACACCAATTTTCAAGTACAGAAAAATGTAGGAAATTACAAGTTTTTATGAAGGACCTTCTAAAGAACATTTCCTCATACTAAACTCATTTAAAAAAAAAAAAAACTGGAATAGGAGAGTTTTGAAACTATACCCCTTATATATCAAATACTATATTAAAAAGAAATCATTTTTACATTCCAATAATATAAATAAAAACATTTATGGAATCCGAGGTTAATTTTTTTTTTTAAATCAGTTGAAAAAATATGAAATGGAATGTAATAATGATTTATAATACATATGTATATTGTTTTGAGTCCAAAAAGAGTAATTTTAATTTAAAGGTGATTGGAATAAGGATCGAAGATTTCCTGATTCATGTTTCCAGGTCAAGTATTTGTATCCAGTATATTAAAAAATACATAGATTTCCAAATGTCATGATTTTCCGAAACCACTTTTAAAACTTTTTGCTTTGGACAAGCCTTTTTTTTGCCACCCCCTCCCAAATATAGATATATATACATATTATATGTGCGTACATACATTCATATGTACATACATAGGTATATACATTTTCGATATTTATTTTTGTTAACTTTCTTTCATTAAATAATTAATTTTAAGACCAAAATTCCTCCGAACAATTGAGACGACGACGCACCATAATTCAATTTATTTGGTTTTTATGGTATGTATAACTAATAAGTTAGTAGCTAAACCACTACCTCGTAGCATCGTAGCTACACCACCATTTTGAATGTTAAAAATAATTTTACTTTAAAGAGTATTGAAATAAAGATCTAAGCTTTAACATAAAATGTTGTTAGGTCAAGTATAGTTGAATCTTGAATGTTTATAAACCACTGTGTGTTGCATACGTAACAAACTAAAATTCAAACAGGTTGTATGTTTATTAAGATCTGAGGATGAGCTTTTTAATTGGATTTAAGTAAAATGAAATGGAGTATTAAAATTATGTTTGTATTAATGTATATAGTTAAGAATCCAAAAAGGATAATTAAACTATAAAGTGAACTGAAATTAAAATATAATAATTACCAAACCATGTTTCTATGTGAAGTAGCAGTATGTTAATACACCACTGTCATGTAAAATGTAACACAAAATAAATTTCAAACTATGATATTTCGTAAAAACTGAATTACCTATAAACTTGTAAGGCATTTTATAAAATCTTAATTCCAAAGCACCTAAAAATTGCATTACTTTTTGCATCAGTGACAGTATTAAAAGAAAACCATTCTCATATTGTCGGCTTTCTGTCAAAACCTCGTAAGTCTAATTTGAAAATTTACTTAGAAAACACAAAAAACCGATTTAAAAGGCAATAAAATAGCGTTTTTAGATCGTTAAAGGTTTAAAAATTTGTTTATAGAGCCAAAAGAAACCATGACACAGTTACGAGACATTGATATTCTAATTCATTGATTTTTGTTTTGATTTAAAGTAAATGTAAAGTAATGTACATTAAAATGTCAGGACCGTCGAGATTTTGAAAGAAGGCCGACGATATTCCAAACGCAAATTATTGTTTATCACTATACATTTTATATGAATTCTGAGCATGATTTTTTAGGTCGGTTGAAGTAAGATGAAATGGTTTGTTATAATGATTTTTTATAATGTATAGTTTTGAATCGGAAAGAAGAAATCATAGAGGAAGTGTACCAATTATCGACGCTCCTAATATGGAATAGTGCTATATTTTGAAAACTGCGTAATATTTGTACCTTTTTATTTCAGGTAAAGCTTTGTTTTCATGCGCATATTCGTTTTTATTATCCTTGTGGAAGAGGATCTTTGTAGACATGAGCAGTTATTAAAAGTAGTGTTTTGGTAAAGTGCGTAACAAATTATTGAGAGCTTATTTTTCTTATATTTTTGTATCGGTTCTAGCTTAAACATATTTTTTATTCCGTTTTATTAGGAAAAAGCTCAACCTTTGGGATAACTTAAATTATTCCATAATCAGTACACTTCCTCTACTTTCAAAATGGTTGAAATTCGGATACCAATTTTCCCAACCATGTCCTTGGTAAAGTACTCAATTTTATTTAAATACACCACTGTAATGTAAAGTGTATAATAGATTAAACTTCAAATCATCATATGAAGAGCTTAGGAACAAAAGGTGAAATTTTCAATTTTCCTACTTTTTCTTTGAATCAGGTCCAGAACCCTGAATTCAGTCGATTGCCAATGAGATTTAGTCAAGATAATAACATGCATCAATGAAAATTAAACTTCAAAAATCACTTTCGGACAAAAAGGTGACATTTTTAATTTAATTTTAAAAATTATTTACTTTGTGTCGGATCAAAAGTTACATTTTTCCTTCCGATATTTTGGATTTGGATCAAAAGGTGACCAATTCAAAATATTTTATTAAATATTTTAATTCTATCTCAAAACCTACTGAAGAAGTTATAAATACAACAAATACAGTCAACTTGTGACACACATAAGGAAAACAAAAATTAAAAAATTGGACAGGCAACCCTTGATTTTGTTTTTCTCAATTTTTCAGAAAAATGAAAAAGTGAAAATGTCACCTTTGCTTCATATATTTTTCTTTCGAACTGCTTTTACCTAGAACTTCGTAAAGACTTTTGAAATCCTAATTTCTTTTTAATTGCATTAATGTTTTATACCCAAGACAATATTTAAAGAAAATCATTCTCACATTCTATGAAAAGATGTATTAGAAGTATTTAAAATATCGATGTGAGAATGAATTTTGTTCTTAAAACAATTGAATGAAATAGGTATATAAATGATTTTATTTTATTTTTGAATCCAAAAAGGTAAGTTCTATTTTAAAGATGGTTGAAATTAAAACCTTAGAAAAGTTTTTTTATATGTAAAGTAATTGTATATTATGTATAGGTACATTCAACATTGTGATTAAATAAGAGCTTAATAAAGAACGAAACATAAAAACATGGCTTTGGACGAAGTGTTTTTCGCCACCTCTTCCGTATACCCATATATACATATGTATAATGTATATAGTAGGTACTTTTATAAACCTGTTATACACTTTCGTTTTTCTTTGAAATATCTACATAAAATATGCGCTTAATTTGCTACTGAACAATATTTAGTTGTTATTTCTCACTTTTTAATGTTTTTTAACTTTTGATCATTTAATATTTAATATTCAAAGAAAAATTCGTCCGAACAACTAAAACGACGACGTGCATGTGGATTCAATCTATTTGGTTTAACTAGCTAGTTAGTAGCTAAACCATTATTATAGTTCTGAAAAATTAATCAACGTGCAATCGCGATTTGAACTACAATCAGTCAAAACCACAAGCTACTACTTGCAAATAGATTAAAATTATAGGATCTATGCTTTACAAAACGATATTTTTAATTGAAGCAGTTGAAATATCAAATGTAAAAAGAACTAAATTTCAAATCATCATACATACATATTTCTTTAAAACTGATTTATATAGAAACTTGGTATGGACTGTTTAAGATCCTGATCTTAATTTTATTAAAAATTGCATAAATGTTTTTCATCACGCACAATATTAATTGAAAATCATTTTAACAACCGAAATAAATAAATGCATATGTATCAATAAAAATGCTTGTATTGAATCTAGGGATGATTTTTCTGACGAAAAATTAAATGGAATGTTAAAATGATTTTTTTTATATTGTTTTGAACCCAACCAGATTAATATTATGTTCCTACATCACATACATGTATATTATACTGCCACGTTAAAGAGAAAAAAACGTATTTGTTTTTTTGGCTGTTTAAAGTTAGGGCCAGTTTTGACATGTGTGATATGGTTATTATTTTATTTTTTAATAGTAAGAGCACTATCTAGCTGTTATTATGTTTGAAAACGCCTAGGAAATGTGACGAATATATACAAAGAACCATGCTATTTTTAAGATAAATTGACGTATCTGCGTTTTTTTATTAGGAAAATAATACGTAACTACCAAACAAACATTCGTAGACCTGGAAATAATCTTATCAAGAAAATTATTTACTTGTTGATACGGCAAATAGTCCCAATTCAATAGTTATTTAACTATTTTTGATTTGATATTGGAGATTTTCAACTTGGAATAGTAATTTCAATGCATTTAAGAATTGCATCAATATTTCGCATCATGGACAATATTAAAAAAAAAAACATTCTCACATTTCAAAAACAAATGTTTGTGTATCACTGAAAATTTTATATGAAATCTGAGCATGATTTTTTTTAAAGTCTGTTGAAGTTTGTTGTCATAATTTTTATATATTGCTTTGAACCCGGAAAAGAAATCAATCTTTTAAGAAGGTTGAAATTCCGATATCAAACTTTCCGAACCATGTTCCGTGGTAAACTACATACATAATTATATTTAAATACACGTAATTTTAAATTTAACAACGACTTAATTCAAAACCATCATATTTTTGTAAACCGATTTACCTAGAAACTTGGTATGGATTTTTTCAAATCCTTATTTATGTACTTAAAAATGCAATACATTTATGTATGTTATTTATCAAGGACAATATTTAAAGAAAATCATTTTCACATTCTATAAAAAAATGTATTAAAAGTTTTTAAAAATATCGATATGGAGTGTGATGATGAATTCTGTACGTGAGAAGGAATGGAAAAATGTTAAAATGGTTTTATTTATATTTTCAAACCAAAAACATCAATTCTATTTTAGGGACGGTTTAAATAAAATCTACACAATTCACTAAATCACGTTCCTACATACAATCGTGTTCTAAAAACCATTTTTTAGATTTTTGACTAAACAAGAAAAGAAACATAAAAACATGGCTTTCTACACAGTGAATTTTTGTCCCGTCCCATATACTCATAAATTTACAATTATGTATATGCATTTATATACCATCGTTTTTTTTGTATGGAATCCTAAGATGATTTTTGTACGAATAATGAAATGAAACGTTAAATAGAATTTTGGTTACATTGTTTTGTACCCAACAAGATTAATATAAAAATATATGTATATTTATTCCTTTTTGTTTGTTATCTTATAAGTTTTGAATAAACATACCTCAAAAATTTCTTCAGGACTTTTTTCTGTTTGGCTTCCTTTTCACTCTTATTAAAAACTGCAACCTTGATCATATGGAAGGTTCTCCAAAAAAGGTCGTATTTTGTGATCTGAAAATAATTTTATTAAGTGGATGTACATATATGAAAGCAAGATGAAATAGAATGATTTAATGATTATTGTTACTGTTTCAAATCAGAAAGAGTAATTCAATTTTCAATGAAATTAACATATACGATCTACCAAACCATGTTTCTATGTCAAGTAGTTGTATGTACATAAATAAAGCACTTAAATGTACAATGTAACAAAAATTAAATTGAAAATCATCTTATTTTTTTTAACTTTTTTTCTAGGAACTTGGTATGGATTTTTTTAAATCCTAATTTCAATGCACTTTAAAAAATGCATAACTGTTTTGCATCTGTGAAAACATTAAAAGAAAATTATCCTCATATTCCAAATACAAATGTTTGTTTATCAATAATAATTTTATTTGGAATCTGAGCATGATTTTCTTTTTAAGTCGATTGCAGTTGGGTGAAATGGTTTGTTGTAATGAATTTTAATATACTGCTTTGAATCCTACTTTGAAAATTGGATATCAAATCATCCCAACCATGTTTGTAGGTCAAATAACTATATTTATGTATACCAATGTAATATAAAATACAACAAAAACTAAATTTCAAATCATTATATCTTTTTCTTGAAAACTGATTTACATATATACTATTTAAGTTCCTTATTTCAATATAGATACTTAGAAATTGCATTAATGTTTTACATCAAACACAAAATTCAAAGAAACTCATTCTCATATTTCATAAATATGATATGTATTTAAAGTATTAAAAATATAGAAACAAAATGAGAAGATAAATTTTGTAGGCACTATGTAGAAGCTTTTTTAGATCCTGAATTGAATGTATGTAGGTAAATAATAATTGCATTTATGTATGTTTTTCATCAAGCACAATCAACCTTCCGATGACAACACTTTTAAAATTACATACACCACAACAGGGGTGATGAAACACCCCAGCTAAAATTGAATGCAAAAACAGTATTTGTACGGATAGTAAAAACTATTTATGGAATTGTAATACTTCATTGACATACAAAAAAACAGAAAATAGGAAATAAAAAAAAAAAAAAATATTGCTGTGTAGTTAAAGGACTAAAAGCCAGTTGATGCAAGTCTCTTTCATATTTTCAGGAAATGCAGCACAATTGCTATTCAAGCATAAAAACTTGATTTTTTTGCCTCAATATTCTGGACAAATTACATCTCTTTACTGCTTCTGTAATTAAGGGGGGGCTAAGCTCCCCTTCAAATGACCCTAGAGGGTAACTTCATTAAAATTTTCGCATACATGAATGACAACATGGGGTGATGTGTCACCCCAGTGCATACTGTATTCCACCGTATTCAAAAACCACAGGCCACTGCTTGGATTTCTTATCATCAACTGACATCTGACATATTAAACGACAAATACATAGAACTTTAGAAAAGAAAACCAAGCAAAACCCAAATTACAACTAAAAGAAAATTGTCTGGGGTGATGGAACACCCCTGTTGTCATCCGAAGGTTAACAGAAAATCATTCACACATTCCATACATGTATGTACATAAATTTAGGATGATTTTTGAAAAATTAAATTGACTGTTAAAATGATTTTTGGTTATATTGTTAAGTGCTCAAAAGGATTAACATATATGTATGTACATTGTACATATATGTACATTGTACATATATGTATATATGTATGCATACTCAGTTTTTATTTTAAATTCTTAAATTTTTTAATAAGCATACCTGAAAAATTGTTTCTGAACTTTTTGAAACATTCGCTTCTTCATTCACTGCAATCTTGTTCGTTTCTTCTTCGGCACTTCTTCGAAAATATTGTACATATATGGGATCCGAGCTGAGGATAATATTTTTTAATGAATAAGTAAGATGAAATAGAATGTTTTAATGTTTATTGTTATTTTTTTCTTCTTTTCAACTTAAAAGGGGTCTGAAATTAAGATATAATATTTATCAAACCATGTTGCTACGTCAAGTAGTTGTATGATAATGCAACACAGAAATGTTAAATGCAACGAAAATTAACTTTCAAATCATCATATTTTTTTAAAATTGAATTAAATTTTGAATGGATTTTCTTAATCCTAATTTTAGTGTATTCAAAATTGCATTTATGTTTACATCAAAGACAATCTTTAAGAACATTTTTTCCTACATTCCATACATAGATGTATTATAAAGTATCTTATAAAAATGTAGATACGGAATGTGAGGATGGAAATTTAAAGTGAGGTGAAATGTTATATAAAATGATTTTGAGTCTTATTTTTTTAAACTCAAATGCATAAGTAGCTTTATAGGAAATTGCAAAAAAGATTGAAAATTATTTCTTATTTTTTTAAACTGATTTTTCTAGAAACTTGGGATGGATTTTTTAAATCCTAATTTCAATGCACTTCCGAAATTGGATAACTTTTTTGCAACTTCGACAATATTAAAAGAAAAATATTCTCACATTCAAACTACCTACATGTTATATTTGTATGTGGGGTGGGTACATCAATAAAAACATTTATTTGGAAAGCTGGATTCTTTTTAAGAAAAATAAGATGGATAATGTCAAAATGATTTTTTTTTCATATTGTTTTGAACCCAAAATGATTAATGCATGTATGAGGCCGTGACTGCAAAAAGGGTTTAACCAATTTTTTAGCATTTTTGATATTTTTGTTTTTAATTCTTACATTTATGCATCAAAAGTTATAAAAGCGAATAGGTATGTTTAATTCTAAACTATCAAGCTTTAAAAATATGTGACTTATCCTCCTAAAATCTCAAAGAAATAGTATTCAAGATCGATTAAAGATGAAAAATATGATCAATTAAAAGTGGGTTACCCCACTTTGGTATTTTTGTAGATGTATAAAGATATTTATATACAGTATGCCCTTGGCAAAAACAACCCTCAATAAACGCAATACCTCAGTTAAAGCAACTTTATATATACTTTTTTGTGACTCGGTCATAGTAACAAACTCAATTAACGCAACTGCTCGAATTTTTATTGGTTGCTTTTGATGAGGGCGTACTGTATATTGTTTTTATTTTAAATCTTAAAATATTTGAAAAAGCATACCTCAAAATTTTCTTCAGAACTTCTTTCTGAAAACCTCGCTTCCTTTTTAACTTTTATTATAAATAAAACTGCAATCTCCTGCACTTCTCCAAGACAGTTCTCTATTGGGATCTGAGGATGAAATTATGATGATTTGAAATTAACTTTCAAATCATCATATTTCTTTGAAACTGAATTACCTAGAAACTAGGTATGGATTTTTTTAATCTTAATTTTAACGTTCTTTTGTATTTATGTTTTATATCATAGACAGGTTTTAAGACATTTTTTTCGCATTCCATATCGTTGTCATTTAATGAAAACCCCCTAAGCACATTATTTTTTTGAGACTTCTGTACTTTTTATGGATTTTTACTGACCAGAATTTGAAAATGATTGATTTAATGCAATTTTTTCTTTTAGAAATAGACCACAATAAGATTTAGATACCTTTTACAGAACTAAAACGAGGACTTAGGGAGTTTTCATAGAACGACGGTATCGCCCTATAAATGAATGTAATATAAGTATCTTAAAAATGTCGATATGGAATGTGAGGATGGAAATTTAAAGGAAGATGAAATGGAATTTTAAATGATATTGAGTCTTATTTTTAAAACCCAAATGAAAAGTATATTATATAGGTATATTTTGTGTTCTCTTTGAAATTCCATAATTTCGGAAAACATTACTTACAAAATGGCCTCGAAAATTACCCTTTTAATTTTTTTTAATAATCTGTTATTTGCATGGGGTTGAGGTGGCCTCCAGCAGAATTGCTGACTGCTTCACTATGGATTTGGTAAAAAAAAATTTCGTGGCGCTCATTATAAAAATTTACAACATGAATTTTCTCGGTGCGTTCTTTCCTTGCCCGTCTTCACCTTGAACGACAATGTATGATTCTGAGCATTATGGAGGCCACGACGGCAGATTTTTTTTAGGCACCGCCAGCCAACGCCCTGTCGCACAGGCTGCTCAATGGCGATACCACATACTAAAATTTTATTTTACAAAATCTGGAAACCACTTGGAGCTTGTGAGCTACGAAAAAAGTAATAAACGATGAGGTGGAGATCAAAAGCGCACTTGTAGAACTATTTTTTTTTATAGAGAGAATGAAAAACTTATGGGTTATAGGAACTTCTTTTACAAAGACATTAAAATATGTAAATTTTGTAGTAAGGAACCAATTAACACGAAAAATATGCCGGATTTGTACTTTTAGAGACTACCAAAGTAAAAAAACATTTAAAGCTTGGCTGTAGACAAGCCCGTTTTTGACCACCATGCTTGACGATTTCTGTTTTTTTCAATAAAAGTAATAAATTGTGAAAAACTTACCTAAATAAATGCTTCCAAACAATATTCAATTGTTATTTCTCACTTTTTAATGCTTTTTTTCACTTTTTTTTGCTTATTATTAATTTTTAAAGAAAAATTTGCCCGAACAATTATGGAGACGACGCGACGCACACACGAATTCTTTCAATCTGGTATAACAAGTTGCTAAGCCACCATTTTGAATTATATGAACGACGCCACCAATGCCAGTGCTGGCGTTGTTTGCTGAATTCTGTAGTGAATTTCGCTGTTCATGTAGTGAATTTAACTACGTTTGTAGTAATTGCCAAAAATGATTTAAGAAAAGCTTTAGGTCCTGTCTACACTGGTCATTTCACATTAATGTAGAGGATAAGTGTTAAAGTAGGAAAAAAGGGTTCCAACCAAAATCCACCGACAGTCTACTTTCAAAAATAATTCTCGGTAGCAAAACGACGGATTTTTTAACCATGCGATTGAGAGATTATGGATTTGATTTTCATCAGAAAACGAAGGTTGCCGTTTAGGCAAGGTTTTTTTCGGTATCGTGTAGCCACGGAGTTCGTGATAAAGACTTTTAGTGAAGAGCTTTTCACATTGGTTAGCTGCAACCAGTGATTTCAATTTGCGAACAAATCGCAAATATCAACTCTTTTTTGTTATACCTTTACAACGAAGTGAATAAACGATCTCTTTTACAATATTTGAAAGAAAACACTGCCTAAAATTAAAGTATTGTGCATTTTAATGTTTTCAACCCAACCAACAACAAAACTTCTGTCAAACGTAGCTTCGCAATTGACAACCTCTTATTTTTTTAAGCACCCTTTTTACTTGTTTATATTTTATGACATTTGGCAGTTGTTGGTGCTAGACGTTAGGTCGTGCCTACAATGATAATTTTAGAGAAACAGCCTGATTACACGACTCGTTTTTTCGGACGTTACGTGTTTCGTCTTTTTGACACATTGGGTGAGGGATGTAGGATGGTAGGGGGAACGGAAAGACGAAAGCACGTATGAAAATTTCAAGACTTTTTCTGGTTGATCTTTGACGTTTATGATTTGACAAACGAGTAGAGGCGGGGGATGCTTAAAAAATTAAAATAGTGAGATTTAAAATTGTTTTTATAATTAAATAGCTATAAATTTGAACAAGAAGTGATTTCAAAATATTTTTGATTATTATTACTGCCTATTTATCAATAAATTAACCTCAATTTTTTGAACGTCAGAATCACGAATGGATTTTCTTCGTTGTGTGTAATCACGAAAGTACGTACCTGTCAAAAAGACGAAAAACAAAACGAACGAAAAAACGAATCATGTAATCAGGCTCAAAGATAGATTTTAAGTGTGAAAAAAGGAAAAAAAAAGGATTCCACAATGTGGATTTTTCTAATGTGCGAGTGAGAAGTTATGGTTTTGATAATCATTTGAAAGTGAAAGAAATATTCAAGTGAAAAGCTTTTTTCGGCGGCATCGTGTAGCTAGGGGGATCATATCGATAACTTCCCGTAAGAATGTATTAAGCGACATTTCAAAAATTTTAAAGGCATCAAAAAGAACCTCTGGTCCAGTTATTTATTTATGTATTTTAAAAAATAAAAAAAATTGGAACGGGATTTTCAACTCAAAATGCCTCTAAAAATCGGTTTATTACAACAAAATACCCAAATAAATAACTGAATAAGAGGTACCTATTTTAAGAATTGAATTTAAAAATTTGAAAATGTCGCTTAATACATTCTTACGAGAAGGTATCGATATACAAAACTTTGAGTAAAGTGCCTTTCACATAAGGTGGCGCCCAGTGCATGCGAATAAATCGCAAATATAAAGTATTTTTTTGTTGTAGCTTTTCAACAAACTGAATGAACGATCCCATTTACCTACAATGTTTAAAAGAAAACAATGCTTTAAATTGGTTTAAAGAACAATTATATTTGCGTTTTCACATTTTCTACGTGACAAGAAATATAACTTTTGTGAAATTTCAAACATAAATTCGCAATCAAAACGAATTCCGCAAATCAGCTAGTCAAAATTGGGTCGAATTTAACCTCACATTTTTTTAAAGCATTTCATGTGATTAAATGTCAATATCCTTGATGATTTGCAGTTCGCAGTTCGAGCTTTTTATTTAGGGCACACAAAATTACCATGTAGACAGGGATTTATGATATACTGCATCTGTAGTGAAATTCACTACACTTGATGGTGAATTTCACTGTTCGTGTAGTGAATTTCACTGTTCGTATAGTGAAATGCACTACATCTGTAGTAATTGCCTCAAGAAAGTATGCAAAAAAAAGGCGGTTAAATTATATACTACATTTGTAGTGGATTTCATTGTTCGTGTAGTGAATTTCACTGTTCGTGTAGTGAATTTCACTGTTCGGGTAGTGAATTTCACTGCTTGTGTAGTGAATTTAACTACATATGTATTAATTGAGAAAAATTATTAAAAAAGTTTTAGGTCCTGTCTACACTGGTCATTTCACACAAAGGTAGAATTTAAGTGTGAAAGTAGGAAAAAAGGATTCCAACCGAAATCCACCGACAGTCTGCCTACCTTCAAAAATAATCCTCGGCATCAGCATGACGGCTTTTTTAACATGCGATTGACAGATTATGGATTTGATTTTCATCAGAAAACGGAGGTTTATGTTCCCACCAGAGTGAAATCTCGGATTTCAGAGATTTTAGTGCAAATCCTGTGGCCACGGGGATCATGATAAGTACTTTCAGTAAGAAACTTTTCACATTGGTAAGCTGCAACCAGTGACTGCGAAAAAATCGCAAATATCAACTCTTTTTTACTATAGCTTTTCAACGAAGTGAAATATATTTAATATTTTAAAGAAAACACTGCCTAAAACTATTAGTTTTAATAACAATACTTTGCATTTTAATATTTTCAACCCAGCCAGCAACATAACTTCTGCAAACTGTCAAACGCAGCTTCACAATTATTGACAACCTCTTATTTTGTTTGAGCACCCTTTTTACTTGTTTATATTTTATGACATTTGGCAGTTGTTGGCGCTAGAGGTTAGGTCGTGCCTACAATGATAATTTTAGAGAAAGATAGATTTTAAGTGTGAAAGACAGAAAAAAAAAAGATTCCACAATGTGGATTTTTCTAATTTGGAAGTGAGAAGTTATGGATTTGATTTTCATTAGAAAGTGAAAGTAATATTCAAGTGAAAAGCCTTTTTCGGGAAGCATAGACAAAACTTTCAGTAAAGTGCCTTTCACATAAGGTGGCGCCTAGTGCATGCGAATAAATCGCAAATATAAAGTATTTTTTTGTTGTAGCTTTTCAACAAACTGAATGAACGATCCCATTTACCTACAATGTTTAAAAGAAAACAATGCTTTAAATTGGTTTAAAGAACAATTATATTTGCGTTTTCACATTTTCTACGTGACAAGAAATATAACTTTTGTGAAATTTCAAACATAAATTCGCAATCAAAACGAATTCCGCAAATCAGCTAGTCAAAATTGGGTCGAATTTAACCTCACATTTTTTTAAAGCATTTCATGTGATTAAATGTCAATATCCTTGATGATTTGCAGTTCGCAGTTCGAGCTTTTTATTTAGGGCACACAAAATTACCATGTAGACAGGGATTTATGATATACTGCATCTGTAGTGAAATTCACTACACTTGATGGTGAATTTCACTGTTCGTGTAGTGAATTTCACTGTTCGTATAGTGAAATGCACTACATCTGTAGTAATTGCCTCAAGAAAGTATGCAAAAAAAAGGCGGTTAAATTATATACTACATTTGTAGTGGATTTCATTGTTCGTGTAGTGAATTTCACTGTTCGTGTAGTGAATTTCACTGTTCGGGTAGTGAATTTCACTGCTTGTGTAGTGAATTTAACTACATATGTATTAATTGAGAAAAATTATTAAAAAAGTTTTAGGTCCTGTCTACACTGGTCATTTCACACAAAGGTAGAATTTAAGTGTGAAAGTAGGAAAAAAGGATTCCAACCGAAATCCACCGACAGTCTGCCTACCTTCAAAAATAATCCTCGGCATCAGCATGACGGATTTTTTAACATGCGATTGACAGATTATGGATTTGATTTTCATCAGAAAACGGAGGTTTATGTTCCCACCAGAGTGAAATCTCGGATTTCAGAGATTTTAGTGCAAATCGTGTGGCCACGGGGATCATGATAAGTACTTTCAGTAAGAAACTTTTCAGTGACTGCGAAAAAATCGCAAATATCAACTCTTTTTTACTATAGCTTTTCAACGAAGTGAAATATATTTAATATTTTAAAGAAAACACTGCCTAAAATTATTAGTTTTAATAACAATACTTTGCATTTTAATATTTTCAACCCAGCCAGCAACATAACTTCTGCAAACTGTCAAACGCAGCTTCACAATTATTGACAACCTCTTATTTTGTTTGAGCACCCTTTTTACTTGTTTATATTTTATGACATTTGGCAGTTGTTGGCGCTAGAGGTTAGGTCGTGCCTACAATGATAATTTTAGAGAAAGATAGATTTTAAGTGTGAAAGACAGAAAAAAAAAGGATTCCACAATGTGGATTTTTCTAATTTGGAAGTGAGAAGTTATGGATTTGATTTTCATTAGAAAGTGAAAGTAATATTCAAGTGAAAAGCTTTTTTCGGGAAGCATAGACAAAACTTTCAGTAAAGTGCCTTTCACATAAGGTGGCGCCTAGTGCATGCGAATAAATCGCAAATATAAAGTATTTTTTTGTTGTAGCTTTTCAACAAACTGAATGAACGATCCCATTTACCAACAATGTTTAAAAGAAAACAATGCTTTAAATTGGTTTAAAGAACAATTATATTTGCGTTTTCACATTTTCTACGTGACAAGAAATATAACTTTTGTGAAATTTCAAACATAAATTCGCAATCAAAACGAATTCCGCAAATCAGCTAGTCAAAATTGGGTCGAATTTAACCTCACATTTTTTTAAAGCATTTCATGTGATTAAATGTCAATATCCTTGATGATTTGCAGTTCGCAGTTCGAGCTTTTTATTTAGGGCACACAAAATTACCATGTAGACAGGGATTTATGATATACTGCATCTGTAGTGAAATTCACTACACTTGATGGTGAATTTCACTGTTCGTGTAGTGAATTTCACTGTTCGTATAGTGAAATGCACTACATCTGTAGTAATTGCCTCAAGAAAGTATGCAAAAAAAAGGCGGTTAAATTATATACTACATTTGTAGTGGATTTCATTGTTCGTGTAGTGAATTTCACTGTTCGTGTAGTGAATTTCACTGTTCGGGTAGTGAATTTCACTGCTTGTGTAGTGAATTTAACTACATATGTAGTAATTGAGAAAAATTATTAAAAAAGTTTTAGGTCCTGTCTACACTGGTCATTTCACACAAAGGTAGAATTTAAGTGTGAAAGTAGGAAAAAAGGATTCCAACCGAAATCCACCGACAGTCTGCCTACCTTCAAAAATAATCCTCGGCATCAGCATGACGGATTTTTTAACATGCGATTGACAGATTATGGATTTGATTTTCATCAGAAAACGGAGGTTTATGTTCCCACCAGAGTGAAATCTCGGATTTCAGAGATTTTAGTGCAAATCGTGTGGCCACGGGGATCATGATAAGTACTTTCAGTAAGAAACTTTTCACATTGGTAAGCTGCAACCAGTGACTGCGAAAAAATCGCAAATATCAACTCTTTTTTACTATAGCTTTTCAACGAAGTGAAATATATTTAATATTTTAAAGAAAACACTGCCTAAAATTATTAGTTTTAATAACAATACTTTGCATTTTAATATTTTCAACCCAGCCAGCAACATAACTTCTGCAAACTGTCAAACGCAGCTTCACAATTATTGACAACCTCTTATTTTGTTTGAGCACCCTTTTTACTTGTTTATATTTTATGACATTTGGCAGTTGTTGGCGCTAGAGGTTAGGTCGTGCCTACAATGATAATTTTAGAGAAAGATAGATTTTAAGTGTGAAAGACAGAAAAAAAAAGGATTCCACAATGTGGATTTTTCTAATTTGGAAGTGAGAAGTTATGGATTTGATTTTCATTAGAAAGTGAAAGTAATATTCAAGTGAAAAGCTTTTTTCGGGAAGCATAGACAAAACTTTCAGTAAAGTGCCTTTCACATAAGGTGGCGCCTAGTGCATGCGAATAAATCGCAAATATAAAGTATTTTTTTGTTGTAGCTTTTCAACAAACTGAATGAACGATCCCATTTACCAACAATGTTTAAAAGAAAACAATGCTTTAAATTGGTTTAAAGAACAATTATATTTGCGTTTTCACATTTTCTACGTGACAAGAAATATAACTTTTGTGAAATTTCAAACATAAATTCGCAATCAAAACGAATTCCGCAAATCAGCTAGTCAAAATTGGGTCGAATTTAACCTCACATTTTTTTAAAGCATTTCATGTGATTAAATGTCAATATCCTTGATGATTTGCAGTTCGCAGTTCGAGCTTTTTATTTAGGGCACACAAAATTACCATGTAGACAGGGATTTATGATATACTGCATCTGTAGTGAAATTCACTACACTTGATGGTGAATTTCACTGTTCGTGTAGTGAATTTCACTGTTCGTATAGTGAAATGCACTACATCTGTAGTAATTGCCTCAAGAAAGTATGCAAAAAAAAGGCGGTTAAATTATATACTACATTTGTAGTGGATTTCATTGTTCGTGTAGTGAATTTCACTGTTCGTGTAGTGAATTTCACTGTTCGGGTAGTGAATTTCACTGCTTGTGTAGTGAATTTAACTACATATGTAGTAATTGAGAAAAATTATTAAAAAAGTTTTAGGTCCTGTCTACACTGGTCATTTCACACAAAGGTAGAATTTAAGTGTGAAAGTAGGAAAAAAGGATTCCAACCGAAATCCACCGACAGTCTGCCTACCTTCAAAAATAATCCTCGGCATCAGCATGACGGATTTTTTAACATGCGATTGACAGATTATGGATTTGATTTTCATCAGAAAACGGAGGTTTATGTTCCCACCAGAGTGAAATCTCGGATTTCAGAGATTTTAGTGCAAATCGTGTGGCCACGGGGATCATGATAAGTACTTTCAGTAAGAAACTTTTCACATTGGTAAGCTGCAACCAGTGACTGCGAAAAAATCGCAAATATCAACTCTTTTTTACTATAGCTTTTCAACGAAGTGAAATATATTTAATATTTTAAAGAAAACACTGCCTAAAATTATTAGTTTTAATAACAATACTTTGCATTTTAATATTTTCAACCCAGCCAGCAACATAACTTCTGCAAACTGTCAAACGCAGCTTCACAATTATTGACAACCTCTTATTTTGTTTGAGCACCCTTTTTACTTGTTTATATTTTATGACATTTGGCAGTTGTTGGCGCTAGAGGTTAGGTCGTGCCTACAATGATAATTTTAGAGAAAGATAGATTTTAAGTGTGAAAGACAGAAAAAAAAAGGATTCCACAATGTGGATTTTTCTAATTTGGAAGTGAGAAGTTATGGATTTGATTTTCATTAGAAAGTGAAAGTAATATTCAAGTGAAAAGCCTTTTTCGGGAAGCATAGACAAAACTTTCAGTAAAGTGCCTTTCACATAAGGTGGCGCCTAGTGCATGCGAATAAATCGCAAATATAAAGTATTTTTTTGTTGTAGCTTTTCAACAAACTGAATGAACGATCCCATTTACCTACAATGTTTAAAAGAAAACAATGCTTTAAATTGGTTTAAAGAACAATTATATTTGCGTTTTCACATTTTCTACGTGACAAGAAATATAACTTTTGTGAAATTTCAAACATAAATTCGCAATCAAAACGAATTCCGCAAATCAGCTAGTCAAAATTGGGTCGAATTTAACCTCACATTTTTTTAAAGCATTTCATGTGATTAAATGTCAATATCCTTGATGATTTGCAGTTCGCAGTTCGAGCTTTTTATTTAGGGCACACAAAATTACCATGTAGACAGGGATTTATGATATACTGCATCTGTAGTGAAATTCACTACACTTGATGGTGAATTTCACTGTTCGTGTAGTGAATTTCACTGTTCGGGTAGTGAATTTCACTGCTTGTGTAGTGAATTTAACTACATATGTAGTAATTGAGAAAAATTATTAAAAAAGTTTTAGGTCCTGCCTACACTGGTCATTTCACACAAAGGTAGAATTTAAGTGTGAAAGTAGGAAAAAAGGATTCCAACCGAAATCCACCGACATTCGCAATCAAAACGAATTCCGCAAATCAGCTAGTCAAAATTGGGTCGAATTTAACCTCACATTTTTTTAAAGCACCCCTTTTGTTTATTTATGTTTGATGACTATTTAATGCTGTTGGTGACCAAACATATTACACATGTGATAAAATGTCAACACCCTTGATGATTTGCAGTTCGCAGTTCATGCTTTTTATTTAGGGAAGACAAAATTACCATGTAGACAGGGATTTATGATATACTGCACCTGTAGTGAATTTCACTACACGTGATGGTGAATTTAAATGTTCGTGTAGTGAATTTCACTGTTCGTGTAGTGAAATTCACTACATTTGCAGTAATTGCCCCAAAAATGTTTGCAAAAAAGGACGGCTAAATTGTATACTGCTTTTGTAGTGTATTTCACTATTGATGTAGTGAATTTCGTTATATCTGTACTTATTGCCAAAAGAGTGTTTGCAAAAAAAGGCTACTTAATTATGTACTGAATTTGTAGTGAATTGCACTGCTGGTGTAGCGAATTTAACTGTTCGTTTAGTGAATTTCACTGTTTGTGAAGTGAATTTCACTGATGATGTAGTGAGTTGCACTGCATTTGTAGAAATTTTCACAATCGTTAAAAAAGTTTTTAAATGATAAGTTACATTCGTATTAAATTTTTTTCAAATTGATTTATTTCAAATTGATTGAAGTTCACTTCAGGTGATGTTGATTTCACTGTTCGTGTAGTGAGTTTCACTTCATTTGCAGTAATTATCTAAAATGTATGAAAGAACAAATTTCTTTGTTATATCTTGCAATCGTAGTCAATTTTACAATTTAACGTAGTGCATTTCACTACAGCTGATCAAGTTAATTTCACTTTTCGTGTAGTGAATTTCACTACATGAGCAGTAATTATCTAAAATGATTAAAGGGAAAAAATTCGTATTTATATACCGCATTCGTAGTGAATTTTACAATTTGACGTAGTGCATTTCACTACAGGTGATGTAGTTAATTTCACTGTTCGTGTAGTGATTTTCACTACATTAGCAGTATTTGTCGACAGTTGTTGAAGAAAAAAATGTCTAAGTTCAATTGCGCAATCGTAGTGAAATTAACAATTTGACGTAGTGCATTTCACTACACATTATGTAGTTAATTTCACTGTTCGTGTAGTGAATTTCACTACATTAGCACTAATTCTCTAAAGCGGTTGAAGAAAAAAATGTCTAAATTCCATTGCGTTAACGTAGTGAATTTTACAATTTGACGTAGTGGATTTCACTACACTTTGTAGTTAATTTCACTGTTCTTGTAGTGTTTTTCACTATACTTGTAGTAAATGTCAAGTGGTTGAAGAATAAGATTGTCTAAAAAATATACTGCATCTGTAGTGTATTTCACTAATGGACCGTAGTGAATTTGACTACACGCTATAGTGAATTTAACTATTCGTGAAGTGAATTTCACTACACTTGTAGTTATTTCTACTGCTAAAAAACAAGCTGATTTTTTTTTTTAAAGTGTAGTATATTTCACTACACTGATAGTGAATTTAACTACACTGTTAGTGAATTTAACTAGTCTGTGTAGTGAATTTCATTACATCTGTAGTACCCTCAGTGTAGTAGATATCACTACAAATACAGTGGATTTCACTACAGATTTTTGTTGGATGTGTAATATATTTTACTACAAGTACTACATTTTCATCAATTCTGTAGTGAATTTAACTACAAGTCACTTTAGTAAAATTCACTACACGCTTTAGTAAATTTCACTACACAAATTTTTATGTGTGTATAAAAATCTTTAATAAATGGAAAGATATAATGTCCCTGAGTAACATAGGCTAAATTTTATTTAGATACAAATTAATTGCAACGTTAAAATCTAAATGTTTGTACTTTTTTGGGGTATTTGTGCGTTTTTGATTTTTATGTTTCGAAATTTCAAAATTTCTTTTTGAATTTGAAAGGTTATTCCAAGGGGAAGGCCTTACGGTTACAAAATTAAATTTGAAGGGATAAATGGCGTAAAATCAAAAATGGTATGAGATAACAAAAATTCTTTTTCTGTTTGATAGAGTTTACTAAGAGGATGTTGTCTTCATGCATAGGGTGAAATGGGGTAGACATTAAAAATGGGCATATGATTTAAAATAATTTTTGAGTTGGGAAGATTATTCTTCAAGGCTTTAGGACTGAAAACATTTCAAAATTTAAATACCTTTGGTGTGAAATGGGGTTTGTAAAATATGGAATCTGTTTTTAAACGTCCTTTTTGTATTTGAAAGATTATATGGGGCTGTGAGTGCAAAAGTGGTGTAACACACTTTTTTTATCAAATTTTTCGTTTTGAATCGATTTTTAATACTATTTGAACTGAAATTCAAAAAGTATGCGTCACATTGTTGGAAAGCTTAAATATTTTAGAAATTAAAGTTTTTGCTTTGATGACTTTTGATGCATAAATGTAAAAATACGAGACAAAAATATCAAAAAAGCCGAAAAATGGGTTACACCACTTTTGCACTCACGGCCTCATATGTAGAGGATGTCATTCGAAAATTTTGCCTAACCGAGCAAAGCTGGGGCGGGCCAGCTAGTGCATAGTAAAGTTATACTATGTTTTTATTTTTGTTGCAAAATGTAATTATCTAATTAACGAAACAGTCGAAATTGTCAACATTTTATTTCAAACGTTAAAGAGTTTGGACGCTTCGTCCTTGAAACAAAAACATGCATTGGCACACAAATGAACTAAAAAGAAGATATGGGCGTGTCAGTGGTGAATATTCTTTGTAATCATTTCTCATGCTCTCATTTATCATGCCTCAAAATTGCATCAAAATCGGTTGAGTTGTTTGGATTTTATTGCTTGAGACTGTTCCTTAATATGAAAAAGATGTTTAAAAACACCCAAAAGGTGGGCGTGGTAAACATGTTTGTGTAGACGAATTTCTTAAAAGAGCATTTTCTTAAAAAAATATCTCAAAACTTAATATAAGCTTTAGCCAGTTTGGGTGACTATATCACCTTATTCAAAAAGTAGGCGTGGTAGGAGGTGGAAATTTATTGTGATAATTTCTTTAGTAATTTTTTGTCTTAGCTGAAAATTTCATCAAAATTGGTTGAGTGGTTCAGATTTTATTGAATTTTGACGCCTTCTCCATACAACCGAAACCACTGTGCGATGGTGGATGGACTCATTGGGGTCTTCTCCGCTCCACAGCTGCAATAGCGTCTATTATTTTGGTAGTAAATTAGCAGGAATTGCAAACGTTGTTGAGGAGTAAGTCTATTCATTATGAAATGGCAAACCAAACTGAGCATAAATCAAGTGACAGCTGTCAAAAAGACTAACTCCGAAAAAAATATTTCCAGATTGAAAACCACACGTCAAAAAAAAACACCCTTTATAATTAACTGTTTGACAATGTCTATTTCATAAATTTGAATTTATAAGCCTTGTTTTGTATGCACTTTTATCTTCACTTGAAAAAAAAGTTTCATGTTAAAGACAACAACAATATGAAATTACACAAAATTGTTGTTGTATTTTACATAGGATTGTTTTTCAAGCGGAGCTTAAAGTGTCCTTAAAAACACGGCCATTTAATGTTTATATAATTCTGGTGAAATAGGCCCTGGTTGAGCTTTTTAATTAAATTCTCTTTCATACCATATTTTGTATAAATTTTTAAAACTTACCATAATTATGTAAGTTGAGTTAGATAAATTTAATAAACAAAAAAATTGAGCCTTTAAAATTTGGCAGCCCACCTTGCACATTAAAAGTTTGTGTAGGAACAACCTAAAAATAAAATAAACGTCTTATTGAGAATCTCGATGAGTTATATGAATATAGGTCTACGACTGGATTTCTTTTTATCAAATTTAGAAAATAAAATAAGCAAAAATATCAAGTTGAAAATAATTGTTTCCGATCAATTAGATATTAAACTCTTTTATTTAACCAATTTGTCAATTTCTCACAGGTACATGTTTTTTTTTTTAACTAAAATCTACATTCTAAATCGAATTACCTACTGACTCACTTTCTTATTTAAGTACATAGGTATATAAATTTGAAAATTTTATGCCGTTGCCTTTAAAATTAATAAATTATTAACATATTATACATAAGACCTTTTAGGACATCACCAATTAAAAAAGAGTTAAATCGAAAATATTATTACTTACAAAACAAATATTCGTAAAAAAACTGTTAAAATAAAAGCAAAAGCCAAGATAATCATCACTACACTAGTTAAACCTCTTTCTTAGCAAAAGAACTAAAAATAATCACAACCTTTCATATATGTAAGAACGGGTATGGTATGGGTGTGAGGTGTCATTGTATTTGTTTCATGATGATGCCAAAAACTTCTCAAATTCTGCTCTTTTCTTCTCTTTTTTAGAATTAATTGACCAGCTCTGCTCTTCGACGCTAGCGAATATCAAGTAAAAAGCATTCCCAACAAAACTTATGACAGCAGCTAAATAAAAAACATATCTCCACTGTGCAAGGGTGTTGTTTCCATTGATTACAAGACCTATAACATAGGGTCCCAGGAAACCAGACATGCTGCCAGCTGTATTTGTTATTCCATATACAGTACCAGCATACTTTGGACTTATGGCTATATGGTTCATTTGAAAGCCAGCATAAGTTGCTCCATTGAATGCACCCAACACAGCCAACATAAACATCACCCATGTGCCACTGCAACCCACATACGCAACACCAATTAAACCAACCGATGGAATTATGGATCCCACAGAATTCCAAAGTCTATAAGAGTTCAATAGGCTTATGTAGTTCCTCTTGAGCAACCAATCTGCAAAACTGCAACACATAATTCCCATTATCCAGGCTGTGAAATACGGAAGAGCACTTAGCGCAGAATTGGATTGAATGTCGAAATGCAGAATTTGATCCATATATGTGGGGAGTTCAGTGATGAGAGTCAAAAATGTCCACATCCAGCCAAATTGAGTTACCATTATAGCCCAAAGAGGGGGTGAGGTTAGTATGGATAACCAAGGGATGTTTCTGGCATCCGAATCACTGTCCATTTTGTGCGAAGACTTTAAAGCTCGTTCAATGTGGCTGCGCTCCTTCTCTGAAATCCTGTTGCTCCTGCTAGGGCTATCTGCTACCAACCACATCCAGAAACCAAACCAAATCATACCGAGTATTCCGAATGTGTAAAAAGCCAACGGCCATCCTCCTTGAAACTCCAAAGAACACAACCAACCAGCCAGTGGAAGTGAAATGACAGTTCCTATATTACATCCACAGTAAACCACTGCTGAAAAGGTGCTTCTTTCGAATGGGGGAACCCAATTAGCCACCATAACATGTATTGCTGGATAAGTTACCCCCTCAGCAAGTCCTTCAATAGCTCGTAGTGCAACCAAAGCTGGAAGATTCCAACGTGCAGCAATCGGTGTTAACAAAGTTAAAACAGCAGTAACAAACACTCCAAGTCCATATACTAGTTTGCCTCCATAGATCTCAGCTAAACGGCCTCCGGGTATCTGTGTCAACATATATCCATAGTAAAACGACCCCAAAACAAGTCCTTGTGTGGCCTCATCCCATTCAAATTCACCTTGTAGCTGACGAGGTTTTGTGTGATTCGACCACGATGACGAACTTATCGGACACGATTGTTCATTCTCGGTCAAATTTACATGAGGAATTGCCGTTTGATTGACCATCGTAACGATGGCTACAGACAAATTCACTCGCATAGAGTACACAACAGCAAATCCCAGGAATCCCATAAAACCAAATACATGACGTGCCTTTGGGAAGGTCCCATCTTCTATTTGCAATAAAGAACCATAGTTAGTAAAGTATTTGATTTTGAATTTAACTAAAACCTTCTTCTTGTTTAATTTGATGTTTTTCCAAAACACTAATAGTTGATGCCATAGTTTTGTCGCGTCTTATGGCAAAATACAAAAACTATAAGAAAAACCGAAATTGATTTAATAATAGTTTTCTATGTCATTAAAATTTTTTAATTTCACAACTTTGCACGCACATCAAGCCTTCAGCATATGTATACGACCGAACGGAAATAGTTTCTTCGTCTCTGAGATTCTAAACAGAACTAATGTTTCATGAAACATGGTTTTTGTTAAGTACCTCTAGCCGAATGCTGACGCTCAACTGAAAATGAAAACAGCGTGGTTTGATTAAAAAAAAAATATTATATCTAATATAAAATCCAGAGGGTATATTTGGCTGATTTGATACTTATCAACATAGAGAATTTATCCGGAAATGGAATGGATAAAAATTAGAAATGTGAGTTTTTATAGGAATTCGACAAAAAAAAACAGTGTTAAGCTTGATTTAAATTATTATTTAATAAATATCGGTTTAGAGATTAAGTAGAACTTTTAGATTTGGATGATATTTGATTAGGATTTAGGAGCAGGAATTGTGTGATGTTCTGATGTAAGCAGATAGAAGAGACGAGAATTTCTTACATTTCAGTTAAACAATTTTGGAGTACACGGAATCTAAGAAAGTCGATGAATAAAGAGAATGCCTTCGTTTTTTAGCGGATTCAAGTTAATTAGAAATTAGTTCAATGCGTTGTTAATAGGGAAAAAAATAGGACCAAAGAATAATGTCACGGTATGATCATGAAGGGTTAATCGTAGTAAACGGCCGGCGTTAAATACTCTCAATTGGAAATGTAAATATTTTGATAAGAGGAGCCAGCAGCCGGAGCATACTTGACATTTGTGTATTCAAAGAGAGGGCGACGAATAAAGCTCTATGTAGAGAGGTCGCCCTCATTATAAAAGCCAAGAAGTGCTCAGCTACCTTTTAGAATCTTCAGTATGTTTCAGGTAATGGAGCTCCCGGTCATACCTACCTAAAAGACATAATATACGTATGTAATTAGGTCACAAATCGACTCCAGAGGGTGGAAATGGATTGATTATAAAGAAGATAGGTCCGGGGAGGGGATTTTATGCTTTTACGTGAAAAAAACAATTGATTAGCATTTGGCAATTTGAAGCTCCAAGCTATAATATAGGCACCAGATTGAGAAACTTTCGGGAACTGGTTGAAAATAGCAGAATCATGTGTCAAAAATAATGATGTTGAAAAAAACTAATTATCATCCAGGTCCACCGTAGAGTTAGATATATGAATGTTGGATAACACTGTATATATCAATTTCGTTAATAGAAAATATGAAAAGAAAAGAAAATGTCCAAAGCTGCTGCCTTTGTGGCCCCCACATAATGTAGATCTGAATCGATTATTAAAATAACGGTTTCCCAGATAAGACAAATTTTATTGCAGGAACACAGGTTAGTCAAAGGAAAATTTTGTCAAATGATCTACTAGTACAAAAAAAAGTTTTTGACAAGGATAATGGACACATACAGTGTAAGTGTATTTTCGTGCAAAAAAAAAATTAAATAACAATCAAATATGCCATTACGATGATAGAGAACACGAAAAAAGTGGGTGGCACAATTCTGTCTGTCTGTCTGTCTGTGCCTAACCCACAGCCTTAGCCAATAATGCGATTTTCTTCAAATTTTGAACTTAAGGTTTTTTAACTCTGCATTGGGGAAATTGCAATTTTTTCTTGGCTCCAAAAATAACGGTACTTGCCATACAACCGTTAAGGAAAAGCTTATTCATCTCAAAAACGGCTACAACGATTTTGATTTAAAAAAAAATAAGTGCGGTTGTTGTAGGCATGGTTTACATTATCAAAAACTGTTGTAAACGGTACCTGCCATAAACAGTTCTTATGATTTTCTTTTTTCTCTTTAACGGCTCAATCTATTTCAATCAATTTCTTGTTTATACAAAAAAAAAGTTAAAAGTTTCAATAATATTACATATCAAAACTTGAAAAAAGTAAATTTTGGGTTTTTTAAAAATTATTACAATTTTTTTTTGAAAATTCAATATTTTGAAAACGGGTTGATGAATTTTGTTGAAAACAGTTTCGTAAATGCATACATAAATACTCAAAACTGGCATCCCAAAGTTTAGTTTTAAAAGTGTAACAAAAACTTTATATATCGTCACCTGGGGCCTATAACACAAAGCTACAAGTCTACAAGCCTAGAGACACTTGTAGGATTATGTTAGTCTTACAAGTGTAGATTATTTCAATAACACAAAAAAAAACTTACATTTGTAGAAACAAAAATTTCCCTACACTTGTAGGCATTCCATTCTGCATGCAATGAATTGAGTGTTCGTCGGCGATCGACCGACAAGATCCAGTGTAGAAAATTTCTGTTATGCACAAAAAACCTTCAAACCGACCGATTGGAAAGCTTATAACTTTGGTTATAACTGTTCGATCTTCAAAGTTAAGGACTTTAAAGGGTAAAATATAAGGCTACATTCTTGTATTCTATTTTTTGATGAGGCACGCAAAATTTAGTACTAAATGTCAGATTGAGTCTCCCACCAATTTTATTTTCATTTTTCAAAATGCAAAAGTCGATGAAAACGTATACCATTTTAAAAATTGTATTGTACAAAGTAATTGCCCCAATTCTCTTCCTCTTTTACAAATTTGTGATGTACTAAATTCATTTTAATAAAAAAAAAATCGTCGATTTTATTAGCTTCAAAAAATTATAACTTTGCTTCTAATGCTCGGATATTTGAGATTAAGACATTATAAATTCAAAATTCGTGTTTAATTCCGCACTAAAAAGGTAAAGTCCTATATTATAATTCATAAAGATTTGGCCCTGCATCTATGCGTGTAGTTAATTGCACCTCGCTTAATTGATTTTAGGTGATCTTAAAAAAACTGATGCCAACAAAATAAAAACATGTAAATAAAATACGTATTTCGGTTAGTTGATCTAAAAATTACGCAAAAAGTGGGGAACGCTGTACATTTTTACTTACGATTACGATATAGGTACTAAAGGGCAGGTTTTGGATTCGTGAAAAAAAATTGAGATAACAATCAAACAAAAAAAATATTTTTAAGAAAACGGCTACAACGATTTTAAATTTTGTTTGCTTATGTATATTCACAAGTAATCAATTGGCGTGCTTGTTTTAAAGCTCTAAGTTATTAACAGGCTGCTTATACAACTAAAAGGGCGTAGAAACAAACATCTGCATTGATATATTGACGATTGGAACTTTTTTTCGGTTAAAAAAAGCAATTATCATGATGAACAAAAATGATTGAAATGCTGATTAATTGAAAAGATTGTTTTTAGCATTTTAAAATACATATTCTGCATCCTACAAGTCTTGAATCACCTGTAAGATTTCATCGATTATTCTACAAGTAAGATTTAGTTTTTCTTTACACTTGTAGCTTTGTGTTACAGAAAGAGGGAAACTGCACAATTTCCCACTTGTAATGAATGTTCATTACACTTGTAAAAGAGCCAGCCGACTTGTAGCTTTGTGTTACAGAAATTCATTACATTTGTAAGGATTGACTTGTATTACAAGTACTTGTAGCTTTGTGTTATAGGCCCCTAATTGCAAGAACTAGGTAACTCAATTTTATAAATTTTGGAGATATCAACCTTTATAGAAGCCTAGCTACTGGAGGACGATGGAAAGTTTAATTCGTATGTGTTCCTGAAACTTCACAAATATCCTATATTTGTCAATGGTATACAGAGATTGAAAAAAAATCTTTAAAACCCTACAAAATAATACCGTTTTTGTCGATATATTATTAAAATAGAAAATTGAAAATGGCATAGGTACTTGGTTTTGAGCGCTAAGCTATTTTACTAGTAGTCCAGTGCAATTATAAAATTTTATATGGGCGACCCAGCAGTTTGTAACACCCCCAAATTTTATTTTATTATTCGAAGGGTAGTTGATTGAAAATCATAACCCTGATTTTTCGCACTCGCGAAATTTACCGTTTGGCCACCATCTTGAATTTTGTTTCGTTTTAGTTTTTATTAAATATCTCGCTTCCTAGAAGTCCTACGAAAAAGTGTTTAATGCAAAAAATGTAGAAAATAAAATTTTCTATCTTTTATGTTAACAACATTTTTTCGATATTTTTAATATTTAAAAAGTTACAAGCCAACAAAAGAAATTATTTTTTATTTTCTAAGTGTTTTCGAAAATTTAGCACATTCGCCATCGGAAATTAAAAAAAAACTTTCTATGAAAAGTTTATTGACCACTAAATTTTCAACAATATTGCTATATAACTTTTTTCTGTATTCCAAATTCCAATAAATGAAAAAGATATGAATATTTTTTCCTTTTTCGTTTTAGCTTGTGTTTGTATGTACAACCGCATTTTTTTTTAACAATGGACCATTTTGATTTTTGGATCTTGGTTGCAATGAAAAATTTTATACTTTTGGCAAGTTTTATGAGTGTGAGAATTTTCTCGTGGGTGCTATGGTAATAGTTCTACACTTGCCCCTAACTTTAAAAAAAATACCCTTTCACCAAAGTGAATTAAGTGAGTCAAGGGAACTCTCTTAATTCTCGGTTCTATTTACAAATGAAACATTTATTCCAAGTTTTATTGAATTACAATTATTTTCATAGGGTTTTCAGTTATATTTTACTTGTTCTACTTAAAAAAAGTAATCCTTACATAAAATGGACTATTTGGGTAGTTGTATAATTTTGGATTTTGTAAGCACCAAAAGCAAAGAAGAAATTGGTTATATTGCCCAAAACTATTTTGAATAATGAAATCGAAATATTATCTATAGTCCAGTGCATTTATAATCTGACCCAGCAGTTTGTGACACCCCCAAATTTTATTTTATTATTCGAAGGGTAGTTGATTGAAGATCATAACCCTGATTTTTCGCACTCGCGAAATTTACCGTTAGGCCACCATCTTGGATTTTGTTTCATTTTAGTTTTTATTAAATATCTCGGTTCCTAGAAGTTCTACGAAAAAGTGTTCAATACAAAAAATGTAGAAAATAAAGTTTTCTATCTTTTATGTTGATAACATTTTTTCGATATTTTTAATATTTAAAAAGTTGCAAGCCAACAAAAGAATTTTGTTTTATTTTCTAAGTGTTTTCGAAAATTTAGCACATTCGCCATCGGAAATTAAAAAAACTTTCTATGAAAAGTTTATTGACCACTTAATCTTCAACAATATTGCTACATAACTTTTTTCTGTATTCCAATAAATGACAAAGATATGAATATTTTTGTATTAACAGTTTTATATTGTTTTCCAAAAAAAATGAAAATCACGACTTTTAAAGCGGTTCTCTATGCTTGATACCAATTTTAAGCTTATGCAATATTGGCGTTATCGCACTTTCACCATAAAATGAAGCAATGTCCAAAATAATAAATTAAAGTACATATTAAAATGGGAAAAGAAGCCTAAAATAGGAAACAAAATGCCAAAAACCACTGCAATACAAGGAAATACTGCCCAAATGGGTGAAATTTTTTCTATCAAATCGGCCGCGCTTCGGAGGAGTTGGGTGCATCGTGCGAGGAGCTTTCAGAGCTAACGCGTACAACCATGCATCGCATTCGGATCGGGAACGCGGTGTGGTGTGACGACCAGCGCAGTGGTGTGACGACCAGCGCAGTGGCGTGATGACCCGCGGTGTGGCGACAACCCAAAAACCCCACCGGCTTACATCGTGCCACCCCCAATCCGAACACGGTCCAAATACGTACCTACTTATACGTGTCACCGCCCACAGCTTGCGATATTCGCACCTGTTCGCTCCACGGAAGCCTTTTAGCTACCAGTTTTGCCTGAGCTTTCATGCTACACGCATCGATCAATCTTTGTTCACTCTACCTACGTTTTTTCCAAGATTAACAAACGCGCGAGATCCCCAAACACCGGGGACATCTCATTGTCCTCGAGGAAGAAACCTAGGTCCCTTCCAAAAATGACTTTAAAAAAAGATCCTAACTCAAACTATTGGAGTCCTCTCCAATGTTTACCGGATAATAGTGATGATAGTGATGATATGGACGACAATGTGTTGCCAAGTAAATCCAAAAAAGTTATTGTGCCTCCTATTAAACTGCTGCAAAAACCTTGTGAATATGTACATACTTTAATGAAATCCATGAATGTATCTGACTACTGCATTAAAAAAATATCTATTGGTGTTAAAATCATGTGCGAAACAATGGATTCGTATAAATCTGTTCTCGATAAACTAAAATCTGATAATTGTCAATATTTCACACATGATTTGAGGAGCGAAAAATCGTTCAAAGTTGTGCTTTTTGGTTTAGGTGTACATGACACAAACCAATTAAAAACTGAACTCATAAGATTAGGTCTTAAGTGCAAAGAAACAAAATTAATAACAAAAAAATATGAACAATACACTGACACTTTCTACATAATTTCTCTCGAAAATGGTTCGATAAAACTTCATGATTTAAAGAAAAGTATTCGTTCTATTTTTCACACTCAAATTAATTGGAGTTTTCATCGACATCAAAAGAATCGAGTCACACAGTGTCGAAATTGCCAAATGTTTGGCCATGGCGAGAAAAACTGTCATGTTAGGAGTTATTGTTCCATCTGTGCTGGTCATCATAAGACTGATGATTGCACCAACTCTAATGTTCAAAAATGCGCGAACTGCCATGGTAATCATCAGTCTACAGACAGCGCATGCGCAAGTAGAACTAGTTTTTTGCAAATGAGACAGAAAACTGTAACAAAAGCTCTTCGCACTTCATCAAGGCATAATAGCAACAGCATTCAAAATACCAATATTCCATTGATGTCACTAAACGATTTCCCGTCCCTTCCCACGCGTCGTATCACGAAACGTTTGGAATCGAACAACAACAGCATCTCTCGCCCAAAAGCGTGGGAACACACATCTTCTTCAACGGCTGCAACAACACTGATTGCAAACAACAACAACAATCCATCGGCTGCAACCACCTCTAGTGCTGATTTGTTCTCAATGGACGAATTGAATTCCCTTGTAATGGAAATGATTACCAAATTAGGTACATGTAAATCTAAATTAGATCAATTTAATGTTATCGCGCAATTAGCCACTAAATTTATTTATAATAATGTTAAGTAATTTAAATAATAATATGAGAGTTATTACATGGAATGCCAGAGGCATTAGAAAAAAACATGTAGAATTTATTAATTTTTTAAATAATAAAAAAATTGACATTGCACTAGTGACCGAAACTTGGTTAAAATCAGAAATTCAAATTTCAACGTCGGATTATAAATGCTATAGAGTAGATAGAGAAAATAGAAAAGGCGGGGGTGTCGCAATTTTAACTAAAAGGTCAATTCAACATAAGCTGTTGCCCTGTGTTCAGACTCGCTATATTGAAAATGTAGGAATTGAAGTTACTTTACATAATCAAAGAAAAGTTAAAATATATTGTGTGTATTTTCCTGGGAAAATTACAGGAAGTTTAACACCTCAAGAGAAAAAGCTTGCTTTAAAAAATGATTTTAGGAAGATTTTTAGTATGAACTGTGCATTTATCATAGGAGGTGATCTAAACTGCAAGCATAGGAATTGGGGCTGTAGTAGAGCTAACTCCTGGGGAAATGTTTTGTCTGACATAACTATTATGTTGCCTGTTTCTATTTTATTTCCCCCTAGTCCTTCGTACTTCCCAACTAGCTCTCGTGGAAGTCCCTCTGTTATCGACTTATATGTCACTAATGTTCCTGGTCTTATGTCTAATCCTATTTCTTTAAATGAGCTTAGCTCTGACCACAATCCAGTGATCACTCAAGTTCTTTGGTCGGGCTTACAAAATGTGCAATATTTTCAGGACCTGAAAAACGCAAACTGGTCAAATTATAGAAAAGAATTGAAAAGAAGGCTTCAAACAGTTCCATCAAACATAGAATCCATTGAATATAAAGAGGATGTTGACTCTCTTGTACAGCAGTTTTCGGACCATATTCTTAGTTCAGCCAATAATAATATTCCAAGAGTTGCAGTAAAATGCTACGGTAAAAAAATCCCACCTCATATTATGGAATATATAAGAGTAAGAAACATGTATAGGCGAAATTGGCAAAGACATCGCCATCCTACTTCGCGAATCCAAGTTGCACAATTAAATAAAATAATAAGTAAGAGCATTCAAGACCATAGAAATAAGGAATGGAATGACAAACTTAAAACTTTAGATAAAGGTTCCAAACCCTTCTGGAACATAGTTAAAGCCGTGAAAAATAAAAATAAGCAAATACCTTGTCTTAAAAATGGTTCTGAAACTTTTTTCACAGATACTGAAAAGGCAAAGGCACTTGCATCCAGTTTTTCACAAAATCATTTTGTGTCTCAAAATTTAGGTGATGCAAATACGACCGATATTGTAGAGAGCACCTTACAGTCTTTTAATATGATTTCTCATGAAACTCCTTCAAGTGAATTTGTAACTGAAATAGACACCAAATATTTCCTAAATAATCTGCTTATTAAGAAGACAGGTGGAAACGACCAAATAAGAAATATATATCTTAAAAAATTACCGAGGGAAGGGGTTAGGTGTCTTACTAATATAATTAATGCAAGCCTTAAAATACAATACTTCCCGGATGCGTGGAAACTTGCAAAGGTTATCCCAATACCAAAAGCAGGCAAGTCTTTGGATAGCATTCAAAGTTATAGACCAATTAGCTTACTAAGTTCGGTAAGTAAAATTTATGAAAGAATATTGAAGGAAAAAATTATCAAAATTATTGATGATCGGAAAATATATCCCGATGAACAGTTTGGCTTCAGACGTTTTCATGGAACTTCGCACCAAGTTCTAAGAATATGCAACATCGTAAAAGAAAATCGGTCAATAGGTAAATCTACAGGCATGATTCTGCTGGACATAGAAAAAGCATTTGATTCTGTGTGGCATAAGGGTCTTACTTATAAAATGATAAACTTTAACTTTCCTCCATTTCTTTGCAAAATAGTGCAAAGTTTTGTTTCAAATAGAGGTTTCAAGGTACATATTAATAATGGGGTGTCTGATTTAATTAATTTTTCTGCTGGTGTACCCCAAGGCTCTGTTCTTGGTCCAGTGTTATACAATTTATACACATCGGATTTTCCAACACTTCCTGATTGTGATGTAGCAGTATATGCCGATGACACAGCAATTTTTTCGTCGCATGAAATTGGTCTCAACATTGAGACAAATTTAAAAAATGCAGCTAAGATTTTGCAAGATTACTACACAAAGTGGAAAATAAAGCTTAATGCCGAAAAGATCCAAGCAATCTTTTTTACTAGAAAAAGAAAACCTTGTTCACTTCCGGCTAATCAACTCATTATCGGTGGACACCCCATAACGTGGGAATCTTCTGTTAAATACTTGGGCATATTCCTTGACAGTAAACTGACATTTCAAAAACACAATATGCAAACAATACAAAAAATAAATATTGCCATTAAAATGTTGTATCCATTTATAAATAGGAAATCATTGCTTTCTAATGAAAATAAAGTCATAATACACAAAACTATTTTCCAAGCCATTCTTTTGTACGGATGCCAGATTTGGGGTAATTGTGCTCAGTGCCATATTAAAAAACTACAGATATCTCAGAACAAAATACTTAAAATGATGTTGAATTTGCCTTGGCACCATTCTACGTTAGACCTTCATTTGAGAGCCAATGTTGAACCGATATCGCATAGAATACTAAAACTCAACGATTCATTTAAAATCCGATGTGACATTCCAGATAATCCTCTTATTAATCAGTTAAGTTCATAATGTTCACCTAAGCAAGTCAAACTATTGTCTATCTATATAAGTTGAATAGTGTCAAATTAATTATTTAGCATTCAATATCATTCAAATTGTAATCTTTTGTTGTTTAATTATTTATTTATTGATTTATTTATTTATTCATGTATTTATTTATTTATTTATTTATTTATTTATTGATTTATTTATTTATTTATTTATTTATTTATTTATTCATGTATTTGTTTATACACATATTTATTTTTTGTTGTTTATTTATTTGTATATTTATTTATTTATTTATTTATTTATTTATTTATTTATTTATTTATTTATTAAATTGCTATTTTATTTATATATTTATTCATTTATTTATTTTGTAATCAATTGCTTTATTTATTGCTACAACTAATATAATAATTATTATTATTATTATTTTTTTTTTTTTTTTTTGTTATTTATAACTTTTTTTTTTTTTTATATAAATGATGATTCCTAACTTATCTTTAATACAGATTTAAATATTTTGTTTTAAATTATTGTATTCATTTTTTTTTTATTTTCTTTTTGTTTAAATTGAGGTTTTTTATCGTTGTTTCCTCAAAAATACGTTCATATTTAAAATCCACTTATTTAATAACTTATATAATATTTGTTACAGTAGAAAGATATACCTTTGTAAAATCATATCTCTGTACTTTGAAATTTGTAAATTGTGCGATAACATACTGAGTTTTTGAACGAAATAAAGAAATATCTATCATAGAGAACCGCTTTAAAAGTCGTGATTTTCATTTTTTTTGGAAAACAATATAAAACTGTTAATACAAAAATATTCATATCTTTGTCATTTATTGGAATACAGAAAAAAGTTATGTAGCAATATTGTTGAAAATTAAGTGGTCAATAAACTTTTCATAGAAAGTTTTTTTAATTTCCGATGGCGAATGTGCTAAATTTTCGAAAACACTTAGAAAATAAAACAAAATTCTTTTGTTGGCTTGCAACTTTTTAAATATTAAAAATATCGAAAAAATGTTATCAACATAAAAGATAGAAAACTTTATTTTCTACATTTTTTGTATTGAACACTTTTTCGTAGAACTTCTAGGAACCGAGATATTTAATAAAAACTAAAATGAAACAAAATCCAAGATGGTGGCCTAACGGTAAATTTCGCGAGTGCGAAAAATCAGGGTTATGATCTTCAATCAACTACCCTTCGAATAATAAAATAAAATTTGGGGGTGTCACAAACTGCTGGGTCAGATTATAAATGCACTGGACTATAGTTATTTTTACAATTAAAAGAACGATTTAAATGCTTTTTATATACATACATAGTAGTTTTCTATACTTTTTTATATATTTCTTCTATAATGACTTACAGATCTTAAAACTTTTGAACATAAGAGCAAGTACGTGCGATCCAGTCGTTTATTTTATTTTTGTACATCCCCCGAAACAGTTATTTTTTTCGATCTTTTCAGCAAAAAATGAAATTAGCGTTACACATGCCTCTTGATTAATAATATTTCAATTAAAAGTAGGAGCTTTTAATAATCACTTACACATCTTTTTAGATATTTTTTCACTATTCCAATATTTACAGCGAATTGACAGTTATCAAACTAGACTTCCTTTTGTTTATAGCAGTGGCCTTACCACATATCACATTTGTTTTTACCTACATTACAAAAATGTATGATAAAACTAACTAAGTGGTAGGTGATCATCTTAAATACTTTTCAATAAACCATTTTCAAGTAGACCCATTATTTTCAAGAGGCCAAAGCCCCCCCCCAATTGTTTAAAGACGCCCCTGGGTAACCACTTTTCTTTTAATATTTAGTATGTTGGAATTTTGTTGCAAAAGCTGGTTTATTTTTCAGGGCAAAACCGTTGCCGTTAAAATGAATACAAAATTCTGATAACCAACCAAAAATATGTTATAATATGCTTAAAAAATACTACCACGGTACTGACAAATAAATGTGTGGCATACTTTCATCTCTTGAAAACATATCACTCTCAGGGCCCGATCCAGCTTTTTCGCTGCCCTGGGCAAAAATAATATTTGCCGCCCTTCGCAATAAAACCTTAACTCCGAGGCCTACGAGCCAGCCCCAGTACAGTATACTGGACTGGCTAGCCAGTCGCAATACACTCAGATTTGTTTTACTAACACATACAAACCTGAACTCGTCAACTGGCATGTTTTTTTGTAGCCAGTTATTTGACAGAAAATATGTGTAGCCAACTAGCTATCTAGTACTTGCTCGAGTGGCCTCAGGGTAAAACTAAAAAACATGCTACTGTAGAGATGGTCCGATTTTTAACGGATTTTAAAAATAGGGGTTATCATTTCGACTGGTACTGATGGGGCTTCTACACGAGTATATCGAATTTTATGAGCGTATTTTATGTTTGTTCACAAATTTCTCAAAAACTTCTGATCGCAACTTTTTCACGGACTCAGTTTTTTTTAAATTTATTTTTAATAAAAGTACATCGGAATTAAGTTAGGCCACAAAACGAATGTCATTCAAAAATTTAATCAAAAATTAAAATTATTTTCTTTGTACTTTTTTTTTACTATCTAATCTCGTTAATTATTTAGAAAAGCTCCTCAAAGCGTTTACTAGTCAAAAGAATTCTAGGAACAATACTGATATTTGGATGTAGGATCAAATCTTAATTCTTTTATTAACTTCAAATCGTTTTGACGAGATGAACTACATTATAAAATCATACATAAGACCGAAAACTTCTCTGAAAATTTTAATCCATTTTGTGGGTTAAATCTTAAAATAGTCTTGAGGTTTTTGAAATGATCTAAGACTTCATTTTTTGGCAATTCTTTTACGGCATATTTCTTCGGTCCAAAGGTAAAACTCACTAAGTGCAGACAAAAATGTTAAAGAAACGGAGAATGAGATACATTTGTTTAATCCAAAAAGTCCCAATTTGAACGGCTTTTATAAGGACGTTGAAAGGTATGCCAGGGAAATTTATTTTTATTTTATTTTGCGGAACCTGGCTTTTCAGCTTCAAAACGTATGTTTCAATCTAATTTCATTCAATAGTGCATAAAGTTAGTTAGTGAGTTTTACCTTTGAACCGATGATTATGTTATGTATGCATATGCATGTAAAACTTCGTACTAAATTAGCTAAGCTTAAGTTTTTTGTAGTACCTCGTGGCTTGATGGTTAGTGCGTAGGACTGTCATGCCGAAGGTGTGGGTTCGATTCCCAGCCGTGCCACCTAAAAACAGAAATGTTTTATTCGAGGTACTGCCTCTTGCGAGGAACTGACAAATCCTCCAAGAGTATACTTGTCATGAAAAAGTGCTTCTCATTTAGCCGTTCGGACTCGGCAAAAAACTGTAGGTCCCCTCCATTCCTGCCAACAAACACGCACACAGGAATGGTTGTGAGTTGTAAGTCACTAGGCCCTGGTTCTCCATGAGCTGTTGCGCCACCCAATTTATTTAATTTTTTATTTAAGTTTTTTGTATGCTCGGTTATAATCAAAAAAAAAAAGAATTCCACTTCGACCACCGAAGGAAACAGTGCAATGCGTGGTTAAAAACTCAAATACCAAAGTTGTAGTATTGACATTATACACCCTGGTAATGGTGTTTTATCGAATTCAAAGTAAATTTCGTTAGTTTTGGTCTTTTATTCTTCATCTTCAAGAGCAGTTAGTCTTAATCAATTAACAGTTTACTAGAGCCTTTTTTTATTTAAAGCCCAATTGGAATTATTACCTACTAATTACAGGGTCAATTACAAAATTCAAAATTTGCCGCCCTAAATATTTGCCGCCCTGGGCAAAATGCCCGGCTCGCCCCCCCCCCCCCCCCTAGATCGGGCCCTGATCACTCTTAAAGTACAACAACCTACAAAAAATAAAAATTACTGTTGTTAACTATACATACAAAATGTCTCTTTAGGAAACTACAACACGAACGTGTTAAAACTAAAACAAAATAGCGGTTTAGCGGGATCTTTTGAATTCAAAAATAAAACGAAAACCCCGGACAACATCCATTCATGATTATTTTATTCAGCAAGACGTATGTTGTTTTAATGTTTGCAAAATTTTGTCAAGTAAATTTATTGCACTTAAACTTTTTTAAGGATAGCATTTTTTTTTTTTCAATGAAGTATTTAATTAGAAAATAGTAGATTTGATTGCAAAAACAAGGTATGGACATGCCACGGTACTGACATTTTGACTACAATTTTGCAAGCCATGTGAAATAAGTAGCTAATTTAGTTATGATATTGAATGTATAGATTGTAGTAAACCAGAAATATATACAAACATTTTACATTAAATATAAAAGAAAAGCACTGGGTATAAAGAATCACAGTTGGCACGGAATCACCCATGTATGCATTCTTCTTCCCATAAAACAATTTAACCGTTATACTCGCACTTTTAGGAATACTCATACATAAGTTAACCCTTGAGCCCAATCTCGGGCGTAATGTCATGTCAAGTACGGAGATTCTTCCTTCAGCCACACCTCACGAATGTGGAGTGCTTTACTTATATTTTTTTTATCACCGACTTAAATTTATATTTGCTATATAAAAGGTACTTTATGGCAAGTTATGTATTCATACAAAAATCGAAGTCAAGATTTTGATCAAACTTGCCATTACGATCAATTGGTCTTTTCTTTTTGTCTGGCTGTCCGTTGAGCTACAGTTTAAACGACTAGCTCGATTTTCTTTAACCTTGGTACATATCGTTTTTTGGTAATTTCCCCCACACGTTTCATTTTGTTTAGCATTTTTTTAGAACCAAAAATAGCAGGACCTGAGGTAAAATTTCTTTAGCAATTTTACATAAACGTATCCTTTGTTTTCTGGGGTGCTCTATGGTTATGTATGTCAAATATGTTTTTGGCAGTTTCTCCGATAAAGTTTTTGTTGCTGTCCAAAAAAATCAACTTGAACAGCGTTCCTAGAAATTTAGTGGATATTTTTATTTCCCTTTCTCTCATAGGGTATATTGTGATTGGTTAAACTTTAACAATAAATTTTGTCTCAAATATTTTGAATAAATAATGAATATTACTTTATAGCTTTGTAGAAAACCCCTTTTCTAGTAGCTTAGACGTTAAAAGAAAGAAAAAAAAAAAAAAAAACACTCAGGAACTTGATATGGAAAAACGTGCAAGAATTTAATTAAATAAAAAAAAAACAATAAACAACAGTATCAAGATAATCAGTTAGTTTTTTTTTTCACAGTGTCTAGCATTGTACATGACTTCATAATACCAGTTATGAAAACTTAGAACGCCTTTCGATTCTGTATAGCTTCTTGCTTATTTTCATAGTGCACCTATAATATTCTATGGAAAATTCTTTCTAAATCAGAGGTGGCGTCTGTTATGAAATGTTTTGATCATAAATTTAAAACCAATTAAAAATCAATTAACATATAAGGTTTAAGTTTAAACTCCGGTTCACTTGATTGAGGATAGTATTTTTTTTATTTAAAAATATTTCAAAGCCGTTTACTTATCAGGGAAACACCTTTTTCAGAATTAATAAAGAGTATTTATAACGATAGGTATGGGAGATATAATTTGAAGACATTTATTAACCCTTATACTACTTATGTATTTCACAGAGAGAAACACTATTACTACCTTGGGTCCAGAAAACCCCAAACACATATTCGTCCTTTTTCCAAAAACTATAAAATATTTTAAGATATATTAATTTTTATTTAAATAAGACATAAATGTCGAATAAACAAAATTAATAAAACCTCAGAGTCTAGGCAGTCTTGGGGCACAGCCAGGCTGTGTTCACCACAAAGGGGGCTTCAATACCTCCCACACCTGATTTTTGTTTTGCGGTCCTTATCTCATGGGCAGACTGCTCATCTTTTTTTTGTATGTTCAGCGGGATTCGGCTCAGCCATATTGGCCGTTCCTTTTTTAAAATATCTTCCACCAGTACTTTATCAACTACGTGTTGCATCAAGCTTTCTTTTTGTTTTTTGTAGAACCTGGAATAACAGATTCCATAAAATACTGATGTTTCCGCTCATTGTCATTTGATTCAAAATGTCATAAGTGGAACAATAAATTTGTTATGTAGGTATTCCGTAAAAAAAAAATGAAACAGAAATATTTTTTTGAACATTTTAGCTCTAATCTTTTTACTCTAATTTTTCTTTCATTTTGAACAAACTTTTTCACAGGTCAAATAAATGGTTTTAAAAATATATTTGAAAGAAATAATAGTCATCAGTCCATAATCAAGGGAAACGAAGTGTACAGTAACTGCATAACATTTAACTTCAGTTTGACCTAGCTAGTTCTCACTGTATTAAATTTTATTTAAAAATTGATCAAGATAAAACACAACAAGAATAAAATTTAAAATAATGTTACCTATAAGAATAATGTCCACTGATCTTAATCATTAATACCTAACCTATACGAGTCAGATTTAACTAACTAACATGTTTAAGTTGTCGCATCGAATCGGTTAGAGGGTATATTTACTCGAAAGATTTGTTAATTATAATTTGTAATCTAACAAATAAAGCATAATCCTAACCAGTCGGAATAACAACAAGGTAGAAATGCTGACATCACAAAAAAATTTCAACAGGCTGAAGCTTCTACTTTTTTTTGTTTGAGTATTTCATACACTTACCTTTGCTGATAGAATAAAATTTGCTCTTATGTTCAAGTTGCTTGGAACTTATGAACTTTTAAAATTTGCAAATAATTATAGAAAAAATATAAAAAAGCGTTAAAATAATTCTTAATTGTATTATCAACTCGTAAAATAACTTAAAGCTCAAAAACACTTAAATGCCAGTTAATAACTTGAAAAATATAAAGACATATGTACATTAGCCTTATTATGAGTTTCACGTGAACAACATTCCACCCGGAAAAATTGACATTTCACTTTTCGCCTATTGTGAGTTTCACCCGAAAAATCAAAATTCCCCTTTTTTTGAGTAGATAGGTACTCATTTCGGGCGAAATGTATCGTAATTAAGATCTTAAATTAATTATCACTTATTTTTTGAAGGTAAACAAAAGATAAACAGGTGGTGCTGGTGCCCTTTGCGCAAGTTTTTTGTTTATTTTAAGCCAAGTGAAGTTCGGGCGAAACTCCTAATAGCTTTTAAAATTCCGGGGGAATTAAATTTTTGTCGGGTGAAATATTTTCCGGGCGAAACTCATAATAAGGATGAATATTTTTTTTTTTTTATTTTAATATTTTTTTAAAAATCCAAAATTTGTTTTTTCCAAAATTTTGATATGCAATATTATTGACATTTTAAAGGAGCTTTTGCATACAAATTTTGATTGAAATCGAATGAGCCGTTAATGAGAATATCAAAAAGAAAAAAAAAACGTTATATGGCAGGTACCGTTACCTCATAATAACAGTTTTTGGTAAATTTTGTTCACCAGAAAGTACACCATACTTACAATAGAGTAAGTTGGGGTAATGTGGTATATGCGAGTAATGTGGTATAGGCAGTTGTTTCAAAAATCAAGCATGCTTCTACAACGGTTCTTGATTCAGCAGACGGTGATTATAATAAAAGTAGTAATGATAAATAGATACATTCGATTTACTATCATTATTTCAGGTATGTTGACTGACATATGTACATTTTTACAAAAGATATTTTACTAAATCATTTGAGCTTGGCATTGCCGTCTGCCCGATTGACATCAATTTAAAAAAGAATAATAATAAATTATATGTATACGAAGTTATAAAAAAAAATTAGAAAATAGTATTTTGAATACAAAAAATTAATTTGGTTTCTTTTAAAAAGCTTCATTTATAATTTGATTGCTATATGACATAGCGGCTCGAAAATAATTGAAGAGTTGATTAATGTTTCCTCTGCAGTTGAGTAGAGCGAGTACATCTTCTTCTGATCTAACGTTGCAGCCTAGTGTATTTCTTCGTATTTCGCACAAAATTGGGCACTTCCCTATGAAATGGATCTCTTTCCCTCAAATTACATAAGCTGCAGTAGATTAGCAGATCATCTCGGTGAGGTATGTAGTGAAGGCTGATTTGCTCCCCTATTATTTTGAATATCGATGAGATTAGTTCCTGCTTATTTTCGTTCAGAAAGTAGTTACGCTCGCATAATTTGTGGTCAAGACTATTATAGACTGATCTATGCACCGAAGATATAGCATCATTAATAGAGTCCATTCTAAGTTTCTCATCTAACTTGGAAGTAAGATTCAGCAAATCATCTTTACAGAAGCTTCCATTTTCTTCTAGTACTCGAAAATTTGTTGCACAGTACGCAGCATGTTCCTCGAGCTTTTCATACCACAGGTTTTTCTTCGTAATTGTTTGCGATGCTAAAATTTTTGGAAGCCTTTCATCAGGCATATTTATAATTTTTAAATGTAATCAATATGACATTTTAGCGTTTTAATAAAAAGTGGTGGCAGTCCTGTCTCGATTGTGATCATGTAGTTCGGGGTGTTTTTTGGTAATTGAAAACATCTTTTAATGAAGAACCTCTGAAGCTTTTCCACTGTTTCATATTTTGTGCCTCCCCAGACCTGTGCTGCATACATCATAATGGATTCAGCCACTGTGACAAACACCTTATACTTGACACTATGTGCAATTAATTTATTTGAGAAGCATTTTTTCCAAGTTGCAGATATTGCACTTTTAGCTTTAACAAGCTTGTCCTTGAGATGAGTTTCCATATTAAGGTTACTAGTTATGATGATTCCCAGATATTTGTAGGCTTTAACAATCTCAATTGGCTCTCTGTCAAAGTGCCATTTCTCATTTCCTTGCTGTTCTACCATTACCCTTCCGAAATATCATCACTTTTGATTTGCTCAAATTAACCCCTCAGATTCCATAATCGGCAGTACACTTCGAGTCGATTTATCATCAGCTGTAGGGTTTCGGTCGAATAGGCAAATAGTATCACATCATCTGCGAATTGAAGAGCTTTAATTAGAGTCCTCGATATTTCTATTCCACCTGGTAGAAAGTCGATTAGGTCATTTATCATCATCATCGTGTCCTGTAACCCCGGCTGGGGCATAGGGCGTCATTTATAAACAAAGCAAAAGATTTGGACTCAAAGTGCATCCTTGCTTGACTCCTGCTTTTGATTCAAACCACGCAGATTTTTGAGAACCATTCCAAAACAGCTGCCAGATTGCCATCATAAATATATTCGAGGAGCTGCCCAAACTTTTCTGACATTCCAAGATTGTAGAGCTTAAAGAATAATGCTTTGCGGTCAACCGTATCGAAGGCAGCTTGAAAGTCAACAAAAAAAACGTATAATTTTTTTTTATCGATAAACGTTGCTGCTATGGTTTGCAGTGTAAAAATATTATCGATGGTCAAATAGCCACTTCGAAATCCTGATTGGAATTTACGAAGCAACTTTTTGCTATTTATCCACTTAGTTAGTCGATCATTCAATAATGTTCTAAACATTTTGTAGGATGCGTTAAGGAAGGAAATCCCGCGGCAATTGGCTGGATCTTCAATGTTGCCCTTTTTATGAATGGGAAAAATAATGGATTGTTGGAACTGATCTGGTACAACTCTTGTGTCCAAAATTGAATTAAACGCCGAAGTTAATTTTGAAATGAGCTTATCTGTTCCATATTTTAGAAATTCCAGCGGTATACTATCATCTCCAGGTGGCCTTTTCATCTTTTAGTTTTCTCAAAATAATATTAACTTCTTCATGAGTAATAACACACTATCACTAGAGAAAGCAGGTTTAGCGCATTGGAAGGGAAGTATAGGACTTACTGGGTTCAATAGTAATTTGAAGTGATCGTGCAAAACGTTAATGTTTAATTTTGAACTTATTTGCAGCTTTTTTTCATTTAGGAAGTTAACTGCCATCCAGAATTCCCTAGAGTATTTACAATGAGCTAATTTAAGAGTCTCGTTTTCAAAAAATGATGATTTTTTCGCCTTGCATATTTTTTTGAATTCAAGGTTCGTTTTTATATACATTTTTTAAAAGTAGTAATGCATGTTTAAACAACTCAAAAATCGTCCATTAATTCGAACAAATTGTTGAAATCCATAATTGTGTGCAGCTGAGTTTTTTTTTTGGGTGAAACAAAAAGTGTTTAATTGTGTTCCAAACCAATGCATCGAGAGAAATTATATTAATCATTAATAGTAGGTACAGGTAAAATAGGATAAATAAATAACACAAAAAAAATTAGCACCATGGTGAAAACGTTTCATGTACTATAAGAATGGAAATCAAAAGAGTCTATACAAAATTTCACATGGAAGGGTGTTTTTTTGAGGGGCAGAGGGGGGGGAAATTTTGGTGCATCAAACAGAAAAATTAACTTTCATGCAACCTAGGCATATGACACGTGTTTTTAGGGTAATTTTGAAAACTGAATCAAATGGCACCAAAACCAAGTCGATACGGCCTCCGTGAAAAAAGTTATTGTCATTTTTATGTAACAATGACTATTTTTTACAGTATAAGAGTTAAACATTACCGAAAACCAGTTGAAAATAATGGTCCGTCGATGAAACTTGCCATCAGTGGTTCATTTGTCATGAAAATCAACAATAAGAAGAGTCTATAAGAATATATGTTGTTAAAGGGTGTTTTTTTGGTGAGTTGGAGTAGTGGTGGGACTATTACCATAAAACCTATCAACCTATGACAAGAATGGTACCCCCCTGTGATTTTGTTAAAATGTGCTATGGACTAACAGAATGAAGAATCAAAAGAGTCTATAGAAATATTTCGTTGGGAAGGGTGTGTTTTTTGAAGATAGGGGGAAGTGTGTGGCTATTTTTCAAAAAACTGTAAAAGGGTATAGTATCCTGAAAAAACTCGGTAAAAGTGTTTCATTTATTTCAAAGGAGTTTACATCAAGAGAGATAGGGTGTTTTTGTGGGTTTGGTTAAAGGCTGTTGTTTGTTTTTGGAGTAAAAATTTGTTTTTTTATTTAATTCTTTTTATGTTGAACTTATTTATTAATTTAATGTTACCTTTTGTTTTGCTTCTTTGAAGTTCAATAAAACGCATTCTTTTATATTTTTATTTTTGTCTATATATTTCGAGGTCTATTGCCTCATCATCAGGGTCTATAAATAGTAAATGCGTTTTTTAATATTCTGCCCCGGATCTATGGGGGGGCAAACCGGGGCCTGTGCCCCGGGCGGCAGCTTAAAGGGGCGCCAAATCCATGTGAGTGAAAAGACTGAGAATTGCGACGCTTAATGAAATTGAATTGAGATGCGGCAATGAAATATCAAGCGTGCCGTACAAATCGTAGTCTTGCCTAAAGAATTATTTACTGGATATAGTGGCAACTTTATTGCACAGTATTTTAGATATATTTTAGCTCGCAAAAAAATTAAATACTAACGAAAGTAGATTTCAAAAAAGTGAGATGAACGATAAAAATTATTCTTACAGTTTTTCGACAACAATTTTTCATGATGTCAAAAATAAAAAAAAATATTTTAACCTACAGAATCAAAGAGAAATTTCACTCTTAGTTCTATGGAGCCGAGAAAATTCCATTTACCTTTTTCAAAACCCTTTTGAAATATGGCGGATAACACAATATTTCCACCAGCCAGAGACTGCCCCACGCAAATTGTGTTTGTCAATTTCATTGAAATCGTTTAAGATACAACGAAATTATAAAATGTTGACATTTTTTGAAATTATTTTTTCTGTTACAATTCTGTATCAGCTATATCACCTGCGTAGATTTCATTGCAATCATTGGATATATTTGTTTTCCGCTATAACTCTGTCTCAGCTATCATTTCTGTCAATTTGATTGAAATCGTTCAAGGAACAACGAAGTCCCGGGGATTTCAAACCTTTTTCGGAACTTTATGCTTCGATACTTTATCTTGCGTAACTTTGGCTTTTCAAAATATTGTGCTTGCGAAAAATTACATTTTTATTCTTTATTTGAATGGTTTGTGAATGAATCTTTAATAGTTCTCCCAAGATAAATTTGGGAACTAACCATATTTAAGAAATCCTTGGAGATTGGATTTGAGTGAACACGAATTTTATTAGAACCAAAAAATAAGATTCTCCATCGAATCTTTCACGAGGAAACGATTAATATGTTATTGTTCAACGAAATCTTGGCTGTGTATCGTCTTTGTTTAGACATTGTCACCCAAGTAACAATTTTCCTCTCATAAGAATTTCCAAACGGCTTATGAGACTATATTTTGGGGGCTAGTGTTACTCTAGGAGACTACTCCAACATTCTTATGAAAGTGTTACAAGCGTTAAATGGCCCACTTACAGGAGTTAATTTTCCTCTTATAGAAACATTTTAATTGTTCCTATGGGATGACAAACGCCCTATTAATCTTGCTAGGAGAATGCGTCTCTTCTTGTGGGAGTTGCTGAAAAGAGAACGAGTATGTGCAAAATTAAAAAAAAAACATATACACATACATAATTATCTTTCACCTTGTCTATACTTTTTTTGGAAGTAGGTACGAAGATATTACTTTTATCTGTATGTGTCATCGTCATTGTCTCATGGCGAGAAACTAATGTGTATTTTAGTGAGAGCATTTATATTTTGATATCATGGTGATGTTAATATATTTATAGTTTGTCACATTATGTGAAGCTAAATCTTAGTGCGATTGAAACTTTTTCTACTAACTTAAACATTTTACTTCGAAAAATAACAAAGCGCTTTCAAAATTATTGATAATTAAATTATTTTATTTTTATTTTGAAATAGAAAAAGGGTTACCTTGATGTTTGTTTTGAATGAGAATAATACTTTTTATGCTGATATTAATTATGGTATTTATTCATGTTATATGACGAAAAAGGTATAATAGCAGAAAATTTGTCGATTTGTTGGTCTTATTCTTGTATACCTGTTGTTTATAATCAAATAATTTACAAGAGGTTAAGAGACGTTTTAATGAAAAAAAAAGTTGACAAAATAAACATCAATAGCCCTGTTCTTAAGTGCATTTTTATCTTTGCTTAAAAAAAGTAGTATGAAAAATACAACAACAATTTGGTATAACTCCGTATTGTTGTTGTTTTAAACATGCTACTTTTTTAAGCGAAGATAAAAATGCACTAAAAAACAGGGCTAATATAAATACACTAATACTGGTAAATAAATCTTAAATAGATTCATCATAATGGAAACCCAAATAAATTATTTTAAGATTTATTTTCAAATCACGGTAACCCTCAAACTAAACAAACAACACTTCTTTCAAATTGAAATATGGCTGCTGTCCACTCGATACTTTTAACTCTTGAACAAACATTTTTATGAGAGTGTTGTAGCATTTATGTTGGTATGAAAACAAACACTTGTTATGAGAAGTGAGATGCTTCTATGTGACTTTTTTTTTACAGCTATCAAGCAAACCAAAAAAAAAACAAACAAATATCGGTGATGCGTTCCTTTTTCAAACGAATGTTATCTTTTGTTTATGTTTCAATAAAAGTTGAAATGTCAAAACAAGAAATATGTTTAGTTTTGTGCATAACCGTTTCAGAATGATAAATTTACATTATGGCGTCATAAATGTTGGAATAACTGAACAAAGAATATCAAAAATTAGCATTCCACTAGGCAACAAAATTATAATTATTTGGTCAAATTTAAAAGTGTAATAATGTCAAAAAACCTAATATTATACCGAAACAAAAGAAAATAATTCACCAAAAGCTTACATTCGTCAAAAATAAAATAAATTTTTAATTGTAATATACAACATCCAATGTTTCCATTCAGGAAGCAAGTCCGATAGAAAACTGAACGTCAGAAAACAATGTGCACACAAAACTTTAAGAAAAAGAACGACTTGTGTATGAATCAAATATAAGCAGCTGTGGATGCAACATTTCATCTCATATGAATCCTATAGTTAGTGTTTTGTTTTTGTTACTTTATTACCTCTTGACAAGAGATTTAAAAAATGACGTTTAGAGCTTAAATTTGAAAACAAGATTATTACAAGACATTAAATTTACATACACGAGGAATAATTGTTCTAGGTATAAAATTAAAGCGATTCGATGTTTGAAAAATGCTAAGCTCGTGTAATAAAAACGCTAAAAGACGAATTTTTGTTTCATAATGAGAGATCATGTCTTTAGTATAGCAATAAGATCTGAAAGAGAGTTATGGGAGTTTTTTTGAGAAAAAAAGACCTAAGCTCTGGAGAGTTTGTTAGTTGGGCAATTTTCTTATCTATAATGAAAAGTTGCTTAATAGGTTTGGACTGCACATCAATTAAAAAGTTTTATTCTCCCAGCGACAAAAAAATCCAACCAAGTAGATAATGTTTTGTTTTCATTTTTATCAAAAACGGAGGGGGCGCCAAAATCAAGTTTTTGCCCCGGGTCGGAAAAATCGTAGATCCGGGGCTGTTAATATTACCTATTACAATATACATTTAATTTAAAATGATGTTCAAAGGGTAGACACGGTGCATTCAAGAGGACACAAGCGTCCACAAGCTTTTTTTCAAAGCGAACCTCTGTCTACCAACTCCTACTCTCACCTCCAAGTGGTGAACATCGGGTGCCTAGTACCTTTGACTGAAGATGGGGTTCCAATCCCTGTGGACGGTTTTAGGGGGCAGCAAACGAGAGAGGGGGGGAGGAGTGTTCCCACTAAGGCACTTCTCCTTCATCCAGGCGGCAGCGGAAGAATTCTCAAGATGGAATCAACGGTGGCGTCTACAGTTCCAGTTAGGCTGAACTACTTAGTGAACACCTTATACGGGCTACTACGACATATTCGGAGCTCAGGCCTATAAGGAGCGGTTAATCCGGCTCCCCGCCCTTGGAGTTATATTGTAAGGGTCTGGTCCTCCAGGTTGGGGGTCGTGCCGTCGGGGTGATTTCCCGGCCACGTAAAGCTATCTTAGTTGCGAAGCACCAACAAGCCTCGGATACGGACGGATTTACTGTTGACGAACCAAGCAAACGAAATAAGGACAACGAACTTCGGATCTGCACGTGGAATGTTCTGTCTCTCTATAGACCACGTGCAGCCAAACATTTAGCGGAGGCCCTAGACTGCTACAAAGCAGACATCACCGCCATCCAAGAAGTGCGATGGGATGGGCCGGGCAAGAGAAAACTGAAAGACTGCGATATCTACTACGGTGACTGTTACCGACCACAAGGGCAGCGTCTCTTTGGATGTGGATTCGTCGTTAGAGGCAGACTTAGGCAAGAAGTCTTGAGTTTCAACTATGTGAACGAGCGCCTCACGACAATTCGCATCAAGGCTAAATTCGCCAACATCAGCCTGATATGCGCGCATGCCCCCACAGAGGAGAAAGATGACGACACCAAGGACGAGTTCTACGAGCTCCTGGACAAGCCATATGAGCAATGCCCTAGCTATGACATTAAAATTGTCTTAGGTGATTTTAATGCCAAACTGGGAAGAGAAGACGTCTTTGGTGGCACAATCGGAAGATACAGCCTGCACGACACCACCTCCGATAACGGACTCAGGCTATAATCGACTTTGCTGCGGGGCGAAACGTTGTGGTAGCTAGTACGCAGTTCCCGCATCTCGATATACATAAAGGGACATGGCGAATTCCTGGTCAATCAACCGCCAACCAAATTGACCACATTGCGATCGACGCAAGGCACTCCTCCAGTATCAAGGATGTCCGAACGTTCCGAGGAGCCAACGTTGACTCGGACCACTACCTCGTTGTAGCAAAGGTAATGCTACGGATATCCAGACCAAAGCCAAAACAGGGAAATACTGTGAGGAAGTTCGACGTCGGACGGCTACAGTCGCAGGAAATCGCCAGGTCCTTTTCCGATCGAGTCTCTCGCGCCCTCTTAACTAGTCCTTTGCCGCCAACTGCAAACATCGAGAACCAGTGGAAAAACTGCCAGGAAGCCATCAGAGATGCCGCCTCTGACGTGCTGGGCTTTGCACGACCACCACAGCGAAACCCCTGGTTCGACGAAGAATGCCGGCAAGTACATGCAGCCAAACAACAGGCATACAAAGCGGCGCTGCATAGAAGGACCAGAGCTGCTCGCGAGCTCTACGAGCAGAAGAGGAGAGAGGAACACAAGCTTCTTAGAATGAAGAAGAAAGAGCATGAGAAGCGCGCGATCGAGGAGTTAGAGAGATGCCACTGATGCAGGAATGAAGTTCGGAAGTTTTACCAAAAAGTAAAAAGAACCTCCCAAGGTTACAAGGCCCGAACCGAAGCCTGCAAAGACGATCAGGGGAACATCGTGGTGGAATCGCAGTTGGTGCTGAGGATATGGAAAAATCATTTCTGCAAATTGTATAACGGCGATGACGAACCGAATTCCGCTAACATGCAAATTGCACCATTCAACTTGGACGACGTAGGCCAACAATTCCGTCCACCCGATCTTGACGAAGTGAGGATAGCCATATCTAAACTTAAGTCCAATAATGCTGCTGGAGCTGATGGCCTTGCGGCTGAACTATTCAAAGCGGCTGGCGATGAATTGGTTAGGAGTATGCACCAGCTCATCTGTAAAATATGGTCGGAGGAAAGCATGCCCGATGAATGGAACCTCAGCATTGTTTGCCCGATTCTCAAGAAAGGCGATCCTCTGGACTGCACCAACTACAGAGGCATCAGCCTTCTTAATATCGCCTACAAGATCTTCTCTGCCGTACTTTGTGAACGCCTGAAGCCATTCGTCAACAACCTGATAGGTCCATATCAGTGTGGCTTTAGGCCAGGGAAGTCCACCATCGACCAAATATTCGCACTACGGCAGATCTTGGAGAAAACCCTGGAGTTTCAAATCGATACCCACCACCTTTGTATCGATTTCAAGGCCGCGTATGACAGCATCTATAGAGACGAGCTATATAGAGCAATGTCTAGTTTTGGCATCCCTGCCAAACTCGTCCGTTTGTGCAGGATGACGATGGAGAATGCACGCTGCTCCATCAAGGTCGGCAAAGACCTCACCGACACCTGTGATGTCAAAAAAGGTTTTAGGCAAGGCGACGCGCTGTCATGCGACTTCTTCAACATCGTTCTTGAAAGAATAGTGCAAAACTCTCACGTCAACACTAGAGGCACAATCTTTCAAAAGTCCGTCCAATTACTCGCTTACGCTGATGACATTGACATAATAGGACGAACAATGCGTGATGTCAGTGGTGCTTTTGTGAGCATTGAGAAGGAAGCCAAGAAGATGGGTTTAACGGTGAATGAAAGCAAAACGAAGTATATGCTGTCAACAAGAAAGGACACCCAACACCGACGTCTAGGACAGAACGTCACTATAGACAGCTATAATTTTGAGGTGGTCAGAGACTTTGTCTACCTAGGATCCGCTATAAACTCAGCCAACGATACCAATGCTGAGATCAAACGAAGAATTACTCTTGCCAATCGCTGTTTCTTCGGGCTAAGAAGGCAATTGAGAAGCAAAGCCCTCTCTCGAGCAACTAAACTGTCCCTGTATAAGACGCTTATCATCCCGGTCCTGATGTATGGTGCAGAGGCATGGACACTGCTAACGGTGGATGAGAATGCGTTAGGCTGTTTCGAGAGGAAAATTCTCCGGGTGATCTTTGGTCCCGTCTGCATAGATGGGGAATGGAGGAGAAGATACAACCACGAACTGTATGGGCTGTACAGCGACACCGACCTAGCCACAAAAGTGAAAAGCCAACGACTAAGATGGCTGGGTCACCTAGAGCGAATGGACACCAATGCTCCGGCCCGGAAAGTCTTTGAATCCAACCCCGTGGGACAACGCAGTAGAGGTGGACAGCGTAAAAGGTGGCGCACGCAAGTGGAAGAGGACCTCAACCAACTTGGCGTGCGAAACTGGAGACAGCTAGCCAGAAACCGAGCCGGCTGGAAGAAGCTTGTTGGTTGAGGCCCTGGTCCACCCTGGACTGTAGCGCCACCTTAAGTAAGTAAGTAAGTAAGTTAATTTAAAATATAACTACCAAAACAGAAATGTCTATAGAATATATAAACAGATATACATACATAAATTGATAACAACAATTTGATAACTATTTGATTTAAGACATTTATTTATTTTTTTTTTTATTGAAATAAAATTAACGAATTATTAAGCATAAAAAAAATTTATTCAGCTCATCCTATTCGAATGAAATTTAATATGGTCCAAAATTTTATTCGCAAGATATTTTCTTTCAGTCATAAAACTTTTTGGAATAACAATATAATAAAGATTAAAAATATACTATCTAAAAACAATTATCCAATTAAAATAATCAATAAACTTATTTCATCGGTAAAAAGCGAACATTTACAAGCTAAATTTAATTCACCACAAAGATTTGACCAAAATAATTACAGTTTTCTATCAAATAACAATGATCGTACACAAAATTTAACAATAAATTCAAACAACAAAATTTAATCAGCTATGACATATGTATATACCAAATTTAAGTGAATCTTTGGCTAAAATGTGCAAATATTTTGTACCAGAAGTTAAAACAGCTATGCAATCAACAAAACAAAAAATTCTTCGCTAATACAAAAGAAAAGATTAACAAAGAAGATAATAGCGGACTAGTTTACTCTGTTAAATGCAATGATTGCGCTAAAATATATATCGGAGAAACAATTCAAAAGCTAGGTTCACGAATTGGACAACATAAATCTGATTGCCAAAAAGTGATTACAGGTTTAAATAATAAAAATATTACTGCGTTGGCTGATCATGTAAAAGAAACTGGACATTCATTTAATTTTGATGAAACCAAAATTTTAAAGTTTGAAAAGAATAAATTTAAATTACAAATACACGAAGTAAACCAAATTATCAAAAATGAAGAAATTGTATGTAACTACAAAATTGATAAAAAAGACTACACGAACACTTATTTTAATCTAATTAATAGCTAACACAAATTTGCAAAATACCAAAATTCATCTCAAATAATAACTTAGTTAAAATCTATAGTACTTTATGCTTAATAATTCGTTAATTTTATTTCAATTAAAAAAAAAAACAAATGTCTTAATATCAAATAATTATCAAATTGTTGTTATCAATTTATGTATATCTGTTTATATATTCTATAGACATTTCTGTTTTGGTAGTTTTATTTTAAATTAAATGTATATTGTAATAGGTAATATTAAAAAATGCATTTACTATTTATAGACCCTGATGATGAGGCAATAGACCTCGAAATATATAGACAAAAATAAAAATATAAAAGAATGCGTTTTATTGAACTTCAAAGAAGCAAAAACAAGAGGTAACATTAAAAATTAGTTTTTGGAGAAATTATTATACTTTTCCTCACCCATCAAAAACTTCCTTCTACCATTTAGAAATTTTTGTATAGACTCTTTCGATTCTTCATTTTGGTAGATCAAAGCACATTTTTATAAAGTTTTTTACCATTTTTGTGATAGGTTTTATGGTAATAATCCCACCATAACCCCAACCTTCAGATATTTTTATAGTCTCTTCTAATTATTACTTTTCATGACAAATGAACCATTGATGCCAAGTTTCATCGAAGAACCAGTATTTTATACTGGTTTCCGGTAATATTTTACCTTTATATTGAACATATAGTCATCTTTACATAAAAATTACAATAAGTTTTTTCACGGAGGCCGTATCGACTTGGTTTTGGATTCATTTGATTCAACATTCAAAACTTCCTTTAAAACATGTGTCATATGCTTAGGTTGCACCAAAGTTAATTTTTCTGTTTGATACACCACAATTTCCCTCCCTCTCCCCCTCAAAAATAACCCTTCCATGTGAAATATTTGTATAGACTCTTTTGATTTTTCATTCTCATAACACATGAAACGTTTTCACCAAGTTTCATGATGGTACTAATTTTTTTTTTTATTCGAAAGACTTTTCGTACTATTGTTGCACCCCACATTAAGTCCACTGTGCATAATCGGAGTTGAACCCATTTGGGCCATTGCACTGTGTCGAAACATTATTGCTGTGCAGTATCCTACTCATCAATAATGTTTTACCTTTGCAATTGAGCCAAGAGGGAAACGACCTTAAAATGCGGCGTGGGATATTTGGGTGGCCGCAGCTAAGTATCGATCGGAAACATGAACGATCGTGGAGTCGAAAATTACACCTTGAACTGTGCGTTTCCCTCGGATAAAATACTCGTAGATAATTCGTATAACATTTTGGCGCAGCCGGTAGTTCTTTTTTTTATAGATTATTATATGCTAAAGTAAACATTTATGTAGTAGGAAGGCTAGGGAAAATACAAAAATAATAGAAAAAGAGTAAAAATTTAAACTTCCATAGTTGAAACATCTTTGTTTGTAACATTAAAATTATAAAAAAAAAAAATAAACATACTTTCTGTGAAAAGAACTGATAAGAAAAATATTAACTGCATAAAAGAAAAAAGTGAGTGTCTACCGAAAACCTGGGAAAATAAATACAAACGCGGATGCACTGACTCGTATTCCTTGCCCCGATAATCAGTGTCTAGCAATAACGAGAGCACAAGCTGCTAAAGAAAAATTTAGCAATGCTCGTAGCAATGCTGCTAGTCGAAACCCTCAAAGGGAAGCCAAAGGCAGTGACGCGGAGGAAAGTGAATCCCACTCTGTTGAAAAGGGTACATGCAGTTGGACATTTTTATCTAATCCAGACGAGATCAAAACCGTGCTAAAGGATTTCCATAACTCGGCACTCGGAGGTCACCAAGGGGGAGAAAGGACTTTCCAACGCATCCGGCAACAGTATAGGTGGAAAGGCATGAAAAGACAGGTACTAGACTATGTCAAAAGGTGTCCGGCTTGTCAGAAAAATAAGAGCTCACCTCCAACTAAAATGCCCATGGTAATTACTGATACTCCATCTTTACCTTTTGATAAGGTATATATGGATATAGTTTGCGGTCTTCCCACTTCATATTCAGGGAATAGATATATTCTTACCTTTCAGGATGATCTGACGAAATTTATGGACTGTGCGGCCTTGCCAGATGCCGAAGCATCCACAGTAGCTCAGGTATTTTATGAACAAATTGTTACTCGATACAGAATACCAAAAGTTCTTGTCACTGACAATGGTGCTAATTTTACTTCTAAGGTATTTTCGGAAACCTGCAAATTACTTGGAATAAAGAAAATGCACACTACAGCATATCACCCGCAGTCCAACGGTTCCTTAGAAAGGAGCCATCGCCCATTAGCTGAGTATCTAAGGTCATTTGTAGCGAATGATGAAAAGCATTGGGATCAATGGCTTAGACAAGCTATGCACGTTCATAATAACACAGTTAATTCGGCAACTAAGTTGACACCTTTGAATGCTTTATTCGGTTTCGAATTTGAAATGCCAACGAACTTGAAAAGAAAGCCTGCTCCTCTGTATACCAGTGACAATTATCCTTGTTCATTGAAATACCAGCTTACCAAAAGCCACCAGATAGCTAATGAGAATTTAAAAAGGGCAAAGATTAGGGCAAAAAATAATTACGACAAGAATGTCAATAGTATTTCATTTCAAGTCGGCCAAAGGGTTCTACTTAAAAACCCCATTCGGAAAAATAAATTTTCTGAAAAATGGATGGGACCTTACGATGTTGTGTCTATTGATAGCCCAGTGACTACCACCATCAGAGTTGGCCAGAACACGAAAAGGAAGGTTCATAATAACCGCCTTAAACCCTATTTCAGTTAATTTTCCAGTTAGAATTTTTCGACTAGGTACTAATAACATAAAACAACCAAAATAGAGTTTTTGAATAAATAATCAAAATTTTTTTTTATTTTCAGATTAAAAAGGGCATCATTTTAGTTTAAATACCATTCCTATTTTCATTTAACTTGTATTATATTTATATACAATTATTTATATATTTTTTAATTAAGTTTTTTCATTACTTTAATTTCCCATATTATTTTAATTATAATTTGTAAAAAAAAAATGAAAATATTTGAAGAAGTCTTTTTGCGAATTGTGTGTCTCGTGGCAAATGTCTGCTTCATCGAAGGGCTTAAATCATACACATTGCCGCCCCAACCACCGTTCCAATTCCAAGAGCTATCTCCATCCCCCGCGATATTCGAGACAGTTGGAAGAGCACTGTTCTACAAGAATACCTGGACGATATTCACGAAGATGACGCCTTTGGATTCAACTACTGTTTTGAATTTTACGGACGTATGTGACAGTGAAATTGTCAAACTATGTGCAACTCTTACCTCAGCCAATTTTCAAGAGTCTTGTGATCAATAATAATTTGCGACAGAACAACATACATCTGCAACACGTTTTTGCTCACCGCAGAAACAAACGAGCGTTAGACGTGGTTGGACACTTTACAAAATGGGCTTTTGGTACGATAGACAGCGAGGATTCGGTTACGATATACAAACAGCTCCGAATTATGAGAGGAAATGACAAGCAAACTCTTGACCTTATTCGGAAGCAGATTACAGTTATGAACTCAAATTTTGATAGACTGAACAAACCGTTGGAAAAGGTTATGATGGAGGTTGAACAAATGGCGAATAATCTCAACAACATTAGCGCAGAATTTAATCAGTTTACTGGAGCCACAAATAATGAAATCGTTACTCTTAAAATCAAAACAAAAGTAAACGATTTGATTTTGTTCATTTTATCCAAACTGCTTGAGATACAAAATCGGCAAATGACGGAATTATCAATCTTAAATGAACTATACCAGCATAAATTACATCCATTCATCCTTGATACAAGTAATCTTGCGGAGATCTTGGATAAAATAACACAAACATCGGAATCTAAGATGGTTTTCCAAGATTTATCTGTGTTACACCAAGCAGCAAAGCTGTCGACATTCCCCGAGAAGGATTCACTGATCATAAGGGTATCAATACCCTTGCCAGAAGTTAACCTATTTGACATAAGAAAAATTTACCCTATTGCCACAAGACTCAACACCAAATGGGACCTCATTCTAGAAGTAAATGCCGAGTACATTGCCGAAGATCAGGGACTGTATGTGGATATGTCTAGTGAAGAGTTTGAAAGATGCATTGACGTTAGTTTAAATTCTTCATCTTCAGCGAAAATCTGCAAACACAACAGACCCATACATACCAGCGGCAGTTCAGAGTGTGTAGTGGAACTCCTGCAACATGCCACAACATCATCGGAAAACTGCAAATACGCCGCTATACCGGCTAGAAAAGGGACTATTATAAAGATGTCTACATCCAACCAATGGCTTTTTACTCTAAGAGAACCTTTAGTGTTGAATTTTAACTGTGATGGTACCCACTATGCTCCAACCCTTAAAAATCTTGGGATTCTTAAGATTCGAAAATCCTGTGAGGTGAGCACAAAAGAACTCCGTATACCGTATGAGGAAGAACTGGAAACGGGAATACAAATTCAGCAGCTAAAAATAAATCACACTGATTTAATTGAAGCCTTCAGAATACAGCACAAAAGTTCACAAATGGAAGCGTCTCACAAGCTACCATCGCTCAAGATTGGGAATCACGCTAATATGCTATCAACACTTTCGGAAGGGAAGAAAGCCCTAAGCGAGCTGGAAAAGGAAGCAGACCTTGTGGAAGCCAGAATGAAAGCCAATGATCAATCCTACGAACTGCAAATTCATCGATACTCGATGATATCAATCAGCAGTATTGTAGTCGCTACGATTGTAATTGGCCTGGTTATAAAACTGCTTTGTTCAAGAAAAATGCCCAACTCTTGTGTATCACCACAAATCTTGAACATTTCATCACCTATCGCCCACGAAGAAATGGTAGGAAGGCACAGTAACAAGATGCTCAAAGTCCACCAAGAAGCCCAGGCAGAGTCATCCTACGAGGAGTTCGAACTTAGAGAGACCCCCAGCAAGAAAAAAAAGGAGGCGCCGGCTGTTCCGAACCCTCATCACAACAGAGGTGTAACATATGCCTGTGTTTAGATTTTGTCATCCCAGTTTTGATGTCATCAATAGCTCCAGTTTGACATTTGCCCGAGATCAAATATAAAAATTAATGTATTTAAAACTTATGTAATTAGTTATGCTTTTAATGGGAGCTACTTAAAATTAAATTTAAAAAAAAAAAAAAAACAAAAAAATATGTTAAAGTTTTTAGAAATCAAAATTATAAGTTAAAATGTTATTGTATTAATTAAAATAAAAAGTATGAAAATTTCAAATGTTTCCTATGTATGTATGTACATATGTTCCTATTAAATAGAACATTTTATGTAGAACAAAATATTATTATGATTACATGTACCTATGTATATCAAAAACTAATAGTAAAAAAAATAACTTCAAAAAAAATATTTAAATTCGATTAATGAAACGAAATTAGTTTAACTATTAAAATATACCTATATTTACAAATAAACCCAAATAGCAAATGTAAACAGTAAAATCACAAATGTTAGAATTAAGCTGATTTAATAGTAAATAAAGAGTAACACAGCGTAGTTGGTGTTTCCGGTCGAAACTTTCCCTCAGGGGGGAGGAAACGTTGCACCCCACATTAAGTCCACTGTGCATAATCGGAGTTGAACCCATTTGGGCCATTGCACTGTGTCGAAACATTATTGCTGTGCAGTATCCTACTCATGGGCAATTCCATGGTAACTCACGTTACATTTGGGAGAGTTTCACGCTCTCTTTCATTAAAATTTCCATACTTATATAAAAAATAAATTCTTTCTTAGTACAAAATACTAAAACATGTTGGTAACTCACGTTACCATATTCGGACACGGGCTTTGTAGCAGTACTATGCATATTTTCTAAAAATTAAACAAACCAATAAAGGTAAACTGGTTTGTTGAATTAGATATAAGAATTTATCAGCCTGATTATATTTGTACACAAATTTTAAATTATTGAAAATATTTTATACAAATTTATTAAAATACATGGTAACTCACGTTACAAAAAGTCGGTAACTCACGTTATTTCACGTTTTTAATTTAAAAATTTAGGGTTAAGCCTTTTATAATTTTATTTTATTTTTAGCCGTATGCTTATTACTTGTAGGATATTTTGTAGTTCTAGTTTTAAATCTAGCGAACAATAGACAGAGGGCGAGATAAATTTTCCATTTTTCTATCTTCATGTCCACTTTTTCATGGAATTACCCTCATCAATAATGTTTTACCTTTGCAATTGGGCCAAGAGGGAAACAACCTTAAAATGCGGCGTGGGCTATTTGGGTGGCCGCAGCTAAGTATCGATCGGAAACATGAACGATCGTGGAGTCGAAAATTACACCTTGAACTGTGCGTTTCCCTCGGATAAAATACTCGTAGATAATTCGTATAACACTATTTTACCTGTACTATTACGTTACTTAATTGTTAGTTTTGTTTAAAAATATTAATTTTAAATTTTATTTTATTTTTTTATAAAAATATAGAGTTCGGCTAGTTTGGTATACTAGCAGTGGGCTAATGTGGTATAGTATTCCTTATGGTGTATAGCATACCACATTACCCAACCTTAAAGTTTATACCTGCGTCAAATGACCTTTGTGCTTTTGCAATGAAGTTTTGTTAAAATGTCAAAAAAAGGAGAAATTAGAAAATGGGACCCTAAAAATATGCAGAGACCTACTTTTATTATGAGGAATGATGAAATTTAGTTAACGTAGTAGCTTATATGTTCGTGTTAAAATCAACCAATTTTGGGAGGATTCGTGTCACTACTTTTTCTGTTAAGTCGAAAATACAAACATGTATACCACAATACCCTAACTTCCTCTAATACATTGATTTTTTTTACCAAAATCGTTAGGAGATAAACAAACCTTTTTATGGCAAGTACCGATATTTTTGGAACTAAAGAAATCAAATTCCCCTCTAGGGAATTGATAAAAGAAAAACCATTCGGGATTTTTTCCTTTCGGGAATTAGTCCATTCGGGATTTTGAAATTGGGATTTTTTGCCATTTCGGGATTTTCTCATTTGGGATTTCGTATCCAACGCGGGTCATCTCTCCTAAGTTGAAAGACTTCTAATTGACGTCATCGTCAATTAGAAATTCTATTCACATAAAACTTAAATTATTAATAATCGTTTCCCTAAAATTGAAGTTACATTCGTACACAGTGAAACAGTGAAAAAAGTACCTCTCGCATAAGTATTAGTAACCGAAATTTTGAAAAAAAAACATTCACTGTATACTCATCATATATTTAAATACTAGACCGAGAGCCAACGACATAAAAAGTCAAGTCATTTGCCACCTGTTCCACACGTGTTAAGGTAGGCCGACAAACGGTTATTAATTCAACCCCTAAAAGGCTATTATTGATATGAATTACAATGTTACGTAAATAACTTGACTTTTTATGCCGTTGGCTCTTAGACTATACTTTTCGCTTAACTACTTTAATCGCCTCTAATTTTGTATACTTTTTTTGAAACTTACGTGACAATATTTCTTTTAGGTACTTAGCCTATTGAAATCGATTCTAAAATAACGATTGTTGATATGCTCCTACATTCTAAGTTATTATGAATTAATTCATAGCTGCAATGCACTTTCTAAAGTGATGTTTTTTTCTGTTTCTTAAATTAAATCAATTTTAAGGTCAGTTAATAGTTATTACATGAGTGCTTCTGAGCACTTAAGGAGTTTTTATAACTTGCCAATCCATATAAGTAGCTCTCAAAACGGGGTATTTATGGTGAGGCTCTTACAGAAGTTATCTTAGAAAAACCAAACTCGAGATATTTTTTAAATATGGTGATAAGAAATACGAAAAAGTGATTTAACAAGAAATATTCCATACCTATAGCAACAAAAATAAAAGAAGAAAACAGATATAAATTTCTTGTGTAAAATATATTTTTTTTATTTAAAATGTTTAAGGATAAATAGTTTCTTTAGTAAACATCTTGATGTCTGGCTATATGTATGTGTCATTTTTTACTATAATTATTATTGGTTAAGGAAAATATTTACAAGCGAAGATTTTTGAATAGTTTTCATGATTAATAGTAATTTCACTTCGAGATGCTGCGGTTAATGAACGTTTTCTTACATTTGTTTAAATAAAAGAGATCATAAACTCGAGTTTTTTATCAAACCTAGTTTATAGGCATGTACATTATGTACATGCAATCAAAGGGAAATTTTCATATAAAAAGATAATTTTCTTCCCAGTCGTGAAGCAAAATTATTAAATTAAAATAGTTTGAAGACAAGGAAATTAAAAACATAATCCATTTGTCTGGAATTTTTGGCGCGAGATCTATTGATGTTTAACTTTGATTTTGGTTTTATTTCACATACCTATACATAAACATTTATCAAGTCTTTAAATATAAGAACCAACAAAGTTTGTATAGTTGAAGACTTTTTTTGATTTGCAAAGTTCTAACAACTTCGTCAATACATTTTACATTATGTACATACATGTTATAACTAATAAAACTTTTTATAATTTTTATTACAAAATCTTAAGCAGTTTAACCAAAGGTAACAAATAAACTTTAAATAATTTTGAACACATTTAAAGGCAAGATAGGCATTTTTTGTTTACAAAATTGATGTTCGCATTATAAGGTATGTAATTAAGTAAAAGTAGTAAGCAAAAACATAATATATTTTGTATTCTTATATTTACATATGTGTATGTATCCAAAGTATGTACCTGTAGGTATAAACATATAATATTTTGTTTTAAAGCAGTTATGCTGTTTTTTTTATTTCAAGATATGATCAACATCTCGATGTCTTTGAAATTACTCTTAAACAAAATCTATTCTTTTCGAATTTACTTTAGTTTTCTTGGTTTTATATTAACAACGCATTCAAGCAATTGACATCACTGGAATGGTTTAAGTTATCATATCACATATTCCATTGCAATTCTTACTTCTAAACAAATAAAAACAAACATAAATATGAAATTAAATAAAACAAACAAAACAAAACATAAATTCTACTTCCTATTTAAATAACTTACAATAAAATGGAAGACAACTCTAATTCTCAGTCGCTCCGAATTCTCCTTCTTCGATTGAGAGACCAGCTTTGTTCATCAGTACTAGAAAACAGTAAATAAAAGAAATTCCCACCGATATTAAATGCAGCTGCCATATAAAATACAATACGCCACTGTGCCAGTGTTTCGTTTCCATTTATAATCAAACCGATGACATAGGGTGCCAAGAATCCACAAATATTTGCTGTGGAATTTGTAATTCCATACATTGTGCCAGCATATTTTGGACTCAAAGCGATGTGATTCAATTGGTTGCCAGCATATACTGCTCCTTGGAATGCACCGACAATTGCCAACATAAACATTACCCAAATCCAATTACAGCCAACATAGGCTACGCCAATCAAGCCAAGTGATGGAACAATTGAAGCCACTGAGTTCCACAGTCTATATGAATTCAGTAAGGTGATGTAGTTTTTTTCAAGCATCCAGTCGGCTAAAATAGAGCAAAGAATACCCACAATCCACGCTGTGAGATATGGAATGGCATTCAGTGTTGCATTAGATTCGATGTCAAAATGGAGAATTTGGTCCATGTAAGTTGGAAGCTCGGTCAATTGGGTGTAAAACGCCCAACCTTGTCCGCATTGTGTAATCAAAATAGCCCAAAGTGGAATTGAAGTCAGAATTGACCCCCAAGGAATGTCTTCTGGATCATGAGCATCATCAGAAAGAGCATCTCCATTATTTTTTCTGGGCCTTACAGCTCGTTCGATATAGTTGCGCTCCTTATAGGAGATCCTTGGATGAGAGCTCGGACGATCATAGACCAGCCACATCCAAAAGCAAAACCAAATCATACCAATTACACCAAATATATAAAATGCAAGTGGCCATCCGCCAAGGAACTCCAAAGAACACAACCAGCCAGCCAGTGGGAGTGATATAACAGTTCCTATATTAGAACCAGCATACACAATAGCAGCGAATTTATTCCTCTCATTTGGTGGAATCCAATGTGCCAACATCGCATGCATTGCTGGATAGGTCACTCCTTCGCCCATTCCTTCGAGAATTCGTACCAATACCAGAGCTGGAAGATTCCAACGTGCTGCAAACGGTGTCAATAAAGTAAATATCGCTGTTATAAGGACTCCAACACCGTATATTATCTTCCCTCCAAGAATCTCAGCCATTCGACCGCCAGGAACTTGTGTCAAAATATATCCGTAGAAGAAGGAACCAAGTACAATTCCTTGTGTAGCTTCATCCCATTCGAATTCACCTTCTGTATCAGGTTCAGTGTTATTTCGCCATGAATGTGTTGGACATGTTGCATCTTTAATCGTTACATTTGTATGAGGAATTGCTGTTTGATTAACCATTGCAACGATTGCAACAGACAAATTGACACGCATTGCATATACAACTGCAAATCCAAGAAATCCCATGAAGCCAAAGATGTGACGAGCCTTTGGGAATTCTCCATCTTCTGTTAAGAGATGTAAAATAAAAAAAAGTTTTATTGTTGTTGCTTCACGAGAAGAAAATAAAAAATAACTATGTAATGTATACATTTTCGAGATTTTTGATAACTTTTGGAATAACCGTCAATTAGCAGTAAACAAATTACGTTCTCATACCTACAATTATATTGCTCAGTTACTTTAACCACAGATAATAAAATACTGTTTATTATATACTAAAATTCACTATCTGTTCTTTGAGTTAGAAAAAAGAAAATTCAAATTTAGAAAAATTATCAACTTAATACTAATTTCGCGGAAAATATTTATGCATATAGGACGTCGTAAGATCGTAAAGCATTTCATTAACGCCCCTAAAAAACTACTTGCGTAAATGTGATAAGTGACATAGTACAGCAATCAGCCGATTCAGCAGATGGCATTCATTTTTTCTGCAAGGTTCTGAGTTAAATAGTAAAAAAAAAAATATTTTTTCGACAATTTTGAATTGATTATTAAATAACTAAGCCATTCTGTAACCAAAAACTCTTGTTTTTGATTCCCTTTGATCAAAAATGATTTATTAATTTATGTATTATTTTTTCAATTTGAAATGGTTTTCGTTTCAGAATACCATTATAAAAAGTTTTCCTCGTTTGTAAACTTCATTTACGGTATTTACGACCAAAGTCCTCGCCTGGAACTTAACGATTTGTTGTTAAAGATTTCTCATATAAATTTTAAAAGTTTGTTTACGATAAGTATTCCAACAACATTTACATATATGTATAACGAGGGATATCTATGTAACGTTTCAAAACCAACTGCTTTTGTAAATGTCTGAAAGTTAATGTGGGATACAATTTAAAAGAAAACCATACAATTGGAGAAAAATAGCATTTTAAAGAATATTTTTAGAACGTCGAACAAAATAAAAAAAATGGCCGACTGGAGGCTTAGGGGCCAGTTATAGCTATCAGGAAAACGCATCAGGAAAAGTTGACTATAGCTGCGTTTTATTATCTCTGGGTCTGGGTCGAGGTTATCTTTTAACATGTATTACAAAAACAACATGGGATCTAGGTTTCTATCGAGGTTAATTTCAATAACCCAGATAGAGGTTTTCACTCTGGCCGGCAGAGGGCTATTTACCATTGTGAATGGATGTCAGCGATTTGTCAGCAGTATAAGGAATAGAGAGGAAAAGAGACAAGTGCTTACATGAAAAACAAATTAACATAAGAAAAAAAGAGACTGATATACAGCACTGCTTTTGCAATAACCCACATCGTTTTATTTTCACGAGGTGAACCATATGGGTTATGAGCGATAATAAAACGCGGCTTATGACTGGCTCCTTAAGTGGTACAACGATTTTACCAACAGTTTGATAAAGTTTTTGCTGTATGCGACGATTGCAGTTTTTGTGGTCAAGCCTGATTCACAATGCGACGAGGAAACGAGACGTGAGCGTGACGAGTCCCCGTCGTTGCTGTCAAACGAATTTCAAACAATGAAAGCATATGAGGATATACACAATGAAGCGTTTCTCGAAAAATTGAAAAAAAGACGCGACGAGACGACGATTTTTTCTGTTGACAAGTTTTTTACATAATGGAAGTATTTTTTTTAAGAAAAAATACGATAACTTGAAATTAAAAGATAAAGTAATTCATAATCTGTTGTTTTTGAAGCTTTTTTGGATAATTTTTATAATTTTTTACTTTTAAGAAAACAGTTCTCGTTGTAAAAAATCTCGCCGCACTGTAAATTGGGAAACGATTTTAGAACTAGAAAAAGATGACAGCGAATCACGTCACGCTCTCATCTCGTTTTCCCGTCGCATTGTGAATCAGGCTTGAAGCCTGCACCGATAGTGGGGACTGGGGACTCGCAAGCTAGTTGCAAAGATCGTTAGTGCAGTATGTGTGCTACCTATAATGAGTTTACCACATCATTGGGCACTTTCAGATTTGTATCACTATCACATTGTCATTATGGTCAAAACTATAGATTTTTAAGAAACTACTGCTGGAGTGAAGAATATCAATAAATTAATAATAATTGTGACTTTGAAACAAAACTTATCAAGAGCTTTTCAAGGCTTGTTCAACCGTAAAAGTGAACACATTTCTGGTTGAATGGTTGACTGCCTAACTAGTAAGGTTCAACACAATTTACAATAACGCAACTTGAATTAACACTTGGCCTCCATCAAATTTGAATTTTCTAAATCTCTAACAAGAGATTTTCCGAAAACAGGTATATAATATCAAGGAGAATGATCAAATCTATTCAAGCTTAGGTTGGAAAACATGACAGTGTTCTAGAAGTCAATAAAATGTACTTAGCAACAATAACACATATAAAAAAAGATCATCGAAACTTAGACCCATCAATTATTTTTCAATCGCCAAAAAGATAAAAAAAAAATATTACATTTTTCTTCCATTCAGTCACTCGGTATATGTTATGTTATATACATAAATGTTCATAGGAAAGTACCTACAAGTATGTATAATGCTCTATATAATATTGTAAGTTAATGTATATAAATATCCAACTAACATATATGTTTTTCTTACCAACATTTCCGTGTATTATTAGAGGCGTATCATCAAAACTATCATCAGTAAGTGTTCCCTCGAAGGTGTCATTATCTTCAAAGTTGTTGTGTTTATTGATTCCACCACTTGGTTGGACGGGATCATGAACTTCCATTTCACTGTCACTAATATGGGTCATAGTAGCTGCTAAAGATGTTATATTCTAAAGTGCACCTTCTTTACTGTATTTATAAATGCCTCAGCACCATTAATGGAGACAGCAATAGAAAGTAATTCCGTTTTAGAGTTCAAGTTAACAAGTACATAAGTAGAAAATGATGTATTCTACCAAGACACGTAGTCGAATTTCATGTACAAAATCTAGAATGGATTCCTATGGTTCTTTTGCTTTAACTTTATCTTAGAAAAAGGAGCTAATTAGAAAAATTTACATTTGAATAGTAAAAGTAACTTTTTAAACTGTGAAAAATAATAATACTGATGCTTGTGTTGAGGGTTCTATAGTTAAATAACTTTCTAGTTTCTAGTTTAACTGGGTTCGCAATAATGCACAAAATAAAAACCTTTGTTGTAGAAGGTAGGAATTAGGATAAAAACACAGAAATGTCAAAAACAGCTGTTGGCATTCGGTCATAGCCGAGATGTTTTCGAAATTTCCACTTTCCAACCTGTGGTGTGTGCGTGGGGAAGAAGTAATAAGATAAGTTTAACGATACGTTTTTTATCCAACTGCGAAACGTAAAGCTTTCAAATTTTTGTATGTTGAAACTTTTGAATAAAAACCGTTACACTAAAAAGAAGAACTCGTTAAACATAATAATTATCACCAAAGACCGTATAATACCAAGATATTGCATCTAGTGTAAAAATTCGCAGTCAAAGCGCTAGTACTGTGACGACCCCAGTGGTGACCCCATAGATGTGTGAGTGAGAGCCCCGTCTATGTATAAGTTTTACAATCGTCGGTGGCGCGGTCGCTGAGTTGTAGGTCTGCGGCGAATAAAGGCTTGCATGTCTGTGTGTTATGTGAGTTCGAATGTGAATGAGGATGTGATACAATACGTGGGAATGTTTCCCTTCCCCCGACCGACCGCATCTCTAGAGCTGATTTTTGGTGGTTGGTTGAGATGCGGTATCTTGGTATTATACGGTTTTGTTATCACTTATAACAACTAATAACACTGAGAAAGACGGAATAAAATAAAGTAGTTAGATAAATCACAGCCACAGCTAAAGTACCTTGCAGCAGACCGTGAAGGATGGAGACGTTTTGTTGACGCCCTATGCCCCAGCCGGGGTTACAGGACACGATGATGATGAGTTAGATAAATCAACAATTCTCATAGATAAAGTTAAAAAAAAAAGCAATAGCTATTAAATTGGTGTTGTTTGTTTTTAATGTATTAGCAATCGTATAGCCCTTTTTTAACGGCCATATTATTCAAGCTTTGAATCGACATTAAAACTTAAATCCAGATTTAAAGTAACTTATGGCCTTTTCGATTGGCAATCCAGAAGCGTTCGGAATGCGTGTAAACCCCTCTGAAAGTGTTCTATTGGCATTCAGAATGATAGTTCTTCTCCTGAAAAGAACAGAAAACGATTCTGGATTTAATTTCAGAATCGAAACCAGAACTACTCACACATTCAAACACATAGTTGTCAAAGTGTTGTCAAATATTGAAAAAAGTAAATTTTTAGGTAAGAAAAGTAAGTTTCACACACTTTACTGTTTCTAAGAATAATTATTTTCCGTTTAGAATATTATTTTCCCCTTTTTTCTTAATTGAAAATTATCATACCTACTCGTTCATAATAATTGTGTCCGCCAAGTTTCCAAATGTGAAGATTTCGGCATCCGCATGTGAAGTTGCACATATACAGGGATACGAAAACTTCAGAATCAAACTGCATGTGCATGTTTGTTTTATTGGCGTTCCGGATCGGAGAGTTCTTCCGAATTGCCAATCGAAAAGGCCATTAGATCCGAAATCAAATCCAATTCCATAATAGACTTTTCGCACCGAACCGAAATCTCGATTTCGAGTAACAAGATTTCAAAATCTTCTTGAATCGTTAACACCACACATAATCTAAATTTTGTATGACATTTTAAAAGAATTTAAGTGCTCATAGTAAATTAAAAAAAAAATCAATTGCAAAGTCCCAAGACACAATTGCACATATTTAACTTTTCTCTCTTTTTCTTCAAATAAAACATAAAAAGGAACACAACGTGATTGTACTCATAAATATTCAATCTCCTTTTTCTATCTTCTCTCTTCTATGAGTAAGTTATACGGGAGAGAAAAAATGAGTTATTAAGTGTGATTGTGAATAGGTCAGTAAGATTTTGAGAAGATTTTGTGGTAATTATGAAATCTTAAAATTAATGGGAAATCTAGTTATTTTGAAAATAGATATTTTGGGCTTTTCACATGAAATCTAGATTTTGATTCGGTGTGAAAAGGTCACACTCGGTGTGAAAAGGTTTCACTCGTTAATCCGCACTTACATATATCCAATTTTGTAAATCCAATCTCAATTAATCCAATTGGATTTAAACTTATCTCCAGAGGTCAGTTTTAAGCTGGCCATACACGACAGAGCCAACGGGCCAAATGGCTTCGTGCCGATCCAAAATCACTCGTGTGTGGGGTGGATCGGTTAATGTATGGTTCAAAATGAGTATTTGGGTGGATCGGTTAATGTATGGTTCAAAATGAGTATTTGCTCGTTCTTAGTGTGTGTATATGTAACTACAACTTTGTGAGAGTGAAAAGAGAAAAATACACGTTCGATGGAGAACAAATCACACTATCTTCTAAAATGCTGCCAAGTTGCATTCATATAATCTTCTTGAACTTCGTTTAATTGAACTGAAGCTCATTTTGCACTGTGAAACCGAACGAGTTTAAATTAAAACTTGAACTGAAGTTCAGTTTCAGCTGATCTCTTGTTTAAACTTCCACTGTGAAACTGGGGGTTAGCCCCACTAAACGAGTCTTAAGATCAATGCAGTGATGCCAGACGAGATTTTTAGATTCCACTGGATTTCAAAAAAATTTCACTATTTTTGTACTGGAAGGAAAATAAACCACCATAACTTTTTCTGCTATAACTGTTTCCTAGATATTATAAAAAAAACTAAGTTGGCTGTATGTCGGTATGTCATCTAAGTAGTCAGTAATTGGTCAAAAAAGGTCAACTTGTCCTAGGGATTGGTTAGCTTTAGAAAAAAACTTATATTCAAGACTTAAAGTTTCTCAAGGTCAGGCACAATTTTTGCAACCTCCTTAATGAAATATTCGCAAAAAATGTAAACCGACCCGAAAGATCAATAGATCCAGCTAGTTTCTGTAATTTTGCAGCCATAATTTTTTATATTTTTTGAAGGTCATAGCGATTTTTAGTACCTCATAAAGGCCACTGCATCGTGATAAAAGGTCAACATGTTTCAGTTGTAGGTCAGCCATAGGCTTTTTTTTAATAATTTCTTAAAGTTTGAATGAATTTTGTGCCAAATCATAATCATAAAATTCGAAGACAGGCTGGTATAGTAAATTGTTCCCCCCCCCCTTAAAAAAATACTATTGCAATAATCTCCCACCATAAATCTTACTATGAATATTTTCCCACCTATAGCTATAACTTCATCCAATAAACTTGGTGGTAGCACACACACAGGTTGTTGTAGTTATTCACCACCAAAGCAACAATGCATCCTGTGGATAAATTTGACAGTTTTGCATGCAGGAGCTAAATGAGTTGTCTATTCAGTGGACCATAACTCCACATTTTTGCAGTATGGGTCACGGGACACAGTGGAACGAAAAGGTGAAAAAGTGGACATCGTCGAATAACTTTTAAACTAATGGATGGATTTGGATAGTTTTGTCTATTAAATTTCCCTGATTACTAAGATGATAAGAAAATCATAAAGCAAATAGTTATATTTTAAAAATGGAGCGGTTTTCTTTAAAAATAAAAAAAATGTATACATAAAATTTTTGTTCCATGTTTCTTTTTTTTTTTGTTTTTGAATACTACGAATAGCCATACCTATCAACAACACGCTCACAGGAATGGTTGAGAGTTGTAAGTCACTAGGCTCTGGTTATCCACGAGCTGTTACGCCACCCCAATTTTTTTATTTACTTATGAATATATATTTAAAAACGTACATAGTTTCACAAAAATTCATGAACCTGTTTTTGAAATATTGAATTTTTTTCAAAAACAGTATTTTTTTTACCAAAAATTATATATTATTTTAAATTTTGTACGCAATATTTTTAGCATTTTGATGGTACTTTCGCATAAGAAATTTGATTAAAATCAGTAGTGCAGTTTTGAGAAAATCAAAAAACCGTTATATGGAAGGTACCGTTAGGAACAGTTTTTGGTAAGAAACATTTTAACAAAAAGTACAATATGTCTACAGTAATACACTGATTTTTATTAATAAAAAATCAAATCAAATCAAAAAATCAAAACCATTTCCCCAGTTAGGAAATTGACAAAAAAAAATTTAAGAAAATCACTGTGTGGTTTAGGCTGTAGGTCGAGGCACAGAGTCGAGCCTTTTTAATTCGCATTGATCGCATTGGTAAACGGGCTCGGATTTTTGATTTTTGTTAAATATAAAATAATATAAAAATAAAAGCTTATTGAGAGTTCCAAATATTATTTTTTAAGAGCAAGTGTAAAAATGGGTGTTTTCAAAAATGAATGTTACATTTTTAAACTTATCTTAAAAATTGAATGAAAACCCCGAAATTTGTAGGTACTGAACGTTCCACGGGCGGTGACTTAATACATTTCTACAAAATCCAGAAAACTAAAAATCCTCCATAAGTCGAGATCCCCGGGCCGGGGGATCCCAAAGTTCTTAGCAAATTTAGCAGTTGTTACAGACGAATATAAAATTTATTACTCGCTGAACGAATCGGACGTTTTCCAATAATAAAATTTAAAAACGAAAATATTGTCGTGAATTGGCAGTATTAAAAAATTTTGATCGAGTACCTTTATTATGTTAAATGCATCTTATCACTAGTTTGGCTGTTTATAAGATTTAATTAGCAAAAATTGTTCCGAAAGGAAAGACTATGTTCTTCGGTTTGCCGGACATCTGCAATGTCTCATAATGGTAAGAGTTTTCAATAAGCGCAAATGGTTGTGCTTTGGCAATGTATTGCTGAATTGGATCCCAAGCAATATTGGAGCAATTCAAATAAAAGTCTTGGAGAGGAGTTTCGGCAATTACTTCATAAGCCATGGCTTGGTTCTCACACCATATTGTTGCACCTTTTAGAAATGTTTCCTTCTTAACCATTGCTATTGCTTCTTTCACTGTTCGGAAGGTAAATAAGGAAACAATTGGCAAGGATTTTCCATCATCGGCAGTAAAATGTTCTTGTGGAAAGTCCCAGACCAAAGGGCAAGCATAAGCAAACGGTGCACCGGGAGAAATAGTTTTGGCATTCAGTCTAGATACAATTTCATTTGATTTTTCAACAGCTTCCTTCAAATTTAAGCTTTGTATTTCCATTTTAGAGTACGATTTAAGCTTGGACTTTAGTTTTGCACTAAATCGTTCGACACATGATTCCTGGACAAACACACATCTTATGGCACTGGAGTTCCCTGGGTTATCTACGAACTTGGCGAGATGGTATGTAGCTGCATCAATGTCAGACTGATGGAAAATTAACATAGCCAAGGGATTATACTTAGGGGCTTCTGTCGAAGTAACCTTTTTATGAGCGGAGAGATAAGAATTCCGATAAGAAAATTTGACCGGAATGGTGTTGTACACTTACTTTATTGCGTGTTTCCATGTCTTCGTCGTATGTAAGATGATCCAACATTGACTGGGTAATGACGTTTTTGTTCGATTGATTGGGTAAAATGTTTGTCATGGCAAATTGGATTTGTGGAGGACCTGAAACTGGACAAAGCACAAAGGAACACAAAAATAATCAACAAGTGGCTAGTCCTAGTGGACCAAAATAGTGACATTTGACCACCTCCACGTAACGTTGCATTATTTTTAACGTACGTACGTTTTTTGTTTTTGGTTATTTTTCTATTCGAATATTACAGGGTGAACTCAAAAAAGGCTGGATTGCATCTAAAATTTGTTTTCTTTTTTGTTAGGCCTAATTCACCAAAGTCTTCTTCAGCGTAGTAAAGTTGTAAACTGCGTAAATCTGTCTTAAGGCCTAACTACATTCATTTCACTTTTGTACAAAAGTGCAAAAGTGAAAAATACAAATACATGCTAGCGACACCCTCCTGCGAAAAAGAGTATGAAATTTGAGTGGAGCTGAATGCATTCAACCACGGAATAGGCTAGTTCAGCAACTATTATCGATGTGAGGGACATCTATGAATCAGTTTCTTAACTGTTTATTTAGATGTAGTTGTGTTTCACTTTTCTGCAAAAGTAAAAGTTAGGAACGCTCTAACTTTTACTTTTGTAAAACTTGAGATAAAAGATAGGATTGAGTAGTTTATTGAAGAAAGACAAAACATTTTTTCACTTTTGTACAAAAGTGAATTGGATGTAGTTAGGCCTTTATGCTACATTTCCATCTATGCTTTATTCCCACCAAAATGAAATCCGAGATTTCGATTGAAAACTTTTGATATTTTGAGCCGCTGGAGCAAGGTTTCATAGAAATTTAAACGAAATCTCAGTAAAAACTTGGGATTTTAACGAAATCTCAATGAAATTCTGCTCCACCAATTTGAAATCTCGAAATTTTTTAGCTGAAATCTCGGATTTTGTTTTGGTGGGAACATAGCATAACACTAATCTGAGATTTAATAAGATTTACCGCAAATCTCCTTTAAATCTTGAAGATTTACCATACAAATTTATTTCGTTAAGCCTAGTTTACAGTTCCCGGGCGCAAAAAAAAATCTATGCAAATATTCTCGCATGTCAAAAATAATTTAGGTGAAATGTAAAATTAATTTTTTGCATGATTGGTTTACAGTTTCATGCAAAAAAAAAACTATGCTGTCATGGAATGTCATGCAAAACAATGGACCGGCAATTGATTTGCATGCGAAAAAAAGTGTGGTGAATAAAATATTTTTTTTTTTTTGATGGTCGGTTTATACTTCCAAAAAAAAAAATATATTCACCTCAAGACATTATTTGCATGCAAATGGTTTTCGCATCCAAAAATAATTATTTTCCATTTTTAGGCCTATAGCTGGTCAATTACAGCCTAGTACGCAGATCGAGACAAAATTTGTCCCCCATATAAAATTTTTCCCAGGACAAATTTTATCTCGCATTTTTTTCCAAGCCGTACGCAGCTCCAACGCAAAATTTGACAGTCGTAACCGCTGTACGTGAAAAGGTAAAAGAAAGTCTCCACTTGATTTTGCGCGGAAAAAGAATGCTCGAAGCATTATTTTTCCGGACAAATTGTGACGTTTTATATATATTTCGCTTTTTATAAACTAAAATCATTTCCCTGTTTCATTCTTTCCATTAATAAGACGTTGTAAGGACACACGACGGAAATAAAATATAAAATGCGTACAGAAAATGATGACATGGAATGCGAATAGAATAAATAGAACAGCTGTTTTTAATCAGTCAGTGGCGTAGCAAATGGGAAAGGGTACAAAAGGGCCACATTCAGATACGGAAAATATTTTTTTCAATAAAAAAATTAAATTGATTCCCAAACCGAGTTAAATCGAGATGGTTGGAATTAGCAAACAGAGTTGGCAAATTTAATTGGATTTTGGGAGCAGTAATAAAATTGTGAACATTTATGATTTCGGCAGGGTTTTTTTAAAGCCATCGACAGCACATCCATCCCTTAATGGAATTTGACAGTTGATGGCCTGAAAGATGAAGAATAAACTATATTTTAAATGAGAAATTATTTTGATCCAAGTGTCAAACAAGTGCTCTAAATCACTTTTTCCCGGAGAAATAAAAAACCTTTAAAAATTTCGGAATTTTTATAAGTTTTTTAATCCATTTAAATCGCAGCGATCCTTCAAAATAATTTGACAGTTGATGGCTTGACAGACAAACTATATTTTGATGGAAAAAGTGTGTTTTGATCCAAATGTTACCAAATTGCCCTCGAATCGCCTTTTTCCAGAGAAGTAAAAAAACTGAAAGATTCAGACCTTTTAAAGGTATTTTTCATCCATCCATATATAGTTATAGTTATAGTTATTAGCTCTGTTTTTTAGTGCATTTTTATCTTCGTTTAGAAAAAACTAGCATGTTAAATACAACAACAATACGGAATTATACCAGTTTGTTGTTGCAATTAACACGCTACTTTTTTCTCAGCGAAGATAAATATACACTAAAAAACAGGGCTAATGTTCCCCATCAAGCGCAAGCGATCAATTTTTCTTGTTCTGCAAAAGCTTTGAAGGAATCTGATTTTTGGTAAAAGTTTCAAATTTATGTCAAATAAAGGATATTTTATCATTTTTTAAATTTCAAACTACGCTACTGTTCTCATTTGACTTGTGTTTTTATTTCTACACCTTCAGAATTTGTCTCGAGAAAAAAAATGTAGAGATAAAATTTGTCTTTGCTCGATCTGCGTACTAGGCTTAAGGGTAAATTAATGACTCAATGGGTGGTTTAGGCCAAAGCAAACGTTTTTCGCCTTGAATATTATTCAACTTGGTGCGCAGAATAGGTGGAAAATCGTTTTGAAAATTTTGATTTTTTTTTTCGCATTGGAACTGTAAACTATGCTTTAAGCATTCTTTTTCCGCACAAAATTAAGTGGAGACTTTCTTTTACCTTTTCAGGTACAGCAGTTGCAACTGTCAAATTTTGCGCTGGAGCTACGTACCACTTGGTAAAAATCCGAGGTAAAATTTGTCCTGGGAAACATTTTATATGGGAGATAAATTTTGGCTCGATCTGCGTACTAGGCTTTGCGTTTTCAAGCCTAGTATGCAGATCGAGCAAAGACAAATTTTATCTCTACATTTTTTTTCTCGAGGCAAATTCTGAAGGTGTAGAAATAAAACAAAAGTCTTATGAGAACAGTAGTGTAGTTAGAAATTACAAAAATTATAAAATATCCTTCACTTCACATAAATTTGAAACTTTTACCAGAAATCAGATTCCTTCAAAGCATTTGCGGAGCAAAAAAAATTGATCACATGCGCTTGATGGGGAACAGTATAATGTGGATGGAAGAAAATACCTCTAAAAGGTCTGAATTTTCAGTTTTTTACTTCTCTGGAAAAAGGCGATTCCAGGGAAATTTGGTATTATTTGGATCAAAATACACTTTGCCGTCAAAATATAGTTTGTCTGTCAAGCCATCAACTGCCAAATTATATTATCACTACGATGTCAATGGATTAAAAAACCACTAAAAATTACGAAATTTTTGAAGGTTTTTACTTCTCCGGGAAAAAGTGATTTAAGGCACTTTGCCGCCTGAGTACTTAAATGCCCCATAGACCACTTTTTCGGGAAACTGAGTTAATGATGCAGTTATACTAATTCGAATTTTCTCTATCGTTTGCTGCTATCCACGTTGCTCTATCTCTATTATTAAGGAAGTTACAGAAACCCAGCTTGCTCCATAGACCACTAATTTGTGGGTCCTCTTAGTGCTTATTTGCCGCACATTCAAAATTTGTACTATGTGGGGCAGTCTTTGTAGAAGAGTTCTTAAAACATTCATTTAATGCTTAAGTGCCCCATATCAAAGGGCCATGGTTGTAGAGCGTTTAATTATATCTGGGTCTGGGCCGGGGTTATCTTCTATAGCATGCAAGAACAACATATGGGATCCAGGTTTCTATCGGAGGTGATTTCAATAACGCAAAAGTAAGTTTTCACTTTGATGATGGTAAAGAAAAAAGGCAACATAAAGGTTGAAAATACTCAACGATGAGGTAAATAGAGATGGACGCAAAGCACTGTTTTCATATTAGTCCGCAATCGGGTAGGAGTAAAAATAAAACATTGGTAATACTTATTTAGACAAGTTCATTTACGTACCTTAATGTTCCCAAACTTCAAAACTACATTTAATGCAGCCTTGTAGGTTTTTTAACGATTTAATTTAAGCATGTTTTTTTATTTTTGACTAAAGTGGATAAAATCAAAAAAGATAATAAAAAATAAATTTGAAAAAAAACTTTAAAAAACAATTTAAAACTTTATACAATGTAATGTTGACGACGAATTTTTATAAATTATTCCCAATTGAAAAAGACGTATTTTTCAGGAAAATTTCAAGGACCAAAGTTAGTTTTAAGTATTTTTCATAATTAAGTATTTAAATACTTAAGCATTCTCTTACTTATTTTGTTGACTTAGAAATAATCCAATAAGAGTTTTAGTAAGGTATAGCCACTAAATTGATAGTATTTTTGTTTTATGTTCTTATCAATAAAAATGAAATTATAAAAAATAAATAATACCAGTGCTTTTGAATTTTTTTGTTTTTCCTGCTAACATTGAATTCCCTCCTTTCAGTGAACAAAAGTCCTATATTCATAGGAAATTTTGAATTTGGTTTTCATCGATTTCGCATTCGTATGGGAGAGGGTCCTATATCCATTTCTGACTTTTTTGATACTTTTTTTTTTTTTTTTTAACCGTTACAGCTTTTGACGTCATGTCTTCAAACTACAACAAAGATATTTTCAAACAATGTAAATAAAAATTCAAACATCATATTTCTCAAGGAGAAAGTAAGGAAATTATTTTTCAAACCTTAAAATTCGTTTTCTGGGGAATAATTTTTTTGTATATGGGGCATTTAAGTACTCAGGCGGCGACTTGTTTGACATTTGGATCAAATTAATTTTTTCCTTCAAAATATAGTATGTGCTTCATCTTTCAAGCCATCAACTGAGGGGTGGATGTGTTGTCGATGGCTTAAGAAAACCCTGCCAAAATCAGATATGTTCACAATTTTTGTACTGCTCCCAAAATATATTTAAATTAGCCAACTCTGTTTGCTGATTCAAACCATTTTTTTATTGAAAAAAATATTTTACGCATCTGAATGTGGCCCTTTTGTACCCTTTCCCATTAGCTACGCCACTGACTGATTATAAACAGCTGTTCTATTTATTCTATTCTCATTCCATGTCATCATTTTCTGTACGCATTTTATATTTTATTTCCGTCGTGCGTCCTCACAACGTCTTAATAATGGAAACTGGAAAGAATGAAACAGGGAGATGATTTTAGTTTATAAAAAGCGAAATATATATAAAACGTCACAATTTGTCCGGAAAAATAATGCTTCGAATATTCTTTTTCCGCGCAAAATTAAGTGGAGACTTTCTTTTGCCTTTTCACGTACAGCGGTTACAACTGTCAAATTTTGCGTTGGAGCTGCGTACCGCTTGGAAAAAAATCCGAGATAAAATTTGTCCTGGGAGAAATTTTATATGGGAGATAAATTTTATCTCGATCTGCGTACTAGGCTTTAATTAATAAATTATAGGCCTAAAAATGGAAAATCATAATTTTTGGATGCGAAAACCATTTGCATTCAATGGCTTGAGTCAAAAATACTTCAACAACAACTATCCTCAAGACCATCCCTGTGACAAGAAACTCACCACGAAGAACGTTCGACAAAACAAGTGTCAAAAAATTATCTGACGTTCTCTTCCTAGCCGTATTCCATATTTATTTCGCCCGATTACGCCATTTCAGTTGGCCCAGTGGGCAAAGAAAAATTATTCAGGAAGACCAACAAGGGCAACAAGTGCTCAAACGGAACTCGTTAGGAAAAGTATTGCGCACCGAAGAAAAAATCTCGCAAGTGCGATAATACATTATTTTTTGTACAATTGAAATCGAAGTTTAAAAATTAAAAAAAAAAAATACTTGGAGTGTGAAATTAAAGTTTATTTTTTTCCTAAAAACCTATATAGATTTATGATCAATTCCCCCACCAAGATGCCAGACCTCAATGAAGCCATGTCCTCGCCATTTGTGCGAGTTAAGGTTCGTAATAAAAAAAAACAATTGATTCCATCACATCATCTCCAAGAATAATTGATTCAACCTTATGTTCTATTTTCTGTGATCTTATTGCAGCTAGTTGCTCTTGTGCACTTTATATTTCTATCAAATGCCATGCTTGGAACCTGGGGTCACAGTGCCTATTTGTTCTACAATACGCTTTTTATGGCAGCACTATTTTGGACTCTACATTGCAAGGAATCCATAGAGGCAATTCAAACGGTGAGTAATTTCGTTAACAGGTTGACACCCACACACATTTTTGATTGCAAACAAATATATTGGCGATAAGAGAGATGGGCGTTAAATTTAATCAGCTAATGTGGATCTTCTCGAGTATGTAGGTGTAGTTCACATATATTCTGTTATCAGGGTGCTAATAGATTGTTTGTTTTTCATCTAGTCTTTGCCTACTGCCTGCACATTGAGGCGAAACTCAATGGGGTTAGTTTTAGTTTCACTATGTTCACACAGCTAATGGAATCAAATTTCACAAATCACATTCGAAATCTTTCAGCCAAGGGATTTTTGTTGCGCAGCTTGGATGGGTTTTATCTTATTTTTTTTACTAAAACAACAACACAAATAACTTCGGGGTGAGATATAGGATTTCGATTTGAAATATCAGTTTTATGTAGCAATTCAAAACTTGATAAATAATAAAAAGAAACGAAATCGAGGTCATTGTGTGGTGGTGGGTCGGTTTTTAGAAGGCCTATTGGGTTACCTACCTTGCGTGTTTTTTACCCGTTAATGTTGGTATTTTTTCCTCTGGCCTCAAGGCACATAAACGTGGACTTTTATTATTAATGAAGTTGGTTGGTCATTTTCTTGAGAACTGTCGAGAGCTTAAGAGGGTGGGATAACACAGATGGTGGGGGCAAATAAAAAGAAGGATTTAGTTGGGGGTTTGTAGTTTGTTTAATAAAATAACAGCTGGATACAATATTGTGCATTTAAGTAGTGGAAATGATTCAAAGGCACTGGGGAAGATTGAAATAACTTATAACTTCCAAAGAACCAAGTGCATTTTAAATACCAATCAAGGTGGATCTCAAGGAAAAGGATGGAGCTTAGGAAGGCTTGCATGCAAACTTTTTTGTTTGTCCATGTCAAAGCTACAAACACAACACTACTATTTTTCATGAAATAAAGCCTTTGAGGCATAGAACGACTGACTTTATGTGATGAAAACAACTTTGTTGGTCTTTCACATTTTAGTTTTTCATAAACATATTTTGTTTTTGACGAATCCATTGAGGTGAAAATGGGCTTCTTCTAATAACACCAATTTCCAAAAAAAAAAAAAAAAAATACCGTTGTTGATTAATATTTCAAGCGCGAGGAATCATAATCGAACTGTGGAGTCATTTTCTTTTTGATCTGATGTCGAATCTTTGAGACTCGTTTGCTGATAGGAAACTTAAGTATTTATGTTCTACTTAAAAGCTTTATGTTCTACTTTTTCCTCTGCGTAAACTGTCACATAAGCGCTTATGTTTTACTTGAATATTTAAGTTTCATATCAGCAAATGTGTCTAAATCATGGATTTCATGCAAGATTTACATGGACTTGAACACACACTAAAGTAAAGTAACATTTATGTTAACTTATTAGCTAGTTTGAAGAAGGCATTTTGCAGCGTTGTTTACTCTTGATAAGAAGATGCTGTTAGTTTGTAAAAATTCTGCATATAAAATTGCTATTCACAAATCTGATTGAAAACGACATTTAATTTTGTATTGCAAATAATTTAAACTCTTGGTACACTAAGGGCAATTTTTTTCAGTCATAGTTGAACATAACTTGAGGATTTTTATTTTCACCTTGTGAATTTCTTTTTATTCACTCAAAGTTGACGTTTTCAACTTCCGATTTTCCACTTCAGATTTTCTCAACTCCCGAAAAAAGTAGAAGTTGATATAGTAAACTTGAGACATAGAACATAGAAATATGTTTTTTCTTTTGTAAATGCATTCAAACATCTTGCTTCAGATGTTTGTGCTCTTCATTTATCAAAATACAGTAAAATAAAAATAAAAACTATTCGTGTCCCGAAGCAATTATTATTACTAGTATCGCCCCGTGGTCGAAATTCGACCTTTCTCTATTAATGTTTTAATGGCAACATATGAATATAAAAATTAGATTCTGCCAGAGCGATTGGCTATACCTTTCAAATAAAAACAAAATTATGAAAATACGATGCCATTAAGTCAGTTAAAAAGGGAGATATTGAAAAGTGTTTACGTATTAATATATAGATTATTACTGGGGAAAATTGGCCATTATCTTATTCGTCTAGTGAAAGTGAAGATTACGAAACTGGCAAGAAGACAGTAAAAGTTGTCGCCGTGTGTTGGAATTGAAAAGTAGGACGACCGGGACCATACGCACCCAAAGGGGTGGACTAGGGGGCATTTTCTTCCTTGGCTCTGGAAAATACCACGCTACCAACATATTTTTAACATTTTTCTATGAACTTTTGGCGAATACTTGTGTTTTTTCTACCTGAATCCACGATTCCCCACCACCCCCTTTTCCACCCTTGGAAAAAATCTTGCTGGCGCCTATGTCCGTGAATTTAAATATCACTTTCGTCCTTCAAAACCAACAACAATGATGTTACTAGATTTGCTTAAGGATTCACTCTCTTGTGACGAGAGACGGTATAAAAGTTAAAATTCAATTGGTAGGTAGATGTTGGGTCGTATGTATGTAAAGGGTGTTTTTTTTAAAGGTATATAACTTTGAATTGGAATAAAAAAAAGATGATTTTTTTAAATTGACACGAAATTTACTTTATTCGAAAGATAATCTTCTAGCATTATAATTTAAATATGATTTCTGGCATTTGACCGCCACGTAGTATAATCTGGAGGTCCAATTTTCGATGACTGTTTCCAACATTGGTGGCCGTATATCGGCAATAACGGGGCGAATGTTGTCCTCCAAGTGGTAAATCGTTTCGGGCTTATCGGCGTAGACTAGCGACTTCACCTAATGTATGAATTCATAAAAAATTTCGCTTTGAACACATTCATACATATGCTGAGCTTCTGTGGATTAAAAAGTTGCGGTTAAAAAACATGATTTCGATGGGGTATTCCTTAAGCCTCTAATAATATATGTACTATACTAGTATCAGCTATCTTGCTTATGAATCTGAATGAATAAATACATAAGTTTGTTTTCTACTGTTTGGACAGCATTATCCAAGAATTGTTTGTTTGTTTTTTTTTTAAATAATTTCATGAAAATATTTATATTTAGCAGACGTTAATTTTAGATTAACAGTAAAATGAAACAGCCTTAAAAATAAAATATAAATTATTGATAAAATGTAAACCAAACATATTCGTTTTACACATTTACATATGTATATTGTATTATGTAGCTTAGTACATTAGGACATTAATCTATGCATAAATGTTATTCTGTAGTGTTGCTGCCAGTACCATTACCGATACCACGTTAAGGGGCTTCTCTAAGAGGGTTAAAATTATTATATTTCAACCACATATTATGTGTAATTAAAAACCTTGCGTGCATAAATAGAGAAAAACCGAAAACAAATAAAAAATAAAACTATCGCACTCCGGATGCCACAATTCATCAAGCAAAATAGTTAAGTTACCACACTTTGATTTCTTTTCGTTTCATTTGCTCTTTTTTATTTTTTTTTTGTTTTGCTTGTTCACAGGTATTCAAATGAGTGTGCACATAGGAGGTGGTAACTAGATATATTGCTCTTTTGTCCATACAGCTAATGAATGTTAGAAAAATATTAAGTTTTATAATCCATCAACTCAAGGGTAGTTTTTGTAGCTTGTGAGCTTTTGTAAAATGAAGTTGTATGAACGTGGGGTGTAAGCATTTAAATAATTACCCATAAAGGTCAACGAACTAAAAAACAAAAGTTAAGTCTAGTTGAGAAATTTTGTTAATGAACTGTAGCAAGTATTTGAAAACTAAATTTAAGGCGGTTAAATTAAACAGAAAAAACATTGAAATCTTGAAATTACTATCGCACAACTCAAATGTGGAATGCTTTGCTTCCTTTTATTGTGATGTTCCTACAAACATTCTAGACCGAGTACATTATCATCCTGTATTTGTTTTGAATGAAATAACTTGGGTTTGCATTACCACCTCAAACAACTGCGTGCAGGTTAAATACACGGAAATTTGAGTTTTGAGTCTTAAAACTTATACAAAAAAAAAACGATGCATCAAAGTTATGTCTATTTGTCTGTTTACTTATTTAAATATCAGAAAACAAATGTCAGGGCCACTCAAGTCAGCAGAAAACGTTATCAAAAAGTTTATTGTCTTTGGAAGTTCTGTAGTATAACCAATTATGAGTCACATTTAAAAGTGAAACCCATCGATTTATAAAACAGATTATTTTTAAATTACTTAATACAAAAATGTTTTTGTTGACTTATGTATGAGTTTTTGATATAGAATATGTACATACATAGATGATTCATATCGCTGGTCACGGCTTAATATGATATAATGCTTCTGTTTTTAAATTATAAGTTATATATTAAAATTTTATTTGAATTCTTTAGATAAGGAAAAGTTGTTTGACCTTATTATGTTCCTATCTGACTTATTTGTGTGTTATCAAACAAGGATGTACTGATATCTAAAGTATATTATAGAACGTTTCTATATGATAGCCGAAACTCACCAAATAGTTATTATTGTTTTCTATATTAATTTCATAAAAGAACTCAGTTGGGTTGTTGAGATTTGTATCCGAAACTAGCTGGATAGATAAGTTCCCTCCTGAAACCAAACAAAATAAAAAGCTATCCTAAAAATTGTGCAGGGTCATCCAACAAAAGGGGTAATTTCCAATCAATAAGAAAAGTCAAAACTTGTATGATAAGTGGTGATGGTTTTATTCTTTTCTCTAAAAAAGAAGCTTTGAGGTTAATATGGGAATACAATACCCTCCAAATTTCCACTTTGGTATTGCCTACAAATTCTCATTCTTTTGATGAAATTTTTCATCATGTTATCACATAGTTGATAACCATCAAGTTTGTACCTATCCAAAATCATCGCAGGGAAAGAATTTTGCATAGATTTTGATTATTACTGAGATCTCAGTTACCTTTAAGATTTGAGGCGTTAAACCCAACCTTAATATGGCCTAATTGGCACCCATCGAGCGACCGGAAAATGCGCGTTTGATCGCCGTAGAAGTTGTAGTAGTGGTAATGATTTGTATTCTCTGTTCATTTGTTAATACACACGTTAATCCACTTCTATGAAACAATACAATTTACAAACTATTTAAATTGCAATTGAAATATTGTTAATATTGAATAATATTAAACAACATAAACAAACAACAATCACTTCGACTTAAATAAGAATGAATAAATCAAATAAAAATGTGTTATTATAAGAACCTAAACTCATTCATGCGATGAAATAGAAGCGACACACATGTATTTATGTTTCGTACGTAATCGCCTTATATAGGGTTTCAAATGTACTTAAGTCAAAGAAAATAGGGTCCTTATTAGGAACCGACTTTGTGAGACCTACGAGAAATCATTTTATCGCTTAAAATCAAACCGGTTTTGGTCGCGCTAATTGATTAATAGAATTCGAAAACAAATTAATTAATATTTTTTTTATTCTGAGGTGCCTGTTCAATTGGCACATAGAATTATGATGTCAGGGTATGTTCTAACCTTAAATGGGTTGAGTGAGGTCTAAACAAATATTGCTATGGGAATTTTCAGCTATTCTTTGGGAGGCAACTCTGATTACCAGAAGCATCTCATTAAACTAAAAACTTTCATATTCAATAATTTTTATTTGACCAAGTTGAAAATTTTTTGGTGAAGAATCTGGTTCTTCTTCGATCTAACTAGACTTACACATAACATATTTTAATCAACACCGTAAATAATTTGGTCAAAAAAGTATTCAGGCTCACAAAAAAAAATGAGAGCATAAATTATGTGCATATGTAAAGGGTGATTTTTTAGCTGGTTTGGTTTTGGCAACACTGGTTTTGACAGCTGACGTGTGTTTAGTACCTTGTGTCACTGTCAAACAGCTTCAGTTTGGTTTGCAATTTAACCATGGATCGTCTTACAAATGAACAACGCTTGCAAATTATTGAATTTTACTATCAAAATTCGTGCTCGGTTCGAAATGTTCATCGCGCGCTGCTTCCATTTTATGGTCGGCATTCTCGACCTTCTGAGCAGTCTATTCGGAAGATTGTGACCAAATTTCGCACCAAATTTACTTTGTTGGACATTAAACCACCAACACGTTTACGTACTGTGCGTAGTGAAGAAAATATTGCGGCCGTATCAGCTAGTGTGACAGAAGACCGCGAAATGTCGATTCGGCGCGTTACTGTCAATGGTGAACGCTACCGAGCGATGATAACAAACTTTTTTTTGCCCGAAATGGAAGTTCTTGACTTGCATGATATGTGGTTTCAACAAGACGGTGCCACATGCCACACAGCACGTGAAACAATGGCGCAATTGCGAGGCGAGTTTGGTGAACAGTTAATTTCACGTTTCGGGCCGGTCAATTGGCCGCCTAGATCGTGCGATTTGACACCATTAGATTATTTTTTGTGGGGGTATGTCAAGGCTAATGTCTATAGGGACAAGCCCGCTTCGATTGACGCACTGGAAGCCAACATCCATGCATTCATTCGTGAGATACCGGCCGATATGTGTGAAAGAGTATGCCAAAATTGGACTCAGCGGATGGGCTACCTGAGACGCAGCCGCGGTCAACATTTGCATGAAATTATCTTTAAACATTAAATTGCAAGGTTCAAACTATCGATTCAAATAAATATTTCATTCATTTTTTCGAATTTTTTGTGTTTTTTTTTTTTAAGTTCTAAACCTCTTAAAAAATCACCCGTTAGTTATTCAAATTCTACCAAACGGTGGCTACCCTATGAAAGAATCACTTATGTTATGTGCGAATTGTCACCAACCGACCGTTGCAAAAATGTAAAACTTGCATTCAAGTTACACTGCCCACAAACTTACCTACTTATCCGCAGGTTCGTTCTTTTTCGTTCTCTCGAACCTTGGGTCCGGGATTCAAAGACTCTTGGCTGGAGCTTTATTGTTCATTCGATGTGGCCGAGCCAATGTAGTTGACGTGTTTTGATTTTCTAGACTACATCCACATCTTGATACAGCTCATAAAGCGGTATCTTCTTCTCCATTCGCCCTCCTCGCACACAGGAAAAAAATTTATCTTTCGAAAGAGCCCAGTATAAGAGTTTTATAGAGCGTGCACTTCGTATTTCGAGTGAGGAGTTTTGAGCCCATTTGTTACGATAAACCGAAGTAGCACCGGCTTGCTAGGGTAATTCTTCGTCGGTTCTCCACTAAGATGTGATTTGTGGGATAAATTTTTACTCCGAGGTAGATGAACTCCTTAACTACTTCAAAGTTGTTGCTTTCAACAGTGACTTTTTGTCCTAGCCGGTTGACTGATCTTTAATTGTTTATCGATAGCATTTATTTGGTCATGTCCTCGTTAACTTGAAGACCAACAAGATTCACCTGTTTTTTAATTGCCGTGAAAGACTCTAAGACGGCTTGTTAGGAGCGGCTGATGATGTCGATACATCGGCAGCCTAGAAGTTGGGTACTTCCCGAAATCCTGTGCATGTTTGGAAAAGTTCAGAAGAGCTTTTTTTTAGTTGCACATTGCATCGCATATTTTCCAATGTCTTGCGACACAACTGGATCACTTTTCCTGGGATCCCAAATCCAGCTATCGCCATATAGAACTCCTGACGATGAATAATCATATGCGGCTTTGAAGTCGATGAATAGATGGTGGGTCTCGACTTGAAATTTGATGGTCTTTTCCAGGATTTGCCTGAGAGTGACCAAATGTCTATGGTGGATATGAATGGCCGGAAGTTATTAGTGTTGCAAAACGGCTTAAGACGCTCACACAGTACGTTGGATAGGATCTTGTATGGGAAGTTTATCAGGGATATGCCTCGAAAATTCTTGCAGGACATAAGATCGCGTTTTTTGTAGATGGGACTTATGGAGCTGATAGACCAGTCAGTCATCGGGCATACTTCCTTCCACCCAAACTTGGTTGATGAGTTGATGCAAGCAGCATGCACCTTTCAATAAATCCCCTCCTTCCTGGAAGAGCTCCGCTGTTTAACCATCAAGTCCGGCGGCTTTGTTGTTCTTGAGCTTTTTATAGTCAAGTCTACCTCTTCTAAACTGGGTGGTGGTACCGGGTCTTCATTGACCGGAGGTGGGTTCTCTTCTTGTTCTATTTCTCGCTCACCTAATGCCCATTCAACAGGTGCTGGAAATGATGTTTGAATACATTTACGATTCCCTTCGGTGACTAGGTTACCTTCGCTGTTTCACAAAACTGAAGCCGAACACTGAGAAGGAAAACAAAACTGATGTTGACTACAAAATCAACCGAATAGGCAAAGATGGTGAAAACTGCATTTATATCACTTGCTATAACATAAAGCTGTTCCTGCAACAAAGGATAAATCGGACATTAAAAGAAAAAGTTCCGCAAAGTCAGCACTGGCGATCCGTTGTTCCCAAATCAACCACTCTTGATCATCTACACTTTCTTAAAAACAACATAAACATGACTAGGAAACAAGAATCGCAAAAAATTTCTACTGTGTACTGATCCGAAATTTTAAATTCAGCCACTGATTTTCGTAGACAAAATTAATATAATTTATAATTTTACCTCGTGACTTGATGGTTAGTGCGTAGGACTGTCATGCCGAAGGTGTGGGTTCGATTCCCAGCCGTGCCACCTAAAAACAGAAATGTTTTATTCGAGGTACTGCCTCTTGCGAGGAACTGACAAATCCTCTAAGAGTATACTTGTCATGAAAAAGTGCTTCTCATTTAGCCGTTCGGACTCGGCAAAAAACTGTAGGTCCCCTCCATTCCTGCCCAACAAACACGCACACATGAATGGTTGTGAGTTGTAAGTCACTAGGCCCTGGTTCTCCTCGAGCTGTTGCGCCACCCAATTTATTTTAATTTATAATTTTATTTCAAAATTAACTACTAAACTGTGTTTGGTGATTCATTATTTCAATAAAGATTCCCTGAAGAAGACAGCAATCCCTGTTGCAACGCCCGGAAAGTAAATGAAATAACTTTGTTTGATTACACATGAAGTGAAAAAAATAGCGGAAGAGGAACCAGATTCTTCTCCAATATAAGAAGAGATATTCAAAATTTAAATGTTAGTTTGTGGCAGCCGCCAGTGACGTTTGCCTCTTAATAGGGTTTCCGTATATTAAAATTCATAAAATTGTCCTCCAAAGTGTAAATCAATTAATGTAAAAATATAATGCAGTCCAAGCGCATCTCTCTTACCCTAAATTTAATGACAGAAGACTTATAAATGATGTTTGATTTGCATTGTTGTGTTATTAGCTTACTAATTGAAAAACAAAAATTACCGCTTAACATTTCCTTTTAAATTTGTACACTAATGGCATTTATTTCAATTTAAGTTAAAATAGTTGTTCCTCGGGATATTTTCACTGTAGCTAGTAAGTTTATTTTTTTTGTTGCTTAAAGCTTTTCAATACTCGTTCTCGAGGACAATATAAATCGAACGACGCTGTTTGAACTTTTAATTGCCTTGATAATTTACGCTTATGTAAATCCTACTGAAAGTTGACACGCAATCAAAAACAACTCACAAGAAAAGAAGTCTCGCCGTCCAATACCCACATTTCCTTAAATCACGCTACAATTTTAATTTCTTGGAAACGTGACCAAATTTGGTCGACTTTGGTCGACACGGCACATCATAAATTCTTCATGCTGCTTTGGATAAATTATACCTTGAGTTATTTAAGATTTTCTTGTATATTAGGTCATCGGTTGTTTGAAGAGCGGTTAAAAAGTATGGATTTTTGGTAACTCCTGATGCTTCATATTTAAACTTTCACAACCTTATTCATTAGAATCCGGTAAACATTTGAACGCGTTAAGCTTGTAATGAGTCTATTCAACATTTCATAAGCTTTATGAATAAGATTTTCGCGTTCAGAAGCATTATAACGAGTGTGTTGCGCTATGTCCTCGCTATGGTGCATTTATGAATAAGGCTGTAAATCTAGAAGCTCACTAAAGCCTATGTCATGAACCAAAGAAAAGTTTTAATTATATGTCTCTTATTATTCTTTTTATTGAAGTGCACTTCACTTCCAAAGGCAAAAGTAAAAGAGACTAGACAAAATGTCGCAATCCACAATTATAATCTTCCGACTTCAGTGCGTAGTAGTAATATCTTAAGTTTTGAAAGGTGGTACTGCCTTTAAAATAATATCTACCGATTAATGTTTTTAATTTGTTTTAATTCATTCAATCTTCCCCTTAGTTCCCTTAATTAGTTTGTAAGCTATGCTAATCAAATTAAAGCCCATCAATCGAATGACTATTCAATATATTAAAACTGCAAGCCCGTACATCCTAAAAACAATATAAAAGAGACGAAAAACAAAAGCAAACAAAAAACAAAATCATTCCCCTTTCATCTCATCAATGCATACGTATTTTTCTTTTTCTAGGCTGTCGTGATAGACGCTTGTAGCATTATCTTTGATATAATCCACCTCATAGTTTTCCATTCAATGAGTGAGTTTTTTTTTATTAATTAAAATATAATCCTACATATTGATGCATTGTATATACCTATATATTAATCATGATTCTTTGTTCATTACACTAATAAATATTAACTAATATATATTATCAATTTTTACAGATGCCTGGGCAATTGTTTTTACCATAATAAATTTGCTCATTCGGCCATTGAGTGTGATCCTTTTGTATAGAGAATATACACACCGTGGTGGTGTTGTCATTCCAACGGGATCGGTTTTTCCCACAAGCCAGCAGAGGAGCTACCAAGATATTGATAGGCCGCCTCAACCAGTTCCATCAAACACTACACAGCCTGGGCAAAATGTGGCAGTTATTTTTTAAAAATAACAATTTTTTTTTCTAACTAGTCGTTACTTAATCTCCTTTTGTTTCTATTAACATTATTATAATTAAATTTTATTTTATATTTATATATTAACTTAAACAAAAAAAAAAGAAAAACTTTTAATTGTTGACGGATGATTTTTTGTAAGCAAACAATATTGTTTAAATTTTGTTTTAAATTAATATAAAAAGTTGCATTGGAATGGGTAACTTAATGTTTAATATTGTTCGGCTGTTAGTTTAAAATCTCGAAAATAAAGTCTTAACTTGTCTAACTAAGTAAAACAATTATTACAGAGTACAATTTACAGTAAAATTTACCGCAACCATGACTAGTCTTCGACATCTTTCGGCTGCAAAATACTGGCAATGCTGAAGGGAACCATAGATTGCCAGCGCTCTATTCTTTATTAAAATTCGGTTTTACGATTATGGTACCGTCAGCCATAACAGTATTACTATTTTAAGTCCTGGGGCCTATTTCATAAAGCTACAAGACTTATAATTATTTCTGAATTATATCGCCGCCTGAGTACTTAAATGCCCCATATCCAAAAAAATTATTCCCCAGAAAACGAATTTTAAGGTTTGAAAAATAATTTCCTTACTTTCTCCTTGAGAAATATGATGTTTGAATTTTTATATACATTGTTTGAAAATATCTTTGTTGTAATTTGAAGACATGACGTCAAAAGCTATAACGGTTATTTAAAAAAAAATAAAAGTATGAAAAAAGTCAGAAATGGATATAGGACCCTCTCCCATACGAATGCGAAATCGATGAAAACCAATTGAAAATTTCCTATGGATATAGGACTTTTGTGCACTGAAAGGAGGGAATTCAATGTTAGCAAGAAGAACAAAAAAATTCAAAAGCACTGGTATTATTTAGTTTGACGTCTGAGTCCGAACATTAGAATTGTATTTATTTTATTAACTAAAAACGAAAAGTAGTTTTTAAATTATTTTATAGATTTTAAAGTTTAGTCTACACATAATAATAAAAATAAAGAATATACTTTTTGAAAGTGAGCGGCAGTTTGTTGTTAAGCTTAATTCAAACAACAAATACAAGAAATTATTTTAAGCTTAGTATAGATAATATACAGGGTGTCCCGGACCTGAATGGAATGTGGTTCTTGGGGTTATTCTAAGAAGAAAAATGTTTGGGGGAAAGTTGTATCCCCCTGCCTCAGGGAGGGGGCATTTCTGAAACATTGACCTTAAATGCAAAATAAACATTAAAAATCAACGAAAACACATCTAATAATGTGCTTTAGTTTTTTTGAAAGATAATACTCCATTCTTGCATTTGGTTTTCAAATCAAGTTGTTCAAGCCCAAAGGTTTTGAAAAATTAAAATTAAAAGTCAAAATTTAAAAAAAAATGTGATTTTTTGATCTTAACTCGATATTTTTCAAAATTTTACGTAGTTAAGTGCTTTTTTTGTGTTCAATATTCAATGTCCTCATTATTTGTAAGTCCATTACCGAAAACCAAATGTAAAAATCTTTCTTAGTTTTTGAGAAATTAAGAAAAAACAAAAGGTACTTTTACTAAAAAAACCCGAAAAAATGAATTTATTCATGAATTATTATCCATAATTTAACCTTTTTTTCGGCTTTTTTGGTAAAAGTACCTTTTGTTTTTTCTTAATCTCTCAAAAACTAAAAGATTTTTACATTTGGTTTTCGGTAATGGACTAAAAAATAATGAGGACATTGAATATTGAACACAAAAAAATCACTTAATTACGTAAAATTTTGAAAAATATCGAGTTTAGATCAAAAAATCAATTTTTTTTAAATTTTGACTTTGAAATTTAATTTTTCAAAACCTTTGGGCTTAAACAACTTGATTTGAAAACCAAATGCAAGAATGGAGTATTATCTTTCAAAAAAACTATATCACATTATTAGATGTGTTTTCGTTGATTTTTAATGTTTTTTTTTTTTGCATTTAAAGTTAATTCCACTCAGGTCCGGGACACCCTGTATATTACAGAAAAGAAGAGGTCCACAAATTCGAATAACTGTACTTCAAATATGTCTCAATATATCTAGTTTCTTTAGTTTTTTTTTTGAACACTAGCCTGGCATTTAGGTATAATTTTAATTTTCGCTCTTATAAATACCTTTAAAGTATGATTTAATAAAATTTGTTTATTATCAGTGAATGTACAGGGATAATAAACTTGGGCATCGCATATATTGAAAAAAGATTGTAGAACAGTTTGTTGGAAACAAAGCTGATCAAAATTTTCTTCGAAACATTTTACAATAATATCTATGAGCTTGATAAATGATTTTGAAGGAATTATCAAGCCTCCATTTGTGGTCTTTTCGTATTGTCGAGCTTTGATTAAGTTCTCACTCATATCATAGCTATAATCGGTTTTGACTATGTTGAATTTACATATTTCACAACCGGTTTTTTTGATAACAGACTTTGCGATGTATCCAGCAAAATATGTTGTAGACATTTCTGAAATATTTGACGGTGTATTTTGTTCAACTTCATTGTCTACGGATGCCTCGTCATCTGAATCGTCAAACTCACAAATATTGCTATCTTCTTCACTTTCACTGATTTCATGCCAGCTATTTCCAAAACCACCTTATTGAAAATGATAAAAAAGAAAAACACAGATGTATGTATAGTTTTTTATTTTTGTAAAGTTTAATTATTCATAGAACTCTTTAAATTTAGTTAGATTTGCTACAAAAAATGCTAAGCATGCTTACATAAAGTTATACTTTATACATGTACAGTACATGATATGTAAGTACTGTATATTTTACACTTGAGAGGAATATGCTCAATGGATAAACTTGCTAGAAAAATCCATGCACATAATCACAATAGGAATGCCAAAGATACAATAAAAGTAACATTTTTATACTTACCACCATCACGTCATTTCACATGTTAAGTTGCATTTATAATAAAACATTTTGAAAAAAAAATTTTAATTTTTAAATGATCTTTATATGTGCCTGCATATATAGATTTCTTCTTAAAAAATACTCACGTTTTCCTTTTTTTTCATTTAAATGATTGATTTATAATATCGTTTTATTCAAAAAAACAGACCTTTTATTTGTAGGCAAAAATTTGCTTGGATGATTAGATTATCTATGTAAGAAAAAGTTTGGCTCTTTTAAATTTAATTGGATGTCAGGATAATAACTGCAAATAAGTTTAATTTTTAACACCACTGGGAGTGAGAAATCAAAACTCACCTGCTGATAATGGAATAAAATTACATGGTATAGATTCATCATCATTTGATATCGCTTCATTTAAGCTCATGTCTTCGAGTCCGGGTGTATGCAAGAAACCTTTATTTTAACGACATAGCAAAATAAAATCAAGAAAAGTTAAATAATGGTTTACAGCATAATTTCCACATCAGTCATATTTAAAATAACAGACGACTCAGATGTTTCGTAGCTAGTTGAGTCTGGAGCCATGATGTTGTAGAAGCTCATTTGTTTTAAATTTTTGTTTAATCGAAACGAAGAGGGGTTTTTTTCATAAGAGCCTCTGTTGTTTCTTACAACTGAAATAGTATTTTCCAAACAGTCAGTGTTTAAATGAGATGTGATTAAATAAAGCTGCTCTTTGCTTTTAATCTGGTCCCACAGCTGTAACACCCCGTTAATAGCTGTTTTTGCTAAAATGGAGTTAAAATTTATCGGACTGATAAATTTATTTGGGTTGCACCAATCTCTTTGACGCTGCTTAGATTGGGAAGGCTGAGACCGGTCTCACGGCGGTTTCTGGACCAGAGAAGTGGGGGGTCAGGGATGTCGTGAGGCATGAAGAAAACATAAACATCCGACTCATGAGTCTCATTTGTTGTTGTTTCAATGCGCAAAACATTGCAGTTGTTGTTGTTTCTATGTGTTTTGAGAAGCCTCAAATTTTCTTATGTAGACACGATTAGACTCACGAGTCCGGACTCAATTTACCCAATCTAAACAGGCTCTTTGACACATTTTTTAGCTAAAATGCAGTTCGTGAACCACCCCTGGATTTTACATCTGTTTATTAAACTGAACGAAAAAAATTAACAAGTGCAAGTGGGAAAGCAATAAAGAAAATGTGAATACACAATAAACAGAAACAAGGTATTCTCATTAGATACAGCCAATGCGCCATCTTGATATTTTTTATTATTATTTATTATTTTCTTTTTTTTAGAGAAACTATGAAACTATTGCACACTAATATTTTTTCGACACACTTTTTAGAAATTATGAACCTATATTTTAGAGTGAGTTCATCGAATTCAGATAAGGCACTCCTCTGTGAACCTGAGCAACTGTCTTTTTTTGTTTTAGTTCGTTATCAGATGAATACATGATGACCAGTCTATAATAATTCTGGAATAATTTATTTATTTAAGTAGTGATCTGTAAATAGGAAACGTAATACCTTCACCTGTTGTTTTCGTTATTTTAATTTGGAATGAACAATATTCCATCAAATAAAATTGAATTATTTTTGTTTGTAGGTAGTCAGATATGTTCGTTTAAACTTGCTTTTAAAATTTATCTGGAGGAAAATAGAATTTTAGTTTATTGGTTCGTTTATTGGCCTGTTAGATTTAGAAGTGGTTGGTGCAACCGATAAATGTCATTTTAAAATTAAACGAAGCAATACAAATTTAAAAGAGGTCGGTGCAACTGGCCATTAGACCTTTAAAACAAAATACAGCTCCATTTTTTTCCCTTCTCCACTTTCTTATCCAGTTTATGGCATCTTTCATGTTTGAAACTACTTCTAACTGAGTATCAGATATTGCACATTTATCTGGATTATTTGAGAATTTATTTTTGCTGTTTAAATTATCGAATAATTTATTTAGCTGAAAAAAAAAGTTGCCAGTACTTAGGGCAGTAGATTTCTCCCTTTCATCAAAAATGTCAGTTGATGCAGCAGCGAGTATTGCTGATGAAATGTGGTGGCTAAAAACTTGTGTTGCCAATTTTGCGCTCATTTTTTGAAAGCTGTCTGGTTGAATGTGAGCTTCTGTAAGCTTATGCATGGATCTTATTAAATTGTTTTCAGCAAAAAAAAGTTTTTTTTTTAAATTGACCAGGATACAACTTTCCCATCAATGATAAAATCTGATATTAAAAGATTGTTTCTAATGCTTTTGAAAAGGTGAACAATATCAAAAATACAAAATATCTTCTTCTCCAATATTGTGATGAAAGGTGTGGATTCTGTGACACCCAGTTTCTTGTACGCCAATATGTTTGCAGCACCTTGGTCACAAGAAATACACACAATATTGATATCCTCTTGAATCAATAATGTAACTGTGGTTTCCAAGATTTCAGCCAATTGGTTACCTAGTACATTTCCGCTGTAGTAGCCAATTACCTTTAGAAGAAAATAACCACAGTTTCTTGTATGGTAGTCGATTTGTACAGTATATAAACTAATATATAATATACAAATGTAATTGAAAATGTCATGGACCTAATAAGACACAAACTTAGACTAATAAAAAAAATTTGAAATGTAAATGTTAATAAAAAGGGTGTACAATTCTGCTAACTTAATTGAAGTTAATCGCCAATTTCGTACGTGCTTTAGACATTGATTAACAATTCACCCATTTGATAAAAACCGTCATAACTCAAAATTTGTTGTTTTGAGATACGCAATTGCAAATTTCGTTTTTGAAAAAAAATATATATACCTATGCAAAACTACCTTAATGTGACAAATAATGCACTCTTATTTAAAATTGAGGCGAGATATCGATGTCTGATGTATTAAGAAAAGAAAGATAAAACATCATAATTACTATGTTAGGTACTATATATGCACTTTGTTCAAAATTATCAATTTTTGACTCATGTCGTTCTTGTAGCAAATGGGCGAATTTTAGCAATAATTCAACAAATGAACGCGCTGATTTAGTTATTAAACCTGTACGTACCTGTTTCCACGATTGGTTAAGTCCTCGGAGCATTAAGAGGAGACAGTGATTTGCCATTCTATTGCTTCTTCCCAACTCACCCAAATCTTCAAAGCCGTAAATTACATCTTCTTTGGAATTGTACTCCAACTCAACTTTTGTGCTCATCTCGTCAAAGACTAGCACACAACTTCTATGGCTGATGGGCAGATCTTTAAGTTTTTCTTTAAGCATGCAAATGATGCTTTTAGAAATGCCAGTTCGAAACGGAAGCATATCATACCATCTTGTTAGAGTTTTTTGGCATGGTAGTACAAACCCTTCATTTTGTAGGAATTTATAAAATGATGGAGATTTGTAGTGGAATTTCAAATATAGATCTTTCTCTTCCGTGCTCCATTTTGTTCTTCCTTTATGAAGGATTTGAGTTTTCACGAAAGTTTGGACGCTTTTTGTTTTCGTTTCTAAAACCTCATTTAAGATGTTATAACATGTGTTCTTCAAATCGGCGTTCGGAGTAGGTGTGTTTGATTTCGGTGACTTAAGGAGTTTTTCTATAGGAATTGTGAAATCTGCAGTTGACGGCATTGGTGAACAAGATTGCATTTGACATACAGTATTCACAGTTCTTTTTAAAGTCTTACAATTATTTGAATAAAATTTATGAGGAGATCTTTTATTCAAATAAAGAAATTCGCCATCATTATCGTCAATCGGGCTGTTTTCCCCACTTACAGATGTAATCTTCCTCTTCTTTTGGGCAGAACTGTTTGGGTTTCAGAAAAATACACTATTTATTTAAAACTAAGAAAACGCTACAATAATATAACAAATATTTTCGCAGAATAAAACTTGATACTTATACCTAAAAGCGCTGATAAAACAATACTATGACTCATTTTCTTATAAATATTCTTTTTAGAATAGAAAAAGAAGTGATAGATTCTCACACCAAGTGGGAAAGAACTTCAATTGGAGATCTTTGTCACTTAAAAGTGCAATAAATTAACTCTCTCGGTATGAAAAGTGGAACAGATTCCCACTTAAGATGGTATAAATTCCCATGTGGAATTATTTCTCAGAACCATAAATAATAACACGAAAAGGGCACAAATTCATGACACCACTTTTATTAGAATCGGTTCATAGTTAACAAAGTTGCATGTAAAAAAAAACTAAATACTAAAATTAATTTTCTTGAACATAGATAAATAACTCATTGAAATCCGTTAGTAATTGACAAAGTTGTGCTACCTTTAATTTAAGGTGACATAGAATTGCATATAAAAAAAAAACTAATCATTAGAATCAATTTTCTTAAGTGCAGATAAATAACACAGAAAGAGCACAAAATTATGACATCATTTTTATTGAAATCCGTTTATGACTGTCCTTAAATTTAAGGTGGCACAACATTGCATTTAAAAAAAATATATACATAGCAGCACAAATACTTTGCAAGAGAGCCGGAATTATTCTTTCTGATTAATTTTTCCTATACATCATAAACAAACAATAAGCATCATCAAATGGTACATTTATGCACAATGTTTGGAAAAAATGTAGAAAGTACCTTTGAATATTTGTGTCTATTCAGTTGAAGCGGATTGCATGTAAGCTTGTTTAGAATTAGCATTCATAGGGACATTAGGATGGGCGATGGGGTTGGGGTCGAAATGCTGTATGGTCAAAATTCTGTTTTCAAAATTCTGTACTTCAAAATACTGTTTTTCAAAATTCTGGTTACACAAAATTCTGTATGAAGAAAAGTCTATATTTTAAAATTCTGTAGGTATGATCAAAATTCTGTATGACTAAAATTCTGTATCTCAAAATTCTGTACTTAAAAAATAATTGTTTTGATAATGTAAGAAAGTGCCCACTTTTTTACATTATCAACACATTTATTTTTTAAATACAGAATGAAAATACATGCATTTATACAGAACAATTTTTCTCTTGCTGCCAACTTTTCTACATTTTTATAATAAAAAAATGACCCCAAAATGTTCTAGAGAACCAAAATTTAATTGAGATTTGTTTTAATTTAGAATTGATCATTTTAAATCGTTAACATAATAGTACTGGTTGGAAGAAAAAAGCCAAATTTATATGAACTTATCAGTGATTTGAAAAACGAGCTTGTTGTCGCAAAAGGTTAAGAAAAGGGGAGCACATTTAAACAAAAAGAAAAACAAATATTCGGAAAAATAAGAAAATTTGATGCATTATGAGAAAGATGTCGGATTTGAGTTACATTGCCTACCTACTTAAAACGAAAAGCAAAAATTGTGATATTGTTTTAAATGTTTCTAAATTTTGGTCTTGCTATTTGTTTAGGTACTTGTATTATTAGAAAAATAGTCGATAGCAAATTCTGGGAGTGGATGAATAACCGAAATCTGATAATCCTTCTTTGAAGGAATATTTTTAATTAAATTGTACCTTATGTTTATTCATGTATATGGTGTAAATTATTTTTCTTTATTTCTTTATAATACAAATTTATAAATAGGAAAGGAGAATGGGCATTTTTGGGCGTTAGCGGCCATCAATGAAATTAGTGTCAAATCAAAGGTATGTTACTCTGTAACAACATTTACTATAGCGTTACATTGCCCTTCATTTAGAACAGAAGATATTTCAATGTTAATATAATGCAATTGCATATGGCAACATCGCATAGAAATTATATTCGGCGTTTTCCTTTGGAGGTGGCGAAGTACTTGCAAGTACTTTGCCAGCTTTTTTCAATGGAACACATCAAACTGCTTTCACATGTAAAATGTATCTACTCGCGCATGAGAGCATGTGCAGTTGGTAGTACTAGATTAGGGTTTTCATCTACTCGTAAGTACTTCGCCACCTCCAAAGGAAAACGGCTATTATTAGTGTGTGTAATGCTGTATCCTAACTTCAAAACATATCGTGTAACTGTAGTGTTGTGTTTTAGGGGATTTCAGAGCTCCCTAGGCCACGTTGTGGGTTTAAACAGATCCAGTACAGATTTCAACAGCTTTTTTATTTTTTTAAATATATTATTTTAATCAGGATTTAGATGAAGCAATGTAGCAGGTTGACTAATGTGTGCTTTCCAAATGCAAAAACATACGAAGCGTAAATACATCTACATTAAAATTCGCAATAATATGAATAAACAAAATGCAACGTTCGAAAGCACCACTAGTTATTGGACTGTTTTAACCAAATTCGATTACACGCAACGGAATCAAGTGGGATTTAGAGCTTGACTAGATGCACTTTAACTATATAAAATACCTATCAAATATTTTGTTAATATAATGTAAATTATAATATACGGTAGGTATTATGGCAAATGTACTTAAAATGTACTTATTAATGGTGCTATATGGGCATTTTTACAAAAATGGAATGTACAAAATATTTCTGAGGCTGTCTCGATTTTTAGTTCACTTTCCTTTCCTATTTTTGCATTGGTTAGAGGCCAGAATACTAAGTAAAACTTGATCAAAGTGTTAAAACAAAAATTCATTTTTTTCGTTTTTGAAGTAGATACACCACAATGAAAAAACTTCTGCACGGTGATTGTAGGACTGAACCACATCCAAAAATAACAAAATCATTCTTGGCCGCTCGCGCCCATGTTTCATACAAATTTTGCCCATGGTAATTCTTCTTCTAATACAGAATTTGACCATAAACAGAATATAGGAAAACAGAATTTTGCCCTTACATTTTGGATAAACATTCATTTGGATATACAGAATTTTGAAAAACAGAATTTTGATCATTCAGTATTTTCAAACAAATTCAAACAGAATTTCGGTACTACATTATTTTGAAATCCAGAATTTTGACCCACTCCTTAAGTATGGTCCTTATGAAGTTCGTTGTTTTATTTCTATTGACGCACTTTTAAACTTTTAGATTGCGAAAAATGAAAACAAAAATTTCCGTATGTTCAATGAGTAAAGAAATAACAGCTTTAATTTGTTTTTCAATGCGCAATTTTTTAAAATCATTACATATGTAAGTGACTAGGCTAGGCTTACGTAAATGTAAAAAAACAGAAAAGCTGAATTTATGGAGTTTTTTCCATTTAATAAAAATATTAAAATTTAAATTTATTTACATTTCATTATCTATTATACACTTTTTTATTGTGCTGCATTTCCGCTGACCTACCCTCTTCAAAATGAACAGGAACTGCATCCGTATTCACACGCGAAACTACACTGTTCAGACATATGTCATTTCTCTTAAAGTGGTCGGCACAGATGTAAATATTTTCATTGTCTATTAATTTTTCTGAAAAACTGTTTCCCGAATTAACAAGCCAAATTTTTCTTCTTTCTTCGTTTTTGGGCACTATAAATCGCGGCACACCCGAGTTTTTTTTATTTTTACAATCTTTAAAATCACAGTACAGCTTTGGAGCAATGTTAGTATCCCAACGATCCATCGAGCTCTTAAAAAAATTGGACTTACACCATTTCTAATTAGATAATTTGGTTTATTTTAGCAAGACTTTTTACTAACACAACAAATAAACTTAACGCAGCTCTCCCCCGTATCGTAACCGGACTTCACAACTCACAATAATACCTACAAATAAAAGAGAAACCGTTTTGTATCTTTTTGTTGCTGTATGGCGATGAGACGGACACCAAACACCAATATATTCACAATGCACCTATGTATACCCACATGTGCGTTCATTACCAAAAGAAAATCAAAGCACAAATTGAAGAAAAAAAATATCCTTTCTTCGCTCTATCTACATATCTACTCGTATGCATTGTATATCCAATCAAGAATTTATATACAATGTCGTATGTATCTATCTATCTTTAAGAAAAATACAAAAGCACTTTTTTGAGACTCACTTAGCCGAGAAGAAAACCAATTATTGTGTGAAAAGGAAATTATAGCTTCATGGGCGGCCACTGGATTCGATTGGTGCGACTGTCGTTTGAGCAATGCTCGGTGTCCCCTTCTATTTATAATTATTCAATGGTTATAGTTAGTTTTCTTTTATTCGTTTGTGAAAAATGTTGATTAAAAATATATTTGGTTGGCATTTGAATTTTGATTTTTATAATTTTGATACTCGTGATCCATTAACGTAATTTTCTTTGTCTTTGATATCGGGACCTGTGGTTGTTTGATCATTATAGACCACTTCAAAAATTGCTAAAAAATACAAAAATCTATCAAATCTTCTCAATTTCACTGAATTCAACAATAACGAGTTAGTAGGGTCGCTAAGCAAGAAAATCTGTTTTTGCCGGACAAAAGCACCAAATTTTTTTTAGGTACTACTTAGGTCCATAGCTTGAGATTTAGGGTAGGACCCATCTCATAACCCCCTTGCTCCAAAAAATCAAATATAATATTTAGGGTCAGATAATATATATATACATATACCTGCACAAGTTTAACATGTATCTGGCTAGATTTATTCAAGGAGGGGAATAGGGGTCATGACACCCCCCAACCTCTGTAAAAAACAATCTACATTTAGTCCAAAAAGATAGACAAGAAATAATCCTATTGTTAATTTTTTGGCATGCTTGCATAAACTCTACAGCTCCATGAAAATTACTAAAACAAGAACAACCAGTCCATGTATTACAACTAAACAATTTTTATGGGAGGTATTATATACCTAAATATATATTTCTATTAGAAAGGTTGTATAAATATATATATTAATTACAAACTATCCAATTATTATATCGAGTGACAAAAACATTAACTTCTAGGATAAGGTTGAAAATGAAATAAGATATACTTATGAACACATACATATTAATATATTAAATTTAAATATAAGAGAATTCACATATGAAAGATGTTGAATTGCATTTATCTATATGGATTACTTATGTCGTAGATATTCAAGCATTGACATTTAAAAAGGTCAGTACAATTCCAACGAGCAGCTTTGCAAGCATATCTACCAGTGTATCCTTTTTGACTATTACAATTACATTTCACCAATTCAGTACATGCCTTTGAAGCTATAGGTATGTGTTCTATACAGGAACTCATGATCCACGTTCTTCTTTCTGTGTCCAGCCCCAGCCTTCCGGACTAGGAGCGCACTGTTGAATGTGTTCACAGGTACATCACCATACTCCTACCTGATATACAGCCCGCTTTGAGTGTTGAGGTAGTGCATCTTTTTATGGTGGAAGTTCCTCCATTTTCTTAGTCTTCTGACAAAACAGCTCCTTCCTGACATCATTCACACTGTCCGAATTGCTGTATTATGACTCAAAAAATTATTTTTCTCTTTTTGTTGGTTAGGATAGTTTTTGAGACGCTTTTTCACATGGTGAAAACCAGAAAGTCCTAACTTGCTTAAAAGTGTACTAAAAATGTATAGAAAGATAGTGATGATAGCTGAGAACATTCTCAATCTCACTGTTCAATATAAATTCTTTCTCTTAGAAAAGATGAAACGGAGTATACCAATTAAATCAAAAAGACAACTGCTGTGGTTGAGAGGTGAAACTGTAATGATTTATTGTACACATTAAATTATCTACAAAGCATATTATTCGATGAGCTACTGTGTGATATATTTTCGTATTCCCGTGGGAATATGCAAACTTATAAAAATGACGAAAGTTCGTATTTCGTCTGGTGAACCATTAGAATTAATCGTTCACACAGGAGCTCTCGTTACAAAAAAAGAAGAATAGAACTAAGAAATAGAAAACTTAACAATAATGCAAGTTACGCAAAATAACAATAAAATAACATATCGTGTGCAAACATTTATGAGTTTGTACATACACCCCTCCTTGGAGGTTCCTAACCTTCAATTTATAAGGTGGCTTCAAAGCGAGGAACTGTTCTTCTTGGTGTTGGAATTGGCCTTCTCTGCCGTAGGCAATAAAAGATTATCATTCCAATAGTAGTCATCAGCAGCAAGGAGCTCAAACCATAATGATGATAATCATGGATGTTCAATTGGGGTTCTTCGGGTGACGCTATGTCTTTCTTCATGTCTTCTATTTCCTGCGTAAGATTCTTAAACTGGTCATAATCAATAGTGCTTACCTTCAATGGGGGGACAAGGTCTTTTGAAAGGTTACGGGTTCCAATCCAGTCGTGGATTCTTACACTCGGTATGAACGACTTGGCTATAGTAGTTTTGAAGTTTGAGCGTCCGTTTATGATGACATTTCCTATTTTGAGAGTGCACATATCTTTGAACTCAACCACTCCATTGGCTGCCAGGGCTATGCTGCTTGTTACTCCATTGCAAATGAGAAGACCTGTTGAATTAGTAATCAATGAAAATAACCAACTATTAGTCTGCTTGAGTGCGAGCCATCGATTTTAAGGTGGTATTTCATTCAAGATGCAATCGCTCAATGCATTATCTTCATGATTCAGTAGGGCCATTTCACAAACTTGCAAATTGTGTTGATGGATATTTGTCGGGACAACCTGAGTACAGAGATGGTTTCTCGTGGCTATAGGCTTGCAGGATGAAAACTCATATTCCGTTAGTCCAAAAAATTTTTCTCTTGCTAATGTAACTGCTAGGTATGGCTTAGATATATCCACTAGAAGGCTCATATTGTTGTGAGTGATAGGCAATGGGATTAGATTGAACACCTGAAATTCTTGATCTTGAGCTAGTGGTATCAGCATTTCAAAAACGATTGAATCCTTAAGTGTTCGTCCCTTGACTGTAATGATTTTGAACATATCCAATATTGAAACATTTGGTAATCTCAAAGACGATGGGAGATTTCCTTGAACAAGCTGCAGCTGGTCGTTAAGTTGCTTTGGTGTGATGAGCTGAGGATTAATTTTGGCATGATTCAAATCCAGTATGACATCAAGTAGAGTGTCTTGAGTGCTCTGAAAATTTATTAAAATCATAATTAAATATGAAGTTAGGGAAACAAAGTGTTGATTCGTGCTAATGCCATCTTGTTGTTTTTCAATTGCATTAAACGTTCTAGCCAGGTATGTGTTCAATGTCTGGAATTGCTCTTTGACTTCCATTGTATTGCGTCTCAAAATATTTGTGGTTGAATCTGAAATAGAACTTTGTTTTTTAATAAGAGCCGATAAGTGAATTTCATGTTTATTTGCTAGGTCAATCTGATTTTGAATGTGCAGAGCCTCTTCTTGATCGAGGACACCGAACAAACTATGAGCCACACTACCAACAAAATCGAATGGAGATCTGCGATGCCGAATGGCTGTCCGACTTGAAGTGTTAAACCCATTAATGAACTCGTTGTTTTGGTCAATGACAGCGACTCTTTGTCGAAAAATATCGATAGTCTGATGACAGTAGTAAATCTTGTTCAATTTATCTGCCGCGCAAGCGCTTTCCAGTTCATTTAAGTAGGTTTTGATTTCGGTTAACTCTAACCAATAATTGGTTGGATTGTAATAGACATAAACGCTCCAGAAATTGTTAACTACCCGCAGTGTTCCTATGTCTTCAAAGTAGATTCCGACTGCGTTATCGAGCTGGTTGATAATGACGTGGTTGTCTGTGTTCGCGGTGGTAACTGGCGCAATCAACAATGCGATGAAAAGGGATACAAATAAAGATCCCGTTGTAACTCTTCCGCTTCTCAGTTTCCGTGATGTTGAATATATATTTGGTTCTCCATCGTTTTTAAGAGGTGGCTTCTTTGTATGATCTGGTGGATGATCTGTTTTGTCTGCTTCTTCTACCGGTAAGGGACACAAATTATGAATAGCTCGCTGGAGAATTCCTCCATGGGTCTTTATGTTGGCAACACGAACCAATCCATCATTTCCTTTGATTACTTCTACTACACGCCCCAACTTCCATTTTGTTGGTGGCATATTGGGTTCCTTTAATAAAACAAGAGTATTTGGCTTTAAGTTTTGGGATTCAGTTTTCCACTTAGCTCATTGTTGTAAGAGATGTAAGTACTCACCAGACCATCTCTTCCAAAATCATTGCTGTACATGCTGGATTTGTCGATATTTATTAAGAGAACTTACTTTTTTGTCAGTGACATCGGGCTCAGCTATGGAAAGAAGTGGTGCTCCTATCAAAAAATGGCCGGGGGTAAGAGCTTCTAGATCATTTGGGTCCAATGAAATTGGCATCAACGGCCTCGAATTAAGTATTGCTTCTATCTGAATTGCGATTGTGGTTAGCTCCTCGTATGTTAACGAAGCCTCGCCCAGGTGTCGAACCAACAACCCTTTAGCTGATTTTACAGCTGACTCCCAGAGTCCCCCAAAGTGCGGAGAACGAGGGGGAATAAATTGCCAATTAATTCCCGTCTGAATACATGTTGATTGAATGGCTGATTCCATTCTCTTTGATTGCATAACTCCTTTAAGCTCCTTGAGTTTGTTACTAGCACCGACGAAATTGGTCGCATTATCGCAGAAAATAGTGTGACACAATCCACGTCTGCCTATGAACCTTTTAAGGCAATTGATGAACGACTCGGTGGAGAGGTCTCCAACAACTTCGATATGAATTGCTTTTGTGGAAAAGCATACGAAAATTGCTAAATACGATTTTGAAGGAGTCTTACCTCTGATTTTGTAGTGTGATTTTATAGGACCAGCAAAGTCAACCCCAGTGTAGTAAAATGGGCGAGATGGTGTTACTCTTTCCATTGGTAGGTCGCCCATCAGCTGTGTTATAGATGTTGGCCTGGACTTCGCACATATGATACACTTTCTTATCACTGATCTTGCTTCTCTTCCAATGCTTAATATCCAATATTGTTGTCGCGAAATTGCTATTAGAGCCCTGTGGGATATGTGTAAGTTTGTTCTATGTAAATGCTCTAAAAGCAACCTTGTGACAGTGTTGTTCTTAGGCAAAAGTATTTGATTTTTGGCATCCGGCAGAAGCACAGAATTTGCTAATCTCCCACCCACTCGAATTAAGTTGTATTTTTTATCAAAATAGGGCGTTAATGTTGCTAAGCTTGATTGAGCAATTGTACTTACATTGCCTTTTAAAGCTTTGTATTCTTCTGGAAAGGCCATCCGTTGAGTGTATACCAAGAGAAGGCGGGTTCCTTCACGCAGTTCATCAGCAGAAAGCATGCCACTCCTTCTTAGGAGGTCAGGCCGTCTGGCGTTCCTTAAGAATCTGCTACAGTATGAGAATATTTTCTGTAATGTATAGAAAGAGTTTCTATGATTAATTCTATTTAATATATCTTCATCGTGAGTTGCAGTTATCAATGCCGTTTTGGTTTTTCGCAATTCTGGAACGACCTGTGGAATGGTGTACTTACTGGGCTCCCAAAGTGATTCATCTAGTTTAAGAAAAGATGGACCTTCAAACCAGTGCCGAGATTCAGCTATTTCAGCGAGTGAGATGAGATGACTTGCCTTACTCGCCGACTCATCTCACTTCACTCGCAAAAGTGATTCAGCTATTTAAGTGAAATGAGTAAGTTCGAATTGAGTTTCGAACATGAGACAAAGAATAAATATAAGAGAATTAAATTCTACCTCCTTGTCACACTCGTTAAGCAAAACAAAATGAAACAACAAATACAACAATGTAAACATTGGAATCTTTAATAATGGAGTTTGGAGTATATTTTGTTTCAATTATTTTTTTTTTGTCATAATTAAAGTTTAATGTGAGTTTCACCTTTGAGAAATAAAAAGTTTAAAAGTGAATAGAATATAAATTTATTTAATATATATATGTGCATATGAAAATAAAATAAAATTAAAGAATCAATAAAAGGGTAGTTGTTTTTATCTACGTTGTTGTTTTTTATTTCGTTTCCTATCCATGAATAGGAATTCTTGAGAAAAGCACATATACTTATCCAAAACTAGAAATTTACCAACACATACCTACACCAAGTCACTGCGGATATATCTGGCGAGTAATCTGACTTTTCATTTCACTCGCTCACTCACTCCCTTTTGCTAACTGAATCGCTTTTTGACGAAAAGTGACTCATCTCACTCACTCCCTGCGGCTTCGAATTAGCTGAATCTCGGCACAGGTCAATGATGATGAAAGGTCGACGAGAGTGCATCCTCTCGTTATTAAATCAGCTGGATTTATTTCCCCTTTAACATGATTCCATTGTGATATCTGAGTTTCTGCTTGGATCTTGGCTACCCTATTTGCTACAAATGTATCCCAGACATAAGAGGGAGAGTTAATCCAAGCCAGCACAGTTGTTGAATCTGTGTAGTATGCTATTTTATGAACATACTTGTTAAATGTCAGGAGTATTCTCCTTACCAGCTCAACCAAGAGCTCTGCAGCTTGAAGTTCAAGACGAGCGATTGTAATGACCTTCATTGGAGCGATGCGAGATTTTGAGCAAAGTAACTTACTATAGATGTTGCCTGATTCGTCTATGCATCTGATGTAAACACACGCTCCAAGGGCGGACATACTACTATCCGAAAACCCATGTAGTTCGGCTCTTTTTGGCAATGGGCACATTACAAATCGAGGTATGCTTATATTTTCTAAATCAAAGAATTGATTTACATACCTGTTCCACTTTTCGGTCAGATCCATAGGAAGCTGGTCATCCCATGAGAACTCCGTCTTCCACAAATCTTGTAAAAAGAGTTTGCCAAGCATTATGACTGGACTTAATAGACCTAGAGGATCAAACAATCGTGCGAGGTCTGACAAAACAGTTCTGCGTGTTACAGGAGTTTTAGGTGCTGTGAATTTGTCTGAGTTAAATCCAAATTCAAATTGATCGAGAGTTGGATTCCAAATCAATCCTAAGGTTTTGATTACGTCAGACTGATGGAATCTTACTAACCTTTCCTTGTGTGCATCAGGAATATTTCTCTCAATGATGTTCTAGGCGTTGGACCAACAGTTCAACCTGACCTATTTTCAATAATTATTAATTTCAGACTAGAAAGGTATGCATTTACAGCAGATATAAGCAAAATGTACCGACAGGTACTGGTACGGCCAGAAGACAGAGCTTTTCAACTAATTCTTTGGAGACCTCAAAGCAATCAACCTCTGAAGACATACAAACTTAACACATTAACCTACGGATCAGCTTGTGCTCCTTATTTAGCAACCAAATGTCTTGCCCAGCTTGCAGACAATTATCAACAGCTGCACAAAAGAGCATCCCAAACTATACGTGAAAATATTTACGTTGATGATCTACTTGCTGGAGCAGACACAGTTTCAGAGGCCAGAGAACTGCTAGAAGACATAACGCTCCTTCTACAAAAGGGTAAATTTGAATTAAGAAAATTCTGTTCTAATGATAACAACATTATTAAGAATTGTTGTTGTTATCATTAGAAGCTGATCCGTAGGTTAATGTGTTAAGTTTGTATGTCTTCAGAGGTTGATTGCTTTGAGGTCTCCAAAGAATTAGTTGAAAAGCTCTGTCTTCTGGCCGTACCAGTACCTGTCGGTACATTTTGCTTATATCTGCTGTAAATGCATACCTTTCTAGTCTGAAATTAATAATTATTGAAAATAGGTCAGGTTGAACTGTTGGTCCAACGCCTAGAACATCAGTGAGAGAAAATCCAGATGTTGTTTTTGCTGAACAATCAAAGACCACACGCAATGCTGTTGAGGAGCTTTCTGGCTTTAACACACAATGATGCGGGATGAAATAATGATTTTGTGGGATCTCAAAGTTCTCAATGGGACTCATATGGCCCAGTTCTTCGTACTCTAATAGGAACTGAGAATAAAGCTCACGCAATGCATAATCTTTTTCAAATCTTCGTTCTAATGAAAGAAATCTTTTGCGTGCCCTTTCGAGAGATGCACCCAAACAAGATGGATTTTTTTTGAAAGGAAGACTTACCATGAATCTTCCATTTGATACAACCTTTGTGCTGGAGTTGAAAAATTCCTCACAGTTATGCTCTTCATTACTCATGCGTTTGATTTGAGTATCATGGGTCTCGTACTCCCAGTCCCAGAACCTACTCACAAGTTTCTCTAATGACGATAGAGATGGCCTTGTGGCAATGGTGCAAACAGCAATGTGGTTTGAAGTTTGAACGCCACCTGCGACTATCCATCCTAGTTTTGTGTTACGGAGTGTAGGAAGTTAATGTCCAACTGTTATTTCCCCTGGAAGGAGAAGATCGAAAAATAATTCGGCACCGATAAGCATATCGATTTTTTGATTAGTCATAAATCCTGGATCAGCTAACTGAATATGAGACGGAATTTCCCAATGTTGTGACTGAACTTCACATCGTGGCTGGTAATCTATCTAATCCTAGCTAGTATGGTTGCTTCAATACTTGCCTTGAAACTTGAATTATTTGATTCAAGTGTGAGTGATACAGCAAATTGTGTTTGTGTGCCATGTCCTCCTATGCCACTTATTGAGGATTCCGATCGGTGCTTGTGAAGACCCAGTGCTTGTGCAAAAGCAGCAGTCACAAAATGAATTTGTGATCCTGAATCTAACAAGACCCGACAAGGAAGCCATGTTCCACATGCCGACCTGACGTTTACCAATGCTGTTGCTAGATAAACTTGCCGTGGTTTTGATTTACAACAAGTAGCTGCATTGGAATGCGTATAGTGGTTGGTTGATGTTGATTGACCTTCCCCCCTTTGAGTTGGTTGCTGCTGCTGGCTACCTGTGGAATGTGTAAAACAGTTATTTGATTGGACTTCCCCCCTTTGAGCTGGTTGCTGCTGCTGGCTACCTATGGAATGCATTTGATTATTTATTTGTTTTGTTTTAAAAGATTGCCTTGAATCCTTCTTATGGTGTAGGAGGGTATTATGTTTGCCATTACAACTAAAGCATCCTCTGGCGTGGCATGTGTTGGGGGCATGCCCTGGCTTAAGGCAGTTACGGCAAATTCCAAGCCTTTGAACAGTTCTCAGAAAGAAATGCTTTGCAATTAAATATCTTATGGCTACCTGAACTGCACATTGGGCAGCCATCAACTTTGGCTGCTACTACGGTTGTTGGCTTCCTTCTCTCGTCTGTGTTGTTTATTGTTTCAAGGGTTTGAAACCGGGATTCCATAAACTTTAGTAGCTCTTTCAGGGAAGGACTGCTTCTTGGATCAGCTAACGATTGCTCAAAAAGTGTCCTGCTTTCCTTGTCCACTTTCTTAAGCATCAGATGAACAACTATGGGATCCCAGTCATGAGCGCGGAATCCCAGATTTATGAGTGCCTGGATTCCTTCCTTGGTGTTATCGTGCAGTTTCCTTAAACTGGAGGCAGTTCCTGATGCGGCTGGTTGACTCTGAAATGCTATGCATGTTAAGGTATGTGTTACCTCATGATAACAATTCCATGCCTCCCAAGCATATTTCTTACCTCGTCCGAAAAATGAAGATTTTGTATCGCAACCCGTAAAACTGTGAAATATGGGGAGGCTAAGGATTTTTCTACGCCCAGTTTCTCGTTAATAACATTGATGTCTATATAATTAAATGATCTGCCCGTACCAAAGGCAACGGTAATCTTCAAATTTGTACACAAGGTGATGGAACTTGCCAATGAGCATTACCACCACGTCCGTGCCAACAGTACGAACCATACACGTACTACACCCATTCTTCATTATGTTCGAAAAGAGTCAGAGGGATAGAATCATCGTGTAATAAGGGACCAAGAAAAATCTTGCGTAAATGGTCGTATATAGATAGCTAACCAAAACATAGATGTTGCTTAAAACAGCTGACAAAGAAATTAAATTTCAAATTTAATTTATGATCATCTATATAATATTTTAAGATTTTTTCTATTTCTGTTTTCATGTTGAATGGAGTTCAAGATGATGAAAATCAGCATTTTGTATTTGCATTCAAGTTATTCATTTTCCTTTCTTCGCAAATAATATAACCATGGTCTCATAAAAGGTAACATTACGGTTATGAAATAATTTGGGCTAGCCATACAACGCGTCAGTTTTTGCACTTCTGTGTGTTTACATGAAGTTTGTTTTTTATTTATACTTTTTCTTGGGCTCTGAGGGTTGGGAGGTGTCATGACCCCCCATTCCCTTCCTTGAATAAGTTTAGTCAGATACATTTTAAACTTTTGTATACATATTTATTTTCCGACCCTAAATATTATAATTGATTGTCTTGGAGCAAGGGGGTCATGACCCCCATGTCCCCTTCATATATTTGTAAGCTTTAACATTTGAAAAGTATCTGGTTGTATTCCCTGACCCCAAAAGTGTATACGTAGGCACAAAGTTTGGGGTCCTAAGTGATTTAGAAGCTGAGATATTAATAATATACCTAAATTTCAAAATGGCGGCTATAAAATCCAAGATGGCTGACCGAAACAAATTTGGTGCTTTTGTCCGGCAAAAACACATCATCTCGAAATTTGACGCTAAGCGACCCCACTAAGTGTAGAAAGGTTTTATTTAAATACTGCGAACACCTTTTTAAATATTTTTTGTAAAAAAATGTAAAATAGAAGTTCGCTGCTTTTCACTCAAAGCCGACGTTAGTCTTATTGGTTCATGAAATAGGCCCCTGGATTCGAGATAATTTGTAAATCAAATAGCATATGTTGGTATAATGGGTCTTTTGCTTTTAAACCAAAACAAACAGTTGAATAATTAATAAATATTTATTATATGTAAGCTACGTTTTCTTCTTTTGAGCTTCAGTTTAATAATAATAATAATAATTTTAAAAATATCAAAATAAACAATCTTTAAAAAGTATACTACGAATCTTAAATAAAGTACAAAGTAATGATAGATATATGTAAGTAATGATAGATATATGTTTTATATATATGTATATATATGAATTGGTAAATATGAAATGACCTTATATTGGGGTGACTCCTCATCGAATCGCAATCAATAAAAAATAAGAAACCCCGAGTTAATAAATGTAGAAATGCTCCATCACTGCCAAAAACAATTGTTAAGAACTCGTACTTTTTAAAAAGTTGTTTTCACTGTAGAGATTAAGCCATAGCCCTTTTTATAAAGCAGAAAAAACTGTAGATCGGACATTATTTATCAGAAGAAATGGAATATGAATTTTGCAGTGTTGCTGCACTTGAGCATTTACGCACTCGGTCAAGCTTCTGCTACTCTGGGCTAACAGCTAACAAAAAAAAAACACGTCGAAAGAGTATCTGCAGTAGGTACATACCTAATTGCATACAAAAACACCCTTTTATTTTACTTATTTTTATATTTATTTGAAGACAACTTTTCTCATGGAATATTCAGAGAGAACCAACAACCTGAGATATGTACATAATATATGTATATTAGGCCTCACCACCACCGACTAGCTCGGTGGTGAAAGCTTAGCTTTTAATTAAAAAAAAAAATGGAGAAATCACTAGCCTTAATTAAGTTAAATGTAAATTATTTCAATCATTAGAAAATAACATGTTTCCTAAAAGTAGGCAGCATAATTTTTATTTCGGGCTGGTGATTTATGATGCCTGAATTTTGGCGTAAACATTCTGGTCTCCTTTGAAGTAGGGTGGTCAAAAAGAAACGTTTTGTTATTTTTCCACCACATAATTTTGCTACCTCAATCAATATTGTGTTATGAGCACAAAATTTCAACCTCCTAGGTTTCATGCAAGGGGGTGCTCTATTTTCCTTAAGTTTTACTAAAAAGTTCCCTCAAAATCTTGAGTTTTTCGGAAAAACAATTTGAAGTTTTTATTTCTCTAACAATGAATTTTCAAATAGAGTTCACGTGAGGAGCTAAAGTCTTAAAACAAAAAGCTATTAATAGGGTATTGAATATACCATTTAAAAAGGAAGGATCATAAAAATGCTACTAAATTCAACCATGCATTTCTGAAAGAATTTTCACACTGGCCACTTTTCAATATTATTGGTATAACTCGGAAACTTAAGCCGAATTCGACAATTTTACACTTAATTATTTTTGTTCAAAATAAAATTTGGGGCATTTCACGTGAAGCGGACAACGAAAAAAAGGTCGGGTCTTGAAATTCATTCAATTTTGGGTCACTTGTACTTCTTTTTATACTTAACATAAATGCAGAAGGATTTTGAATTTTGAGGCCTGGTGCTGGAGTTATGGGCTTGTAAAGTTTCGGAGAGCCATGGGGTAGAGTTTGAAAGAAAAATGTTTATAAATTAAATGAAGGGATAGGAAAATTATTTGAGTACAGGAGTAAATGGGAAATTACATGTTCTTTTCATTAATGAAATCTAAACCGGAAATCGATTTTTTTTTTTAAGTAGAAAACCGGAAGTTGACATTTCAAATCAGATTTTAAGAAATTTCGACCATTTTAATTTCTTTTGTTTAAGTCTCAAAATTTAGCTTATACAATAAAGAAACTACATGCCCAGTTTCAGAGTGGGATCTCAATTCGTTTAGAAGATACATAATTTTTAGTGCGTGGCTCTCATTCAAAAAACTGATTTTTGTATAAAAAACAGGAAATATAGGCCAGGAGACGAGTATTTTTTGAATTCAATTTTCTATTGAACTGATTTTCTTGTTGCAATATGTTCAGAGGTGTCCTCTATATGTAAATCCAAGTTGGCGGACCGGGGTGATGGGAGCGTCAGCCGCCATCTTGGAAAACACGTTTTATCAAATATGTCGTGAACCGTGCATCGGACGAATGTAATAGTAACTTTTTTCGAAAGCTTATATTCCATTCTGTTATTTACTTTTTAAATCAAGTTGTTTTAGTGAATACTTTTTGAGCAATTCAATTTTAAAGTCAATTTTTTGTTTTAAGTTGATTTTTTTCAAAATTTTGCATGGTTTAGCACCACTTTTCTATTAAGTATTCAATGCTCTCATTGATTCTTAGTCAAATACTGAAAACCAAATGTAAAAATGCTTCTTAGTTTTTGAAAAATTAAGAAAAAAAACAAAAGTTCAATTTATCAATGGTATTTTTTTTGCCTCATAGACAAACAAGAAATAAGAAAAAGTACCTTTTGTTTTTTAATTTTAACAGTTTTTTTTGATTTTCTATTTAACGGCTCAACTTATTTCAATCAAATTTTTTATACAAAAGCTCTTTTAAAAAAAATTAAATTTTGGAGTTTCTAAAAAATATTTAAGAATTTTGTAGGTGTCTTGCAGCTTAGGAAATGTATCGTTACAGTTTCCCGAAGAACATATATTAAATTCAGCTTTGATATTATAATGAAATTTCACGATTTTTTTTGGCACCTTTAATGGTGTCTGGCAGACATTGTGCACCCATGTAGGTGTCTGGTAAGTTTCAAAATAAGTTAATTATAACTTTCTTTAAAACATATCAAAAAACCAGCTTTGATAAAATAACGTAATTTTGCATCAATTTTATGCACTTTTAGCACTAAATACCTCCGAAACGCACCCGGGTTCAAGGTTCGTACTATCTATTCGTTCATACCTACCATAGTGTGCATTCACAGAAAAAAATTCAGCTATGATAAAATGACGTATGTCTGGCGGTCCTGGGATCTTACTCTATTATTGTACCTACTGGATATTCTCTTTGTCTGTCGTTACATTCTGTAAGAGTACCTATTTTCTTTTCGCTTGAGTAAATCCAACGAAGTTCTTATTTTACGACCCAAGGAATAATGCTACTGTCGGCGATTTATAATAATGCTACTTTTCCACCTAACGCTAAACTGTAATTTAATAAGATTTACCTCAAATCTCCTTCAAATCTCGTAGATTTACCATACAAATTTATTTTGTAAATCTTGAAGATTAGAAATTAATCTTGTTAAATCTTCCTATGACAAATAGTTTTACAAATCGAACTAACTTATTCTTAAATAGTGCTGAACGATTCATGATTCATTCATTCCCTTCCTTGAATAAGTTTAGTCAGATACATTTTAAACTTTTGTATACATATTTATTTTCCGACCCTAAATATTATAATTGATTGTCTTGGAGCAAGGGGGTCATGACCCCCATGTCCCCTTCATATATTTGTAAGCTTTAACATTTGAAAAGTATCTGGTTGTATTCCCTGACCCCAAAAGTGTATACGTAGGCACAAAGTTTGGGGTCCTAAGTGATTTAGAAGCTGAGATATTAATAATATACCTAAATTTCAAAATGGCGGCTATAAAATCCAAGATGGCTGACCGAAACAAATTTGGTGCTTTTGTCCGGCAAAAACACATCATCTCGAAATTTGACGCTAAGCGACCCCACTAAGTGTAGAAAGGTTTTATTTAAATACTGCGAACACCTTTTTAAATATTTTTTGTAAAAAAATGTAAAATAGAAGTTCGCTGCTTTTCACTCAAAGCCGACGTTAGTCTTATTGGTTCATGAAATAGGCCCCTGGATTCGAGATAATTTGTAAATCAAATAGCATATGTTGGTATAATGGGTCTTTTGCTTTTAAACCAAAACAAACAGTTGAATAATTAATAAATATTTATTATATGTAAGCTACGTTTTCTTCTTTTGAGCTTCAGTTTAATAATAATAATAATAATTTTAAAAATATCAAAATAAACAATCTTTAAAAAGTATACTACGAATCTTAAATAAAGTACAAAGTAATGATAGATATATGTAAGTAATGATAGATATATGTTTTATATATATGTATATATATGAATTGGTAAATATGAAATGACCTTATATTGGGGTGACTCCTCATCGAATCGCAATCAATAAAAAATAAGAAACCCCGAGTTAATAAATGTAGAAATGCTCCATCACTGCCAAAAACAATTGTTAAGAACTCGTACTTTTTAAAAAGTTGTTTTCACTGTAGAGATTAAGCCATAGCCCTTTTTATAAAGCAGAAAAAACTGTAGATCGGACATTATTTATCAGAAGAAATGGAATATGAATTTTGCAGTGTTGCTGCACTTGAGCATTTACGCACTCGGTCAAGCTTCTGCTACTCTGGGCTAACAGCTAACAAAAAAAAAACACGTCGAAAGAGTATCTGCAGTAGGTACATACCTAATTGCATACAAAAACACCCTTTTATTTTACTTATTTTTATATTTATTTGAAGACAACTTTTCTCATGGAATATTCAGAGAGAACCAACAACCTGAGATATGTACATAATATATGTATATTAGGCCTCACCACCACCGACTAGCTCGGTGGTGAAAGCTTAGCTTTTAATTAAAAAAAAAATGGAGAAATCACTAGCCTTAATTAAGTTAAATGTAAATTATTTCAATCATTAGAAAATAACATGTTTCCTAAAAGTAGGCAGCATAATTTTTATTTCGGGCTGGTGATTTATGATGCCTGAATTTTGGCGTAAACATTCTGGTCTCCTTTGAAGTAGGGTGGTCAAAAAGAAACGTTTTGTTATTTTTCCACCACATAATTTTGCTACCTCAATCAATATTGTGTTATGAGCACAAAATTTCAACCTCCTAGGTTTCATGCAAGGGGGTGCTCTATTTTCCTTAAGTTTTACTAAAAAGTTCCCTCAAAATCTTGAGTTTTTCGGAAAAACAATTTGAAGTTTTTATTTCTCTAACAATGAATTTTCAAATAGAGTTCACGTGAGGAGCTAAAGTCTTAAAACAAAAAGCTATTAATAGGGTATTGAATATACCATTTAAAAAGGAAGGATCATAAAAATGCTACTAAATTCAACCATGCATTTCTGAAAGAATTTTCACACTGGCCACTTTTCAATATTATTGGTATAACTCGGAAACTTAAGCCGAATTCGACAATTTTACACTTAATTATTTTTGTTCAAAATAAAATTTGGGGCATTTCACGTGAAGCGGACAACGAAAAAAAGGTCGGGTCTTGAAATTCATTCAATTTTGGGTCACTTGTACTTCTTTTTATACTTAACATAAATGCAGAAGGATTTTGAATTTTGAGGCCTGGTGCTGGAGTTATGGGCTTGTAAAGTTTCGGAGAGCCATGGGGTAGAGTTTGAAAGAAAAATGTTTATAAATTAAATGAAGGGATAGGAAAATTATTTGAGTACAGGAGTAAATGGGAAATTACATGTTCTTTTCATTAATGAAATCTAAACCGGAAATCGATTTTTTTTTTTAAGTAGAAAACCGGAAGTTGACATTTCAAATCAGATTTTAAGAAATTTCGACCATTTTAATTTCTTTTGTTTAAGTCTCAAAATTTAGCTTATACAATAAAGAAACTACATGCCCAGTTTCAGAGTGGGATCTCAATTCGTTTAGAAGATACATAATTTTTAGTGCGTGGCTCTCATTCAAAAAACTGATTTTTGTATAGAAAACAGGAAATATAGGCCAGGAGACGAGTATTTTTTGAATTCAATTTTCTATTGAACTGATTTTCTTGTTGCAATATGTTCAGAGGTGTCCTCTATATGTAAATCCAAGTTGGCGGACCGGGGTGATGGGAGCGTCAGCCGCCATCTTGGAAAACACGTTTTATCAAATATGTCGTGAACCGTGCATCGGACGAATGTAATAGTAACTTTTTTCGAAAGCTTATATTCCATTCTGTTATTTACTTTCTAAATCAAGTTGTTTTAGTGAATACTTTTTGAGCAATTCAATTTTAAAGTCAATTTTTTGTTTTAAGTTGATTTTTTTCAAAATTTTGCATGGTTTAGCACCACTTTTCTATTAAGTATTCAATGCTCTCATTGATTCTTAGTCAAATACTGAAAACCAAATGTAAAAATGCTTCTTAGTTTTTGAAAAATTAAGAAAAAAAACAAAAGTTCAATTTATCAATGGTATTTTTTTTGCCTCATAGACAAACAAGAAATAAGAAAAAGTACCTTTTGTTTTTTAATTTTAACAGTTTTTTTTGATTTTCTATTTAACGGCTCAACTTATTTCAATCAAATTTTTTATACAAAAGCCCTTTTAAAAAAAATTAAATTTTGGAGTTTCTAAAAAATATTTAAGAATTTTGTAGGTGTCTTGCAGCTTAGGAAATGTATCGTTACAGTTTCCCGAAGAACATATATTAAATTCAGCTTTGATATTATAATGAAATTTCACGATTTTTTTTGGCACCTTTAATGGTGTCTGGCAGACATTGTGCACCCATGTAGGTGTCTGGTAAGTTTCAAAATAAGTTAATTATAACTTTCTTTAAAACATATCAAAAAACCAGCTTTGATAAAATAACGTAATTTTGCATCAATTTTATGCACTTTTAGCACTAAATACCTCCGAAACGCACCCGGGTTCAAGGTTCGTACTATCTATTCGTTCATACCTACCATAGTGTGCATTCACAGAAAAAAATTCAGCTATGATAAAATGACGTATGTCTGGCGGTCCTGGGATCTTACTCTATTATTGTACCTACTGGATATTCTCTTTGTCTGTCGTTACATTCTGTAAGAGTACCTATTTTCTTTTCGCTTGAGTAAATCCAACGAAGTTCTTATTTTACGACCCAAGGAATAATGCTACTGTCGGCGATTTATAATAATGCTACTTTTCCACCTAACGCTAAACTGTAATTTAATAAGATTTACCTCAAATCTCCTTCAAATCTCGTAGATTTACCATACAAATTTATTTTGTAAATCTTGAAGATTAGAAATTAATCTTGTTAAATCTTCCTATGACAAATAGTTTTACAAATCGAACTAACTTATTCTTAAATAGTGCTGAACGATTCATTCGAGACTCGATTCAGTTCTTCATTGTTTAACACGAATCAAACATTCTATCTCACTTGCACTCCATAAGAAAAATTGAAACACAATTTGCATTTTTGAAGGTGCTGTCAAACTTAATCTTTTTTAAATCTTTTTGTGCGGTGGAAACACCAAAAAGATTTATTACACCTAGTCTGAGATAAACCTTTGGAGGAAACATAGCATTATGTCTCATTTGCACTTCATAAGAAAAATTGAAACGCCATTTTGCATTTTGGAAGATGCTGTCAAATTTTATCTTTTTTAAATCTTTTTGTGCGGTGGAAACACCAAAAAGATTTATTTATCCTAAACTGAGATAACCCTTGGGTGGAAACCACAATACACATATCTAAGGTATTATCTTGCGCATGTTGTCCGAAATGTGAACTGTCAAAGAAATTCAAGATGGCAGCCTTACGTGACACCGTCCGCTGTATTACAACAACAACGAAGAAAACAAACACAAAAGGATAATTTAAATAACACTAAAAACCAGGAAGGAATGTTGTTTGCATGACAAAATAATGTTAATAAACACTAAAAATAAATAAATAAGTAACAAATGAACACATAACACACAACAAATTTTGATGTTTAACGAGTGGGGGTCACGGGATTCGCCATCTTCCACTGATTTTGATGGATGCGCAGAACTGAACAAAAATGAAAACTCTAATGATATTACCTTTAATATGTGTACTGTGGGTGGAAACAGCATTAGTCACATTGCGATTAGATATAGAACGGAAAGTCTGTAGAAATGTCGGCATTTACACCACCCAATTTTTCCACACACGATCTTTTGTTCATGGGTGAAGGGGGTAGAAAGTGAGGGGTAAGGACCAAATCGTCCGTTCCTGGCATTCCTGCTTTAACTTATTTAACGAACGATCGACGAAGCGTTCTGCCTGGTCGTTGGACTGTGGATGACATGGAGCAGTTCGTAAGTGTTGAATTCCACGTGATTTAATGAAACTTTGGAATTCAGCACTAATGAATTGAGCTCCATTGTCCGAAACTAGTTGTTTACAAACACCATATCGAGAAAATAGTTTATTAAATTTAGTTATCATCATGCTGCTTGTATTATTATTGACTTGAAGAGCTTCCAACCACTTTGAATATGAATCCACAATGACAAAATAGTAAGTAAGTAAGGACCTACAATGCTTTCAATCCAATGTGATTGCGATCCATTGCTGCTGATGTAGTTGGCCATGATTCGAGAGTTGTTTTAACAGGAGACTTTGCTGCGCTGGCGCAGGCATGACATTGACGAACGAATGATGATATGTATTCGTCGATCCCCGGCCAATATACATGACATCTGGCAAAGAATTTCTGTTGTTGCTTGTTGTATGATTTTGAAATTAAATGGAAACGTGTCAATTGTGTCGATCAGATTTACTTTCAAATCTTCCTCAAATCTGGTTGAAGCTATAACGTAATCTTCGTCCAAATGTGCCTTGGTGTTGGTTAAACGTAAGAGTACGTCGACGAATCCGAATTCTTTTGTTGAAATATACTTGATATCGAAATCATTTGAGGTTTTCTTGTCTAGCAAGCTGACTTTTTCTTCAAGTCTCTTAATTTGTCGCTGAAGACTTTCAACGACGACTTTAAGTTGTTTTTTGGCTAAAATTTCTTTTTGCCATTCCTCGTAATAGTTTTTGGATTCAATTTGATGGATCTCGTTATTTTCTTTGAAACATCGCTGATATTTTCTTTCAAACTTTTCATAGTTATTGCGGTTCCTTTTTCGTTAATGACTTCTATGGCATTTGATTTGTGTGTTGGGGTTATCGATGGAATAACCCATGAGGAGATTACATTTGGTATGGAGTTCTTGGTGTTTTTGAACTTTTTCTGTTTCCTAGAAGCAATAATTGGTCCTCCCCAGAATCCGTAGGACCTATCTCCGAAGAGAGTGGACTTACCAGTCTAACCAGAATGCCACCAGGGGTATTGTATCTATTTGTTTTACTCATTGCCATATGTTTATTTTTTACATAAATAGCTTAGTTATACTTTCTTTATTCAAGGTTTTTAAATACAGCTGCCCCTACTTATCTTATCTTATCTTACAACTTGCTCCTAGTTCCTGAGAAAGTAACTCAGGTGTCACAACCCTTGGATCCAATAGATCTCGTCGTTAGTTCACCTTACGGCCACCACTTGGAGGTGACGATTTTGTATGAAACTTAACATGAAAGCTTTGATAAATTTCCTATATGACTTTTTTTTATATTTATATAGGAAATTTATCAAAACTTTCACGTTAAGTTCATACAAAATAAAAGAACATAACATGACCCTCACCTCTGCATTGTAAATACTAGTGGAAAAAAAATTCTTTTTAATAAGCAAAAAAAAACCCATCGTTGGTCTACATCTACAGGCATGATTTTATGAACCACAGTCTTGACGATAATAATAATTGCAGATACGGATTTTTCCTCCAAAACCCTACTCATTTAATAAAAATGTATTTGTCAATGTATTTTCTTCAAAATTCTAATTTCTTAGTAAGTCTTACCTCTTACGTTTATCGTACCGCCAACATAGTCCAGTCATATTGTATTTTTACCATGCCAATAGTGGGGTAGTTTTGATTTGTTCGCTCCTTTATGTTTTCGGGGGTGCTGTATCCGAATCTGAGGTTTGTCAACAAAATTTCGTGACGCAACATGGAAAAAAATGCAAAAAATGACCCAAAAATGCCTTTCTTGGGAATTTTTCACTAATGGCTCGAGAGCTACCAACTATTCGAAAATTACATCAAGGAACCTTCTAGAGCAATTTCAAGGGCAGATTTGAATTGAGCGCATCAAAGACCATCAGAAAAGTATATCTTGGTTCATGTTAAAGACAAAAGTTCAAACTTTGTCACATAAAAGTAATTTCTTAGTGTTTTTGAGTGGATTTTCGAAAACAGAAAAAATACGTCAATTTTCGACTAGGACTAGCGCTTGAGTCCAAATGGGTTGTCGCAGAAAAAAACCTTGAATAGAGATTTATTGGAAATTGTGTATACTTTTAATGGTTTGATGTAATTTTCGAATAGTTCATATCTTTCAAGCCATTAGTGAAAAACTCCCAAGAAATGCATTTTTGCATAATTTTTTGCGTTTTTTTTTCCATGTTGCGTCACGAAATTTTGTTGGCAAACATCAGATTCGGATACAGCACCCCCGAAAACATAAAGAAGGGAAAGAATCAAAACTACCCCACAATTTGCTCGCAAAGAGCCTTTTTGAGCACAAATTGACTGGGCTAACATTGAAATTTGAGATAAAACATTTGAAGGCCTGCTGTTAGAAACGATCAAACTCAATTTCTGTCGAAAATGAGATTATGAAGCTATCTTCTAGGTCTCTTTGAAACGAATCGAAGCATCGAACAATTTGCGAAAAGAATGATAACGGTTATGGTCAAAATACAGAGGGAAAGATAAAAATAGCCAAGAAACAACGATCAGAATCCATACGTTGACCATTAAAAAAAATCAAGGTCATAGAACTTATCTAATTCTGTATTCAGGAGGGTTCATTGTCTCTCAATAGGAGCATTGTAATCATTTTGTTTTGAACTGATTATTAATAATGAAAATTATTTAACCTGAGCTCAAAACAATAGACTTGAAAGCTCAAAATTTGAATTTATCTAAATCGAAAAAATTTAACTCTGTTCGTTATTCCCTGCATTATTTTTACTTGCGATATACATAGGTAGGTACTATAGGGCAAGTTTTTGATTCGTGCAAAAAAAAAATTTCGAGATAACAATCAAACATGACATCACGATGATAGAGAACACGAAAAAAGTGGGTGGCACAATTCTGTCTGTCTGTCTGTCTGTCTGTCTGTCTGTCTGTCTGTCCGTACCTCAACCTACAGCCTAAACCACTGAAGCGATTTTCTTCAAATTTTGGACTTAAGGTTTTTTTGTAACTCTCCAGAGGGGAAATTGAAATTTTTTTTTAGCTCAAAAAATAACGGTACTTGCCATACAACCGTTAAGAAAAAGCTTATTTATCTCAAGAACGGCTCCAACGATTTTGATAAAAAAAAATCAGTGTATTATTGTAGGTATGATTTTCCTTTTAGTAAGAAAAAAAATTACCAAAAACATTTATTAACGGTACCTGCCATATAACGGTTTTTTTGATTTTTGATTTTCTCATTAACCGCTCATCCGATTTCAATGATATTTTTTGCACAAAAGCTTTGTTGGAATATAAATAATACTGCATACCAAAATTTTTGAAAAAATAAATTTTGGATTTTTAAAAAAAGATTCAAAATTTTTTTTTGAAAATTCAATATTTCAAAAACGGGTTGATGAATTGTTTTGAAATTTCAGTTTTAAATGTATATTAATATATACTCAAAATTGACATACCAAATTTTTTTTTGAAAAATGTTAAAAAAATTTTATATATAAAAAATTAATTTTTAAGAAAACGGCTCCAACGATTTTAAATTTTTTTTTTGCATATATTCATATTTTTTCAAGTAATCAAATGGCATACTTTTTTTTGAGCTCTAAGTTATTTATCATGCTTTTTATACAGTTAAAAGAACGATTTAAATGTTTTTATACTTTTTCTATAATTACTTGAATATTTTTTAATGTTCTTAAGCCCCACTCAACTTGAACATAAGAGCAAGTACGTGCGATCCAGTCGTGCATTTTATTTTTTACACTTTAATATATTTCTGTGGTGTTTGGTAGAAACATGATAACTCCATTTTAAAATTTGCGTCTTTGCGTCCACTTTACATCGACCTACAACCTTAACGGGTGAACCGATTTTCTTCAAATTTGAAACATAATTTTTCAAAGGTTATGTTCATAAGTATTCCAAATTTGAAGAAAATATGTGGCCTCGCTTACACTCTAGCTTGATTTAAAGTGGGCGTAAAGACGCTAATTTTAAAATGGAGTTATTAGGTTTCTACCAAACACCACAGATTTATATTTTATCAATTTGAAGAAGTACTGGAAAATAACCAGCTAATTAGGCCGAGAGCTGAGAGCAAATTTTATGGGTGAAGGTTGAGGTTATAGGATCTTGATTTCAAATCCAGTCGTCTGGGAGGATTCTTTTGTCGCCATGGCTGGAAAAAGGAGGTTGAAAACAATGATTTTACGGATTTTTGGGTAGGGGGTATAACCACTTTTATATGACTTAAAATATAGAGAACTACGCTTTGGTTATGAATTTTGGGGTCCCAGACGTTTTAAATGTCACCACACCTAGCCAGACGGCCCAACAGCTCATAAAAAGGGGCGAAAATTAGTTTTTGATGTCGTGGGTATTACCAAGAATTTGATAAGTCAAAAAATCATGAAAAACCTCATCATAAACATATAGGTACATGCCAGACGTTTTAAGTGTCACCACAACCAGCCAGACGGCCCAACCTCAAAAAGGGTGAACAATTTTGAGGGACAAAATCAGCCGATTTTCTATTTCGTTGTGTTTGTCATCCCCTCTTATATCTCCCCCTGAGAATATGAAATTTCTAGTTTTCACGATTCTCTGACTTTTTCGTTCGCAATATATGATTTTTGGCTCCATTGTTTTGCAATCTTGTTTAACCTCTTCATGGACGAATTTTTCACATGAAAACCAAATCCAGTTAATTTATTTTTACTTTAAATTTATTGAAATATTATCAAAAACAATTCATTAGTCGAAAAAAAAAATATTTTTTTTAATTTTTTCACGAAATATAAAATGTACACGTATGAGGCCATCTAGCTTTAATGGGTCTCTTCTTTTTATGAATGAAAAGATTTCATACATTCTGGGAACACCGGCTCGTAACGATTCTCGCAAATATAGCGAGTTGTTTTGATGCAATTTTTGTCACGACACCTTGCAGGGCTTTTCAGTTGCATTTTCTTTGGAAAATGTCCAATGGAGTCAATTCTGATTTAAGTAAGAACCTTAGTCCAGCTTTTTACTTTTCAGGAGGTGGTTCCCATGCATTACTGGGTCTGCCTAGTTTTTAATTCTGATCATTAATTTGAATTTTTGTGTTAGCCAATGAAGGTTTAGAGTCTTTTAGACGGATATGACTGTTTTTGCCTTCATGAAGCAAAATTCACGAATAAGCGATTGCTTCATTAAAAAAATGAAAAGCTATTTTGTATCAAATTTTGTTGTTCTGTCTTTTTGCAACTGTTTGGCCACCTTTCCAAAATTTGCTTTCACGCATAATAGCTTTGGGGCAAATACAAAGAACAAAATATTATTTACTATGAACATTGTATATCCACTCTATAGTATTCTCATGAAACACGATTTTGTAGGTTAACATTTGGTCGATAGGTTCGCTGTGATCGCCTTACCGAGATCCCTTAGCAAAAATTTGGATTACATTTGGACACTAGATGGCCACGAGCTGTTTTTCTTCATGCTATGAAGTAAAAAAAAGTACTGCTCAACGATAACCGTACACACATCAAACAATCAAGGTTCATTTAAATTAAGTGAACGAATAGAATTTTTGTGCTGTCATTGCCAAAACAAAACTATCTTCTGTGAGTTACATGCCGGCTTCACTGGACAGGACATGAGTCATGCTCGCGACTATGAACATGTCCAGAAAAAAAACAATGCAGCCGCAAAAACCCATGTCCCAGCAGTAACATATCCATACAAATTAGACTGCTGATTGGATTGTGGTTTGGATTTTGGGCATCGTTCATGTCTAGTGGAGCCAGCATATTAAGCGTGGTACACATTAGCTTTGTTCCTTGCCGGGTTTCAAACAGTTTCGTTTCAGACCGCCAGATTTAATGGTTTTTTTTTTTTGCACAAATCCAAAACTTGCCTTATAGTACCTACAAATATCGCAAGTAAAATCGTTTGAGTTGTATTCGTTCACTTAATTTAAATGAACCTTGATTGTTTGATGAACCAATAAATTAATGTCGTTTTTGATTGGACTTATGGAGTACCTACTCCTTTTCACTCCTACTACTCCAACTTTTCCATATTCCATAGGAATGGAAGAGAACGCAAAACCAAACGAAAACCAAATAAGAGTAGCACTACCACACAAGTAGGTAGATCCTTAAAGGATTGGAAAGACGGCAATCCCGGACAATAATTAAAAAACTATCCGCCACACAGTCAAAAATAGTACATGTCCGGGAAAACCCGGACTAATGCCTGGGCCCAACCTACCTATGTACATGTTCTAGCTTTTTGTCACCCTTTATGAAGATGTATAAGAAAACTAAAAAAATATGGATGAAACCAGCTTATATTTGATAGTGGGGTCGAAATAACTTCAAAATAATAAAAATTTTAATCAGTAGACTAAACACTACACATAAGCCGTAATTAATAGGCTTGTTCAGGAACATGAGATCTCAAGGCCCTCAGTCTCGTGAATGGGATTTCATAGAAATTTTGCTGCAAATTACCAAATTAGTTTTTGAAACTGAGGTCTCTGAGATGTCATTTTCCTGAACACGCCTATTATAAAATTATTTTTAAGTCCAGTTTCACACAGCGCATGAAATTAATGCGCAACTCTTGCTTATTTCCTTTTGAACTTGCATTCGGTAATGCACGCATTCTTACACGAAACATGTTTGAGCTGCGCATTGTTTTTTCAATTGCGAATCATTTTGACAGCTATATGCAGTTTTGAGCTACATCCAGAACAAAAATGTAGCAAAATAAGAACAAAAAGAATACAGACAAAGAGAAACGTCAAAAAGTTGCAGGGACAGTCCTACCCGTGCATGTCTAGTTTCTTCTATTTCTATTTCATTATCTTTCTCTTTCGCACTCCAAGCATGCAAGGCAAACATGCGCTGTGTAAAACTGGACTAAGTAGCCGCTCTCTATTTCACCTACTTTAAGTATTCGATTTGTGCTATTTTTCTTGGTCTATATGTTTTCAGACCCTGTAACTCCCAAACTTTTTTATTTTGAGCTTCAGCCTATAGAACTTTGACATTACATTCTAAAATTTTAGGCAATTTTACCGGGAAATTTTTTTCATTCATTTAGTGCAGGGTTTTTTCTTGATTATTCATTCCAAATGTATTTTGATTCTTTTTCCAAAGAATTTCGTATGACATTATCAACCATATTTTTAATTTTGATCGTTCCTAAATTAGTAGTAACTCTTTTCCATACATAACATTAACCATAATAAACTTATGCCTTGGTTTTACGCTTTCTGTTCCATTTTTATGGAATATAGAAAATTTGGCGCAATAGGAGTGAAAATGGAGTGGAAAAGGACTACTCCAAACATCAAATCGAAAACAATGTAAAGTAACTTAAAAAAACGCACAGCTGATAAAATATAAATTGAGTTTCTCTTCCCCTTCTGTGTTCGTGTTTTTATCTGCTATTACACGACAAGTCGAGTCATTTCTGTTTACGAAAATAAATAAGTTTTATAGAGAAAAAACATCTCATCCCACTCCACTCAGTGCGTTGGTATGTGGAGAGGATATTTAAAAAAAAAAAAATTTTTGATAAGACCTTTCCAGTGACTAAATCAAAATGATCGTTAGGAACACCAGCAAGTATTTAAACGAGACTCAGAAGAAAAAGAAGTTCAAACCAATCGTTGTGCACCAACTGTGAAGTGTGAAATTAAAAGTAACTTTTTGCTCTCAAAATCTAAGACTAAATCACCATGCTTTCGATAAAAGCTGGTCTTAACCCTCCAGTGGGCGCGTGGTAATTTCAAACACGAGAAGGCGCGTGGTCTACGATCGTAGACCACTTTTCTTCGTTCGTTTAACTAGAGTTTTAAGCAATTGGGTACTTGAAATAATTTTTTTATATAAAACGGCTTATTACTTTTTGTATTTAATAATTTATAATTTTTGTTTTTTAATGTTAGAAAAGAAAAAAAAATCTAAGCTGATATGACTCGACTTTTTAGGTTTTTTTTACTTTTAAGGATTTTTAATAAGTAAAGAACAGTTGTATGTAACATTTAGCAAAACATATGATTGTTTACAGTAAACAACAAACGGAATTTAGCATTAAACTTTAAAATTTGAAAATTCATTAAAAAACAAAAAAGTTATTAACCTTTAAAAACATAGGATTTTTCTTATTTTTTTTATTCATTCCAACCAATAGTTTTTGGTAAAAAGTTCAATATAAACAAAACAAATTCTCCAAGTTGGTCAAGAATATTCAAAACAACAAACAATTGAATATAAATCATTACAAATACTTTTAAAAAAAAATTTGCGGGTCACAAAACCAAATTATTTTTAAATATTATATGAATCATAGTCAGTTCAAATGCTTTTCATGTGGTTCTTTCTACGAAAGCTTTAACGTTTTAAAAATCTCATATGTAATTATTTTTTCTTAGATTAGAGAAATAAAACAATGTCTAGAATAGTTTTAACGTGTATCAGGACCTCCAAGTCCCAAAATACCCAAAAGTGTCTTTGCAACTGCGTGATGAAAAAAGGAACGTAAGTGGTCGCGTGGTCTACGATCGTAGACCAGTTGACTTTGAGATCTTATAACACCAATATTTGCCTTCACCAACTGCAGTTTGCACACTTATCAGTAATAATAGTTAATTTTAGGAAGCTATTGAAAAGGACGGACTAAAAAAACATTATTCCTAGGTAATAGGATCATTTTAAAAAGGGTGGTCTACGAGCGTAGACCACGCGCCTACTGGAGGGTTAAGGTAAGTAATATAAAAGAAAAGGTATTAACATCATACCATTGACAATAACAGTTCTATGCAACAGTTGAATTTCAAATTTCCAATAAATTGTTACGAAAATGTTTTTGAGTGACTTTCGAACTTTTACACTCGTCGTGTAATAGCAGACTTATTGACAGGGAAAAGCTTTATGGCCTTTTCGATTGGCAATCTGGAACAGCGATTCGATACGAGTGAACGCTTCTCAATTCGATTCTGAAAACAAATTCAGAACAATTTTCTGTTCTTTTCAGAAGAAGAACTGTCATTCTGTGATTCTGTCCCCAGTCGAAAAGGCCATTAGTTGATCTAAAAAACTTAAAAAAAGACAAAATAAAATCCTTAAAAGGCAAAAAATAGGCATTTATTAAATAAAGAGAATTCCTATTTATTTTTTATTTATTTCTTTATCAAGTAGATTGTATAATATTATTAACAAAAAAATATAATCTTACAGACTCCAGAGCACGGTTTATAATTATTGTTATAATTGTTTGTTCGTTTTTTTTCTTTCTTTCAAAACGCGTTTTCCTGTTCTTGCTTATTCCGCGATTTTAAAGTGGTGTTCTGTTCACCGCACTAAGTTGGAAGGTTTTTTTCTTCGCAGATGGCGTATTACATTCGACTCGTCAAGAATTTCAATGATCGTTGAATCAGCGTGTTCTTATAGCTGATTTCTATATTTTCGAGCGAAACTCTTTATTTCGTCCCGAGCCGTAGGAATCCCGACATCCCTATATGAAGATCTTCGTTTCATTTATACGATATGGTGCATTTACAATAATGATCTAAGCAATTTATTTTCAAACGTTTGTAAAATACATATTCAAAGAAGGATTCATTAATTGCTGAATTCAGCTCTTTACAAATTAAACATTCTAACTCACTTCCTCTTCATAAGAAAAAATGAAACACCGTTTGCATTTTTGAAGGCGATGTCAAATTTAATCTATTTTTGTGCGGTGGAAACACCAAATAGATTTATTAAATCTGAACTTTGGTGGAAACATAGCATAAGCTTAGAATATTTACCGAGTAGCCAGTTCATATTTCTCAATTTATTTTTTAATTCTTCCCATTTATTTTATTAACTTGCAGCTTCCATTTTAATTTCGCGTCTAGAGTCATTCCCAGATATTTTCTCTCATTCACAAATGGAACACGACTAGTATTAAGAAAGACTTTTATACGTAAAGTCCACGTGGACTGACTTAAGTTCATTCAGCGCTATTCACCATGTTATTTGTCCACTCATTGACGTTAATAAGAACAAATGTGATTGTCCTCTAGCGGGCTAAGGTCAAGCAAATTTTATTAATCAAAAAAAGGTCACGCAGAATAGAAACCAGTTATTAAGAACATTTTGTAATTTAATTATTGTAGCTTCGCTATTCGTTTTGCCTACTGCTTGTACTGAAGTATCAACTACAAACGTTGAACGATAGTCTCTTCGGTTTGACGTATATCTCGTGTAAATAGAAGGTACATAACTGGACCTAAAACACGTCCTTGTGGTACCCCAGCCACTATTTCTTTGAAATTAGAATATTCATTTCCGTGTGTTACACGAAAACGTCTGTTTTCTAGATATTCGTTTAAAATTTTATGAAGTCCTTCAGGCAGAACTTGTCTCGTTTTAATTCGGAAAGTGTTGCATTTCTTGTTATATAGCTGTCATCTGAGGTAAAATTCATATCAATATTTTAGTTGAGTTCTGCCCATCGAAAGGCTTAACCCCCATATTAATAAACGGCGGATAGCAACGTGCTAGCACTTATACATTTGTTAACTCTATTCTTATTAACGTTGTACGTCGTCGTGGCATAATGGTTAGTGCGTTGGACTATCATGCCGAAGGTGTGAGTTCGATTCCCAGCCTGGCCACCTTAAAACAGAAATGTTTGATCCGAGGTACTGCCTCGTGCGAGGAACTGGCAAATCCTCCAAGAGTATACTTACCATGAATAAGTGCTTCTCATATAGCCGTTTGGAACCGGCAAAAAATGTCCATTGCTGCCAAATAACACACACACAGGAATGGTCGCCAGATTTCACGTATAATGAACGGATAACTTCTTTACACATACACGCACTCGTGTGATAGGATCGTTTACTACTATCAGGCCCAGACTTAGAAAACCAGGGCCCCTAGGCACTTGGTATTATGGGCCCCCCTCCATCACGAAACTATTTTATTTTGGTCTGGTAAATAATTGTTAATACACTACAAATCAAATAATATTCAAACGACTTTGATTATAAAAAAATACAACATTTATGTACATAATTATGTACATTGATACTTTTATCCATATAATTTAATTTATCATTCAGCGAACTTTCTTTTGGGCAAAAGACAGAATGATATCATCGTAATTGATTGACTGCAGTACCTCGTGGCTTGATGGTTAGTGCGTAGGACTGTCATGCCGAAGGTGTGGGTTCGATTCCCAGCCGTGCCACCTAAAAACAGAAATGTTTTATTCGAGGTACTGCCTCTTGCGAGGAACTGACAAATCCTCCAAGAGTATACTTGTCATGAAAAAGTGCTTCTCATTTAGCCGTTCGGACTCGGCAAAAAACTGTAGGTCCCCTCCATTCCTGCCAACAAACACGCACACAGGAATGGTTGTGAGTTGTAAGTCACTAGGCCCTGGCTCTCCATGAGCTGTTACGCCACCCAATTTATTTTTTTTTTATTTTATTTTAATTGATTGACTGCACGATTTCTGATTCGATGTACATACAGAATACAGATATAGTGAATTCAGCGTGTTTTCTTCAATGTTCGATCCTAAATAATTCTTTACTCTATTTAGCGCCGAAAATGACTGTTCTGCAGAACAATTTGACGCTTTTGTACGCCCTTTTCTAACAAAAATTTGTACAGCTTTAGTGACGACAACTCTGTAACTTCATCATTGGATGACAAGTTTGAGCTCACTTGATGCAGACACTCGTTTTCTAAAGTTCCATCCAAATCTCCTGGATACAAAGCTATAAGATTTCCTGCTTCTTCACTGATATGTTTTAATTCCAGGCGATTTAGTTTCGAAAGAAAGTCAAACTTTTGACTTAACTCTTTATAAGCCGATCCCCGTTTCTGCAGTTTCGCAATCAGTCTATCAATAATGACATTGTAAGTGGCAACTCTAAATCTGTCCTTGCCAGAGAGTTCGGTCTTGTTTGTCCTAACTTAAATGGACTTTCCGTTTTCGTTTTTTCTGCATGTCATCAGCAAAGTTATTATAGCCCGATTTTTCGTGAGCTTTCGACTCATAAAGGTCAAAGGTACTGGATTTACGTATCTCTTCTAGATAAGTTACCAAAGACTGATAGAGTTCAGTGACGGTACCCAGGTCAATTTTGACAGACTGAAGTAGCTTGTTCACTTTGTTGAACCTTTCTAGGATATCGTTGCAAAGAATTGCCAAAAAACAAGTTTCCATCGAGTCTAATGAGTTTAGAAGACCAGAAGCTTCAGCGTGCGTCAACGGTTTCTCATTTGAATCATTGGCAATTATCTGTAGAGCTGCTATGATTTCATCCCAGGAAGAACACAGGACTTCGGCAGGCGTCAGCTCGAGCAGACCGTCTTGTCTGAGAAAGACTCCTTAAGACTGCTAAATTGAGTTTCAGTTTCAACTAGAAAGCAGCTTGACAACACTCCACCGCACATGTCCCAACAAGATTCAGGAAATGAGCTGAACAAGGAACGAAATCAATCAGAGGGTTAACTTGTTTTATTCTCGCTTGAAGTCCAGAATATACACCCGACATATTGCTTGCATCATCGTAAGACTGCCTCCGACAATCCGAGATATCCAAGTCATATCTTTTCAAAGTCTTTAGAACGATTTTATCCAGATCTTCTACTTTATGGCCACAATTTGGAATGAATTTCAAAAATCGTTTGACAGGACACCCGTTTTCAGAGACATATCTGGCTATAAAAGAAAAATGGTCTACGTGAGAAATGTATCCGGAGTAGAGTCCACAGAGACGGCTTGTTTTATTTCTGTGATGATGGTTTCTATGGCCTTTTGATATTGATCATTTAATCGCATATTGTTGACAAAAGATATGATGTTGTACCACTACCTTTGTTACCGTTCCGTTTAATGTGTAAGTCCAGAAAAGGATCGAACTCAGCCAAAAGTTGAAGGGTCATTATTATAGTTTCCACTATTTTTCGATCCAAATTTCTCATATGATAAAAGATTGATTGTATTTCAGCCTAGGCCTACAAGGCCCAGGCCTAGGGGCCCCAAGTCATAGCGGGACAAACAACTCTGTAGCATAATTTACTTGATTAATTTCTTTTTTTATGTTCCTTATCAGATAAAAAAGCCTATTTAATCAGGGAAATCTAGGGTTTAACCCTGAACAAATTAATACACAACTGATTCACAGCCAGCCTAGGGGCCCCAAGTCCCGATGGCAGGACCAACAACTGTGTAGCATAATTATTAACTTGTTGAATAAATACAGGAGAAGTTCCTTCGCAGTTTTGCTCACTAATATGTGTCAAAATTCGTCAAAATTCCACAGTGGGAAGTGGCTTAAATTTGTCATTACATAAATGCATTATGAATGCACTAAAGATGTTTTGCATTAGTTATATAACCTATACCTAGTTTAAGCTCGACTGGAGAAACAATGACTTAACATAAACAACAAGTTAGAAAATGAACCAATACTTTTTCTTAAAGCCAGGAATATATTCCATTTTTTTTTTAAAGTACATTAGTAAGTAATGAACTAGAAAATCACCACAATTTGATGAAGTGGTGAATTTGGTGAAGTGATAAATACCAAACGGAAAAGTTGTCTCACTGTTGCCAGATACAAAAAAATTAAAACAGATATGAAAATATGCATCTAGCTACATACAAATACTTTATTTAAAAAAACCTAAAATAATATCTACGCTCGTCATCTTCATTTTTGCTGTCGTTTTCACTAGCGACATTTTTCAGGGTAAAATTCTGCGATCCAGAATGTAAGTAATATCTCAATCACAAATGAGGCCGTGAGTGGAAAAGTGGTATAACCCATATTTTTTAAGCATATTTTTCATTTTTAATCAATCATATCGTCACCTGATTGCAAGAACTATGTTACTCAATTTTATAAATTTTGAAAATAATAACGTTCATAGATACCTAGCTATTTGAGAACGTGAGAAAGTTTTATTTTTATGTTTCTTGCACTTTACAAATGTCCTATATTTGTCTACAACAGGAAAAAAAAAATAAAAAAAGTCTTGAAAAGTGTACAAAGTAATACCAGTTTTGCCGAGATATTGTAAAAATAGAAAATTGAGTTACCTAGTTCTTGCAATCAGGGAACGATATAGTCTTTAATGTGATATTCAAGAAGGATTAATCACATTTTTAGAAAGCTTACAGCCAATTTCTTCACAGAGTTCTAACGTTAGTACCGGTCCTAGTCCTAAAGTTGATACTCAAATTAATATCTCTCATTTATTCATACTTGTGTGTTTGAAGAAATAAGAAATACTGATTTGAGTACTAACTTTAGGACAAATACCGGTACTAACGTTAGGTGTGTTAGGTGTTTTATTAATACTAGTGTCACTTTTTCTGTTTTTTCTGGATAAGTTGATCAAAAACATTGATTTTGTAAGACAGTAACATTGTTTTTAAAATGTTTGAAATTTCGATTCCCGCTATCTTTCTTAACCTTGCTCTTTGCCCCCACCCCGTGTCGAAATTCGACACCAATCAAAAAATCAAAGCAACATACATACATATACATGGTAGCTATAAAATATTTGAAAATTGAAGCAAAAAATTAATTTAATTTTTTGAGTGTGCACAGTGAGCGGCAGTACAAAATGGTCCTTGGCTAAAATGGACCCGCAATGTTTAATTTTGTGATTCGCATACTCCCCGCGATTATAGCTTTCCAACCACATAAGATTTATCCAAATCAGACCAATTCCAATACTTTTTGAGAAAATGGTACCACAAAATTTGTTTAAGCCTATTTATATATAGAATTCTTTCATTTTGTAGTGTACACTTTTCCGATACTACGCTTAGTTTTCAAAATATTCCCAAAAATTTAACCTACCCCTCCTGCTTATTGCTCGCGGCTCTGTGCTAGGGACTTTTAGTATGTTATTCATTTATTTCTTTCGTTAACTGGACTACAGTAGCCGGTGAAAGTTTAGCTTGAGATCGATACAAAAAATTACTGATCAATGCGTGCGTGGAGTCACTACCAAAAACAGAGTTTTTTTTGTTTTAGTACTCGGAATTTCGAGGCTTGAGGGTGAAGAAAATGTTTAATATACCTACGTGTAGGTCAGTTGAAAAATTTACAGAATTTATTTTTTATTTTTTAGCACTGTTAATATTATATTTAATTAAAAGTAATGTTCCTTTCTATTTTTCTTCTACAGATAGTAACTGTGTTGCATTTTATACTGCCGGGAATTGCCATAATACCTTTCTTTACCAATACATTTGTGTACACCAACTTGATTTTTATAGCAACACTACTTTGGGCCATAAATTCAAACAATTCTACAGATGCCTGTATAATGGTGAGCAATTTGTATATTCTCGTAAACATAAACAATTTGATAGATAAATGTATACACACAGTGCCTTGCCTTCATATAGGTATTTTTAATAAATAGGGTAATCGCTTAAGAGGATGTATTATTAGATTTTGCAACATTGTCGAACTGTCAACATCAGTAGTGTAGCTATAGATAGGCAAGGTTCCCGGGCCCGGACCCGGGCCAGATGTACTAAAAGGCTCAGGTGTGTTATGTGACAATTTTTTTACCTCCATTTTATTTGCACTGTGTTTGATGTGTGTTTGGGGCGTCCACTGAACTCACTCTCAGGCACCCCAGGGGCCCAATTCCGCAAAAGTGAATTTTGTCTGTGTTTACAGAAAATCGTGTACACATACATTTTTGCGATTCCGCAAGAGGGAGTTTAAAATTTTCGACAGATACCTAACGTGTACACTCAGTCAAATTTATTCACTCTTTTTTCGGGCGTGAATAAAGTGTGACACGGAAAATCATTCACGCTTGCGGAATAGGGCCCCAGGCTTTTCTCGGAGAAAGTATTCAGAGCTGCAAAATTGAAATCAGCTGTTGACATGAATTGAATGTCAAAGGGAAAGTATTCCTTTTCGGAACTTTTATGACGATTTAAATGGTAAATGTGATATATTTTGTAGACGATTTTGTTACTATTTACTAATTTATATACCTATTTATAAACGAAATTTATGGAAATCTAGTGCTTGCGTGAAGATTTTGAGGCTGCACAAAAAAAATCCAAGGCAACTTAACTAAAGGGTTCGAATATTTCAAAATAAAAAAAAGTATTTCCAGGTCAGGAAATAAGTCTAGTTTAAGGTTTGTATTTACTTGAATGCATACTTTTATATGATAGTGATTCCAATAGGTAGGTACATTTAAAAAAGCTAGTCCAAAATGATGAGCAATGTTCTCAAGGGATTATAATTTAATATTTTTAAATTTGTGTATGTGTCGTATTTTCTATCGTTGCGAATCTCTTAATTCTATTCTTTTGAAATTTTTTTCATTGGAAGCTATTAATAAATCTAATGCACCTAATCGAATCTAAATGAAACTTGACAATTTATGTCCAGTTGCACCAAAAGTCACTAAAAGCGGTTTTTTTTTCTAAAAAAATGGAGTTTAAATTTATCTGACTGATAAATTTATTTGGGTTGCACCAATCACTTTTATGATTTTTTAGCTAAAATCCAGTTTGAGAAACACCCCTGGATTTTATAATCTGTTTATTAAACTGAACGAAAAAATTTAACCAGTGCAAGTGAGATAGCAATAAGGAAAATGTTGATATACAATAAATAGAAACAAGGTATTGGCCACGTTCCGCCGGCTATTGGATAAAGAGAATTTACATGGAACAACATCTCATCAAACATTGTTGACAACCACCGATGTTTGATCATTTGAACGCAAACAAAACCATGCTGTCAACCTGATTTGTATAGTTTTCAAAATATTGTAATATTTTCTCAGGTTCGTTAATAAAACTTATTTACTTTATTCAAAACGTCCACTTCGTTAATAAAACTTATTTACTTTATTCAAAACGTCCACTTATTTATTTCAGAAAATAAAACACTTTAGTTTTCTTACTACAAACAAAACAATTTATTATTCACCACTGAAATTAATCCACCAACTTTACTTTTCATTTTTACTACAACCAACTTTATTCATTCACGATTAAAAACAAACTATGTCGCTGCCGGTCAAACATGTGCCTTTAATACTTGTTTGACAAACTCTGGAAATTAGTAGAAGATTCTGGTATTTGCTTCCAGAGCTTTCCGTAGGGGAAGTTTCCCATAATTCCTCTTTCTAAAGCCTTTATTTCACAGTTGGTTTTCTGCTATAATCCGGAAGATGGCGCTTCTTCGTTTGAGAGTCGTTAATTAAGGGTACGTTTGCACTGCGACAGTAAGTTTTATTGTGCCCATTTGTTTGCTATTCGGAGTCGTTATAGTTCAAATGTGAAAGTCATTACAGTATTTTCAATTTGTTTTTTAGAAAAATAACAAAATCCTTTCCATGCAAAGTAAATAAAGTAAACTATACTCAAGGAAAAGTTAATATTTATACAAAATTTTGGTGAGGTGCAATTAAGTCCAGCGAAATAAAGCCGACTTTCGAAATTCTTTAAATGCAAAAGAAACTTTACATACACCAACCTCGCACCCACCCCAAATCCTATAGGGAGCCCAAACAGGGGCTATTCGCGAATTTTAAAATTTCACAAACCTAATAAATTCTCTCTTTTATTTACAGTTTGTGAAATTTTAAAATTAGTGAATAAATTAATTTAAATAAAATTTTAAAATTAGTGAAATAAATAAAATCCCCAATTGGGCTTTTCCAAAAACTGTTTCTATGTCCCCTTTCACACCAAGAAACAAGTTGCTGGAGATTTTTTTGACGTTTTCTTTTAATCTCCTTAAAAATCATTTCCTTTGAAAGTCTATTGGTTGAACACACCTAATCCTAGATGTGAAAGGAAATGTCAAAAAATCTCCTCAAATCCTCGACCAGGGAGATTCTGTTCGCCCTTCTTTCCTCCTCCCCTTCTCACCCAGGAACTAAAAGTTGCCTGCAACTCAGTTTCCTCGTGTGAAAGGACACTATCTATTCTCTTTCTAATTTTGACAGTTCACAAAAAAAAAAGAATTCACAGCTGTATCTCAACAGGCAAAACAAAAGAAGATTTAAATATTTGTCTGTGTTTTTGGTAGAAATAAAGGATTTTAATAGTTAAATAAGCATGATTCGGAAAGTTTTTTTGGAAAACAGTAATGATCTATACAAAAATACTCGATTCACAGTTTGCGACTTTACTTTTTATCCCGTTAACTAATTTTTGTTCATTCTTCTTTGTTTTATCAAGTTCATGACTTTGTTTTTTGTTTCTTTTTTGCTCGTTTGATTCTGATGTCCACTTAACATTCCGAATGCAACCAATCGAAACGGGTCTTTCATTATGAAACTACGAAATACACAAAGAGGGATACTTTCGTTCTTCACGTGTTAGCAAAGCACTTTAGCATTATCAGGTGCCAGTTAAAGTGCCTCTACACTATCCCACAAAGTATTAATACATGTCAGAATAAAGTGGGAAAGAATTTCTTACGACTGCCAAATTTGTGTGATGAAAATAATTTTCATATTTTGCTTCCACACTTGCATCAAAACAAATCAGTTTCACCATAACCTCAAACGCCCAAGTGGGATAGAATGTGTGATGGTTTTAAGGCCTGGTCAAACAGAGCGCGGTCCGGTGATCTTTGTAAAAATTTACAAAGAAGATTTTCCCGTCGCGTTCTTACTTTCCCAGTAAAGTATTGACCGTCCCGTCGGACCGCGTTCTGTTTGACCAAGCCTTTAGAACCGATCTTAAATATTTTCAGGTATAAACACATGTCAAATCGTGTAGGATGCGATGTCAAGTTGTGTGTGATGAAATTTCATATTTTGCTTCCACACTATTATACATGATTTCTTCACACTTTTTTGACATGTATTAATACTCAGTGGGATAGTGTGGAATGGCTATTATAGCTATCATTGAAACTCATCATTGAAAACTTTTATGATTGATTTTGAGACGTTTAAAAAGCAAAATCTTTCATTATTTTGATGGACGATTAAAGCTCAAGACGTAATTGATATTTTTAGTCAAAAAAAATTTAGAATAGGCCCAACTTTCCACAAAAATTGACTTTTGATTTTTCAATGATCATTGGTAAGGTAGTTCAATCATTGAAATAATAGGCGTTTTCCTTTGGAGGTGGCGAAGTACTTGCAAGTACTTTGCTAGCATTTTTAAATGGAACACATCAAACTGCTTTCCCATGTAAAATGTATCTATTCGCACATGAGAGCATGTGCAGTTGGTAGTACTAGACTAGGGTTTTCATCTACTCATAAGTACTTTGCCACCTCCAAAGGAAAACGGCTAAAGCCTTTTTATGTAAAAAGTTGGGCCTATTTGAATTATTTGTTTGGCTAAGAATATTAATTAAGTCATAAGCTTTACTTGTCCATCAAAATATTAACTGATTTTACTTCTTAAACGTCTCAAAATCAATCATTAAAATTTTCAATGACGAGTTTCAATGATAGCTATAACTATCCATAATCCAAAAAAATTTCAGATACCTTGAGTTGTGTTTGCATTAGCTGACAACAGCAGTTTTTTGCAAGGGATTACAACAACACAAACAAATCCGGATCGCTTAAGATACGCAGCCGAACGCGCCCATTGCCTTTAATAATGCAAATGGAGTCGCTTTGTCAATGGCAATGGCAATATTGCCTAGAAGATGAGAGGCAATTATTGATTTCCATCGTCAAGGCAATAAATTGAGGAAAAATGAGGTTCCCCGGAATTGTGAATGGCTTCTTTATTGATTTTTTTTCAATTTAATCGTAGAATATGAGAACGCTAATGACAAAATATAGTGAATTAAAATTAAATTTTATTAAAAACAGGAAATTTGAACAGCATTTGACTGCATTTGCAGTAAAATATTTCTATTTCTACACATTCTATAATTGAAATTGCCTGGCAATGAAAATGCCCACCCAAACAATAAATTGCCTTTCCTATTTTAATTGCAATTGCCCCAAAAATTGCCAATGGAGCCACAGCGTTAGGTCAAAAAACACGCCTATTGATATGTTCGATCAATTTTTGAGGAGTTAACCAAGAATAAAGCACATTTCAAACAAAGTAAAAATTAATTTCTCATCATCATTAGCCTTGTTTTTTTGTGCATTTTTACTTTCACTTTGAAAAAAATTCATATAAAATAAATAAAATTGATGTTGTGTTTTCCATAAAATTTTTTTTAAGCGGAAATAGACATGCATTGAAAAACATGGCTTAAGCTTATCTATGTATATATAATGTAATGCACGCATTTTCATTTATTTTTAAGGCTCTATGTATTGATGCTGGGAGCATTATCTTAGATGCAAAAGGCCTCCTCTTATTAAATGCTGGAAACGGTTTTATTTCACAAATCAGTGGAAAAGGAGGTGAGTTTTTTTCTATTAATAAACAATACATAAACCTAACCATCACTTCGTAAGGGACAAAATAAAAATGGAGCTGGAAACAAACAAGTCTGTTCGGATAATGTCCAAAGCTTCCGATTTCTACACGATTTGTTGTTATATACATAGGTACATACGTACATAAACTAAAATTGGTATATGGGCGATTCTCAGCATACTGTGGCTAGTCGATTTTCGGTATTTATTAAACTTTTTCTCCACTTTTTACAACTTTATAATCTACTAGATCATGTGTTCGATATTGTGGCAAGTTCAATTCCAAAAGAATTACCCCCAATATTAATAAACGGCGGATAAGAACGTTAGCTTATACCATGGTATAAGAATAACAAGGTATGCTTGACAGTTCAGACAACTGATTCGTGACGTCATTGCGAGTGAATGATCTTAATTGTTTGTGATGTATGGCAAAGAAAGTAAACAATAAATTTGTATGTTTTGAAGCTATTTGCTATTAAAACTCAAAGTAAAGCAACAGATTATTTATGTTTTGAAATTATGTTTTGTTAAACTTCAAGTAAAACAGTAAATTATTTATTTTTTAAAGCTATGTGTTGGTGAACACTCGCTATGACGTCACACAAAACAAAATATGGCGACCCTTCATCTCATATACAACATACCTTGTATTTTTATACCATGAGCTTATACACTTGTTTACTTGTAATTCTTATTAAAAAATATGTAATAGTCTGTAACGTGTGTTAATGTACGGGTAATTTTAACTCGCCAAACCCCACGTATAATGAATTGATAACTTCTTCACACATACATGCACTCGTGTGATAGGACCGTTTACTTCTACCAGTTTACACTTCGTAAAGCAGTGCCTGCATGTGACACATATATTAGAAAATTACCACAATTTGATGAAGTGGTGATTTTGGTGAAGTGATAAATACTGGAAAGATATCATATCTTTTTTAATAAGAAAAATTATCAAACGGACAAGTTGTCAATCTGTGTGCCAGTTAACACGTGTTAGGGAGCGGATACCAGTTTCTCATTAATACTGCTTTGAAAGTGTATGTGGGTTGTTCTGTTATAAGAGGTTTTAAGGTGCCATTTATAGCTATCATCATTGAAACTCGTCATTGAACATTTTAATGATTGATTTTTAGACGTTCAGTAGGTAAAATCATTTATTATTTTGATGGAAAAATAAAGCTTAAGACTTAGTAAATATTTTAAGCCAAAAAAATAAATCAAATAGGCCCAACTTTCAACATAAAAAGACTTTTCTTAGGGCCAGTTGTACAAATATTAAACTCGTGGTTCAGCAATTTTAACTCACTGACTTTGGCGAAAAACTGAAGTTCAAAGATGGTTCAGGCATTAAATTGGTTACTTAAACATACTTGAACCTTGAGCCATCGGTGAACCCTAGTAGTTTTACCGAAATCAGCCAGTAAAAATATTTGAACCATGGATCAATATTTGAACCACGGATCAAAATTTTAACCACGTTTGTACAACAGGTACTTATTTTAATGATTGAACTACCTTACCAATGATCATTGAAAAATCAAAAGTCAATTTTTATGGAAAGTTGAGCCTAATTGAAATTTGTTTGACTAGAAATATTAATTAAGTCTTGAGCTTTAATCGTCCATCAATCGTCCATCAATCGTCCATCAAAATAATGAATGATTTTGCTTTTTAAACGTCTCAAAATCAATCATAAAAGTTTTCAATGATGAGTTTCAATGATAGCTATAACTGGCACCTTATAGCTATCATTAGCTGCGTTTTATTATATCTGGGTCTGGGTCGAGGTTATCTTTTAACATGCATTACAAAAACAACACGGGATCTAGGTTTCTATCTAGGTTAATTTCAAAAACCCAGATAGAGGTTTTCACTCTGACCGTCAGAGGGCTATTAACCATTGTGAATGGATGTCACCGATTTGTCAGCAAGGGGAGAGTACGATAACTCAGGCGCCAAGAAATTATAACGGTTTTTAGTAGAACAGTTTAATACAAGAATTTTTTACTATGGGAGGGGGGGGGTCTAATTCACCCCGTGTATTGACTTTAAATAAAGGTATAATACTTTGTTATAAGTATTACCGTTATTTTTTAATATTTTTTTTACATTTTTGGTACTGTTTTTATGAAATTGCCCCTCCCGCCCAAACGGGGTGAGATAGACCCCCCCTCCCATTGTAAAAAATGCTTGATTATAATTGTTCTACAAAAAAACGCGCCTGAGTTATCGTACTCGTGCCGTCAGCAATATTAGGAAAAGAGACAAGTGCTTACACAAATAAACATAAGAAAAAAAGAGACTGATATACAGTTTTATTTAGTCTGGAGGCCATTGTGCCAATGGCTCTAAAATATACCGAGATTTCTTTTCATTAATTCTAGGCCATAAACTTCTAGAGATAACGCAATTGTTCCTAGTCCTCCAGTATTTATTGATTTGCTCTGTGTTATTAGGTCTAGTTTCGTTTTAATCACTCCGATCGGGATGTTTAGTCCCACATCTAATTGGCTACTACTGTTTCTATTTGATACTGATACTGACCCTTTCCTTGCCAGTTCATCTGCTATATCATTCCCTTCTATATCGCTATGTCCAGGAACCAAGCAGAGTTTGACTCGGTTAGTGTTGCAAATATCATTCAGTTTGCCTCGGCATTGGCTACAGTTTTTGATCTTATAGTCTCACTGGCTAAAGCTTTAATAGCACCTTGGCTGTCCACGAAAAATGTGATCTCCAACGAGCTCAGTTTTTTCGTTTGTACCATTTCTGCCGCTTTTTCAATTGCGTAAATCTCAGCCTGAAAGACACTACACTCATCTGGTAGTTTATACGAATATCTAATATTAAGAGCTTCACAAAACACCCCAGCTCCCGTTCCTTCTTCCATTTTTGACCCATCGGTGTGGAAGGAGATACCCTGTTCCCTAGTTAGTGAATTGGGTTCCCAGCCATGCCTTTCGGGTATTAAAATAGAGAAGTGTTTATTAAAATCCATAAAAGGTGGTATGTAGTCAGTCGTCACGTCAAGTGCGGCCACTGAGTCATTATTTTGGAGGATAGACCCATGACCGTAGGTGCTGTGCTTCCAAGAGCCCAGTTCTTTGAGTCGAAGTGCGCTTTTGGCTGCTGTGCATGTGCATCTTATGTACTCGTCAAGTGCCGGAAGATTTAAAATAATTTCCAACCCTGCTTGTGGCGAAGATCTCTGAGCCCCCGTTATTCCTATACAGGCTAGTCTCTGTACCTTGTTCAGGTTCTTGAGAGCTAACTTTTTCAACAGCCTTCCACTATACGATAGAACCATAGGTTAGTATGGGACGAACAATCGGCATGTACATCCACTGGATGACGTGCGGTCGCATGCCCCACCGTGTACCAAAGGTTTTCTTGCATGAGTGCTCTTTTAATTCTATCCTCTGTGTTCTGTTTCCATGTTAGTTTGGAATCAAGGATTACTCCAAGATATTAAGCTTGTTTGGAAAATTTCAAAGGAATGTCATTAAGCCTGGGAGGAGTAAAGTCCTCTAATTTCTTTTTATTCGTGAACAAACAACTGAGCTAGTAGTTTTTGTAGGGTTAACCCCTAGACCGTTTTGTGCTGCCCACGAAGATAGTTCTTTGAGTGTGGATTCCATAATATCTTTGATGGTGGTAAGATTTACCCGATATCAAGATTACTATGTCGTCTGCATAGGCCACAATTTTAATGCCCTGATTCCTAAATCTTGTAAGAATTTTGTTAACAACCAGAACCCAAAGAAGAGGCGAGATCACCCCTCTCTGTGGAGTAACTGCTTTCTCAACAATCGTATCTCCAAGTTGCGAGCTTATGATTCTACCATTGAGCATGGTATAAAACCAGTCCACAATGGCAGACTCAACCCCAACCTCTTCTAGAGCAGATTCAATGGACTCCGTTTTTACGTTGTTAAACGCTCCTTCAATGTCCAAAAGTGCTGCGAAGGTGTGTTCTTTGTGTTCGAGACTTTTCTCAATTTGTGTAACGACTTCGTGCAACGCAGTCTCCACTGACTTTCCTTTAAAGCGTGTTGGTAGCTGCACAAAATGTTTTTGTTGAGAAGGTCTCTGACATGCAGATCAATAATTCTCTCCAGTGTCTTGAGGAGGAACGAAGAGACACTTATAAGTCTATAATCCTCTGCAGTCGAGTGTGTCGGTTTTCCAGCCTTTGGAATAAAGACAACTTTGACCTTTCTCCAGCTGGTAGGGACGTATCTAAGTTTAACACAACTTTTGAAGATTACCCTAAGCCATGGAGTGATTATCTGTAGAGCGTTTTGAAGAAATGCCGGAATAATCTCGTCTGGTCCAGCTGATTTATAGGGTTTGAACGAGTTTATAGCCCACATAATCTTCTGCTCTGTGATATCATGTTCCAATTCTGGTGATGATTGTAAAATTTCTAAGGAGTCTAGTTGTGAATAACCTGAGACCTCAGGACTCTTACAGCCAGGGAAATGTGTTTCCATAAAGAGTTCAAGTGTTTCTTGGCTCGAGTTCGACCACAATCCATCGGGATGTTTGATATATCCCGGAATCGTGGGACTATGGGCAAGGACCTTTCGAAGTCTCGCTGCCTCACTTGTATTCTCAATGGATTCACAGTGTCTAGCCCATGAATCCTTTTTCGCTCTTCTTAACTCCTTGGTGTATGAGTTAAGTTCAGCTCTATAAGAATTCCAGTCTACATCTAATTTACTCAGTTTTGGCTTTATTGAAAAGTTTTCTGACCCCTGTTCTTCATTTCTTAAGTTTACTGTTCCACCATGGTGGGGTAGTGGGTTTAATGTTACGAGATATAGGGCAGTGTCTTTCGAAGGCTTTGAACAACAGTATCTATGGTTGAGGTTGCCGAAAGCGTTTCTTCCTCAGGTGGCTCGGTACGTTCGTTCAACCATTTTGTGTACTCTATCTAATTTGTTCTAGTTGGGTTCCTAAAAGGTTTAATATCATTTTGATTCCTGCCTAAAGTAAAGAGTATCCTAAAGTGATCCGAAAAGGATTCCTCAGGTGAGACTCTCCAGTTTTCCAGTTGAGGTTGCCGAAAGCGTTTCTTCCTCAGGTGGCTCGGTACGTTCGTTCAACCATTTTGTGTACTCTATCCAATTTGTTCTAGTTGGGTTCCTTAAAGGTTTAATATCATTTTGATTCCTGTCTAAAGTAAAGAGTATCCTAAAGTGATCCGAAAAGGATTCCTCAGGTGAGACTCTCCAGTTTTCAACAGAAATTTTATCATTATAACTCATAAGAGGGAGATCAAGAATTTCTTCCCTGTTTTTGTTCCGAAATGTGAGGTGATTACCCTTATTACATAACATGAGGTTAGAACAGAGAATGTATTCTAAATTGACTCACCCCTTTTGTTGATGTCCTTACCACCCTAATGAGTGTGGTGTGCGTTGGCATCACAGCCCATCACCAAAGGTGTCCCTCGTGCTGTAGTGTAACCCACAAGGTCGCGGACCGTTTTTGATGGCGGGTCTTCTTCTTCGAACGGCATGTAGGTTGATGCCAAGACGAAGTTGCCTTCCTTGGTCTGAACGCTGATTGCCACGTTGTCTCTGTTGCTGTACCTAGATAGAAAGAAAGCATTAATTGACTTTTTCACTAGAATACAACTTCATAGTTCACCTTCAGACGTGGAGTGGAATAGGTTATAGTTTTTTGACCTCAATTCTTGTACCTGATTCTTGCGAATCCAAGGTTCTTGGATTTAGGCCACATCCACGGCATGAAGAGCATCCAGGTCGTGCGTTGCTGCTATGGCGAGATGCAAATTAATTTGCACCACTAGTAGCTTTAGACTCCCCTTTCCCATCATGCCTCCTTACCCTCACGTTTCCGAGACCGTATCTCAGCACATCCCCTTAAAGCCATTTGCTCAATCACCACAAAGTCCAAACTGGTCGACCGTTGCCGGAACGAGCTAAGAGTACTCAATGCAACGAACACAGTAACCCTAAGATGGGTTCCAGGACATAGGGATATTCACGGGAACGAAATGGCGGATGAACTGGCCAAAAGCGGTTCATCTCTTGATCCGAGCCAAATCGAAGCCTCTGTGCTCATGCCACTGGAGCAAGAAAAAAGTAGAATACACCAGAGTTTCTTAGAGGCTGCAAATGTCAGATGGTCATCCATCGACACTTGTCGGGTTTCTAGGAATCTATGGCCAAATATTTCAAAAAAAAAAACTGATTACTTACTCAAGCTAAGCAGGCCTCAATTATCTCTCATGGTTGGTGTCCTTACGGGCCACAACTCAATGGGAACCTACTTGAACAGAATGGGCATCAGCTCATCGGACTTATGTAGAGGGTGTCATGATGAAGAGGCAGAGGAGGGCTCCCCTCACTTCCTTTGCGAATGCCCCAGCCTAGCTAGAACCAGAAAAGAGGCCCTTGGAGAATATTTCTTCGACGAACTGGGCGACATCTCTGTCTTGCCACTAAAGAACATTCTGAAATTCATTCAGAACTCAGGATGGTTCAAGGAGGCCCCTAACACCTAAAACTTCCTATTAACTCCCTCCCTATCCCTCCTCACTAACCACCTATACCCCGGGGAGCGCAATGGATCCTACGAGATCCGAGTGAGATGGTGCGGCTTGCCGTATTATCACCCCTTCCAACCTAACCTAACATCCCCTTTCTCTTTGAGGAGAAGGTCAGATTTCTTGTCAATTACCAATTACAGTTCGCCAATATTGGCGATTGTGTGAGTGAGGAACTCCCGGGATTTCTGGTCCCCACAGCAAACCACTTTAACTCCCTTCCGCCATCCAGCTCCATCAAAAGTGTAGTCTTCAGAACTATCATTCTCTGATGTCGCCATCATGGCTTTGAGGATTTCATTCTCCACAAGGAACCAATTTTGTGCCGTGTTTTTCCCATCTGGGTCGTCTCGACTTATTATGGTCACCTGCAGATCGATCGGGGTGGTGTCAAAACTATTGGTTTTAAGCTTTTTAGAACCTTCAGTCTTGGTTGCCTCCTCCGATCTTGCTCTCTTGGTTGAACCTGGCTTCGTCCCAGTAGAGCTGCCTACATTGTAACATTGTTGCTTACGATAAAATGATGGTTAGGGCTCTATGTATTATTATCTTTAACTTTGAACACACAAATATTCAAATACATATATATACTTACATATTATATTTAGCTTTTTCAGGTGGAATTCCGGGGATAATATTATATCCTATCATAATCAATTTGGTCTTGCGAGCATTGACTATGTTCCTTTTGTTTAAAGAATACTTAATTCGTAAAGCTTCAAGAGCTACGTAGCGGAGGACTAACATTGACATTCTACCATAAGTAGTTCGACTGGGTTTTCTGACTGTTTCGATCTAGCTATTTTGATTCCAATCGAATTTCAAAAATTATTGTCAACATTTTAGTGAATTAAAAAAAAATTTTACTTACGGAATCAAAGAGAAAAATCTTTTATTGCATTAAATTAAAGGTTGCATATTTTGAGAGCAAATAAGTAAGAAAGTACTACATACATGTATAATTAACCCATTTTAAATGAGGCTGCAAGTGCAAAAGTCTTGTAACCCATTTTTTGGCAAAAAAAACACACTAAAAGCTATCAAAGGCACCATATTAAACTCATATATATCTAAGACTTCCAAAAAAGTTTATTCACGCCCTTCAATCTCAAACTTAAAAAGGTTTTATATCGATTACAGATCAAAAATATGGTCAACATATCGGTTACACAACTTTTGCACTTACAGCTTCAAATTAAGTTAAAAAAATCGCAATAAAAACACAAATGCTAAAAAAAGAGCCAAGTTCTTATAAAGGGTTCGCCAAATAACTTTTTTTTTTTGAAAATGCTATAAGAAAAAAGTACTGAATATTTTCTCAAATTTCTTTTTTTATTTGAAAGTATAATCCTTCCGGTTAATAATGGAAAATAATTTCATTCAAATGGCTGCTTCGCTAAGTGGGCCTGTGATCGACTTAGAGAAGATGCCAATTTTGTCAAAAAATTATCTTTTCAGATGAAGCTCATTTTGATCTTGACGGGTATGTAAACAAGCAAAATTGTCGCATTTGGGGCACAGAAAACCCGCACGCATACACTGAAAAGCCGATACACCCAAAACGAGTCACTGTTTGGTGCGGATTTTGGTCCAGAGGCATAATTGGGCCATTTTTCTTCGAGTGGCCGTTACAGTCAATGGCGATCGTTATCGGGCCATGTTGAACGAATTTTTTGTTCACAAAATTTGAAGAGAAGGATATTAGCAACATTTGGTTTCAACAGGACGGCGCTACGTGCCACACAGCCGAAGCTACACTCCATGTAGTAGTAGCATTTTCAAAAAAAAAAAGTTGTTTGGCGGACCCTTTATGTACATGTAATGTCATCGAAACAATTCCAAATCATGACAGAAATTTGGTATTTAATGATTACTGATTAAAATATTGAGGGTTCACTGGTCAAGTTTTCATACATTTCAAAATTGTGACTAAGTAAGTAATTAAGAGAAAACTTCCTAAATAAATCCACCAAATTTTAATCAGTAATCATTAAATACCAAATTTCTTTCATGATTTGGATTTTTTTTTTCGATATTACTAAACATACTTAAGATGTTTGATATTAAACTTCATGAACTTAAAACTTGGCATATATTTTAGATCTCATTACTTTTTTTGGCTGAATTTTACGCATAGGTTTCTTGTACATATAAGAACTTGGCTCTTTTTTGAACATTTATGTTTTTGTTGTGATTTCACTCCTTTCTGCAAAGATTTACTTTTCCAGGTGAAAATCAAGCCCTACCACTCTTGTAGTTTAATAATTCTACGACAACCGAAAGTGCTCCATATAAATAATAGCAATTCTTATAAAGTGGATGGATGGCACGCCCCCTGCATGGAAAATTCCATTTTATCAATTTTTTTCTTTCAAAGTACCTCAAGCCTTACCGATCAATCAATTTTCATCGTTCTACTACCATCGGAAGTGTTCCATAATAATTTCTAAGAATATTTAAGAATGTGGGTGGATGCCACGCCCCCTGAATGGAAAATTCTTATGTTTCAATGTTGTTCTTTTTAGTACTTCAAGCCCTACCAATTTCCATTGTTCTACAAACATCGGAAGTGCTTCATATACTTTATAAATTTTTTTAAGAAAGTGGGTGGATGCCACGCCCCCTGAATAAAAAATTGCAGATTTTCGATTTATTTTGTTTGTATGCACTACAAGGGCTACCGTTGTGCGAAATTTCAAGTTTCTACGATGTCGGGAAGTGCTCCATAATTTTGATGATCTGTCATTGAGTCAGTCAGTCAGATACGGTTTTTGCGACTTTTGAAGTAATATACATATCTCGGAAATTACTAATGCTTAAAGAGTTGAAATTTGGTGAGCCACCTGTGTTTGATCTGCTCAGCAAATACTGCGAATTTGAAGTTTCTGGCTTTATTGATACTGAAGTAAGAGGGAGGTTGAAAACCGCCTGAGTTTGTTCCTGTAAAAAGGGTATAGTGCCGCGAACTTGGCTGGGCACTACCGTGCCCTTTGATAAATATGAAATGCCCAAAAGGCATTAAGTCGTTGTAAATATGCAGTATTGTTGTCAACTGCATAAATCTGTCTACTGAAATCAATTCCGCGTAACGAAACCAACAGTACGCCTCAGATAAAAAATGAAAACACGTTGACGTTGACGTTGGTTCCTGAAATGTGAAGACGCTTCTTGACAACGGAAGTGAAGGTCCTCAAATGCCAGATTCCTCAAATTGGAGAAAGAGTTCATGCCATATAATATGGACATCTTAGAGATTAATGAAGTTAGATGGTTGATTTCGGGGAAGTATAAGTCTCAAACTCGTAACACTGTAGTACTCTACTTTGGAAAAGCACCTGGAAGTAATCGTGAGTCTGGCGTTGGATTGCTGCTTTCCAAAACAGCTCTCAAAAGCTTAATTTCCTGGGAGCTCTTAAATAACAGAATCATGAAAGCTAGGCTCCTGGACTAGAGTACGTCACGTCATCATCATACAGTGTGACCCCCCAACGAAGCTTCCTTGTGTTGAGGAGAAAGAGGCCTTTTATAACCGGCTGAGTGCTGCTACACCACGTGATGACATCATAATGGTAATGGGAGACTTGAATGCAAATGTTTGGCAATGGCAATGATTGGTTCAGGCATGTTATTGGAAAGCATGGTGTCGGAGACCGCAATGACAATGGCGAACGTTTTGTCGATTTTTGTAATGCCAACCGCCTTGTAATAGGAGGGACTATGTTTGAGCACAAAAGACGTGCCACAAAATCAGTTGGGTAATGACGGGGAGATAAGCATTTTCCAACCAAATTGATCACTTCGCGATCATTCGGTGATTTAGAAGCAGGACGTTCGAAACAGAAGAGGTGCAGGCATGGGAATGGCCCGGGACCACCATCTGTTTGTTGCTATGTACAGCTGCAGTTCGAAGATCCCAAAAAAAAACACCCGAATGCCCAAGTTCTATGCCGATAGACTTAGGGATCCCGCAGTCCGTCAACAACTTGGGGACCATCTTTCACAAGGATTAAAAGCAATTAGTAGCACCGAACCTACTTCCATCGAAAACCATTGGCGTGCTATGAAAAATGTTTTCTTACGAGCAGCACCAACAATATCGAGTGAGCTCCTGCAATCACTCATTGAGAGAGCTTGGGAAACAGAAAGCTTTCATGAGAAGTGGAAAAAGGGAATGATATATCAAGCTACCAAAGAAAGGAGACCTTACGCAGTACGAAAACTGGAGAGGAATTCGCATGTTGCCTGATGTAGCCAAAGTGATAGCAAGAATCATCCTGGAGCAAATAAAAGACCACCCCGAAGACATGCTTGATGTCAAACAAGCTGTTTTCCGCCGCTCTGGATCTTGCTGTGTGGACCACATCAATACCTTGCGGATCATAATGGAATAGTGCGATGAATATGGATCACCACTCACCTGCTGTTCATCGACTTCGAAAATTCATCTGGCTTGCTTTGCGCAGGAGGAGCATCCTGGATAAATTGATTGCTATTATTAGGGCTATATGTGATGGATCCATATGTCACGTTTTGCTCAAAGGAAGTTTGTCAGAGGAGTTTGAAATCCAAAGTGGGGCTAGACAGGATTGTATACTGTCACCAATACTGTTCCTGTTGGTAATAAGTGATGTGCTGCATGCAGCTTTGTAGACTGTAAATGGAGGAATTCATTGGAATCTGCAATCACACCTCAAACATCTAGACTACGCGAACGACGTACGCTTATTCTCTCATAGGATCATGGATCTCCATCAAATCACAACAATGGTGAAGAGAGAAGCTGATATCGTTGGGCTCAAGATCAATACGAAAGGATCAGCCTTGGAACTTCCTCATCTACTCAAATAGATATTTCTGGACAACCAGTAGAGATTATAGAGAGTTTCCAATACCATGGGAGTATTGTCTATACTGATGGTGGGACTGAACTAGATATAATCAGCCGAATCGTAAAAGCAAAGGCTGCGTTTGGAATGCTATTCACAATATTGAGAAACAACTCTGTAAACCTAAAGACCAAGCTACGACTGTTCCGATGCAATGTTGAGTCCGTTCTTCTTTATGGATGCAGCACTTGGAGAGTAGCAGCCGCTGTCACAAAAAAGCTGCAAACGTTCGTGAATAGATATCTACGAAACATCTTGAGGATTTTCTGGCCTACCCACATCTCCAATGGTGAACTTCATGCGATGACAGGTCAGAAAACTTTCGACTCCATAATACGAAAACATAAGTGGCAGTGGATTGGACTGGACATACGCTTCGAAAAGGTCGAAAGTTGCGAGTCCAGCGGTGCAATGGAACCCTCTATGGCAGTGAGGTAGAGAAGTGGGCCGACCTAGGAGTACTTGGCGAAGAAGGTCGAAGAGGAATCAACACAACTGTGGAAGAGTTGGAGAGAGCTGAGGTACATCTCCAGAAACCGTACACGATGCTGCGTAGGAGAAGTGGAGGTCCTATGCCCCGCAAGGGGAACCTGACGGACGTAGAAGGTCAGAGGACCTAAGTAAGTAAGTAAGCCGCTCTTGACTTGTCCTCCGCCACAATTCCTCGTTTGATATAATTTGTTGCCAGTGAATCTTTAGAATATGGCGTAGACAACTATTCAAAAAAGCCTGAAATATCCTTGAAATGGTAGTCGCAACTTTCTAGGTTTCGCAAGCATATATAACAGCACGGATTTAAACCTTGGATTCGAAGAATCTCAATTTAGTGCGTAAGGAGATTTGACTGGACTTTGCAAATTACGGACAGGGTGCCGAAGAGGTTCAGATCGGAACCACCATTTGGTGAAACTATACTTCAAAGTTAGTTAAATTGTTCAACCTCTTCAACTACTGGTGTCTCCTGGAGAAGGCTTGTGAACATTATTTTTTTCTTTTAGCTAATTATTTTTAGACCACTTGACTCTCCTATCAATGTTTGACACATACCGTTCAGACCGCTGATGTTATTTGCCAAAAGACATTATATAATCGGCATTGTCTAAATGACAAAAGGTCTCTACACGGTTAAAAATTTTGGGGTACTTTTTAATATTTTCAGGGTAACATATATGACAACACCAAAAATTTATTGAAATTTAATACTTGGCAAATATTAAAATTAAGAAGTCAATTCAAAATATATTAAAACTTAATAATACCAGATATTACAAAGGAATACGAAAACTGTATTATATTTTAATAATAACTACAACGGTATTATAATATACAAAGCCCAATCATATCTAATATTTCCACCATGTGCGCCGAGACATGGATTGAACTTGTGGGAATGATTATATTTCATATAACCAACAAACAAACAGTGACTGCCTCAGTTCTCACGCACGTGCTTTAAAAACACCTTACCCCGGCAACGGCATAAATCAGGTCACCAACCACTAAGGCTGTACAAAGTTTATATACAATCCACCCATTTATAAGACTGGTGAAGACTATATAAGGGCTATATAAGGTACCTCGTGGCATAATGGATAGTGCGTTGTACTGTCATGCCGGGGGTTTGATTCCCAGCCGTTGGCACCTTAAAACAGAAATGTTTTTTTCCGAGGAACTTCCTCTTGCGAGGAAGTGCAATTAATGGTATTTTCAAAAATAATTTTTTCAAAAGTTGTCATGCTAACTTTACACCCAAAATTTACGTGATTGCAATTTGTGGGCAAACCGTAAGAGCGGTAATTTTTTTGTTTTCACGGCAATTAATCGGCAATTAATGGCGTTCTCAAAAATATTTTTTTACCAAAAACAAAAAAGTGTCATGCTAACTTTACGCGTAAGGTTAGCAGGATTGCGCTTTTTAGGCAAACCATAAGAACTGCAATTGTTTGGTTCTCACGGCATATTTACGGCAATTAATCGGCAATTACTGGCGTTTTCAAAAATAATTTTTGACCAAAAATAAAAAAGTGTCATGCTAACTTCATATAAAGTTAGCAGTATCTCACTTTGTGGGCAAACCGTACGAGCGGCAATTTTTTTAGTTTCACGGCATATTTACGGCAATTAATCGGAAATTATTGGCATACTCAAAAATTGTTTTTTCGAAAGTTGTCATGCTAACTTTACGCGGCTGAGGAACTGATAAACCCTCCAAGAGTATAATTGTCATGAATAAGTGCTTCTCATCTAGCCGTTCGGACTTGTAGGTCCCCTCCATTCCTGCCGACAACACGCACACAGGAATGGTTGAGAGTTGTTAGTCACTAGGCCCTGGTTCTCCACGAGTGGTTGCGCCACCGTTTTATTTATATAAAGGCCATCCTGCTACGTTTCAACCTCCTTTCTAAAAAAAGGAATACCACCCAATATAACTGCGACCGACTGGAGAGCTTGTCCCACATTCTTCAAGGCTGCTCAGCCACCCATTGGCAACGCATTGGTTGGCACAAATACGTTCAAAAGTGACTCGTGACTGCGGCGAGTAATAAAGGCTAGCGAACAGTGATTGAGCCAAGGTTTCCAGGGAATGATGGTCTCTTGAAGATTCCTGATGTCAATAAAGGCAACTCTACAATGGTTTGTGATGACGGGGTGCATTGGCAATAACCTGAATCACTTGCTCTTCAATATAGGAACAAGGCTGCCAAAAAAAGTACACAAGAGTTAATCGAGAGTGTCCAACGTCATCTTCTAGATATTAACCCCCGCATACTTCCACTACTTGTGGGAGCACGTGGGAGTTGGTGTCACCTCAATATGTGTCTCACAACAGCACTACATCTCAACAAACAACAGATCGGATGACACACCAATTTTTCATGCGGAAAGTGTGGCGTTAGCGCAACAAAACGCAACGGTACGGCTGCCGAAGACCCCAGCTTTGACTGGGATTCTACCACGATGTTCCCCTGATCATTCTCGCAGGTTACGGCTCGAGCCGTGTAATCTGGGGAAGTTTTTTTTAACCTTTTGGTAAAATTGTTCTTGATCGCTTTTGAATTCACAGCCTCAAATATGATTTAAAAAATAAATATTAATAACCCAAAAGGCATTGTATTTCTTTTTTAAATATTTTTCTTTAAATTTATTTGTCTAACAAACTTAATTTAATAAATTTTATTGTTTTTATAAACTAATAAATAAATTTTATTATCTTATAAACATTTTAAAAAATAAATACAAACAAATCTTATTATTTTTTAAATATACACAACCTTGTTAAATTTGTGTTAACTAAGAAAAATGTACAACAGTTTAAAAAACAAATCAAATAGCTATAAAACATCACTTTATTTCTTTCCTTTTTTAAGAAATTCATTGCTTTGCTTAGAATCCCTCCTTGGCCGATCGATACTGATAGCCTCCAGGTCCACCAGTAACACAAGGTACCTTTAGAACAAAAAAAAAAGAAATACATATTTGAGGTTTTTTGTTTTCTTATTAAAAAAATGTTATATTTTAAGTTACTTGAACTAAATTAAAATAGATTGATCCCATCAATTGTGATGCGGAAGTGTTGGTCTTTTTAAGACATGAAAAAAGCATATCATCACAGATGCAGTGGGATCTGGAATTAATGTAAAAAAAAAACAGACATTTTAGCATTTATAAATTTAGTTTTATGTTTTTTTTTTCTTACTTGGTGTATAAAGACTCATTGTTGAGATCATATCTCATCTGATAGGCTCTTATTTTCACTGGACATAAATCGTGCGCTCTACAACAGCGATCCATAATATTTTCTGTGCCAAGATCACTGTATGTCTCTGCTATGTCACCAGTACCACACCATTTTGTTCCTATTGTAATGAGATCGGTTGAAATCAGTTTGTGAAATGGTAACAAACAACCCCAAAAGAATAAATCATTACCTGGTATGATCCCACTAAATATCGACAGAGGACTTTTCTGAAATAAATTTGTTGCAGTATTTGCCGGTTGAGAGGATTTGGGAAGTTCCTCGCCTTTACCTTTCCTATTCTTCGATATAATATTATCAACTTGTTCACATTGATTCATCAGCTTGAGCATTTCCTTGAAATTTATTTCCAAAGGTTTATTAAGTTTGGATAAGTTTTCGAGGAGGGTTTGTCCTTCATTGTCGTTGCTGGAAAGGATTAACAAAAAATAAAAAACAAATAAGAACAGGTTGGTATTGATCGATGCTGATAAAGTTTAGCAAAAAAAAAAAAATTCAATCAACTGTTATTTAAATAAACAATTATTCAATTCATTAACATGATGCTGCGCCATCTCCAGCAGAGATGAACGGCAGTTTAGGACTTTTAAAGAGTTAGTAGACACCCATTCCCGATATTTTGATAGCTGCTTGACTATCCGAGAAGATGTGGATGTATATGGTTGATAAAACACGTTTCCTATCAACCAAGTTCCACCTGGATCACGCTACAATGATTAGGAAAATAGAAGGAGAGACTTAGTTTTAGCCACAGAACTTATGGAGCCTGCGTGAAGTACGATGTAAGAATTTTGCTCGGGGACCTCAAAGCTCAAAATGGAAAGGAAGACACCTTCGGCGGATTAGTTGGTAATCACAGCCTCCACGAAGAGACAAATCATGACGGCCTCCGATTAATAGAATTTTCAGAAGCTTGAAATAATTGATATGTGATAAGTGGCCCTAGGTTTTCAAAACCACAAAACAACCTGGTGCTCTAAAAATGGTCGATACGCCAACCAAATCGACCATGTGCTAATTGAAGAAACACAGGCCTCATCTGCGCACTTTCAAGGGACAAACGTCAACTCTGACCATTTCCTTATTGCGGCAAGAGCTCGACTGTCAAATGAAATGAAGCAACGAGCTGCCCCAAAGACGAAATTCGATATTGGTTGCCTAAGCATACCAGAAGTCGCCAGGGCCCAGAATACGTAACACAATTCGATTGAACGACCGTCGCGTCGTTCCGACTGTTACTCTCTCTATATTTCCCTGTAAATGTTAATAGAGACAGCTACAGTCAAAACGACGATCGTTCAATCGAATCGTGTTACGTGATCTGGGCCCAGGCCTTCAGTGAGCATCTCCACTGTGCACTGTCTGCCACAGACGCCAACAACCAGTAGTCCTAGTGTCGTGATACCATCAAAGAGGTAATCCCATGTCCTGCTAGAACTATCGAGGCATATCACTGATAAATATCACATACAAAATCCTAACCAATGTACAGTGAAAGCGTCCTAAGCCGTTGTCCAGGGCTACAATCGGCAAGTATTAGTGTAGCTTCCAGCCGAGCAGATCGACCATAAACCAAATATTCACTCTCAGGCAAATCCTGGAAAAGACCAACGAATTTCAAGTCAAGATTCACCTTTAATTCATCGACTTCACAGCCTAAAATGATAGTTTCATCGTCAGGAGCTCTAATGGCGATGGCTGAACTTGAGATCCTGGAAAAACTGATCCAGTTGTTTCCCGTGAAATTGGAAAATATGCGATACAATGTGCAACTAGGGCAAAGCTCCTTCGAACTACATATTCCAAACATGCACAGGGTTTTGGCAAGGAGATGCGCTATCATGTGATTTCTGCAATTTCGTTTTGGCAAATAGTGCGCAGGGCAGGCGTTAACACTAAAGGCACTATTTTCAACAGATCTGTTCAACTTCTAGGTTATGCCAATGATATTGACATCATCAGCCGCTCCTAACAGGCCGTTATAGAGGCTTTCACGGCAATTGAAGAAACATCACTGTTGAAAGTAACAACTTCGAAGTAGTTAAGGAATTCATCTGTCTCGGAGTGAACATTAATCCCACGAACAGCATTTTAGTGGAGAACTGACGAAGAATTGGAGTGACAGATATGTTCAAAACTCCTTAGATGAAAGACGAAGTACACGCTTTATTAAACCCTTATTCTGCCAGTCCTGCTTTATGGCACCGAGTGTTTGGCGATAAGCAGAAGGGGAAAACTGATACTGGGCTCTTTCGAAAGACAAATTCTGCAATTGATACTTGGTCCTGTATTTGAGAAGGGATGATACAACCTCGAACTCTATGTGCTGAATCAAGATGTGAATAGTTCAGTTTCAAGTTACAACTCGATACGGGCTTACATAGGAGTTGAAGCAATCTGCAACTCTTTTTTTTTTTCAATTAATATGAAATGAAAAATATAAAGAACGACACAGCAATTCCAGCTTCAGCTCCAGTTCCAGTTGCAGCAGTCTATTGTGTTCAGCCAGTAAGTACCCGTCTTTGGACGGTTTCTAGTGCTTTCCTTGTAGTGAGTAATTCGGTTCATTTGTTCCATGCAACCGCACCATAGGTAATGATGGAAGGTATATATCCACCTAAGGATAGTTGGTTTGTAGCCTTTCCATGATTTTCCGAAGGTAAGTTCTATGTGATTATTCCATTGGAGTTTAGTGTCTAGTGTTATCCCCAGGACTACTTCTTTTCTTAATAGATTCTTCTTATAGTCCGGTCAGAAAACCGAGCCCCGTACGTTTTTTTGGCAGGGGATTTTTTGTATGACTGGTGCTTCAACTTAACATCTACCTTAACCTTTAAGACATCAACCGCTTTTTTTTTCAAGCCACGTTTGGAGTCTGGAGACGTTTTTGCATTTTTTTTCAAGTTTAAAATATTAAAAAATACAAGCGGAAATTCCACTCTTTAATATCAAAAAAAAGTATGTTCTCTAAAAATGGCAAAACTGAAATATTAACCAAAGGTGCTTCTACTCAAATTTTACGATATCAATCGTCATTTTTTCAATATGCGTTTGGCTTCTGGAGGCCTTTCTACAACTTTTTTCATGTTCAAAATATTAAAAATCAACAAAAAAGTGGAAGTCCCATCCTTTGATATAAAAAGTATGTTCCCGAAAAGTTGACCGTTTTGACCTTGATTTTTTTTTTTAATTCATTAAATATTCATAAAAAAAAATCTATGGCTGACCAATTACTGAAAATAGCTGACCTTTTACAACCGTGAAGAAGCCTTTCAAATAGCATACTTTTTTTTAAATGACCCAAATGATGACCCTGAACTTTGAAGACGATTTGAGTATCATATTTTGGACTGTCATCAGTTGCGTAAAAATGGTTCGATTTCAAAAAATGAAACGGCAATCGATTTGTCATGACAAAATCTTGATACGCCTGTTTTTATTTTCTTTCTATTTACCGTAGTAAAAAAGTTATGATGAAAAAAGTAAGAAGTGCCGAGGAAAAACATATTGAAAATTTTTGGACTGTCACCAGCACCGTAAAATTGCATCGATTTTAAAAATTGAAACGGCAATCACCTTGTCATGACAAAATCTCGATACGCCATTTTTTATTTTATTTTTATTTACCGTAGTAAGAAAGATATGATGAAAAAAGTAAGAAGTGCCAAGGAAAAACACGTTGAAAATTTTTGGACTGTCACCAGCACCGTAAAAATGCATCGATTTCAAAAATTGAAACGGCAATCACCTTGTCATGACAAAATCTCGATACGCCATTTTTTATTTTTTTTATTACCGTAATAAAAAAGTTATGATGAAAAAAGTAAGAAGTAACGAGGAAAAACACATTACAAATTTTTGGATTGTCACCAGCACCGTAAAAATGCATCGATTTCAAAAATTGAAACGGCAATCACTTTGTCATGACAAAATCTCGATACACCATTTTTTATTTTATTTTTATTTACCGTAGTAAAAAAGTTATGATGACTTTGTATCTCTTATGATATAGACTTTTTTTACAAGGCTATTATAAAATGAAGTTTAAACTTACTGATGTGAGCAATGCAATAATACATTGTATCACTGATATTCATGAGCTCGATAAAGGTCGATAAATTTTTGAAATCGATGCATTTTTAAGGCGCTGGTGACAATCCAAAAATTTTTAATGTGTTTTTCCTCGTTACTTCTTACATTTTTCATCATAACTTTTTTATTACGGTAATTAAAAAAAATGGCGTATCGAGATTTTGTCATGACAAAGTGATTGCCGTTTCAATTTTTGAAATCGATGCATTTTTACGGTGCTGGTGACAATCCAAAAATTTTGAATGTGTTTTTCGACGTTACTTCTTACTTTTTTCATCATAACTTTTTTATTACGGTAAATAAAAAAAAAAATAAAAAATGGTGTATCGAGATTTTGTCATGACAAAGTGATTGCCGTTTCAATTTTTGAAATCGATGCATTTTTACGGTGCTGGTGACTGTCCAAAAATTTTCAACGTGTTTTTCCTCGGCACTTCTTTCTTTTTTCATCATAACTTTTTTACTCCGGTAAATAAAATAAAATAAAAAAATGGCGTATCGAGATTTTGTCATGACAAGGTGATTGCCGTTTCAATTTTTGAAATCGATGCATTTTTACGGTGCTGGTGACAATCCAAAAATTTTTAATGTGTTTTTCCTCGTTACTTCTTACTTTTTTCATCATAACTTTTTAATTACGGTAATTAAAAAAAATAAAAATGGCGTATCGAGATTTTGTCATGACAAAGTGATTGCCGTTTCAATTTTTGAAATCGATGCATTTTTACGGTGCTGGTGACAGTCCAAAAATTTTCAACGTGTTTTTCCTCGGCACTTCATACTTTTTTCATCATAACTTTTTTATTACGGTAAATAAAATAAAATAAAAAATGGCGTATCGAGATTTTGTCATGACAAGGTGATTGCCGTTTCAATTTTTGAAATCGATGCATTTTTACGGTGCTGGTGACAGTCCAAAAATTTTTAATGTGTTTTTCGAGATTTTGTCATGACAAAGTGATTGCCGTTTCAATTTTTGAAATCGATGCATTTTTACGGTGCTGGTGACAGTCCAAAAATTTTCAACGTGTTTTACCTCGGCACTTCTTACTTTTTTCATCATAACTTTTTTACTACAGTAAATAAAAATAAAATAAAAAATGGCGTATCGAGATTTTGTCATGACAAGGTGATTGCCGTTTCAATTTTTGAAATCGATGCATTTTACGGTGCTGGTGACAATCCAAAAATTTTTAATGTGTTTTTCCTCGTTACTTCTTACTTTTTTCATCATAACTTTTTTATTACGGTAATTAAAAAAAAAATAAAAAATGGCGTATCGATATTTTGTCATGACAAAGTGATTGCCGTTTCAATTTTTGAAATCGATGCATTTTTACGGTGCTGGTGACAGTCCAAAAATTTTCAACGTGTTTTTCCTCGGCACTTCTTACTTTTTTCATCATAACTTTTTTACTACAGTAAATAAAAATAAAATAAAAAATGGTGTATCGAGATTTTGTCATGACAAGGTGATTGCCGTTTCAATTTTTGAAATCGATGCATTTTTACGGTGCTGGTGACAGTCCAAAAATTTTTAATGTGTTTTTCCTCGTTACTTCTTACTTTTTTCATCATAACTTTTTTATTACGGTAATTAAAAAAAAATAAAAAATGGCGTATCGAGATTTTGTCATGATAAAGTGATTGCCGTTTCAATTTTTAAAATCGATGCATTTTTACGGTGCTGGTGACAGTCCAAAAATTTTCAACGTGTTTTTCCTCGGCACTTCTTACTTTTTTCATCATAACTTTTTTACTACGGTAAATAGAAAGAAAATAAAAACAGGCGTATCAAGATTTTGTCATGACAAATCGATTGCCGTTTCATTTTTTGAAATCGAACCATTTTTACGCAACTGATGACAGTCCAAAATATGATACTCAAATCGTCTGCAAAGTTCAGGGTCATCCCAAATGAGGTGCCAAAAGTTTTTTTGTGACCTTGAAACAAACGAAAATCGCGCTAGACCTTGAGCGACCTTGAGAAAGTTAAATCCTTTATTACAAGTTATCTAGGGCTGATCAATTTCTGGGACCAGTTGACCTTTTCTGACCAATTAGATGGCATTTTTTTATCAAGTTTCCCTCATATGAGGTGTCAAAGGTCCAGAGCCGTAATTTACGACCATTTTTTAATTTACCATTCACCGCAGATTGGGTGCCATTTCTGGAAATGGCGTCTAAGCAATAGGATTACGAAAATGATTCCCAAGCTAAATTACATTTTATCGTTATAAAAATAAGGTCCCTTACGAAAAAGTGCAGGGATCGGGTTTCGTGACTGGTCAACAGAGAGGCTTTCTTCAAACTTCTTCAAACTTCTCCAAGGTTAAAATGACGGTTTCATTAGTGAAATCGATACAGCTTATACCTGGAGAAGTTAGGTCTTCTAGCAGTTCATCAACTATAAGACAGCAACGATGATATAGTACCCCTCCATGTGGTCCTGTAGACGACCTCTTGTTATAAAGATTTGTTCTAAAGCTTTTTGTAAGGCATTAGTGAGTACAAATCGAGCGGTTTCTGTAGACCTACCCGCCCTCTGAAAGCATGTTGGTGTACACTGAGAGGCTTCTACCAATACTTCCTATTTTTTGTCGACTATTTTTTCCAGAATAGAGGTTGTTAAGTTTGTTTGCCCTAACTTTTCTTGCCCATGAACAGCTCATGACTCATGAGTGAGCATTTCCGTACCTTGCTTATGCTAAACACCAAAAAAAAAAAAATATTTTAAGTTAGTTTTTGTTTGGAGTTTAAACAATTACTTGACGCACCTCCACTATGCTCTAGATTGAGAATCTCAGGCTAAATGCGCAACCATTTACATAACTTTAGGTTTTAACTTCTTATTATTTGTTTGGTCTTGCATACATTCCCTTGACATATCGCAGTATCAAATATTAAGACACGCACTTCAGACAGTAAATTATCATCTGACTATATAATCAACAATAATTAAAAACCAATTTTGCATCTTAAGTTGAGTTGTATATACCTACATAAGCCCTAAAAATATGTTCACTGGTACAACATTCAAAAGATCATGCTAACAGGCTGTGTGTTGAGCAATCAACTTAACCCACTTGCAATTTTGTTCATCATATATAGGTAGTTATCTCTTAATTGCAGCAATCAAGCAGGCTTGCTAAAAAAAAGCCGTTTAAGGGTTCATTTCTCAAAGTCCAATGCGAATGAATAATATCGATGTCATTTAGGTAAATGTAGTCATAAATGGTCAAAGAACGTCTCTAATTGTATGAAATCAACTTTTTTTCTTGTATCTACTTTTGTAAGAAAATTCCTAAGATTAATATACGAGTAAAACTTCAAATTAAATACATACTTAGCTCCTCTGAAGTAGTTTTTGATCGAAAAACTACTTACACGCAACGTTCTGGGATTTTCGCAATCCGGTATCAGAGAGACATGCAAAAAGGTGTTTAACGAACGATAATGTCAATGAAATTGAAAGCGTGATTTAAATGTAAGTTTCTATAGTATTTAAGTATAGGCTGACCATGGGTCAATGACATTACTTGTACCTAAAAAAATTTTAATACATGTGTGTTTTGCTATAGAGTTATGATATAGGCAAGAAATTAACCCACCTGAAAAAAACATTCAGTATTTTTGACAGGGCCCTAGAAAGTTTTACATTATACTTACAATGCACAAGGGCCTTGCAAGGGTAACTATTGAACTTCTCAAAGGTCTCGCCAGTTATGTAACCTTTTGCCTCGAGGCACAAACAGAGAAAAGATGCTTTATCTGGGATCGGCTGCTTAATAGTGTAATATATGTATATTTACTATTAGGCTACTAATAAACAATAAAGTGTTGTGAAATTTTGAAAATTAAATAGTAACAAAGTTTCGAAAAACTAAGTCTAGAAAGGTAAAATTTCGAAGCATAAAGTTTCGTAAGTTGAAAGTTTCGACAAGATAAAGGTTCGAAGGACAAAGTTTCGAAAGTTGCGAAGTTACGAAAGGAGAGAGTTTAAAAAAGTCAAAATTTTACAAGATATCCAAAGCACCAAAGGGTAAAATATCGAGAAAAAAAAAGTTCCGAAATCGTCGGAACTTCGTAGGTCTTTGAGAAATTTCAACAAAATTGACACAGGTTTTAGGCTAATGCAAAATTAAGTAAGAAGAAAATATTTTCAATAAGGGTTTCAAAAATATGTCAACATATTGTAAAGCTCAAAGAAAATGGTTTGGTGAACACTCGCTATGACGTCACACAAAACAAAATATGGCGACCCTTCATCTCATATACAACATACCTTGTATTTTTATACCATGATGGCTTTTCAGCCAAACTGAATCTGTTAGTTTATAAATGATTCACTTAGTAGGTTCCTGAAAAGCCTGACGACGGATGCTTCTACCGAATACTCTTTATGGAAAGCAGCTAACCGCCTAAAACGACCCCACACACAAAGCCCGCCTGTTGAATGTGAAATTCCTTTTGTCATGCTCAAAGAAGTAAGACGCTGTTTGGATTGGGAAGGCTTATGCTATGTTTCCACTAAAGGTTTATCTCAGATTAGATTTAATAAATCTTTTTGGTGTTTCCACCGCACAAAAAGGTTTAAAAAAGATTAAGTTTGACAGCACCTTCAAAAATTCAAATGGTGTTTCAATTTTTCTTGTGAAGCGCAAGTGAGATAGAATGTTTGATTCGTGTTAAACAATGAATCGAGTCTCGAATGAATCGTTCAGAACTATTTAAGAATAAGTTAGTTCGATTTGTAAAACTATTTGTCCTAGGAAGATTTAACCGCAGCGGTTTCTGGACAAGAGAAGTGGAGGGTCAGGGATGTCATGAGGCATGAAGAAAACATAAAACATAATCATCTGACTCTTGAGTCTCATCTGTTGTTGTTTCAATGCGCAAAATATTGAAGTTGTTGTTTCTATGTGCTTTGAAGCACCTCAAATTTTCTAATGTAGACACGATGATACTCACGAGTCCGGACTCAATTTTCCCAATCTAAACAGGCTCTAAGAAACATGATTGTGTCAACATAAGTTGTCTAGCAAAAAATCTTAATGCTCAGGTTTTAGAAATGATTTCAATAGCCTTCTAGAATCTACAATTTATAATAAACGCTTGCCTTAAACTTAGATAATGTACCACATCATTAGAGGAAAATTGCAGAAGTCATTGTTGAACCTAAACGAGGTTAGCCACCAACAGAAATAAAATCTTACAGACCAATATCAATTATACCCATCATGGCAAAAGTTTTCGAAGAACTGCTCTTGAAAAGGCTCAGCAAAATAATAGAAGAAAAAAGACTAATTCCAAGCCATCAGTTTGGATTCAGAAATAAACATTCCACCAAAGACCAAGTGCATCGAATTAGAGATATTGTGTAAAATGCACTTGAAGAAAAGAAATTATGCTCGGCTATATTCTTAGATATTGCTCAAGCCTTTGACAAGGCTTGGCACCTGGGATTTGAGTACAAGCAGCATAGGGACCTTCACAGGCGGTACTATGAAATCCTACTAAAGAACTAAAGACAATTTAAGCGGGTGTACCACAAGGAAGTGTCCTAGAACCAGCCCTGCATCTGTTATATAGAAGGGATATTTCAGTGGACATCAGGGCTATGATGGCCAGCTTTGCGGATGATACTGCAATATTGGTGACAGATAAATGCGTTACGAAGGCTACACAAAACTTGCAGAATGCAGTCGGTAAGATAAGTGATTGGACGCAAAAACTGCGTATGAAATTAAGCCTAACAAAATCGACGCATATAAACCTTACAAACAAAAACATAAACAATGTTCCAGTTTTTATAATCAGTACAGCAATGCCTTACACCAATACTGCTAAATACCTTGGAATGACTTTGAATGCAAAGCTTAAATAAAAAGAGCACATAAAAAGAAAAGAACTAAACTTGAAGTAAACTGTAAAGAACTCTGACCTATCTATCCAGAACAAACTATTGTTCTATAAGCAAGTACTGAAAGCCGTTGGACATAATGGCATCCAACTATGGGGCTGTTAGGTAGAAGTGGCTGTCAATACTGAGTACTGACACACTTAGATCAAAATTGGTCCCTTGTGACTATGGGGCTGTACAAATAAAACAAATGCTGAACCCATTCAATAATTCCAAAAAACAAAGTCTTTCGTGGAATAATTAATGCCCTTGCCCCTAGGTATATAATATCGTAGCTTTCAAGATGAAATGGTTATAGAACTGGTTAAAAACACGCTGCATCACACAATCAGCGAATGCAAAGTCAAACCATTTCCGAAATGGAGACTGTCTTCAATGTACGAAACAATGTTCGGAGATTAGGAAAAACCAAGCCTCATGATCATGAGCTATGTGATTTATATATTAGGAAAGAAAAATCATTTGTCGACTTTTCAAAGATTGGTCCTGATTCACCGTTGGTTTTAGTGTGGTAAGAGTCCCATCTCACACTACTTGGTACCGATTCTTACCAAGTGTCTTTTGAAGATTTCCATGGGATAAAAAGAGAAGAATCATATTGCAATTTCGCTGTTGCTTAAGCGACTTCAATGAAACCACTCCGAAACGAAGTTAGCAAAAACAAAAAAAAAAAACGAATGCCAGTTTTGAATTTTGTTAGCTTCATAAGACTTGAAAAAAAAGTGGCGGAGACATTTTTTTCATTAGAAAAAGTTTGGGATTTCCATTTTGTTGGCAATTTTTAATATTTTGAACACAAAAAATTATAAATTTCTATAAAAGTGGAAATCCCAAGCTTTGGCTAAAAAAGTATGTTCCCGAAAAGTGACAACACTGACATTTTAACGTTAGGTACTTTTACTCAATAGCTATATCTTTTAAGATCTCAAATGTTATTTACCCAATACGCATTTGGTATCTGGAGGCGTTTCCACAACTTTTTTCATGTTAAAAATCTTAAAAATTACAAAAAAAGGGGAAATCTTATCTTTAGACATCAAACAAAACCGAAGGTGCGCCTACTCAACACCTATTTTTTAAGATATCAATTGTTATTTTCCAATACGCATTTGATATCTGGAGGCGTTCCCGTAACTTTTGGAGATGCGTCTATACTGAACACCTATACATATATACATATTTTAAAACTTGAATCGTTATTTTGATGATGGAAATTTTCCAAGTGATTTACTATTTTTTTTTTTTTTTACTGTACCATTTTCCATTTGCATCTCAATATGCAAATAATTGAGTTGTTGTTGTTGCCATGTGTTTTGAGGCGCAGATTTAAACAGCATTTTAAAATGGGGTATTAATAATCGTGTGAAGCTGTCTTCAGTCGTTAAAAAGGAATATACAGTGGCGTAGCGTAGGGCGGGGGGGGAAGGGCGGTCCGCCCCTGGCGGCACTTTATGTGGGGCGGCAAACTTTGCCACACTATATACGGAACGGAGAAATTTAAAAACTTATAGGTATTAACTGTTAAATTTTGCCGCCCTCAGCAAATGTTTTCATGCGAATTACTGATTTTACAAACCAGGTGGGAGTCCACGTGAGCAGAAAGGCTACGCGTTGAGTTTCAATGACAGAATTCACGACTCCAGGACCAGTAAACTTTCTTATTTGGATAATTTTATATGTAATCATACCATTCCAAATATAATAAAATCCACAACTTGGACGCACGTGAAATGTTAGTTGGGCTACGTACGGTTTTAAAAATTGTAAATAAAAACAATTTATGAGAGAAAAATGTTTATTTTTCTTCGATTGAAGTGACAAAAAAAAAGTGTTAAAAAAATTATCGGATACTGTATCTCCATTCAAACACCCAAAATGTCATCCCCTTGACGTGTCCCCAGGCCTACTTACCACACTGCAATGACTTTTAGCAACGAAACTAAAAACCATATAAAAAATCGTATGATGCAGTCTTTTTGATAATATATGCACACTAGGGTGGTCCTTATTTTAAAATTTTTGAGCACCCGTTTTTTTGTTCATTGACATCTTAAAACACTACCCTATTTTTTTTTATTTTTTTTAAATCACGTTAACACGTGCCGCATTGAGCTTAAAGTTGATGCCCCTGTGAGAGTTAGGGATTATATAAATACTGTTTTAGCTCCAAAAATAACGGTACTTGCTACACAACCCTTATGAAAAGCCTTATCTATCTTAAAAAAAGCTCAAAAGATTTCGATAATAATTTTAAAAATGTTTGTATAGTTACTCGGATATTTTTAAAAATTCTTAATTTCCAAACAAATTGAACTTTTTGAGCAAGAACGTGTGACCCAGTCGGGCCTTTTATTTTTTTATTTTGAAGCAAGAGTAGGTAGCAGATTTGAAAGTGCACTTTATTAATTCTGCAAATCAAATTTTCTATTAGCACCCGGTTTTGGTCGATTTTATGAAAATTCAAATTTTCAAACTCATTGCGGCACGTGTTAATACAATCCGATTAGCATGAAATTTTTTTGGTACACGTTTTAAATGTAGAAGAACAGAAAAAAATGGTGCTCAGTAAAAACAAACAATTTTTTTTTCCTCCATACAAATAAGGACCACTCTAATGCACACTCACTAGAAAATGGTTCGTTTATTTTTACATGCTTAACTTTGGTAAATAGGAGCTATTGAGTAAGTGGCCCCCATAAAATGATCATTTCTATCTCAACAACGGAAATTTAAAAAAATATATGTACATATATAAACTCAAAATAGAAAACTTATGTTTTTTTACAAGATTATTCCTTATAAAAATTGAAGTAAGAGTTTGAAAAAAACTTGGTTGTCTTTTGTATTTAAATTTAAGGCAACAACTTTATTTTCGTCCAGCGAATTTGTCATTCCTCTAACGCATCTCTTTTACTAAGCAGTGTGGTATAAAAATTAAACAAGTTTACTCGTCTGTGTCTTTTATTAGGACCAACATGATAAATAATACAAAACAAACAAAATTTTCTAACATCTTCGATTTAATTCTAATAAAACACACTTCGGAGTCATTCCCCTAATATCATTTCTTGTGCCATTCCCCTGACTTTCAAGTTTTTATTATAATAATTGATTGCGTTTTTGTAGGTACCTTCTTCTAAAAGGATCAATAATATTGCATTTAAACATATTTTCAGTATTTTTCAATTTTTTCACATTTTCTCGTTCAAAATATCATAAAATAAAATAATTATTACTAAAAAATGTCCAGTCACGCAAAAACCCAAAGCTAGAGTATAACTCTCATATCTAATCAGGTGTTTCCAAAACATCACTGCACTTACTAAATAGAATCCAAAATAGAGCTTTAAAACTTATAGGTGACAGATAAATTCCAGCAACATTTGTTTCGTTGGAACACCGTCGAAATGTTTCTTTCTTATCACTGTCTCATCGCTACTTTTTCAAACGTTGCTTTGTTGCAATAGCAAAAAGCGCAGGGAGTTTGGCTTCCTGAACGAACTACAGATTGGGCGCCATGTTTCAAATGGCATCCAGTCAACAGGATTACAAAAATGATTCCCAATCTAAACTTCATCCTTAGTGTGTAAGGAATGATTCCAATCATAAAAAGGTTCCCGCCAAAAAATGCCCGGGAGTGGGTTTCCTAACCGGAATAATTATATTCATAAATTTAGTCATAATCTTTGTATATAAAATCTATAGTACTATCATCAGCCAATTTTTTTTATTTTCATAAGCCTTCACCAGGCGGCGCTAATATGGAAATGTATTTGATATTTGAGAGTTGAAATAGAAGAAAAATGTAAAAGGAACATGAAAAAGACGTAAGAGAGGGTTATATTACATTGATTCTCGCAACAATAAAGGGAGCAAGGGAGACAAATGAATCAGTTGCTTGTGCCATACTAACGACAAGAATAAATGAAAGGAAATAAAAATCAAACAAATTGCTTTCTATTACTCGATTGTGTTTGTATGTGAGCTTGAGGTATAAGTTATATGTTTGTTTATAGATTTATACGTACATACATAATGTAGGTAGGCATATAGATTATATTTTCGTTTATTATTTAAATTTTGTTTTTCAAATCTTGGGTATTTGACTTGAAATTTTTAATCTGTGTAGCAATGTTGCAACTTTTCACCACATCTATGAAGGAATTATTTAAGGACATGTTGCGATATTTTAATTTTTTGTATTTACCTTATGTAGGTAGTAGGAGTTTTATCACTTTTTCCAAATTTTATTATAACATTATGATAACAGTCTTACGATAACGATCCATGGAATTTAAACCATCATCGCGTAAAATAAAGAGTATATTAGGGTTTTGTTAGGAAAAAATGCATTAGGTAGTTTTATTTTGAATAGTTTTGTTTTGATCTATTGCTATTGAATAAAACTTTTTTTTTAACTATTGGGATGCAATTTTTATTTATGTATTTGTTTGTTTAAATTTCATGTAACTCCAGAAATAATTTGTGTTTAATCACTTATGACACTCACTATTGGTTAAAAGAAGACAAGAAAAAAAATCCTACGGAAGGGGGTTTTATTTCCTCCGCTTGGACAGAAGGGGCAGTCTTATAAAAAAAAAAAATGTTAGGTACCTAGGTACTTAGAATGGAAAAAGTATACCTATTAACAAACAACCACTTACAGTATTGTTTTGTAGCTTTTTGGAAAACCAGAAGTCTCATGGTTTATTTTTAAATAAAGTTCTTTTCGTAAACAGCTTCGACAAAAATTGTGAAAAAGTTGTTTTTTAATATATGTACATTATGTATGTTTTTCCATTTTAAGTATATTTTTATAAAATTGTCGCCTGCCCAAGCCGGTTAAATATACTTTTTTCTTGTTTACTTTTAACCTAAGTACATGCCCTTGGTAGATTTTACGCGAATCACCTAGTATGCTGTATGCACAAAAAATATGCCATTAAATTAACCCCTACAGCGACTAAAGGGATGATAGTAAAAATCTGAAAAAAATAGGGAATATTTTTTTTTCTTTTAGAATCGGTTTAGGCCCATACAACCTGATCTTTTTCTTACGACCACCCTAATGCACCTACATACCTACATATCTTCCTAGCTAGCAACATTTCAAGAGGCTTAGAATTTTTGAAATTGTGTGCATAAAAACTAGATGAAATACATAAAAGAACAATGTTCGAAAGCATGAAATTGATTTAAGAAAAACGAATGTCATCTATGTATGTACATAAATACGAAAATATTAATTTTATACCAACAAAAAACTTGAAATCATTGGAGCTATTTATTAGAAAAATTTAAATACAAATTTGGTTTTCTGGTTTTGAAATTCAACACTTTTGTGAGACAAATATTGTAGAAAGATATAAGTACTATTACCATTTTATTATTTTTTTTTTGACCCTTCACCGTTAGTTTAAAAAAGTACTAAACAACTACTTTTTATGGTCTTTTCGTAAATCTTTTGTTTCCTTGCAAATACTGATTGCATGGCTTGCGTTGGTATGCATAATTTTAGACTTTTAAATCATCAATATTCCTGTAAATATTCAAATAGATTCATGGAACCGTTTTTCCACACCAAATTTTCAAAGTCTTACAAACCAGTTAAAGGAACAAATTGTGTTGTTCCTAAACAATGCGTAGTCGTTATCAAAATGACAAGAAATTCATCAACCCGTTTTTGGAATATTGAATTTTCAAAAAATAAATTTAATATTTTTTTTTTAATCCAAAAAAAGAAATTTTTTGCATTCAAAAAGCTTTTCCTCAAAGGTTGTATGGCAATTACCTTTATTTTTAGAGCCAACAAAAAATTTAATTTCCCCTCTGGAGAGTTACAAGAAAACCTTAAGTTCAAAATTTGAAGCAAATCGCATCATTTGTTTAGGCTGTAGATCCAGATACAAACAGACAGACAGACAGAAATACAGACAGACAGATAGAGAGACAGACAGACAGACAGACAGACAGACAGACAGATAGACAGACAGACAGACAGACTGACTGACTGACTGACTGACTTACAGACAGACAGACAGACAGGCAGACAGAATTGTGCCACACTTTTTTTTCGTGTTCTCTATCATCGTAATGTCATGTTTGATTTTTGTCTCAAAATTTTCGTTTGCACGAATCCTAAACTTGCCCTATAGTATCTATATCGCAAGTTAAAAAGAGGCTGGGTTTGACCCACACTGGTAGTTTCCCATTGGTGCCCTCAAAAGCTAGAGGCCCAATGTAATTTTTTGTATTAATTTTTATTTTCTGGTGTTCAATATGCAATCAAGTGAATACCAAAGATTGGTTTGCTTTTGAGATATAGGAGACAAGAACATTGTTGAATAATATGTTTTAAGCTTTTTCTTTAAAAAAAAAAACTATTTGTAGACCAGAAAAAAGAACTCAAATCGTATGGGGAGCCTTAAATTATTAAAATTGGTATCGACGCAGAATTCCAGAATTGCACCTTATGGCATATCCAAAGTCCCTCAAAATCCGAAATATTACCGAAAACCCTTTTAAAATAATGGGATGTCAGTGGAACTTTGAATAAATGTTTAATTAGTCAATAGAACCAAGAGTCCAGAGTCCCTAAAAATATCTATAACCATCTAGTCTTCAGTATTCGATTAAAAACTAATTAAAGCAAAAAAATAGTAAAAAAAAAACTAGTATTTAGTCTCAAAATTTGGAATAAAGACAGTATAAGCTTGTTTTTTGTCATTTTTTGATCTGAAATTTTTCATGGAAATCACTTAATTTAAAATCAAGATGATAGAACAGACTTTTAGCTTTAAAAAAATGTGTAATTCTTAATTGTAAGTATTACCATTATTTCTAAATATTTTTTTTCATCTTAAGTGTTTTTTTTAGAAAATTGCACCTCCCGTCCAAATGGGGTGAGATAGACCCCCCTCTTTCATAGTAAAAAATGCTTGTAAATAACTGTTCTATACAAATCTGTCAATAAACTTTGTCGCCCGAGTTATCGTAATCTCCCCTTATAGGTATTGTTTAATTATCGATAGATGTTTCAAATTTCACTGATTGTTCAGGGCTGCTATTTTGCACTCCTTTTTCATTCCAACTGTGTCAAACAGGAAAAGTGCTGCAAAAGCAATGCTAAGAACATCCAAACGAAAACAGACCTAAAGCAACCAACCACCCCAAACAAAATTGGTTTTTTTACCTACCCCAGCACAAAAATATTCCGATCGTACGCTGAGCGGCGGCAGCAGCAGCCGAGCATGAGCAACAGCAGCTGTCAACGACAACCACCTACGTGCTTACCATATTCCAACAACAACCAATAAAAATAACAAAAAACGAAAGTAAACAAAACAACCCAAAAATATACACACTAAATGACAACGAAAATTATACCTAACAGCAGCAACATCCCCCCACCAAAGCATTTTTACGACTGAAATGTGAAATCTGATAAAAACAAAACACGAAAGAAAACACAAAAGTAAAATAAACAAATAAAAAGAATTAAAGTAACCATGCTTACAAATACAATCTTACAATTTAACTTGCAACTTGCAAGCGTATATTTTGTTGTTTGTTTCCAAATACATATTTTTTCTTTCCCAACGATAGAAAGAAAAACAATCATACTTTCATTTCAGCTCACATCAGAGCCAAATACGCATACGCACCCAACTCTCAACCTATTATTCATTGACAAAACCAATACCTTTGAAAAAAACTAAATTGCTTGATTTCTTGCCTCCCTCCAACTCTTATAAAAAAAGTATACAGCTCTCTCAATATTTTATTATTAAACTCTATAGCTGTACACACTTAGTTAGGCTCAGCACCAGTAATTTCATAAGCCGTCACTTGGTTCGTGCCAGTCGTTCGTCACCCATGATAGTACTATAGATTCTATATACAATGTCATAATAATAAAATTCGCAATATCTCCTATCCTATGTGATTTTTATATTTGTCGGTAGACATCGATTCAAAATTGCATGAGTGTCAAGTTAGCAAAGCAACTTTAACGAATCGAAAAATGGTTAGTTGGATAATTTGCCGTTAGTTATTCGTTAATTAGTTGTGACAATTTCGAATTTGTCGTTCAATGGTTTCTATGTTTTTTTTTCGGTGCTTTGCTAACTTGATATCAAGTTAGCATAACACCCTGTCGAAAATCAGTAAAAACTACTTATACCTGATGGTTAATGACTTAATAATTTGCCGTTAATTAGTCGTTAATTAGTTGTGACAAATTCAATTTGATCGTGCAATGTTTTCTATGTTTTTTGGGATCACGGATCGAAAAATAGATAGGTGCATAGTTTACCGTTAATTAGTTGTGAAAATTTTGAATTTGTCGTTCTATGTTTTCTATGTTTTTTGCTTTGAAAAGTGGTAAAAACTTCTAAAATTGAATAACTTAGTGCTTAATAATTTGCGTTAACTAGTTATGAAAAAGTCAATTCTGTCATGCGATGCTTTCTATGTGTTTTTGGCTTATTTGTTTTCTATGAGTGTCAAGTTAGCAAAGCAACTTTGAGGAATCAAAAAATGGGTAGGTGGATAATTTGGCTTTAATTAGTCCTTAATTACTTGTGACAATCTCGAATTTGTCGTTCAATGTTTTCTATGTTTCATTGGGTGCTTTGCTAACTTGACACTACTCGAAATGCGTGAAAAACTTCTTATACTTAATGTTTTATGGCTTAATAATTTGCCATTAATTAGTCATTCATTAGTTGTGAAAAATTAAATTCAATCGTGCAGTGTTTTCTATGTTTTTTTTTATTCTTCATTAGCTTTATATAAAGCTACCAAAGCATCACCTTAAAAAGGGATTAAAACTGCTAATACCGAACTGTTTATGGCTTAATAGTTTGCCACTAATTAGTCTTTAATAAGTTGTGACAATTTTGAGTTTTTCGTGCAATGTTTTCTATGTTTTTTGTGTTCTTTGGTAGCTTGACATCAAGTTAGCAAAGTACTACCAGAAATGGGGTAAAAACTGTTTACACCAGATGGTTTATGGCGTAATAGTTTGCCAGTAAGTAGCCATTAATTATTTGTGATAATTTTGAATTTGTCGTTCTATGTTTTCTATGTTTTTTTTCGAAAAGTGGTAAAAACTTCCAAAACTTAATATGTTATTCCTTGATAATATGCCATTAATTATTCGTTAATTAGTGATGATAGTTTCAATTTTGTAATGCGATGTTTTCTATGTAATTTTTGTTTATTTATTTAATATAAGCATTAACGAAAAAAAATATAACTAATGGCAAATTATCCACCTACCCATTTTTCGATTAGTAAAAATTGATTTGGTAACCGGACGCTCATAGAAAATAAATCACCCTAAATTTAATAGAAAACATGGCATGACAAAATTGAATTTTTTACAACTAATAAATGGCAGATTATCATGGAATAACATATTAAGTTTTGGCAGTTTTTACCACTTTTCGAAAAAAACATAGAAAACATAGAACAACAAATTCAAAATTATCACAAATATTTAACGGCTAGTTATTGGTAAATTATTAAGCCATAAACCATGTGGTGTAAACAGTTCTTACCCATTTTCAAGTAGTACTTTGCTAACATGATGTCAAGCTACCAAAGAACCCAAAAATCATAGAAAACATTGCACGAAAGACTCAAAATTGTCACAACTAATGGAAGATTAATTAGTGCCAAACTATTAAGCCATAAACAGTTCGGTATTAGCAGTTTTAATCTCTTTTTAAGGTGATGCTTTGGTAGCTTGATATAAAGCTAATGAAGAATTTAAAAAAACATAGAAAACACTGCACAGTTGAATTTAATTTTTCACAACTAATGAATGACTAATTAATGGTAAATTATTTAGTCATAAAACATTAAGTATAAGAAGTTTTTCACGCATTTCGAGTAGTGTCATGTTAGCAAAGCACCCAAAAAAACATTGAAAGCATTGAACGACAAATTCGAGATTGTCACAACTAATTAAGGACTAATTAACGGCAAATTACCCACCTACCCATTTTTTGATTCGTCAAAGTTGCTTTGCTAACTTGACACTCATAGAAAACAAATAACCCAAAAACACATACTAAACATCGCACGACAAAATTGATTTTTTCGCAACTAATTAATGGCAAATTATTAAGCACTAAAATATTAGATTTTAGAAGTTTTTACCACTTTTCAAAACAACAAACATAGAAAACACAGAACGACAAATTCGAAATTGTCACAACTAATTAACGACTAACTAACGACAAATTATGCACCTATCCATTTTTCGATCCGTGAGAGTTGCTTTGCTAACTTGATATCAAGTTAGCAAAGCACCCATAAAAACATAGAAAACATTTCACGATCGAATTGAATTTGTCACAACTAATTAACGGCAATTTATTAAGCCATATAAACCATCAGGTATAAGAAGTTTTTACTGATTTTCGACAGCACCCAAAAAAACATAGAAAACATTGAACGACTAACTCGAAATTGTCACAAGTAACTAACGACTAACTAACGGCAAATCATCCAATTAATCATTTTTCGATTCGTCAAAGTTGCTTTGCTAACTTGACACTCATCAAAATTGCATCTTGGAAGGGTACGATAGTCATCTAACTGATAAGCCCAACTGTCGTACCTGGGCGAAACGCAATATGGAGTTGAGCTAACTTGAACTTTTATAACTTGAATAAAAATGTATGTTAAAGAAGAGTATATTAATTGAAAGAACACAGCATTATTTCAATGCAAAAGCAGGAAATAAAATTAAAAGAATAGATACATAAATAATGAAAACAAAACTGCAGGAAATATGGTCAGTTGGGCACAAACAAATTTAACTAAGTATGTACCTACTTGCAACATTTGTAAAGAAAAACTAAATGTCGACATCGAAAAATAACTTCAAAGACAATAAATAGATATATAGTCTACCTACCTCATTAATTAAAAACCACAGTCCATGTCCGCAATTGTGTGATTACAATTCTGAAGGCCGGTCATCACAATCAAATCATCCATGGCGATTAGTTTTTTATTGGCCTGCCCATTACATGTGATATACTCGTATAAGAAATTTGCATAATATTTTGGATTGGAAATCATGAAATCAGGTATGGAGTTTCCAAATCCAAATCAAAATTTTCTTTTAATTTAATTTATTAAGGTACAGGAATTAGTTGCGCGTTTTTGCTTTTATCTGTCCTAATACCTCATATACCTGAAGCACCTTCTAATTGAAATCATAAAAAAAGTTTTTTTAAATAAATGTAATGACAAGATCTGATGAAAATATGGCGGATTTAAACATGGTTGGATTTCTTGGTGACAAACTCTCCCCAGAAAATAAAAATTTACCTAGGCGACCGATGTTTACTGTTCGAATGGGAAATGAACCGATCCGATGCCATGTTGGAAATACATGAACACATAGAGACTTCATTTCTACTAAAGGAGGTTTGACTACCCTTGACATGATTAAAAACAGTGTCAGCGTTAGGAAAAAAAGGAAGGATTTAAAAGGAGTTACCGATGCACATTTATTTTGAAATTCTGATGGGAGGGAAAAAAGAATCGGGTATAGTATTTCACATTCGTTTAGTGTGGCTTATGAAAAAATCTCTGGTTTTTGACAGTACGTCCGAAGCTGGGCTCCAGGGCAAACTGATACGCATTCCCAGAAGTATGAGTATTACAACGGAATTGTTTAAGGGGAGGAATGCAACTGGCTATATCACAAGATCACTGTGTGTAAAAACAGCAAACGCATCATTGAATTTGTGTGTATTCAATAGTTTGACAGCTATTCTAGTTGAAGCTCCGTCTCCATTCTGTTCAGCCAGTAATGGATGTGGAAGGCACACTTTTGGTTTCAATTGAGGATCAGCTCCGCAGATTGAAGGACCATTTTTGTGCCCTGCTAAATGAGGATTCCATTGAGCAGAGTGCTGAAGTGCCCCACCTTAACGAGATGTCTAGGTCCTATAGGGGTATTGACAGCGAACCCCCCTTCTGTATCGGAAATTCTTAACATCATTAAATCTCCTCAAAAACAACAAGACAGCTGGACTTCACGGAATACCAGCTGAATTCCTGAAAGCCGATCCCGTAACAGCGGCTTGTATTCTACATCCATTTTGATACAAATCATTTGGGGAAGTGAAAGCTATCCCAAGGACTGGAACGATGGTATGATTGTTAGGCTGCCAAAGAAAGGTGACTTTAAGAAATAAACAATTGGCGTGGTATGACCGTTTTGTCCGTTTTCCCAAAACTAATGACAACCATCATTTTCAAGCGGATAAAGGATAGATTTGGGTCTACACTCAAGAGGCATCAAGCTGGCTTCTACAGTGGTCGATCGTGTGTCGACCATATCAACACCCTGCGTATCGTCCTTGAACAGTCGATGGAATTTCAGTTTACTTTTTTTTTCGGATTTTAAGCAGGCCTTTGATCGAGTTAATCGAGAGATCTTTGATTGGTAGAGGAATTCCCCCAAACATTGTTGCCATTATTAGGAAGTCCTACAACAACGCAAGGTGCTTTGTTTTATACAATGGGCAGCTAGATTTTTAGATTTTAATGAGTTTATTTACCATAATTTCTTAGTTCTAAGTTCTAACAATTCATAAATAAGCATGGCTTACGCCGTCTGCCAGAGTGACAACTTGGGCAGCTATCCGACTCCTTTGTAGTGCAACAGGGTGTGAGACAAGGGGATGTTCTTGTCGCCAATTCACTTCCTGCTGGCGATGGACGACGTATTGACGGCCAGTGTTGGTACAGCTGAGCAAGGGGTGTTCAATGGGGACCATTTGAAAGGCTCAGTCATTTAGACTATGCCGATGACAAAAGTCTAGTGCCAAATAACATCAGTGGGTTTGATATAGTGGCGGGATATGCCAAACACTGCAAGTGAAGGGAGTGTCGAGTGGTCTAAGAATAAACTGCAAAAGACGAAAATAATGCTCACAGGCCGCTCTACACAGCAGCGTATTATTTTACAGGAGACGCCGCCGGTGGAAAAAGTCGAACAGAGCTTTTACAACAAAAAATAGCACTCTTTGAGACATTTCTAATGATATAAGTCAGAAGGTGCTACAATACTTGCAAAAATAGCATTCATTGAGACATTTCCTTTGATATAGGTAAGAAAGTGTTTCAACACTTGGGACGCAGTTTGTGCAGGGGAAAGAGTTATAGCTCAGTGGAACAGTTATGGGGCTATAACACTTTCTCTGCACGAGATATAGACTTATGTCCATATACAAAAAAAAATAGTACTCAATGAGACCTTTCCAATGATATATGTAGGTCCTTAAGTGTTACAACGATGGGACGCAACTCACACAAATATGTCCATTCTCCTTTAAAACTGTTCAAAATATAACAGTTTAAAGTATCACAGCTTAAAGTATCATGGTTGTTATTATGACAGTTGAGGCGTTCAGGGCACTTTGAAAGAAGTCATGATCAAGGGTCATTACTGGAAATGTCTTTTGACTTGAGCAGACGGGTAAGGTTAGGACAAGACTTTCTTTTACTATTTATGAATTTTCAAAAATATTTTAAATTCAATTTACATAAATTACAATGAGCTTGTCAGTAAAAAGTCGACAAGGTTAGTGGGAGATTTATTAAAACAAATTATAAAGATAAGGGAGTTCAAAAGTCCCAATGACCGATATTGGAAAATCTTGAATTTTGACCGAATGATTAAATCACCCAATTTTGCATTTGAACAAACCTACATACATATGTACATATACATAATGCACATTTAAATATGGCGTTCTAAATATTTTAGTCACAAAGAAGGCATTACTGAAATCATGTCTTATAAAATTTGCCAGTTATCAAAAGCATCTTTGAAATGAAAAGATAATTTTTTTACGAGTGCAATACTTTCATCAAGAAGATTAAGAAAAGCTTTGTTTTATAAAATTAAAATAATATTCACATTCTTCGCATTCAAAACAAGAAACAATACATTTTATTTTGCAATGCGAATAAATTTTCACCACACGATCAAACGCTCTCCATAATAATCACCATCAGTGAATCGTGATCTGAAATCTTATGGTTACAAAAAAAAAAGAGAAAGAAAAGTTGAATGGGTTCAACCGCGACCAACGTTTATTAAGGAAATTAAAACAACAATAACAACAACAAAAATTCTTGTATGTTTAAATGATACAAAACATATGCCTTAGACCATCTCTAAACGGTTGTAAATTATTGTCAAGAAATCACAACAGAAACTGGAGCACAAGTTATTGAAACTTGCACCTGAGTGCTCCGCTTGCCGGCCGTGTCGTCAGGTCTATAATTAAGTGCGTTTTGCCACAAGCCGAGTGCGCCAACAAGCATCGACTAGGTAAACGATAGTGAATCTAACTAGTTTAAGAAAGATAAAACAAAAACAAAAAAAAGTTCGAAACCTGAAACCGAGACACTCGTTGGACTAGTTAGCTTTTAATTTATTGGGACTGCTGCGGGATATCATTAAAGTCAGTTGAAAGTAAGAGCAGACTTTTAGAGAATGTTGCATGAAAACTAGATATGAGTAACATTTTCTTGATCTATTGTCATTTGGCATAATCTTTGGAGAAATTGCGTATACAAGTTCTATCCGAATGTTGATAGGCATGGCACAATGCACAGATGATAAGTTGAGCATGCACTGGACGAGAGAGAGGAAGTCTGTCCATTTATCTTAGTTGATTTTTAATACAAAATATAGGCATGTAGATTTTTACTTGGCTAACTTTAGTAGTTCGCTAGCAAGAATGACTCAACATTTAATCAGATTGATTAATAGTCTAGTGGGTAAGGTTGCTCATATGACAAAGTTTAATTAAGTTGCTGTGCTAAAATTGCTGGACTATGGATCAAATGTTTGAACCACGGCTGAACAACTGGCCGTAAGTTTATATATTAATAATGGCCAGTTTTTAGTTTAAGATCATCCTAGTTTTGAGGTTAAACTAGAATTAATCCTTGAAGTATGTATTTAAGTCAATTTGATTCCCGCGAATAAGCTTGGTGTTACCTAGATAAATTCGGTGAGTTTACCGTGAACTGACATTAGCGTCTTTATACATAAATGCATTTTAAAGACTGCATGAAGTTAAAATATCTCTATGACATCTAAACGTAAAAGATTTCCTTTTATGTAGTTTATACGATATTAATGACAGCTGCCTGTCAAAATTCTATTGAAATCGAGCTTAGCTACTATAGACAGAGCTATTTCAGAGTAGCGCAATCTCCATTTCGATAGTGAAAAGGCGATATTCACAGTATGTTGCACTTTGATATCTGTCAATGTTCGACAGTTGAAAGCAAAAGTCAGTTCTCCACTGAAAAACTACTTCTGAACTGCAAAGCTGGCCCTAAAACTTCTTAATACCTACTTAATACTCTAAATGCAACACTACCTACCAAAATATGGATCAAGTTAAGTATGACTCACTTCTTAGTTCTTCATCGATCATTTTTGGTGTCGTGTGAATGCAGTAAAACAAAGAGCCAGCAGGTTTTTGGTTACATTTGTATCATAAAAGGTTTTAATTAATCTTAAAAGACCATTAATTAATTTAAATGTAGGTAAAAGAATCAGTTAGAAGATAATTTAATCTTAACGCAGATGTGCCATTTAGATCTGAATGTGTGTTAATTCTTTAATAGATTTCTACAATAGGTAAACAACTTGCTGTAGATTACTGATTTTATCTTATGGGTTTCTTTGTTTTGTTTTTACTTTTATCGTGAATCAAGTAAGTTAGTTAAGAAATGTTTGGAAGTTTCGAAACCAATACCTTACATTTCTATTTTAGAGAATTACAAAAAAGTGATTTTCGTCATACCATCTATGGAGCTCTTTGCGCGGAGAGAATGGAAAAATCACCAATAGAAACATTTTTGAGTTGTATTTTACAAAATATGTTTGATTCGGCTCGGCGTTTTTATGCCCAGACTCACACAAAAACAGGCAATTTAAAATTCGGTTTGATACTAAGCTACAAAATATGTCTAGTCAAGATTTGCAATTGAAATCCATAATCAAAGTTTCCATTGTTCATAGTAAATTATAACTTTTTTAGTTGAGTTTTTTCTAAAATTTTTTTTTTATCGCAACTTGGAACTCTGTAAGAATAAAATGCAAATCACCATATATTTTTTTTAGCACAAGTTTTGTATCGCAATTTACACTTCTCCCGGAAATTCTGGAATTCTAAACGACTGGATCGATTTTCTTCAAACAAACGAGTGCGACAACTTTTATTAAATAAAAGATTTTGTTAATACCTACTTTAATGATTCAAAATAGCTTTTTATGGCCTTTAGTCCTAAAAATTGGCGTTAATATGTACTTTAATGAAAATGAACAAATGTATGGTAAAGATTTCTTTCCTATCTTAGCTATTTGATATAATTTTACTCAAATTTCCTTATAGCCTATTAGTGGGGCTGTTAGTGAGACCAACCTTTCAATTTAACCTGACGGGTTGGCTTTAGTATACAAATAGTCCATGTTCTTTATTTACTTTTAAGAAGTGTTGCCAAGGTGGCAACACTGTCAGAAGGAAAAGAGAAGGGTTGCCACAATCCCGAAATGAATAGACCTTTTAAAAAAGAACAATTACGTGCAATGGTTTTAATTATTGAATATGTTTGTTTGGCCCATAAGCATGCCAAAACCGAAAAAGCTAATAAATTCACCCATGTGTTTCTGAGAGAATGGTCACACTGGCTACTTTTCAATATTTTTGGTATAACTCGGAAACTAGGCCAAATTTGGCAATTTTACACTTAAAATTTTGTGTTCAAAAGTAAATTATCTATCGAAATGGATAATTTAAAAACTTTCATAGAAAAAATTGAACAGGAAAAGTTTGCAAAAGCCAACATAAAAAAAAACGGAAAATCAAAGATTTTTAATTTTTTTTTCTTAATAGTGCATAACTTTTATTTGGAACAAAGATACGCTCAAGACTTTTAAAGTAGAGTTTTAACCCTCTACTGCGCAAGGAGCCATATATGGCTTTTGATTTTTAAACGCCGACTGCTTGGATTGCGCAACTGCTATTTGAAAAGTACCGTTTTGATCTCTTAGAACAGTTCATTGTTTATATTTTTTAGTGTATTTGGTTTTCTTTTTCGTTGCACAATCGCGAAAATCCGCAATCAAACTTGACAGTGCGCGTGGTGTGACTGTTGAAAAAAAACATAGAAATTAAAGCTTATTTTTCATTGGCTTGTGCATAATTTATTGGCAGTAATATTTTTTTTTAGAAAGATTCAATATTGGTAAGTAATATTAAAGTGTTAAATGTTCAATTATGTCCGTGGAATTTAAGACACGGCGTGTTTTTGACAACATTCATATATGGCTCCTTATCCATTCACAACAATATTTATGGTGCCATATATGGCTGCTTGTGCTTTCACATAAGAAATGGATGATCAAGCTTTTCGCTTTTTTTGCAGTGAGAAAACAATGATCTCGTCAAATTCTTTCTACGGAAAACGATTTTGTGCTGTTCCTGGTGATGGTTTTCAGAGTGAGGATGAAATCCTTGAATCGGAGGATGAGCAGAATATGGATATGGACTGTACCTAAAGAACACATAGAGGTGCCTGAAACCGATGAAAGCGAGTACGATTCGGATGATGAAAAACCATTGTCAACTTTGAGATCGAAAGATAAGAAAAAAAAGCAAAAAGTAACATGGAGGAGCAAGTCTCGTGCAACATACATGGAAAGCGATTATCCCTTTTTAGGGACAAAAGAGCTTCCAGAAGAAATATCCTCTTTAGAGACCCCCGCTGAGTTTTTTTCTTTTCTTTTCTTTTCTTTTCTTTTCTTTTCTTTTCTTTTCTTTTCTTTTCTTTTCTTTTCTTTTCTTTTCTTTTCTTTTCTTTTCTTTTCTTTTCTTTTCTTTTCTTTTCTTTTCTTTTCTTTTCTTTTCTTTTCTTTTCTTTTCTTTTCACGGGAGAACTGTTTGATATGATTGTTGAGGAATCCAACAGAAAAGCATTGCAAAACAACATAAATAAGCCAGTCAACATAACGCGAAGTGAAATGGAACAATTTGTCGGTATTTCTCTTTTCACGTCCCTCATAAAATTGCCTTCTACCAGGCGGTATTGGAACTCCCAACTAGGACAGCCTCTTGTTTATGAGACCATGCCATGTAGGCGGTGGGAGAAAATAAAAAAATGTCTCCCTTGCACGTAATTGTTCCTTTATACCTCTCATTTTCCGGTCTATTCAATAGGCTATAAATAATTTTATAAATTTTTTAAACTATCCATTTCAATAGAAAATCTAATTTTGAACAAATTTTTTTTGTAAAATTGTCAAATTCGGCATAGTTTGCGAGTTATACAAAAAATAATGAAAAGTGGCCCGTGTGACCATTCTCTCAGAAACGCATGGGTGAATTTAGTAGCATTTTCGTTTTTAGCAGGCTTATGGGCCAAACAAACATAATTCAATAATAAAAACCTTTGCACGTAATTATTCCTTTATACCCCTCATTTTCCGGTCTATTCAATAGGCTACTAATGTAAAACGCAATTCTATAAAAATGGTCGGACCTGTCGCAACAGCTTAAAGGAGTCTGTCCGACCATTGGTATCGTCTTAGGTTAATATACAAAAGAATTGTAAGATTTTTCGTTTCATTTAAAATGTATCACAACAAAAACATATATGTTAAAAAAGGAGCCAAGTTCTTATGTGTACAAAAAACCTGTGCGTAAAAAGTCAGACAAAAAAAGTAATGAGATCTAAAATATATGCCAAGTCTTAAGTTCATGAAGTTTAATATCAATTATCTTAAGAAGAGTAATATCGAAACAATTCCAAATCATGACATAAATTTGGTAATTAATGATTACTGATTAAAATTTAGTGGGTTCACTGGTCAAGTTTTCATACATTTTAAATTTGTGATTAAGTAAGTATTTAAGAGAAAACTTGCCAAGTAAATCCACCAAATTTTGATCATCATCATCATCATCATCATCAAGTCCTGTAACCCCGGTTGGGACATAGGGCGCCAACAAATCGTTTCCATCCTTCTCGGTCTGCAGATAGATATTTTAACTGTGGCCACGTCTTTCTCTGGGAGTCTGCTTCTGCTAGAACTGTTGATTTCCATGTTGTTCTTGGTCTTCCAACCCGCCGTGCACCCTGAGGATTCCATTCAAAAGACTGCTTTGCAATTTCATCGTTTGGTTTCCAAATTTTGATCAGTAATCATTAATTACCAAATTTATGTCATGATTTGGAATTGTTTCGATATTACTCTTCTTAAGATAATTGATATTAAACTTCATGAACTTAAAACTTGGCATATATTTTAGATCTCACTACTTTTTTTGTCTGACTTTTTACGCACAGGTTTCTCGTACACATAAGAACTTGGCTCCTTTTTTAACATTTATGTTTTTGTTGTGATTTCACTCCTTTTTGCAAAGATTTATTTTGCCAGGTGAAAGTCAAGCCCTACCGCTCTACAAAGTTTCATAATTCTACGACAACCGAAAGTGCTCCATACAAATAATAGCAATTCTGATAAAGTGGATGGATGGCACCCCTCCCCCCCCCCCCCTGAATGGACAATTCCAAATTTTCGATTTTTTTCCTTTCTAAGTACTTCAAGTCCTACCGACCTACCAATTTTCATCGTCCTACAACAATGGGAAGTGTTTCATATAGTTTATAAGAATTTTTAAGAATGTGGGTCGATGCCACGCCCCCTGAACTGAAACTTCCAATTTTTCGATTTTTTTCTTCTAAACACTTCAAGGCATACCAACCTACCAATTTTCATCGTTCTACAACAATCGGAAGTGCTTCATATAATTTTTAAGAATTTTTGAGAATGTGGGTGGATGCCACGCCCCCTGAACTGAAACTTCCAATTTTTCGATTTTTTTTCTTCTAAGTACTTCAAGGCCTACCGACCTACCAATTTTCATCGTTCTACAACAATCGAAAGTGCTCCATATAATTTATAAGAATTTTTAAGAATGTGGGTGGATACCACGCCCCCTGAATGCAAAATTCCAATTTTTCAATCTTTTCTTTCTAAGTACCTTAAGCCCTACCGACGTGCCAATTTTCATCGTTCTACAACAATCGGAAGTGCTCCATATAATTTATAAGAATTTTTAAGAATGTGGGTGGATGCCACGCCCCCTGTATGGAAAATTCCAATTTTTCAATTTTTTCTTTCTAAATACCTCAAATTCTACCAACTTACCGATTTTCATTGTTCTACAACAATCGGAAAGGCTCCATATAATTTAAAGAATATTTAAGAAAGTGGGTGGATGCCACGCCCCCTGAATAGAAAATTGCAGATTTTCGATTTTTTCCTTTGTATGTACCACAAGGCCAACCGTTGTGCGAAATTTCAAGTTTCTACGATGTCGGAAAGGGCTTCATAATTTTGATGATCTGTCAGTGAGTCAGTCAGTCAGTGAGTCAGTGAGTCAGTGAGTCAGTCAGTGAGTCAGTGAGTCAGTCAGTTACGGTTTTTGCGATTTTTGAAGTCCTATATCTTGGGAACTACTAATGCTAAAGAGTTGAAATTTGGTGAGTCACCTGTGTTTGATCAGCTCAGCAAATATTCCGAATTTGAAGTTTCTGACTTTATTGGTACTGAAGCTAGAGGGAGGTTGAAAATCGCCTGAGTTTGTTCCTGTAAAAAGGGTGTAGTGCCGTGAACTTGGCTGGGCACTTTGATTCGATAGTTTCTGACAGTATATCAATGTCAAACTGACTTTTGAAAGAGCTTTTTCCATTTCTGCCCGCAAAAAGTTTTTGTATAGAGGCGAAGCTTAAGGTGTGTTTCCTTATTCGACAGATAGAATACAAATAGTAAAAAATTTAAAATATGTTAGGAGCGATGTATTTGGCAGAGCCAGGGGGGAGGTAAATGCCTTCCCTTCACCAAGCACCTATATATGGTTGAGAATACATTAGATGCGGAGGCAAATGGGCCATTTACTGCAAAACAGACCAGAAACATCCCACACTTTACTCTTAATTTCTTGCAAAAATCGAGAAGGAATTTTTCCCCGAACTTTCTTCCAAAGTTTACCCCAAAATTAAAGAAACCCAAGTATGTATATTGTTATATCTTCAGTGGAAATACGACATTTAAAAAAACAATAATGAAGAAAGAGTTACCACTGAAAGGAGAATGGGCGGAGAATGGGCGTCTCGTCCTATCAAAGGGCACGGTAGTGCCCAGCCAAGTTCGCGGCACTACACCCTTCTTACAGGAACAAACTCAGGCGATTTTCAACCCCCCTCTAACTTCAGTACCAATAAAGTCAGAAACTTCAAATTCGGAATATTTGCTGAGCTGATCAAACACAGGTGACTCACCAAATTTCAACTCTTTAGCATTAGTAGTTCCCAAGATATAGGACTTCAAAAATCACAAAAACCGTAACTGACTGACTCACTGACTCACTGACTCACTGACTGACTCACTGACAGATCATCAAAATTATGGAGCACTTCCCGACATCGTAGAAACTTGAAATTTCGCACAACGGTAGGCCTTGTGGTACATACAAAGGAAAAAATCGAAAATCTGCAATTTTCTATTCAGGGGGCGTGGCATCCACCCACTTTCTTAAATATTCTATAAATTATATGGAGCCTTTTCGATTGCTGTAGAACAATGAAAATTGGTAAGTTGGTAGGGTTTGAGGTACTTAGAAAGAAAAAAATTGAAAAATTGGAATTTTCCATACAGGGGGCGTGGCATCCACCCACATTCATAAAAATTCTTATAAATTATATTGAGCACTTCCGATTGTTGTAGAACGATGCAAATTGGTAGGTTGGTAGGGCTTAAGGTACTTAAAAAGAAAAAAATTGAAAAATTGGAATTTTGCATTCAGGGGGCGTGGTATCCACCCACATTCTTAAAAATTCTTATAAATTATATGGAGTGCTTCCGATTGTTGTAGAACGATGAAAATTGGTAGGTCGGTAGGCCTTGAAGTAATTAGAAGAACAAAAATCGAAAAATTGGAAGTTTCTGTTCAGGAGGCGTGGCATCCACCCACATTCTCAAAAATTCTTATAATTTATATGAAGCACTTCCGATTGTTGTAGAACGATGAAGATTGGTCGGTCGGTATGCCTTAAAGTAGTTAGAAGAAAAAATCGAAAAATTGTAAGTTTCAGTTCAGGGGGCGTGGCATCGACCCACGTTCTTAAAAATTCTTATAAACTATATGAAGCACTTCCGATTGTTGTAGAACGATGAAAATTGTTAGGTCGGTAGGGCTTAAAGTACTCAGAAAGAAAAAATTGAAAAATTAGAATGTTGCATTCAGGGGGCGTGGCATCCACCCACATTCTTAAAAATTCTTATAAATTATATGAAGCACTTCCGATTGTTGTAGAACGATGAAAATTGGTTGGCCGGTAGGACTTGAAGTACTTAGAAAGGAAAAAATCGAAAATTTGGAGTTGTCCATTCAGGGGGGGGGAGGTGGGGGGTGCCATCCACCCACTTTATCAGAATTGCTATTATTTGTATGGAGCACTTTCGGTTGTCGTAGAATTATGAAACTTTGTAGAGCGGTAGGGCTTGACTTTCACCTGGCAAAATAAATCTTTGCAAAAAGGAGTGAAATCACAACAAAAACATAAATGTTAAAAAAGGAGCCAAGTTCTTATGTGTACAAGAAAAGTGTGCGTAAAAAGTCAGCCAAAAAAAGTAATGAGATCTAAAATATATGCCAAGTTTTAAGTTCATGAAGTTTAATATCAAATATCTTAAGTAGAGTAATATCGAAACAATTCCAAATCATGACAGAAATTTGGTAATTAATGATTACTGATTAAAATTTGGTGGATTTACTTAGCAAGTTTTCTCTTAAATACCTACTTAATCACAAATTTAAAATGTATGAAAACTTGACCAGTGAACCCACCAAATTTTAATCAGTAATCATTAATTACCAAATTTCTGTCATGATTTGGAATTGTTTCGATATTACTCATTACTTTTTTTGGCTGACTTTTTACGCACACTTTTCTTGTACACATAAGAACTTGGCTCCTTTTTTAGCATTTATGTTTTTGTTGTGATATGTTCTAACTTTATCTGACCTATGTATATCATTGCAAAGGTATCAATGAGTGCTGTTATATATTGTGAGGGCATAGGTCTGTATCTCGTGCAGGGAAAGTGTTATGGCCCAATAACTGTTGCATTGTGCTAAAACACCGAAAACAGTTATTAGATACAGACTTATGCTCGCACAAAAAATATAGCACTCATTGAGAACATGTCAGAAGGTGTTACAACACTTTGGGACGCAATTTGTGCCGGAGAAGAGTTATAGTGCAGTGCAACAGTTATTACTTACACTTACCTCGCACGAGATACAAACTAATACAAACAAAAAATAGCACTCATTGAGAACTTTCCAATGATATATATGTAGGTCAGAAAGTGTTACAACTCTTGGGACGCAACCTGTGCATGGAAAGAGTCATAGTGCAGTGCAACAGTTGTTATGGGCTTTTACACTTTCTCTGCACGAGGTACAGACTTATGCCTATACAACGAAAGATTACACTCATTATGAACTTTCCAACGATATTTGTATGTAGGCCAGAAGGTGTTACAATACTTTTGACGCAACTTGTGCCGGAAAAGAGTTATAGTGCAGTGCAACAGTTATTACTGGCCTTAAACTTACCTCGCATGAGATACAGACTCATACAAAAAAAAACACTCATTGAGAACTTTCCAATGATATAGGTCAGAAGGTGTTACAACACTTAGAACGCAGTTGGTGCAGGAGAAGAGCTATAGTTCAGCGAAACAGTTATTAAGCTATAACACTTTCCCTACACGAGATACAGGGGGTTATTTTCTTAGTCATTTAATCATTAAAAAACTTAAATATTGAAAACAAAAATTAAATTTTAAGTACTTACTATATTTCGATGAGTTCACAATTCAGCAAGAGCTTCTGTGGTCCCAATTCAACAACAGCTATTGTCAAATCATGATAATAGATCATTATAAGTGAATCGTTGCTAATTCGGTTCCCACTATAAATTTAAAGTCATTAATTAAAAAACAATAAGTAAACTCTTAAATGTGTATAATGAGGGTAGGGCTTTCGTTTATGTATGTTACAAGGGGGTTTGTTCGTAGTCTTAGTGGTCTTACTTGAATCACTTGCATCAAATTATAATATAATGAAGAAATCCACGACTATGATAAATATATCAACGGACAAACTGCCAAGGAACATGAGTTACTAAAGGGTGATTTTTTAGCTGGTTTGGTTTTGGCAACACTGGTTTTGACAGCTGACGTGTGTTTAGTACCTTGTGTCACTGTCAAACAGCTTCAGTTTGGTTTGCAATTTAACCATGGATCGTCTTACAAATGAACAACGCTTGCAAATTATTGAATTTTACTATCAAAATTCGTGCTCGGTTCGAAATGTTCATCGCGCGCTGCTTCCATTTTATGGTCGGCATTCTCGACCTTCTGAGCAGTCTATTCGGAAGATTGTGACCAAATTTCGCACCAAATTTACTTTGTTGGACATTAAACCACCAACACGTTTACGTACTGTGCGTAGTGAAGAAAATATTGCGGCCGTATCAGCTAGTGTGACAGAAGACCGCGAAATGTCGATTCGGCGCCGTTCCCAGCAGTTAGGCCTTTGTTACAGCACTACGTGGAAAATTTTGCGGAAGGATTTGGGCGTAAAGCCTTTTAAGATACAGCTGGTGCAAGAACTAAAGCCAGCCGACCTACCACAACGCCGAATTTTTGGTGAATGGGCTCTTGGAAAGCTGGCCGAGGATCCGTTTTATCGAAAAATTGTGTTCAGCGATGAGGCTCATTTTTGGTTGAATGGGTACGTAAATAAGCATAATTGCCGCATTTGGAGTGAAGATCAGCCAGAAGCATTGCAACAGCTACCAATGCATCCCGAAAAAGCCACTGTTTGGTGCGGTTTATGGGCCGGCGGCATTATTGGGCCATATTTCTTCAAAGATGATGCGAATCGCAGCGTTACTGTCAATGGTGAACGCTACCGAGCGATGATAACAAACTTTTTTTTTGCCCGAAATGGAAGTTCTTGACTTGCATGATATGTGGTTTCAACAAGACGGTGCCACATGCCACACAGCACGCGAAACAATGGCGCAATTGCGAGGCGAGTTTGGTGAACAGTTAATTTCAAGTTTCGGGCCGGTCAATTGGCCGCCTAGATCGTGCGATTTGACACCATTAGATTATTTTTTGTGGGGGTATGTCAAGGCTAATGTTTATAGGGACAAGCCCGCTTCGATTGACGCACTGGAAGCCAACATCCATGCATTCATTCGTGAGATACCGGCCGATATGTGTGAAAGAGTATGCCAAAATTGGACTCAGCGGATGGGCTACCTGAGACGCAGCCGCGGTCAACATTTGCATGAAATTATCTTTAAACATTAAATTGCAAGGTTCAAACTATCGATTCAAATAAATATTTCATTCATTTTTTCGAATTTTTTGTGTTTTTTTTTTTTTTAAGTTCTAAACCTCTTAAAAAATCACCCGTTATTATAATGAAATTTATTAAAAACTAAGCTGCTAAGCTTACCTGTACGTTTTCATTTGTCTCAGACTTCTTTTCTCGATTATTTGTTGTGTTATCGATGTAAATGATGGAAAACTAACTTGTGGCAGACTAAACGGTTTAGCCAGGGTTGTCGTAAGAAATCCAAGAATTGCACTTAGCACAAGAAATGCTAGTTGAATGCGTCTTGTTGAACATAGCACCATCATGTTGAGAGATTTGATGATATTGTGATTTTGTTGCAAACGTTATGTTTGTTTAAAATTAAGTTGATAAATTCATTGAACAATGCTTTTTTTTTTTTTGATGTTTTAATAAACACTTTATGTAGGTACTAAATTCTAAAAGAACACATTCCTATCTAACTATCTCATAGCTTTCTTTTGTTTAGCATTACATAAGTAGTGTTTTGCATCCAGTTCCTAAAATATAATCTTTAAGATAGACCTGGAATCTTATTTGTGCACACAAAATTATACAATACTCCGAAAAAGTCTTTGAGAGTGTGACATCTATAAAGTCTTGAAGTTTTTAAGAATTTATAAAATTATATAAAAATCAATGAAGTTGTTGGTGATAAAACTGAAAATTAACAAAAAAAAAGTACATAATATAAGAAAATATTACATTATAAAAGGGAAACATTAGTTCTTTCTAGGTTAGGTTAGAAGGCAAGCCTTGCGGATACACTCAATGGATCCATTGTGCTCTGCTCTCCAGGATTAAGCCTTGGTAAATATAAGGAGGAGCAAGAGGACGATTTATAAGAAACTTAGGTGACTTATGTGACTTCCAGAATAATCCTGAAATGCAGGATGTTTAAAAATGGTAAAAACGTGACGTCAACATCACCAAGCTCGTTGAGAAAGTATTTTCCGTGAACTCTAATGCTTTTTCAAGTTTTGGCTTGGATGGGGCATTCACAAAAAAAGTGAGATGAACCCCAGGGCTGCCGAAGTGAATTCATTTGTAATGCCATAGCATTCACTATTCAATTGGGAAAGTCGGGACACCGAAGTTACTACAAAACGGAGTAATCGATTTTCATTTGTAACCTAAGCCGATGCTATTGCAAGTTGTTAAAAGTTATTTTGAGCAATAAAATTGAACAAGAATTCAAATTCTTGTTGGTGTTTATTTACAGAATACTGAACGAAATGATGCAAAATAGAAATAGTGTATTTTACAAATGCTGGCCTCTGATTCCTTGGTGGGCATCAGTTATCACAGGAAGACAAATTTTAGTTTCCGAGCAGGAAATGGGTCCATGTGTAAATGCTCCTGAAGATTTTATACATCTCCGCAGTGTGAATACTATTCTGTAATCGTTGTGAACTCCACCAACATAATTTTCAAATGCTTTGAATCGACCTCCGTGATACCTAGTGAATCGTAATATTTAAAAAAATACTAGTTGTAATGGCTTCGCCCAAATTCAATTTCTCCTCCCACTCCATACTAACAAAGAGACTGCGTATTGTTCACTTAAGTTATGTGCACTCAGGAGTCTCCTCACTAATGAAATCAAAAGTGAACGAAACTACACGAAATGTAACAATCTGCAATTATGGGCGCCTTATATGATTTTCTCGTATACATATTTGTATATTTTTGAGCGACCATCACTAACATAAGTGATTTTCTGACAGTTAAAGGTAGTTCTATCTTAAATGACATTGTAGAGTTTCCTTAAATTTAATTTCAAGTATGTTGTCGTTTTTAGCCACTTAATAAAACTTTGCCCTTTTATGTTATCTCACGTAGTTCGGAACTGTCAATCAATTCTGAGCGCCATATCAGATAACAGAAATGGCATCCCGTCAACGAACGTAAGTATTATCAACTATAAACATAATGTATATCAATGAATAATTAAATAAGCGTGCTAAAATCACTTAGGTATTTATTTAACACTCCTTATTCACATTCATTTATAGACAGACATTTCAGTATCTAAAATGACATAACTTAAAGGCACGTTTGTAATACGTTTATGGTTTTATGAGCAACTTACTCAGAGGTATACATACAATACATACATACATCCTCTTTATGAGTTAGATACATATGTTTGTTTTTAATATTTTATAAATATATAAAAATAATAATTGCCCAAACACTTTCACTTCATCGTTTTGTATTATACAACTAAAGTACCAACTGACATTATTGATTTCATAAAAACTCAGAAGTTAGCAGAGTGCAAATTGTTCGCAAAACGCAAGAAGTTAAAGAGGAATATGTAAATGTGTGTATTTTTTTAGGGGGTATCGAATAAACCAGGGCAAAGTTAAAAACCATCGACAAGCGTTATGATCCTCAGTTTTTTTTCCAAAAATTGATCAAAACGGTATTTAAAGAGCAAAACTTGTGCCTAGATCTAAGGTGACATGTCAATAAGTAATTTTAAAAAAAATGTATCTGATATTCTCATTTTTTTTTTGTATTATTCCATAGCACAATAATATTGAGCGTAGTGTGTTACCACTATTGTTTTTTTTTACACTATCAGATCTTTGAGAGCTTAGTACAAGCAACATCTTGCGACCAAAGAATTGCCAAACACAAATTAAGTGCTTATCAGGCTCATCACTTAGTGTAGTGTTAGTAGTTAGTAAGAAACAAACTACTTAAAACATACACTTTACAAAATAAAATTAAAAAGAATAATTATAAAATAACAAATAAAATGACATTGAAAAAATTAACAATTACAAACATTTAAGAGCGTGGTACACTGGTCTTCAATGAAGCTTTGAGTCTATTCTTACTTATATTAAAATCAAAAAAAATTAGAGTTAAAATTCAGTATGTTGCACGTGCGGGTAAAAGGCTCATGCATTCCATAATTGGTACGGTGTTGAGATATATGCATTAGTTCTAGACTACGAGTGTTGTGACCTCCACCACGGTAATTAAGGCTAGTACAAGATAATAAATCAGGTGCATCAATAACGCCCGTTAAAAGTTGATGAATAAATACAATATCATTATTAATTCTCCTTTGTGCCAAAGTTTGAATCTGAAGAAGCTTAATCCGGTGTTCGTAAGGAGGAAGATTATAAGGATCGGACCACGGTAGTCCTTTCAAGGCGAAACGTATAAAATTACGCTAAACTGCTTCTAGTCTATTCTTATGGACATCGTAAAAAGGAGTCCATACCTGTGATGCGTATTCAAGATGAGGGCGAACAAGACTGTTGTAGAGAGCGAGGGTAATAGGCTATTGATTATGTCATATAATAAGGAAGTAAGACGTTCATGGAAAACCGTAGAGTGCTATTAAATTGGAGGGTGCATTTTTGAGAGGAGGGAACAAAAGCACCCTTTTTGGTTTTTTGCATATAACTCGAAAACGAAGCAAAATTTCGAGATAATTCTCAAAACCTTTTTTGTAGAGAATAAAATTTACCATCAAAATGGATTTTTGAAAAAAAAATTAAAAAATTTTTAGTTAGCTAATTTTTAAAAAAAATCATTGCAAAAATATGTGAAAAATCACATTTTTTTTTTTTTTTTAACGAATTTGCTTATAACTTTCTTACCAGCAGAGATAGGTATAGGCATTGCTCCATATAAAAGAAAGATAGTTAAATTGTCTTTAAAATAAATTTAAAAAAATGGTTTGGATAAAAATCGACCGAGAAATAGTTGTTCAAACTAGGCTGATGTTAAGTTTTTAAAGCTTTATAAATGGCATTTTTGGCTATTTTGATGGACTTGTTAGATTATACACTCAAACTGGGTGTATTAGGGAGTCATGATCAGCTGAGTCAAAAATACAAGTCAAGTTTCAAATTTTTCGCAGTTTTAGGGTTGCCATCAAATTTTTTCGAAATTTAAAATAACTGTCAAAACCAACACACTTGCTTTTATAAAGCCGGGTTTTGAGCACATGTTAGCGTATACCTTCTCGAGCATGAAAAAATTGTTTTAGACCAATTTTACGGTTGAAGGTCCCTGCCAGACCAGCTCAACATTTTCTAAGTAGGTATTAAGGAAATAACTTTTTTTTATTTTGGAATACCTAACTCGTCTGGCACTATTTTGTCCATATAACGAAAGGCATAAACTACCAAATACCCCGATTTGTTAAAGTAGATTTGTTAGTTTTGATAATTATTTAAAAAATTAGAAAACAAAAGGAAAAAAATCGCCAACATTATAACATTAAGGGCCGTCTGGCATGCATTTTCGACAGCCAAACTCCACTTGCACAGTTTTGTCTCTATAAGGAGACATTAGCTAGCATATATTGAAGACCTGGCTTTGTAGAACAAGGTTTGACAGTTATTTGAAATTTAAAAAAAAGTTATTTTTTATAGTACCTACCTACTTTGAAAATGTTCAGCTCGTCTGGCAAGGACTTTCAACCGCAAAACTTGTCTGGAACTATTTTTTTTTTTCATGTTCGAGAAGGTAAGCTAACATGTGTTCAAAACCCGACTTTGTAAGAGCAAGTATTGTGTTGATTTTGGCAATTATTCTAAATTTTGAAAAAATTAGATGGCAACCCTAAAACTGCGAAAAATTTGAACCTTGACTTTCATTTTTGACTCAACTGGTCATGACTCCCTAAAACACCCAGTTTGAGTGTATAATCTAACAAGTCCATCAAAATAGCCAAAAATGCCATTTATAAAGCTTTAAAAACTTAACATCAGCCTAGTTTGAACGACTATTTCTCGGTCAATTTTTATCCAAACCGTTTTTTTTTTAAATTTATTTTAAAGAAAATTTAATTATCTTTCTTTTATATGGAGCAATGCCTACACCTATCTTTGCTGGTAAGAAAGTTATAAGCAAATATGTAAAAAAAAAAAAAAAAAAATGCGATTTTTCACATTTTTTTGCAATGATTTTTTTAAAAATTAGCTAACTAAAAATGTTTAAATTTTTTTTCAAAAATCCATTTTGATGGTAAATTTTATTCTCTACAAAAAAGGTTTTGAGAATTATCTCAAAATTTTGCTTCGTTTTCGAGTTAAATGCAAAAAATCAAAAAGGGTGCTTTTGCTCCCCCCTCTCAAAAATGCACCCTCATAAGGATCCTGAAATTCCTTAGACCAACGTTTAACAAACCCTAACATAGAGTTTGCCTTGCTTCGTAAAATCGAGGCAAATTGTCAAAGGAGTTGTATTAACTAATTTATATATCGTATATCATGCTTTTCTAAATTTTTCTCTCAGAATTTCCATGTTTTTATATACAATTTTTAAACCTGCAGTGTCTGGAACATCTAGAACATAAGAGCAAATAAGTGCGACCCAGTCGTGCATTTTATTATTTTGAATGTTCTCATTATCAGCCGAACGGATTTAGACTAGCTTTTTTTATATAAAAATTTCAAATAAGTTCAAAGGATATTGCATATCAAAATTTTCAGAAAAGAAAATTTTGAATTTTTAAAAACATTAAAAACTACTGCACTACTTAAGATTTGCATACTTCATTATTCAAAATGTTTTAAGAATTTGATATTTAAAAAAAATAATTTTTAATAAAACCGCTCCTACGGTATATTTTTTTTTTCTCCATACAATCATATAATACATATAATCCAGAGTTAAGATGGCGTGCTTTTTTCACCTCAAACTATCAAAAGAGTTGTTGTTCTAGCGAATTTAAATACCGTTTTTCATGCTTTTAAAAATTTTTCTCTCATAATTTCCATATTTTTATCTACAAATTGCTTAAACCCTTAGCCTCTTGAACATAAGAACAAGTACGTGCTACCAAGTCGTGCATTTTCTTTTCTTTGGAAGTCAACAATAATTCATAAAAACTTTGACAGCAATATTTTCTTTTGGCATGAAACTGTAAACCAATCGTGCAAAAAAGTAATTTTGTATTTAACCTCAATAATTTTTGACACACAAAAATATTTGTATAGATTTTAGCACGAACTGTACACTAGGCTTTATAACGACGAAATTTTGTTCGTGCAAAAAATGTCACTAACATTTTTTTGCCAACAAAAATTGCGTTTGGTATTTGTATTTGCTGTAATATTAAATAAATTTCGTTTGTAAATACGGACATTTATTCTTCGAGTATAATTTTTTTTTTTAAATACCGAGCTTTTAGAAGAAGTGTGTATTAAGCTTAAATGCCCCCCAATATTACTCTGGCCTTGACCGTGCCCTTTGATTTTGACCTACTCCCTCCTCAAGTTTTAACTACCACTGTTGACATTGTTTTTTGTTTACTAATCCCAGAGCTCTCTACATTACAACAAAAAACAATTACATAAATTCAATAGATATTGTTGAAAATCGATTACCTATTGAATTTAAAAATGATCATGAGATTGTTATTGAATGGCAAAATGCGGGTATTCCATTTTCCATAGAAACTACTTTGCGATAAACACTGATTACCCTCATTCAAACATTACAAGGTTCATCCAAAACTAGAACATAATAAGGTATATATTATATATGTAGATACAATATATTTATATTTACAGCATTATTATGATCTATTTACATTTCCATATTGAACATCGGTATGAAAAGAACCTAATGAAATAACTTTTTACATTTAAGCTTTTGCCACTGAATAGCTGTTTTATACAAATTTTAATTTAAAAAAAAAAACAAACACCACAAGTAGAATTTAGAGTTTAAAGCTTCATATTCGGTTTGTGTTGCAAATAAAACATAACTGCGAAATACGAAAATAATTCAAAATCCAAAGATACGGAAGTTTACCTATACAAACAAAAGCCATTAAATGCATTTAAACATAGCTTAACAGTACGAACTTCAAATTGTCAGAATAACCTTCAGAACTTTTTTAATGTAAAATTAACCATTCAATTAAAATGTTGGTCAAAATATATAAACGTAGATAAAATTAGTTTTATGCAAATTCCAAGGTCTATATAGCAAGATTTGAATTTGTTTATGAATTTTTTTTTCAGCCATAGATAGAGGTACTCTATACCTATACGTATCTTAATAGAATATTTTTATTGAAAGCATTTAAGCGGATTTTGAAAACGAAAAGGAATTAGCTGCATAATATCGTCATAGTTTCGTTAGTAATTTATTTTCGTGAGTAAAACTAAATAAAATAAACGACTGTGTCGCACGTACTTGCTCTTATGTTCAAAAGGCGGAGGGTCTTAAAAAAATGTATATAAAGACATGGACGGACAATTTTAAACCGCCTTTTGTTCAGGGGCTTAGTATAATACTAGTTAATAGTCTTCTAAATATATAGTAATTTACTAGCTCTTCCAAATTTTAAAACCTGTATTGTCGTTTTACTAACTAGTATCATACTAACTCCATTTAATAAAAACAGTGCATCTAAACAGTGACAGTTCGTAGAAAAAAAAACAAACCAAAATATCAAAGTGACAACCTACATTATTTTTTTTTAATTTACAATACGTTGTTCACCTGAAATTAATTCTTTCTTTGGTAAAAATGCGGCGTTTAAATAGAATTTTTAAGAAACTCGGATTTGTTGATTGTGAAGAATTTTTGCGGAATTTGTTGTAGAATTGAAAACACAATCAATTCAACTCTTTGAAATACAATCGCCAAGAATTTTCTCAGACTTCTACTTTCATTAATTTAATTAAATTTAATTTAGTTGCCTTTCTTTTTACCTGCGATTATAGGTACTATAAGGCAAGTTTTGGATTCGAGCAAAATACAAATTTTGAGATAACAATCAAACATGATATTACGATGATAGAGAACACCAAAAAAGTGGGTGGCAAAATTCTGTCTGTCTGTCTGTCTGTCTGTTCGTCTACAGCCTAAACGGCTCTATCGATTTTCTTCAAACTTGGTACTTAGTGGTTTTTGGTGATTCTGCCGACACGTTTTTTTCATTTTTTTTTTAGAACCAAAAATAACGGTGCCTGTCATACATTTTTTTTTTTTGGCAAATTTACATAATCGTACTTTCCTCAAAAAACGGCTCGACAACTTTTCTTAAAAAAAATTCAATAAATTTATTTTAGTAAAGGCTTTCTTTGGGTGGAAAACCATTTTTCAAAAATGGTTATTAATGGTACCTCCCAAGGAACCATTTTTTTAATTTTTGATTTTCTTCAAAATGGTATGACCGATTTCAATTATTTTTTTTATACAGAAGCTTCCAAGAAATGTTAATAGTTTTGTGTACCAACATTTTTGAAAAAATATTTTTTGAATTTTTAAAAAATATTTCCAATTTTTTTTTGGAAAATCAAATATTTCGAAAACGGCATCAATGATTTTTTTGAAACTCGATATTTAAGACTTTTTTAGTACTCTCTAAAATATTTTTAGAACAAATTTTACATTTATGAAAAAATAACGGTACCTTCCATACAAAAGTGAAAAAACCGCAAAGGAAAATATTTTTTTGCTTGAAAACGACTCCTACGATTTTGATTAAACTTTTTTCATATACTAAAATTAGTACGATCTACCATCAAAAATTATAAAATTTTACAAATAACAACTATTAGTAGTACCTGTCATAGAATGTATTTTTTTATTTTGAGTTTTCTCGTTATCAACTTAACGGATTTAAATGAATTTTTTTATATACAAATTTCAGATAAGATTTAATAATATTGCATATCAAAATTTTCAAAAAAAAAGATTTTGGATTTTTAAAAAAAGTTTCAATTTTTTTTTTTGAAAATTCGATATCTCAAAAACGGGTTGACAATTTTTTTTCAAATTTTGTTTTTATATACACATAAATATATAGTTTAAATCTGCATACCAAAATTTGTTCTTAAAAATGTTTTAAGAGTTTTATATATAAAAAATTAATTTAAAAAAAAACAGCTCCAACGATTTTAAAAATTTTTTTTCCCATACAATCATATTCCACCATGAATTAAGATGGCATACTTTTTTTTCAACTCAAACTGTCAAAAGAGTTGTTTTAGCTAATTTAATTGTCGTATTTCATGCTTCTCTACATTTTTCTCTCATAATTTCCATGTTTGTAAATACAATTTTCTTAAACTCGCAGTGTCTTGAACATAAGAGCAAGTACGTGCGACCCAGTCGTGCATTTTATTTAATGCTGAATCCAATAATTTTAAAATAAAGTAGATACAAGCTCACATAAAAAGTTATCTTACTTTTAAAGAGTAAATGTATGTAAATCATTGTATTTTTTGACAAGAATTGGTACGACATTACCTGTCAAAAAAGACACTCAGACCATGGATATTTGAATGGTCTTTTTTGATTCTTGGTCCCGATGATTAATCAAACATAAATATTGCACCACTTCCATATAATTTTTTTTTCTTGTCTACTTGCAACCTACATCCCCTGAATTTTTTGGCAAATTTTCCGCAATCACCTAGTATCCAAAAAAAAATAAAATGCACGACTGGGTCGCACGTACTTGCTCTTATGTTCAAGACACTGCGAGTTTAAGAAAATTGTATATACAAACATGGAAATTATGAGAGAAAAATGTAGAGAAGCATGAAATACGACACTTAAATTAGCTAAAACAACTCTTTTGACAGTTTGAGTTGAAAAAAGAGTATGCCATCTTAATTCATGATGGAATATGATTGTATGGGAAAAATAATTTTAAAATCGTTGGAGCGGCTTTTTTTTTAATTAATTTTTTATACATATATAAAATTCTTAAAACATTTTTAAGAACAAATTTTGGTATGCAGATTTAAACTATATATTTATGTGTATATAAAAACAAAATTTGAAAAAAAATTGTCAACCCGTTTTTGAGATATCGAATTTTCAAAAAAAAAAAATTGAAACTTTTTTTAAAAATCCAAAATCTTTTTTTTTGAAAATTTTGATATGCAATATTATTAAATCTTATCTGAAATTTGTATATAAAAAAATTCATTTAAATCCGTTAAGTTGATAACGAGAAAACTCAAAATAAAAAAATACATTCTATGACAGGTACTACTAATAGTTGTTATTTGTAAAATTTTATAATTTTTGATGGTAGATCGTACTAATTTTAGTATATGAAAAAAGTTTAATCAAAATCGTAGGAGTCGTTTTCAAGCAAAAAAATATTTTCCTTTGCGGTTTTTTCACTTTTGTATGGAAGGTACCGTTATTTTTTCATAAATGTAAAATTTGTTCTAAAAATATTTTAGAGAGTACTAAAAAAGTCTTAAATATCGAGTTTCAAAAAAATCTATGATGCTGTTTTCGAAATATTTGATTTTCCAAAAATAAATTTGAAATATTTTTTAAAAATCCAAAAAATATTTTTTCAAAAATGTTGGTACACAAAACTATTAACATTTCTTGGAAGCTTCTGTATAAAAAAAATAATTGAAATCGGTCATACCATTTTGAAGAAAATAAAAAATTAAAAAAATGGTTCCTTGGGAGGTACCATTAATAACCATTTTTGAAAAATGGTTTTCCACCCAAAGAAAGCCTTTACTAAAATAAATTTATTGAATTTTTTTTAAGAAAAGTTGTCGAGCCGTTTTTGAGAAAAATACGATTATGTAAATTTGCCAAAAAAAATGTATGACAGGTACCGTTATTTTTGGTTCTAAAAAAAAATGAAAAAAACGTGTTGGCAGAATCACCAAAAACCACTAAGTACCAAGTTTGAAGAAAATCGATAGAGCCGTTTAGGCTGTAGACGAACAGACAGACAGACAGACAGACAGAATTTTGCCACCCACTTTTTTGGTGTTCTCTATCATCGTAATATCATGTTTGATTGTTATCTCAAAATTTTTTTTTTGCACGAATCCAAAACTTGCCTTATAGTACCTATAATCGCAAGTAAAAGTACCTTAAAATCATGCACCATATTACAACTATGTATCTTGGTTTCAAAAACATAAAAATGTTTGGCCAAAAACTCTGCTTCTCATTCCCCATTGAAAAACACCCTCAGATAGTTTATATTTGTTTGGTCTCTTTTGTTTCTTGGTCTTGATGGAAAGTCAAATGTTTTAACCAATTTTCATTGATGTTCCAGTTTCGGGAGGCGATTTATGGTAGTAGTTCCAAGTTTTCCATTTCACTGAAAAAAACACCCTTTCACTACAAATATTTTTGTAGACTCTTTTGATTCCTGTTGCTTATAACAAGACCAAGTTTCGTGTCAATGCAGTTAAAATTTGGTAATATTTTACATGTTTATAACTTTTTTGAAGGTAGTTTTATCGAGTTCATTCTTATTTAGTAAGATTGGGCATTAAAAAAATACCCTTAAGACATGTGCTTATATTATTCCATGATAAAAATTTAAGTTTGTTAATCTTTCATCCCCCCTCCCCAGCACTTTGAAAGTGGCTTTTAAAAAAAAACAAAGTAGGTTTTCAATCAACTCTGGATGTTATGTTCAAATTTTATTAATAGAAATATTTGTCTAACTCTTATTGGCTTTTCAAATTTTGTTTCCAAAATTAGAAGTGTTGCCAAGTTTTGCCACCTTAGCAACACTTCTTAAAAGTAAAGTTAGGACATGAACTATTTGTATACTAAAGCTCAACCCGTCAGGTCAAAATGAAAGGTTGGTCTTATTAACAGCCCCACTATTATCTAAAAAACTACAGGGTCACCAAAATCATAACTTTTCCCCGGTTCCGAAAAATCGTAGATCTGGTGCACTTGTTCTTAAAAAAGTTTAATTAATTTTTTTTATACAAAATCTTCTTCTTTGATAAGGTTTATTTCCAACTCAGTGATGGGTATATTTGTTTCCCCCTATCACCAATATCGCAAACGATTTAAAAAAAATACAAAGAGACAAAATTTTCATTCCCTCTCTTTGTGTTCAATTTATTACTCTCGTGTTCACGCTGTAGATAAATGTGATAGTTGGTTGAATTTTAACGTTTCTATTGCACATTCAGTAGGATAAAAAAAACATATACTTATCTACACAAACTTATTGATTTAAAAATTGAGCAAACGACAACATTTTTTTTAATTACATAACAAAAATATAATTGGTACCCCCACCACAAATTCAATTAACTATTTACAGCCCTGAACGGCACGAATTTTTATTAAAAAAAAAAAAAAAAATTTACCATATTTGAAGGTGGAAATAAATAAGATACAATTTTAACGTTCGTTTTTCGAAAGGCCTGATAAAATTGAATTGGACATTGGCAGCGGAAATGTTAACTCAATAGCAAAGGTATAAGGATAGGTAGAAATGGCGGTGACGATCAACATCGAGCGTTGGTAACCCGGCGGCGTTTTAATACCATAATTATGGTGGCTGTTCTGATATTCGGTTGAATTGAATCCGTTTTGAAAACGGCCAAGAAACAGATGCCGGAATTGAAAACGTAAGAAATTGGCAAATTGAAGATGTATTCATTTTTCCGAATATCTATGATTCATAGACATTCGACAAAACGAACGGATGAACTATCCACCATTTTTGTTAAAGTTTTCAATTGGAGTATTTTTTTTGTTTTACGTTTCCAATCCGTTCGGATTCAATTCAACCGAATATCAGAACAGCCGTGTATAACACTGTAACACTGGTTTCACAAGTGGATGAAATTGATGATAAGAGATGAAGGATTTATGAACATATCCCCTTCAAGATCATTAACCCTGTTCCTTGGTTAGTCCCAAACAGCTTCAAACAGTTTCAGTACACCAGATTTGGTGCGGACCAGTACAGTTTTTTAAGTGTGGAACGACTTCGGACTACATCTGGCGGTTTCAAACTGTTTGAAAGTCGGCAAGGAATAACAAACCTATTGTTTACGCTTTCGACAGTACTTTGCAAGGCTAAACAGGCAGCTAGGAGGTGGCTCTTAAGGCATTTAGTCAGTTTTATTGTAATCCGCACTTGAAAACAATCAACATTTTTTCGAACTCGGCAGCAGAACTGGTAAAAACCAATCAAACTGTGTGATCCTCTAGCCGCACTGTGCACCATGAAATTCCTTTTGCTCTGCTTGAAGTATTAGTCATCTATTACACGACGATTCTTTGCGTCTTACTCTTTTCAAAATTCAGTTGGTGTGAAGGTGAAAGCATATCTTTTTTCCCCTTCCCACTTATAAAAATTCGAAAAAAGTCAGACGTAAAGAATCATCCCAGGGGACTTAGGAATTCTACGGATGGCTCTGTGAAATAAATTTCCAATTAAATAACCCTCCAAACCAAAAATTAAATACCTTACTCCCCAAATTTGTTTTGCATTTTGAACCAAGTTCCAAAGTTCGATGATGAAATAAATCCCCATAAGGGAAAGCACAAACTATAAGTCCCCAAACAAAAAAAAAGAAAATGTAAGTCCCCAAATTTTCTATTGAATTTATTTATTTATTAAGCGTAACAAATTTAGTTCATGAGACAAAAATAACCACGTTGGGGAGGGGGATGAAGTGGGCCACTAGGTGGAACCAGGGTTGCAAAAGCTTAAGCTAATTGTTAGCTTAAGCCCTCATTTAATTCACAAATCAGTGATGGAGTTGTGATTTGAGAAATATTTAATTCATAAGCTCTTTGTGATTTGTGAATTGAAAAATATTTAATTCGAAATATGTTTAATGTTCGAAAAGTTTCCTTATTGTGAGTATTCATTTTGGGTGAAATGTATCGTAATTAAGAGCTAAAATTTAAACTAACTTTTTGGCGGAAAACGAAAGAAAGAAACGAGGACACTAGTGCTCTTCGCGCAAATCTTTTGTTTAATTTAGTTCGGGAGAAGTTCGGGCGAAACTCATAATAGGTTTGTTCGATGTCAGCACTGGGGCGCACTGGGTCGCCCTGAACTCGCTCTCATGTGTTTTATGTGAAACTTTTTTCACCCCAGTTTATTTGCACTGTGTTCGATGTGTGTTCGGGGCAAGCACTGAATTCGCTCTCACGCATCCCAGGTTTTTTCTCGGGGAAAAAAATCAGAGCTGCGAAATTGAAATCAGCTGTTGGTAAGAGTTGAATGTCAAAAGAGAAGAATTAACTTTGATAATTTTTATGGCGAAATAAATGGTAAATGTGAAATGTTTTGTATACTATTTTGTTACTATTTATTAATTTATATATTAATAAAGGGAATGCTTAGAAAAATATTTGGAAATCGAGTGCCTGCATAAAGATTTTGAAGCTGCACAAAATAGTACTTTAGCAACTTAACATTTTTATCATAAAAAAGTAGCACTGAAGTGTTCAATGTGAAATCAAAACCCGAGCAGCCCCCAGTTTTCTGACATTTGAATGACATTCCCCAGTGCACCCTGGGGCAGGGAACAACGAAAAAACCTAATAGCTTTTAAAATTCCGTTGTAAGAAGAATTATTCTGGTAAAATATTTTCCGGGTGAAACTCAGAATAAGGCTCTATTCAGCCTAATCAAGTCCTTAATGAATGAATCCTTCTGTAAGGCCAATGGAAATCCATATTAGAAATTAGAACTCATTTTATACTCCTTCTGCTTTGTTGTTAGGATTCCTGCTTTCAAAACTAAAAGCAATAGGTACTATCTATTTGCTTGCAAATTATTTTATATTTATTTCAATACTTGAACAAAGCAGCTGACTCATTCAGCATTATTGTGAGTTTTATTTTATTAGAAATTAGAACTCATTTTATACTCCTTCTGCTTTGTTGTTAGGATTCCTGCTTTCAAAACTAAAAGCAATAGGTACTATCTATTTGCTTGCAAATTACTTTATATTTATTTCAATACTTGAACAAAGCAGCTGACTCATTCAGCATTATTGTGAGTTTCCTCCCGAAAATAAATAAATAAAATAAATTGGGTGTCGCAACAGCTTGTGGAGAACCAGGGCCTAGTCACTTACAACTAGAGGGGGCCTACAGTTTTTTGCCGAGTCCGAACGGCTAAATGAGAAGCACTTTTTCATGACTTGGAGGATTTGTCAGTTCCTCGCAAGAGGCAGTACCTCGGATAAAACATTTAAGAAGTCTAAGAGCTCGCAACATATTTTTCGTGTGAGAGGAAACCAGACGATATTAATGTTACAGGTAGTGCTGGCGAAGGTGATAACGAATATGTTCGTCTGCCAGCACGTAGTACAAAGTACAAATTTTGCAAAATTGGATTAGTGAGGGAAACCACTTCAAACGTAATATATCCAAAAGTCCTCAACTCACTGATTACAAATATGGTTACGACAGACGTCTAAGTGACCCCAAACCCAAAACCCCCGACAAACGTCCTTGAAAGTGCAACTTTTTTAGTGTTCTTAAAATTTTAGGAAATCACTTGAAATATGTCTCAAATGAAAGGTTTTGACTCCCTGAGTACGAATATGTACGTGACAGACGTCTGTGGCCCCTCTCACGTCAAAAATATGTTGCGAGCTCTCGGTCTATTTCTGTTTTTAGGTGGCACGGCTGCTGGGAATCGAACCCAACCCTTCGGCATGACAGTCCTACGCACTAACCATCGTGCCACGAGGTACTCCGGAATATAGTCCACCCAAAAAATATTTGTTTACCCGAACTGTTCTTGTTTTAAAATATACAAAAAACTTCGGCGAAGGGCACACCCAAAAAAATTTTTCGTCAAATCGCTACGAAATACTTTCGTAAATCTTTTTTTCCTTAGTTGCAAGAAAAATTTTATGAATTGTACGAATATTTCGTTATGAATACAAGGTAGAAAAATATCTGCGCTACTAAAACTTTGTAGAATATAAGAAAGTGCTTTCGTATTTTTAATTTGCAAAAACTTTAGTTATATGTATGAATAATTTGGTTTATTCTACTAAGTCATTATGATACTAAGAAAACTCCTTATATACTAAGTGTTTTGACTCTCTTTTCTACCAACGTTTTTATAAAATTACAAAATTTTTGTAATTCTATCAAAACAAGCATATCATTAGCAATAGGACTTCGAAGTAAATAGTAAACTGAATAAAAAACTGATGCGATATATTTGTCATCATTTGTATTGCAGTCATTGAAGTGTTAAGATCATTAGGAAGTTTCGAGTTTTGACTCAATTTATTATAAGTTAAGTGAAGTTTGTATCAGTGGTAGGTACATAGTTATAAGGATTCTATTGTTAGTATTTATTCTTAAAATTTAACAGTTACTAAGACGGTAAGAAGGGATGAATGAAACTAAACCCATAATGTATTCTGCAAAACGAAATGAAACAATGGTAAGTCCCGCCTTTTAAATCACAAATGTCAAATTGTATAGTGATCATTATTGTGTTATTTTCAGAGCGGACAACGAAAGATCTGACTTAAGACAGTTCTAACAATAATCATATTTGTTTTTAAAAAACAAAAAATTTTACATACTTATGTAATATACATATTGTTAAAATTATTGGAAATTTTATTAAAATGCTTTCACTCTCAAACAAATTATTATTGACTCAGAAGACCATAAGTAAATAGGTACCTATTTCTTATGTGAACCATTTTTTGAAAATATTATAATACGAATTAATTTCGTATGTTTCACAAAATTTTTTACCCAATATTACAAAAATTTCGTAATTTTAACGAATGCATTTGTGGATATAAAACGAAAAATTTCGTAGAATAAACAAAATATTCAAAAAATATTTCGTGCATTGTACTAAAGTTTTTTCCAATATTTTGCAAAAATACAAAAGTTTCGTAATAGTTACGAATGAATATTCATCTGTTATGTGTGTAGTATTTGTATAATTTACGATGGCTTATTCGTACAATTCACGAAAGTGATTCGTGGTTTTGCACCACGAAACTTTCGTTAGATAAACGAACATTTTCGTTATATGCACTAATTATTTTTTTGGGTGCACCAGTACCCATTGTGAATTTCCGTTTGGATTTTCCGATTCGATCAATAAACATTTTTCGAGTGAAACTCACCAAACCTAGGTGAAAAGTGGAATGTCAATTTTTTCGGGTGGAAAGTTGTTCGCGTGATACTTACAATACTATGTCAAATGAACGAGATTTTATTATTTTTTTTTCCAAAACGAGTACCTCAAAGCTCGAAGGCTATCTAAATTCCGATTAAATTTGAATTTCGTTTTAGAATTTCATCCAAACGAATATGTATGTGTATTTTTTTAATAACAAACCGGAAGATCTCTCCGATATGTTTGAAAGTTTCTGACGTTGATTCGAAACAAAACACAGAAAATATTGTCTTTTCTTTTTAGAAAAGTAGCTGTCATAAAGCTAAGAGCACTGTACACGGTGTGAAGACATAACTTCACCATTAGAAAACTAAACTGAATTAACAAATATAAAGATACATACAAATCATACACTGACTAATTTTTCTTTTTTTTTTAGAACAAGTTAAGTTGATATAGTTGACATTTTATTCAAAAACATTTACACAAATGTGTGTTTATAGTGAATAACTAATTTATTAGTTATAGGTAACTGGTCATTTGTTTTAACTACCTCACATCAAGGCTCAAAGCTTTTGATAAGTTTCACAAGGCTTTATAGACTCAGCAGAATCTTAAGTTAAACTCTACAATAAAATGTTTCTTTGAATCGGTCCGGTCGTTTTCATTAAATTCACATATGTATAAACTTCAAACTTTAAGTGATGCCACACTACTTAAGACTCTTTCAAAATTTTTTATAAAAACTGTTAACACAAAATATTTTAATTGCGATTTTCCAAGCAAACATAAGGAATTCGTAATTATTCTAAAAAGTGAAAAAATTTCAATTTTAATCAAAATTTGACAATTGTTTTTTGTTTACAGAATAAAATATTGATTAAAATTTATCACTTTAATCTACGTTGCAATGTTGATTATTTTTCTCTTTTGTTGTTGTTATATTTATTGGGATTTACCATGAAAATCGGTCAAATATTTACTTCAACACACAAACACTATGTTAATACAAAAACTTGAATCATTGAGAAATCATTAATCGATTCGCGAATATAATAATATAAACATTCGTCTCAACGGTAAGCGCAGTCAAAAAAAAAACTAGTCTTGAACTAACAATAGAAAGCGAGTATACGCGCTTAAAAGATACGTGATTTTTGGATTTAATTTAAATTTCACACAGTGCAACTCGCTTCGTTGGATAAATGTATATTTCGATCCAAACAAGTTGGTTTACCGGCGACTACTAAAGTGGACTGCACAGTCGGAGAAGGCAAAAGCTAACACACCTGAGGTCTGAGACACCATAATATGACGATGATGGAGCAGTAAGTCGATGGCTCAATGAAGGTCTTGAAAAAGATGCTTTGCACAATCTACAATGTAGATACCTACCTTTTTTGTCTTTTTTGTTTTGTTTTGCTACGTATGTTTGAGTTTTGTGCAAAGTTTAATAGCAACACGTTTGAATAACATAAATGTACGTACATATGTATTTGTATAGGTACTATCGAACATCTACAACATTATTGTGGTTAACTGCTTTTAGAGTAGGTACAGAAAGATGAATATCAAGAAACCCAAAACAGTTACTTTTTTGTAAGATCATCTATTTAAAATCCAAAAATAGCTGTGGATTTAAACAATACAAACAATGAACACGATTTTTCTTCACGCGAAGTAAGATGGTTAAAATGGTTGCACTGGAAAATGAGTTTGAGATCAAACGATAGTAATGTGGTTTTCCATTCGACCATTTCGGATTTGGTGGTTAAGTCCTAAATCTTCAGTAGAATTTGTCCATCTAATGTGGTTTTCCTTTCGACCAAAATAGTCGATTTTTTTCGACCTGAGATCAACTTTTGCTTTCCATTCAACCAAAAAAATCGATTTTTTTACAACCTCAGATCAATTCTTCAAATCTCAATTTTTAGCAAGATTTACACGCATTTGCACACACACCAAGATAAACTGACATAACTCTGAACGTATAAGTTTGCATTTGACATTTCGCAGTATTGTTTACTTTGCATAAGAAGGTGGTGTTTGTTGGACAAATTTATCTATAGAAAAATAGTCACTAACAGAATTACAAAAGCAAATCAAATCTCTTTTTCTGTTCTATTTACCACTAAAAAATTATGATACCACCAAATCTGAAATGGTTGAATGGAACCACATAACACTCCTACACGGCGAAATGCTAGATTCAAACTAATAGATTTGAAGAAGCAACATCAGATGGGAAAAAATCAATTTTTTTTAGTTCTGTTCAAGGGAAAGAGAAACTTGATCTCAGATCAAAAAACTGTTTTTTTTTTCGAAAGGATAAATATGTAAATTAAGATCTCACAGAGATCACAGCTCATTTTTTGGTATGAAATGTTTTCAAAAATAAAGATATTCATCTCTACTGCGGTTTTCGAGTTTTGCAGATGCGAATTGAGATCACAGAAGTTGAGAATCTAGTATTTGACGGTATATAGAGAGTAATAATCTATTACAATTCTGGTATTTCACTAGTAATTTTTACTGCGATCTCCAATCAAGACATCGAAAAGCTTACGAAACCACATTGAGAAAATATTTAGGGAGATTTCCACAGATGGAAAATCTTAAGTGCCTTGCATATGAGCTGAGAATTGCGAATGGCATTTCTTTCACATGAGTGGTCACCAACAGAAGCTAATTGCCATTAAAAATAAACCAGTAAAATGGGTGCTAAAAAAATTTGAGGTTAAATTCAAGCGAATGATTCATTCGCAGCTTTGTGGAATGCGTATTTATGTTGTGGATTGCGATTAAGTGTTTGGCAGAAAATATTTTGTTGGTTGCGTAGAAAATATATAAACGCTGAATTTTACAATTTACACTAGTTTAGGCCGTGTTTTCTTTTTAAAATTGTAGATAGGATCGTTTATCCACTTTGTCTTTGTCTATTTGTTGATAGTTGCGCTTGGAATTCAATAAACAAATTTGTTAATTTTTATTTTTATCGCAACTCATGTGAAAGGCACTTTACAGACAGTTAATTATACGCTAAAAAAGAGTGGAGACTTTTCCAGAAAATCTGCTACAATTTTTCTATTTCGTTCGTCGAACAACGCCTCTTCGATTTGCAATCCGGAACACTGATTCGTGTATTGTGTGAATGCTTCTGGTATTGATTCTGAAATCAAATCCAGAAGCATTTCCTCTTCTTTTCAGAACAAGAACTGTCATTCTAGACCGAGTCAAAAAGGCCATACATTTTTTGTTTATTATTTCGCTGTGTAATTTTTATTAAGGATTCTTCATTTCACATCAGCAGCATACTAGTATTCAATCTCTATACAGTCCAAGAAACCTTGGCTCCTTGACTGTGTATGCACATTGTAAATCCTATAGGAGGTACGCTGCTGATGCGAAAAGAAATTTTGGTTAGTCTCCAACAAGATGATGAAATGCTTATAGCCGTTCCACACTATCCCATTGAGTATTAATACATGTCAAAAAAGTGTGAAGAAATCATGTATAATAGTGTGGAAGCAAAATATGAAATTTCATCACACACAACTTGACATCGCATCCTACACGATTTGACATGTGTTTATACCTGAAAATATTTAAGATCGGTTCTAAAACCATCACACATTCTATCCCACTTGGGCGTTTGAGGTTATTGTGAAACTGATTTGTTTTGATGCAAGTGTGGAAGCAAAATATGAAAATCATTTTCATCATACAAATTTGGCAGTCGTATGAAATTCTTTCCCACTTTATTCTGACATGTGTTAATACTTTGTGGGATAGTGTAGAGGCACTTTTACTAAAACGAAGCGGAAAAATATTCCTTGACCGTTGCACAAATTCAAAAAAATTAAATAAATACAAAAATACACAAGAATTACAGGCAACCATTATGTAAACAAAGAAACAACAAAAATAAACTCAAAAAAACACAAATGTCATTTTTCCGCACACAATAAACGGCCTGGGTCAATTGTGTGCGAACAAAGAGTGTAGAGTTCCCCAAATAATCTGCTACAGTAATCAATTTCTCTAGTCCAACAGTACACTGAAGAACGTTATTGAATGGGATTTTTCGTTTCGCATCAGGAGCGTACTATAGCCGCGTTTTATTATCGCTCATAACCCATATGGTTCACCTCGTGAAAATAAAACGATATGGGTTAGTGCAAAAGCAGTGCTGTATATCAGTCTCTTTTTTTCTTATGTTTATTTGTTTTTCATGTAAGCTCTTGTCTCTTTTCCTCTCTATTCCTAATACTGCTGACAAATCGCTGACATTCATTCACAATGGTTAAATAGCCCTCTGCCGGCCAGAGTGAAAACCTCTATCTGGGTTATTGAAATTAACCTTGATAGAAACCTAGATCCCATGGTGTTTTTGTAATACATGTTAAAAGATAACCTCGACCCAGACCCAGAGAAAATAAAACGCAGCTTATGTTTTACAAAAAAAATATACTTCGTGTGTAGGGTGCTTAAGAAAATGACACCAAAATTTTGTATGATGATCGTGATCATAAAATATATTCAAACAAATTGGTTCGAAGGTGAGAAGGAAGATTTGTTGAGTTGCATTTAAGTTTGATGTCATATTGCATTGCATGCACTTAATAGACTTCCAAGGTGTGTATTTAGTGTGTGGTGTGGTGATGGTCTATACAAATTGTGTCGGCATTTCAAACAAACGAACAATCAAAGAAAGTAAGACGAAGGTGAAGCTAAAATGTTATTTTTTGTTTTGTCTTTCATATAGATTCTTAGTATAGCGTTTGTTTCGTTTTTTTTTTTTAATTTTTTGTTCTATGGATGGTGTAGGTTTCATGTTCGTCGAGGTTCATAATCTTTTACTGTCTTTATTTATGTTTTGCGGAATGCAAAGTGAACAAAACAAAAAAATTCGCAGCGAAAGACTTAACGGAAAAGGTACTACCTAACTATTGTTGGCTTGAGATGAGGTTTTTTTTATCTATTAGAGAACCAGTTAACTAAGGCTTGTATAGATTTATTGCTTCTTTGTTTAGTACCGGCAAGAGGATCAGTAAAATAAACGGGTTAAAGTATCGAATCGAATCAAGTTTAAAGAGATTTTGCTTTGAAGTGGGAAATCAGAAATACATTTTGCAGGGTATCAGGAATTGATATTGATGAAAAAGTATGTTTTAGTCTAAAGTTAGAGAAAGTAGTTCTTAATAATTCTTGGTACCTATTAAAAAGAAAAAGAAAAAACATTTGGTAGGGCCCAGTGACTTACAACTGCCAACTTTTTCCGTGTGCTTGTGGTTGGCAGGAATATAGGGCATCTACAATTTTTTTCCGAATCTGAACGGCTTTGAGAAGCACTTATTCATCAAAAGTATACTCTTGCTTTTGATTTTTGTTCGGTACTTTGATGTAATTTTCGGATAATTGGTAATCTTCGAGCCATTATTGGAAAACTCCAAAAAAAATGCATTTTTGCACCATTTTTTGCATTTTTATCCATGTTGCGTCGAAAATTTTGCTCTAAGACCTCAGATTCGGATTCCGCACCACCGAAATCATAAAACAGGGAACAAATCAAAATCCAAGAACCTTGATATTTTTGTAGCTTTCACTATAATATTCTAACTTAAGCTATTATTAATCACACAATTTCGAGCTTAAGCTAGAAAAACAAGCTAAAGCTACATGAATCTAACTTTAGCTATTTTAAAATAGTGATTACTAAAAGACATCTTTTAGTTTCTAGCTAAAGCTTGTTTTTAATCACACAAAACATAGCTTGGACTTAAAAATCCAAGTTTTAGCTTAAGCTTTTTTTATTCACAAGACTCAATGTAAAGCGTCTCAGATTTGATCATAAATGCTCCAAAAATAATTTTTGGACTCTCGTAGTCAGGTGGTCGAAGGAATTAGATTTTAGAATGTGAGATATTGCGGGTGGTTATATAAACAATTTTCAAAATGCAAAACAGTTGCAATACCCTATAGGCGTGCAACGATTTTTCATGAAAATATTTTTTTTTTTTCGACAAACATTGCGAAAACGCAACGTGAATTTTCCTGAAAACCAGAGGCTTTTCCAACTTTATTTCAGACTTCCTCTTATTAAATGACAGAATATTTATACTTATGTGTATATAAGTATGTAACTCAACTCAAACTGGCAGCTGCCATTAATGAGTTAATTAAAATAAAAACAAGAAACATCCCACATACGCCCGGGTGTCCTTTAATCTAAGCCTGTCTGTAAATCAGTTAGTAGACATTTTGAATATGATGGCAACCGTTTCTATGTTGAATAATTATTCTTTTATTAATGAGATTCTTACATTTAGGAAGAGTATTATGACCTCTGAAGGTTTCGAGGTTAGCAAACATGATGGGTATTTTTGACAGGAGGAATTTTTTCTTAATCACACGATAAATATCTCTCCAGAATGCGTTGATAATTTAGCATGCATGTAACCTTTCTGTACTTGATGCGAGTTCCTTCATCTTAACTATCTCAAAGTAATATAATGTATGTATGTATGTACATATGTAATTTTGCTAGTATTGATTCTCACCGCACTTGATTGTTCCTAAGAATTGTACCATTGGTTCAGAGAACTGATGGTATTTAAAGGGTGTTTTTTAAGGTGTATTTCAAGAAGAAATAAAACGCATATAATTTAATGTTATGGCCAAGAATTACGCTTTATTATATAGATAAAGCTTTGCCATTATGTTTTAAAATGATTTTGGCCAAGTGGCCGCGCCGCGGCTGGCTCGAATAAATTCCAGCCAAGAGGCCCAATTTTCGACTACTTTTTGCAGCAATTGGGGTCGTATGTCAGCAATAACGCGTTGTTGATTATTTGATTATTTCGTTGGCTGTATGTAGCACCGTCTTGTTGGAAGCAAAGGTAGTCAACATCAACATCCTCCAATTCAGGCATGAAAAACTCATTAATCATTAAAAATAGCGTTCTCCATTGACTGTAACATTATGGCCGGCTTCATTTTTTTTATCATTTTTCATCGCAGTGCGCGAACCGAACCATTATTTTGGTAATAAATTTGCACGATTTGCAAACGTTGCTCAGGAGTAAGCTTTATTATGAAATGACAAACAAAATCAATTGACAGCTGTCGAAAAAACTAATTCCGAAAAAAAGCATTGACAGATTGAAAACCATACGTCTAAAAAACTCACCCTTTACCTTAGAGTTCGGCAATGACTAATTTTTTTCCCGGAACAGTAAATTGTTACTTACCACCTTTTGTATTAGATCTCTGATTGTCTCTTCAGCAATTTATTTCTGGGAAACAGGATAAAGGATATTTTTGCAAACATATAAAATATCTCAAAATTATTCCATTTTAGCTCATTAGACTCATCAATCAGCGTCGATGTTGTGAAATTAAGTCCAAGTGAATTAAGGCCCAACTCGAACCAAACTCAAACTATAACTGATGAACCTCATCCGACAAATATAAACGAGATAAGACGGAAGTTCGGCCTTATTTCACTATTGCAAAGTGAAATTAGGCCAAATTTTCAAAATTTGGCCTTATGTCACGGACCACGGTACTATCAGCGTCTGACCTCGGCTATATTTATCGGATCAGGTTCATCAGTTATATTCTGAGTTTGGTCCATCGACTTTTTGAGTCTTCTTTCTGCAATTATGTGGCATAAATTATTTCAATCTTCAAAAAGCTTAAGCTTGCTGGGATTGAGAGTCTCATATAATTAAACCAGTGGTGGCACGTGGAGGATTACTTCCAGACCCGAGTATTCCTCAAAAGTATTTAGCCATGAATTTTTATATTGTCAAAAAAAGACGCAAGTTTCAGTAGTAATAATATTTGCGTTATATATGAACCTCTGCTAAATCGTAGGAGCCCCCTTTGTACCAAACATTAACCTAACCGTGTATTAATTTCGATAAAAGTGTGGCTTAATTTGATCCCATGGCTTAATTTATAGACATGACTTCAAAATTTAACCTGCTCTAGATCTCGTTCAAATTTATAGCCATTGGCAACATTTTTAATTTATCTATGCTCATAAAGGCGTAAAGGAGATAAATGTACATAGAAATTTTTTGTATTTTGCTGTCGTGAAGTCATGAATTCTATGTCCTGAGAGATTAAAAAAAAAAGAAAATCAAATGAAAAGATCAAGATTAAATCTTTTAAGGAAAATATCGTATCAGCTTAGAGCACTTAACTGAACTTATTTTTTTTTATTCCTGATTTAAAATATTTTTGAGCATCTCTATTAATTTTGGGGGATGCTTTTGGATGTTCCGTTTTAGTATTCCTCAAAGTTGCCCAATTTGATTCACATCTGAAGACTGCACAAGCCATGGAAGAAGGTCAATACCGTTTTAAACTAATATTCGCATTGAAAGGGCGGACTACTGACCGAGTTTATTATTTTACTTGTATAAGGATTTGCAAATGTTAGAGGCACTGAAAATACGCCTAAAAGATGGCATCAGCATCTTTCCATCACTTACTTGAATCCATATGACTATACAAGCGAATATTTTACCAACTCTCTCCACAGCTATGCAGCCCCAGACACCAGACCATAACAATTTCTCCCCCATGGTTAATAGTTGCTACCATCCATTCTTGACTGAATTCTTTACCAACTCTTCACCAGACAAAGAGCTACACCAAGATTACCAAACAACTGTAGTTAAAAAAAAACACTAACTTGTTTATAAAGCTCAACAAAAAAATAAGTGAAGGGATCACTGTGGGACAACTGTTAATGTTTACAAGTACGGGGCTTCATTTTAATGCGTATGTCAAAGTTTTATTCATCCAACAACAAGGCGTATGACCAATCCTAGTCGATAAATATAATGGCATTTTTTGCCTATTTCAGGCGAAATTCTTGTCTTTTTTCTGAGAACCATAGTTTTTTCATCGCCTTGCAACTCTTGGAGCACCTTCTTTGAGTTTTTTGTGAAGATTGCTTTTTCAACGTATTCCGTTACTTCATAAAATAGTTGATTTGAAATTGTTCTTACGATATTTGATGGCCGTTTGTATTATAAACCAACCCTCCCTATGCGTGGTTATTTTTTTCCAACGTGGGTTTCTAGCCTTCCGAAACCGATCTAAAGCCTTTTTTACGGCACAGCACCAACATTTAATTTTTTGTTGACTATAGATCGAAGAATTAAAGGTGCCTAGTAATAAATAATAATGGCCAAAGATTGATGTAATTGTACAATTTTGAAATACTACGCTTTAAACTTTTTTTCCAAAATTTTAATTTAAAACTAGTTTTTTTAAAAACTGTGCATAGATTTCAAAAACTAGCTTATAGAACAGAGTATTGGCTCTAAAAAAAGGATAATACTTAATTGTAAGCATTGCCGTTATTTTTTAATATTTCTTTTTTATTTTAAGAACTTTTTTATGAAACCCCTCCCGCCAAAACGGGGGGAGATAGACCCCCTCTCATAACAAAAATCCTTGTGTTGAACTGTTTTACAAAAAACCGTAATCGTTTCTTAGCCCCAAAGTTATCGTACTCTTACCTAAGAAAATTATGTTCTATATGTTGTACCACTTTAATTTCTCTCCCTCGTTTATTTGAATTACATACCTGTGATACGTTGATATTGCGAAAGTCAACGGCGTAAAATTACAGTCAGATAAAGAACACTTTAAAATTATTTTAGTAGATATCTACTAAAATACAAATTAGTGCTTTGACAATTATAGTCGAATTAAAACCTTTTTTGATTCAAAAAGCTTCTTATGGCCTTAAGTCCTACAAATTGGCATTTCGCTAGGCTTACTCACTCGGACTTATCAGTAACATAATAAGGGCCTTGTCATACGGAATTTGTATTAAGTTCAGTTCAACTAACGTGGATTTTTTGACAAAAAACAATGTAAGCTATATCCAACAAGGACTTAAGGCCATAAAAAGCTATTTTGAATCTATATCCAACAAGATAAGAATTGCTTATCATAAAGCTGGAAATTTGTTTGCCCAGGTCCACCATAAAAAGCTATTTTGAATCAATAATTCAACAATCCAATCCTTAATGCTAAGTCTTCTACTTGGCTGATTTATTTCATTAGTATATAGAATTTGTATTACAAAATCCTTCTTATATAAAAGCTTTTTTATCGTAAGCAGCTCGTGATTATTTTAATACCGACGAAAGTTCCTTTAATCTTTTAATATGGAGTGAAACTGAGCCAAAGTAACTGTCAGTTTCATGAAATTCTAAAATGTTTTAAACGAATTTTTGTTGAAGATTTTAATATTGTTGATGATTATGATCTTTTTAGAAAACCAAAAATATATAAAGCCGGGCAATAATTCGATGAAGAGAATTTTATCCTAAATATGTACTTATTTTTTAAGTTTTTGATTCCCACGCAATCATCTTCGTCCTTTTCGTTTAGTACCATTGCCCCTGCCCTGAATAAAATTTGAAAAGAAATTCTACTGATTAAGTGGAGTGTCTGAATATAATTTTTATGTTTAGGTTTGTTTGGCTTAAATCAACTGTGGTAAGGACTTAAGGGTGACACTAGATGTAGGTATGTTACAAAAAATATGAAGTGGTTTTAATTAGAATGCACTAAACTTAAAATACTTTTTCAGATGATTATTCATTTTGCAAACCAAATTGTTTGTTTGGCGTACTGTATATGTGTATAACTTTCAAAATGCAATTTCAAAACTAATGGGAAAATCATGTTTTAAAAATCCCATTTAATCCAACTGACACAGAAATAAAAACCATAATTTGTATTCACCCCTATGAACACGGTAAAAAATAATTATGATCAAATTTAACCAAACTTTTAACGCAACTGACACATACGGCCGTAATCATGTGAGTCAAATGTGAAATGTGCCATCATATTTGCAAATTGCGTCAAATGTCATTATGCTATTAAGTTTGTATTGTAAATATGTATGTAGATAGAAAATTAATAGATGAAGAAATCACCAATTTGGAGCCAGATGTTTTGCAAGCAGCACTTCAATATGCCGAAAAACGAGTACAAAATAATGTGCTTCAACTCAGGAGGTAGTTTTTTGAATATATGTATGTATGTGTACATATGTATATACCCAGTAGGAAATTTCCTCCTCAAGGAAAAATTTCGGTGAATAGTACAATGAATTCATGAAATACTTTTTACGAGGAACATGCATGTAATGATTTCATTAGAAAAAGGTGTTGCATTTTTCACCAGTTCATTATTTTCATGACATCACCCTTTCTTTTACTTGGTGCAAAAATTCAACTGAATTCAATGCTTCCCATGCAGTATACAATTTCATTGCAAGAAATCATGCTTCGAAAAACACGAGGTTTTCAACGATGAATAGTAATGGACAGAGTCCTGAGTTTGTGATTTTTGGTTCTCATTTTGTAAGATAAAGTTCACAGTGACTTCCCGTTAGAAAATCAATGTAAGATGAACTGAACATTACTCAAATTGCGTTTGTTAAAACGTAAATATAACTTTTGATTTGAAATGAGAACTTCTTTTTGGTTCGTTTTAATCTTAAATTAGACAGTACACTACCGATGTTGATGATTTCACTAGATGATTAAGTAGGTTCCATTTACACAGTGATTTCCTTGGTGAACATTCATGACATTATTCAGCTAAAAGTAGATAATGGCCTGGTGAAAAAGCAACTCCATGTTCCTAGTGATATCACTGATGTATATTCACGGTATGTTTCATTAAATGCAATTAATTATGGAATAAGCAAGTTACACCTTCTGAGTGATTTCACTACTGAATATTCACCAAGAAAATCACTTGGTGAACGCTAATGACAACCCCATGTTAATTTCCTCGATGCTTTCACCTCAAATTCCTTGGGTGTAGCTTCTATTCCTCGAGGAAATAGCAGGGGATTCCTTGGTGAATTTTTGAAAATTTCCCACTGGCCCACTGGGTACGTACACAGTACCTACACACACATATATGTACGTACATATATAAAAATATATATTTTTAAACTTATGTAAACATAAACAACTAATAAATAAATTAAACAAAAAAATATTCCACATACGCCCGAGTGACCTTTTTTGAAACCATTCAATCATTTCTAAATTCAATCATCTAGTGATGAAATATGTTTGTTTAATGCAAAAATAACTAAATTAAAATTTGTGCCATGAAAAAACAACTTCTTTCTTTCTCAAGGTGAGGCACACAGTTTTCTTGATCTTGCACACTAAAATGCAGATATTGAATATATAAATCATTTCTTCTTTGTTTTTCTCCGACTAGCAATAATTCATTTTAAAATAATACAATAATAAAACGTTAAGGATTGATTTGTCAACATCGATAACCAAACAGTTAAACAACGCTTGATAATTATTCAAAAATATTGATTAACATCTTACAAGTTTGAATACCCATTGAGCAAACACAAAAAAACCTACTGACTTTCTACAAATTTTCGACACTTTCGATTTCATTTCAGCATAAATGATGAGGTGTGTACTGTGTATGCATGCCACGCTTGGCCGTCTGTCAACTTAGAAAAGGGAAATACCTATCAACCATCAAAGAAAAACTAATGCATTTAATTAATTTGATCTCCTGCGCGCCTACCGGCATACATATGTATGTACGTGTAGTTTACATATATGTATGTTGTTTATAAGAGCAAACACCTAAGGCTAAATCGTTAAGTGAGGCAATCTCTCTTCATCACACACTCAATCCGTATCTTCTTTATCATTAGCTTTCTGTGACTTTAAAGTGGCCCCTCCATCTGTCTGTAGTATTTTTTTTTTCAATAAAGACAAATCTTCTTTAACCACTGCACATAATTTTATAGTCAAGGAGAGGAGAGTTGCAAAAAAAGAAGAACAACTAATTTTATTGCGGCTCTTCAACATTAAAGAAAGCCGCAAGAGCGTATGAAAGGGGGGCAGGAATGTGCACTAAGGCGGTGTCAGTCAGGAATTATTCGATTTTTTTGATCCAGTCACCGAAAAGTATTGATGACTGAAATCACAATTTTTCATTTCATTCAATCTCAATCATTTTGATGAATCACGATTTTCTCTCCAAAAACTTGTGATATTGTAATTTTTTTTAATCCATTGACATCGTAGCCATCCTTCAATAGAATTTGATTGCTTGACAGATAGGGGATGACCTATATTTTGACAGAAAAGGTGTACTCCGATCCAAATGTTACCCAATTGCTTTAAAATCATCTTTTTCCAGAGCAGTAAAAATTATTCAAAAATTTCAGATTTTTTAATCCATCGACATCGTCGGCATCAGCAATGGAATTTGACAGTTGATGGCTTGAAATATAGGGGACGAATTATATTTCGACAGAAAAAGTATATTTCGATCCATATGTCACCCAATTGCCTTAAAATCGCATTTTTCTGAAGCACTAAACATTCATCAAAAATTTTAGATTTTTTAGAGGTTTCTTAATTCATCGACATCGTAGCCATCCGTCAATGGAATTTGACAGTTGATGTATTGACGGTTGGGAGCCAAACTTCGTTTTCATAATACAGAGTGTCCCGTAATGACTGGATAATACTGCAACTGGTGATAACAGGCCTTATGACTGCTCAAAAAAAATATAAAAAAATATTTTTCTTGTGGTCTCCATGGTATAATTTATTTTCGAAAAATGTTAAGAAATTCAGGGTCTCCTAAAACACCTAATTACAACGGCCACCCATAAAGGATTCTTATTACTTTTGTATTTTTATAATATTTTTGAATAACCGTTCTAAATGATGGGTAGTAAATTTTATTGCATTTAAAGATAACCGTTCTTAAATAAAGGCAGTAACATTTAACACTAGTTGCTGGATTTTTTTTAATAATTTTTTTAATTAATTTTTTAATAAAAAAATGATTAAATATTTATTTTCATCAAAGTTTGTAAGTTAATAAAAAAGACAAAAAACTGAAAATTTTCGTGGCAAATAATGTTAAAAAAATCTTCTTTTAATGAACTTTCCCAATTGGTAAATCACAAGCATTTAAAAATAACCGTTCTTAAATAAAGGTAGTAACATTTAACACTAGTTGCTGGATTTTTTTTTTATTATTTTTTTAAATTAGTTTTTTAATAAAAAAATGATTAAATATTTATTTTCATCAAGCTTTGATGACAACAAAAATTGGGTTGTAAGGAAAAGTCAATAGATATACCAGTGTTACTATTATGTCTGCAAAATTCACTAACTAAAATAATAGCTGTGTTTTGGTGAAAGTAATGAGCAGCGCAGCAATAAAATCTGAACAAAACGTTTTTAGCCACTTTTGTATACACTTCAGAGTTAGTATAGCCGGCTTTCGTGTAGCCTACCTTTAGGTGGTTTAGCCTACCATTTGGATAGTATAGCCTACCTTTTGGATGGAATAGCCTACCTTTTGGATGGTATAGCCTACCTTTGGTGTATGAATATTAACTCACCAACCGAGTTGAGCACCATTTTTGGTATTGCCTACTTTTAGGATAGGAATATTTACTCTACAACCGAGTTGAGCGCCCTCATTCATTTTACGATTACAACATTTATATTCACTATTATGTGCACTCGATTACTGACCAAAATTATATCCACTCTTCATTGTGTTGTTGTTTGTGTGAAAATTTGCTGAGCTGCCTATACACTCTTTCAAAAAACACGCCTAATAGTATGCACTTTCAAAAAGGTTTTGATTTAGGTATGGGAAATGCGATAAATAAAAAAAACAGTAGGCGTGTTTTTTGAAAGAGTGTATAGGCAGCTCAGCAAATTTTTACACACAAACAACAACACAATGAAGAGTGGATATAATTTTGGCCAGTAATCGAGTGCACATAATAGTGAATATAAATGTTGTAGTCGTGAAATGAATGAGGGCGCTCAATTCGGTTGTAGAGTAAATATTCCTATCCTAAAAGTAGGCAATACCAAAAATGGCGCTCAACTCGGTTGGTGAGTTAATATTCCTACACCAAAGGTAGGCTATACCATCCAAAAGGTAGGCTATTTCATCCAAAAGGTAGGCTATACTATCCAAATGGTATAGGCTAAACCACCTAAAGGTAGGCTACACGAAAGCCAGCTATACTAACTCTGAAGTGTATACAAAAGTGCATAAAAGCGTTTTGTTCAGATTTTATTGCTGCGCTGCTCATCACTTTCACCAAAACACGGCTAGTATTAAAAATTATGATTAACTTGTATTTTTAAATAAATTTATATCAAGTGTTCAAACTGTCCCCCATTCACTGTGATACAAGCTCTGCATCTTCTAATGAAGGACCTCTCAATAAAACGAGCATATTGGCGCTTGCAATCACCCGTGTTGATGTACTTGAATCTGCTTCAATTTCATTTAGCACAATACCATCAATTTCTTCTCGCGGTAAACGTCCTCCGCTAGTGCTGCCCAATCCATTACCAGCCATTCGTCCTTCTGAAAAACATTGGTGGACTCTGATGAACACTCGATAGTCCGGATGTTGCGCATTTGGATATCGCTCTCTATAGAGTGCTGCAGCTGCGTTAGCGCTTCCTCTGCATTCCCCGTATATTAAATGCATATTTGCATACTCCAGCGGCGTATACTGTGATATTCTTAATCAGTATTAATTTAATCAAATTCAAAAATTCGTTTAATTGACGAAACCAGTAAAACAACGTTCTACGTTATGTAATGACAGAGAATTGACAATATTTGCAAATAATACCTTTTTATGTATTTTAATGCCTATTTTATTACAAGTCAATTTTGATTTGAGAAAGTGTTAAAAATCTTCTTTAGTAGATTAAAAGCCAATTTAATGTGTTATTGCTGTAGATAGAAGCTTGTGATTTACCAATTGGGAAAGTACATTAAAAGGAGATTTTTTTAACATTATTTGCCACGAAAATTTTCAGTTTTTTGTCTTTTTTATTAACTTACAAACTTTGATGAAAATAAATATTTAATCATTTTTTATTAAAAAAATTAATTAAAAAAATTATTAAAAAAAAAATCCAGCAACTAGTGTTAAATGTTACTGCCTTTATTTAAGAACGGTTATTTTTAAATGCAATAAAATTTACTACCCATCATTTAGAACGGTTATTCAAAAATATTATAAAAATACAAAAGTAATAAGAATCCTTTATGGGTGGCCGTTGTTATTAGGTATTTTAGGAGACCCTGAATTGTTTAACATTTTTCGAAAATAAATTATACCATGGAGACCACAAGAAAAATATTTTTTTATATTTTTTTTTCTGAGCAGTCATAAGGCCTGCTACTACCAGTTGCAGTATTATCCACTTATTACGGGACATCCTGTATATTCTGATCAACCACTTGACATAAAATCACCTTTTTCCGGAGCAGTAAAAAAATGTGAAGATTTAATTTTCTTGAGCTTTTTTAATCCATCTAAATTATTGTATTGTTTTGGATTAAATCGAAATTGTTACAGTATTAAATTGAATTCGTCGGAGAATTAAAACTCCATCGAAATCGAAATGAAAATTTAATCGGTAATAAATTCAGTGAAATAAAAATGATCAAAAGATCGATTGATTGAAATGATCGAATCATTTTGGTGATCGATTCTTGAACGATTCGATCATTTTAATCAACAATTTACAAAGCTCTAATGTGCACTTGCCTCTTACTCGTAATGAAAATATTCATTTTTTTTAAATATCTTTCGAATTCCACTACCTACACGACAACTTATTGGGCATTATAACAAAATGAAGTACAGGTATTAACTCTTTCAACGATTTATGCCACATTACTGTTGAGTAGGAAGACAAGCACCATATAAGGAATTGCATTGTTTTTCTTTTCGGTGTTTTTTAACCGAATATCTCACGAGCCCAAAGGTTCAAAGCTGAACGGCTCGTAATAACCATTCCAACGATATTATAACACTTTTGTGTTGAGTATGGGGACCATTTCGCCCATTCATTCCTTATAAATAAAATGCAAAACAAAAAAATCTTAACTGCCAGACTATTGAAACATCACTCATCCAACTTAAGCATTGCATGCTCGATGTACGTATGTGTATGTACGTGCCAATGGAAATTGAAAAGTAGAAAGTATGACCGCTAATAAAGACAGCACCCTCACACTTGTGGAAGGCATGATAGCGCCGAGTTGTAAATCGTAGCAGTCGCATGTCAAGACCATCAGCTGGCCGTAGTATCTAGTTGGTCATTAATTAAAAAAAATGTATATCAAAACAAAGTAAGAACGAGTAAATGACCTTACACCTGAATCGTTTCTTTTGATTCGGGGAAAACGGTGAACAATAAATGGGAGTAGTGCATAGAATAAATATTATGATTCAAAAATATAGGCTTCGAGTAAGGCTTTAAAATTAAATCTTCATTGAAATCAGATAGTGCCTTAAATACTTACATAAGTGATCCCTTTTAACTTTCTTCAACCTGCTTTATAACCCTTTATGGCAGCTGCTATCTGTTGAAATAAAAATTTGAAACTCTCCTCAAAACAATCTTATCAAAATGCTCTGTAACAAATTTTAACTAAATTGTTTAGGATCTGGCACGATGTAGCTACAGTGGACGCACAGATGCAGGGATGCAAAGTTTATACGCAGACGGACGTGTCGTCATGACGAAATCCACTTTGTAAGACTTCCCTATCATCGTAATGTTAGATTTGATTAAAAACCTCCATTTTTTGACACGAAAGCAATATACTTGCCATGTAGGGGAAGTAAGAACCATGTTTGTAGATATGCATCAGTCAAACCTACAGATCTTACCAAAGTACCTTAAGGTATTAATTAAGGCATTAATTAATGCTAGCGATGATTCACATCTACAATAACGTAGGTTTTTTATTGATAAAAATTTCACAGAGGCGACAGTAAATTAATCGCCATCAAAGAAACAACGTAATGAAAGAAAAGTAAATAAAACAATGAGCGCAGAGTTGAAGTAGGATATGATGCGACATAACTTAACTACATACAATGTGCAATGGACACCTTCATGGGAATCTGCAATGATGAGCTTATTTGGACTGCGGCTTAAGTTACTACACTTCTTCTATTCAATTTCTCTCCATATCATGAGCATGAGACACTAGCGTGCAACTGCAGTTTTATGTTGAATTTTTTTTTTGTGTTTTAAGAAGTTATTTAGAAAGTCTAAACGAAGACATGAAAAATCTTATTTTTGATTTATTATAAGTAGGTACATATATTTGTTTCTTGCATTCAAGTCGTGTAAAATGATTCTGCTGAACTTTACGGAACTGTTACAATGTCAGTCAGTGTGGAATATTAGTCATTGCCATTTTTATATTTCATTCGTAATTCTTAATATTGTAGCTACATTATGGTAAGATGAAACTTAAAGGTGAAGTCTTGACTTATTGGGTCATATTGTTAAAAAAATATGCACGATCTCAGAAACTGAGTTAATAGTCTTGAACTAAACAAAACTAAAATGAACTCCACCTACACAATTTACATAGGTACCTACATTAATCTATATGAGTAGATGAGAACCAAAACTCGTCATATCCACTTTTATCAAAAATTGAGATTTTGATGCAGATTTGTTTAGCTGGGCATATTGGATAGTTTTGAAAGACAATCTAACAGCTTTACCCCTCTAATCCCCTTTAATATTGATTTCAATCACCGTTATTGCTCCCAAAACACACTGCGATTTGCATCAAAACTTTCTATATCCATTGATTGCAATAGGTTTGCTTTCAAAGAAGAGTTTTGAATCCATCATAGGCAATCGATATTGTCGTTAAGGAAGGAACTAAAACGTTCATGGGTTTTTATTGTGAAAATCTTTAAATGTAGTACAGGTAAAATAGAATAAATAAAACAAAAAAATTAGTACCATCATGAAACTTGGTGAAAACGTTTCATGTACTAAAAGAATGAAAAATCAAAAGAGTCTATAAAAATATTTCACATGGAAGGGTGTTTTTTTGAGGGGGAGAGGGGGGAAAGTTGTGGTCTATCAAACAGAAAAATTAACTCTGGTGCAACATTATTGTATGACACATGTTTTTAAGGTAGTTTTAAATGCTGAATCCAATGATACCAAAACCAAGTCGATACGGCCTCCGTGGAAAAAGTTATTGTCATTTTTATGTAAGGATGACTTTATTTTCAGTATAAAAGTAAAATACTACCGGAAACCAGTTGAAAATAATGGTCCGTCGTTGAAACTTGGCAGCAATGGTTCATTTATCATGAAAAGCAATAATAAGAAGAGTCTATAAAAATATCTGTGGTTAAAGGGTGTTTTTTGGAGGGTTTGGGTGAGCTTTGGGGTTATGGTGGGATTATTACCATAGAACCTGTTACAAAAATGGTACCCTCATAAAACTTTATTAAAATGTGGTATGAACTACCAGAATGAAGAATCAAAAGAGTCTATAAAAATATCTATATGGCAGAAGGATGTTTTCTATGGGTGAAGGAATGTATACAACTTTTTCGAAAAACTAAAATTGTTTCCGAAAACAAATAACACCCTTTACCCAAGCTCACAAAAACACTCTTTTTTCCTTGATATTTTTGTAAACTCCGTAAATTCTTCATTCTCGTAGTGAAACACTTTTACCAAGTTTCTTGAGGGTTACCATCCTTTTCCATTTTTTTGAAAAATAACCACACACTTCCCCTATCTTCAAAAAACACACCCTTCCATGCAAAATATTTCTATAGACTCTTTTGATTCTTCATTCTGTAAGTTAATAGCACATTTTTCCAAAATCTCATGGGGGTACAATTTTTGTCACAGGTCTTATGGTATTACTCCCACCACTACCCCAACTCACCAAAAAAAACACCCTTTAACCACAAATATTTTTATAGACTCTTCTTATTATTGATTTTCATGACAAATGAACCACTGATGCCAAGTTTCATCGATGGACCATTATTTTCAACTAGTTTTCGGTAATATTTTACTTTTATACTGAGCATATAAAATGACACCATAAAAATGACAATAACTTTTTTTGCAGAGGTCATATCGACTTGGTTTTGGTGTCATTTGATTCAGCATTAAAAATTACTTTGAAAACATGTGTCATATGCTTATGTTGTACCAAGGTAATTTTTCCCGTTTGATACACCACAATTTCCCCCCCTCTCCCTCTCAAAAAAACACCCTTCCATATGAGATATTTGTATAGACTCTTTTGATCCTTCATTCTCATGGTACATGGAATGTTTTCACCAAGTTTCATGGTGGTACCAATTTTTTTTTTTATTCGAAAGACTTTTCGCACTATTTTACCTGTACTAATGGGTCATGAAAGATTGGAAAGCAGTGTAGAGGTATTATATAAGATGGTACAATTGAGAGAGGGGGGGGGGGGGGGTAGGTGTGGAAACTGGACATATCCAATCATTTGAAGCAAAACTCTAAAAATCTTTTATTATCAGCCATGCCAAAGTAACGGAGAAGACAATCGGACGTTTGTTGTAAGGTTTTTCTTGTTAAGAAATTAAAATTTTTTTATGAAACTCGGTGGTTTGAATTCATCACAAAGTACACGACACAGAAGTTTCACCAAAAAGTTATGAAATTTTGCAAGTTTCTACAAAAAAAATAGATGGTAACGGAGGAGACACGTACGATTTAGAGATTTCCGACCATTGCCTTGAAGTTTAAAATTCTGCGCCGTCCATTAAGATATGAAGTTGATTTTTTTTTTGCACACTTTCATAAAACCAACATTTATCAAAAGCCATCCTTGGTTAAATGCCAACTTTCATTTTACTATCAGAAAAAAATATGAAAAATGGTAACGGAGAAGACAGTTAATGGTAAGGGAGAAGACACGTACGCTTTAAGATTTCTTTTTTTTTCAGTTATATTGTAATTCGTATTTTTAAATTTTTCTCATCAATGATAAAACTGATTCAGGCAATTGAAAAATGTGTATAAAATTTCATTGAAATCGCGGTTAACGTTAACACGTGGGCGTTAGGAAATAACGCCCAAGGAAATAGCGCCCAAATCGATTTGGAAACATCGCCCAAAAAAAATTTAATCACCCAAAAGCAAAGAAGAAATTGGAGATATTGCCCAAAACAACTTTGAACCCAAAAAATAAAATGCAAATATCGCCCAAATATTTTGCATGTAAATTGTTTTTGTAGAATTTTGGCGATATTTCCTCAATTTTGGGTGGTATTTCCAAACTTTATTTCAATGAATAGGCAAAGTTTTTATAAATTTTTGTGATGGTAATACAATTTGTTTAAGATCTCAAAATGATACCGTTACAATTATTGTTGGATATAAATGCAAAAGAAACTTTGCATACACCCAACCTCACACCCATCCCAAATCCTATAACGAGCCCAAGCAGGGAAGTGGCAGGGGGGCAGCATGCCCCCCCCATACATATCTCACTGTTTATTCGTGAACTTGTATCTACATTTCACCCACTGTTTATTCGCAAATTTTCACAAACCATTATTAGGTTTGTGAAATGTAGATACAAATTCACGAATAAACAGTGAGGTATGTATTGGGGGGGCATGCTGCCCCCCTGCAACCCTCCTGCTTGCACTCGTTATAGGATTTGGGGTGGGTGCGAGGTTGAGTGTATGCAAAGTTTCTTTTGCATTTAAAGAATCGCCCCGATTGCATTTGCGCGATATTTCCTTATATTTTGGGCTTTATTTCCCATTTTGATATTTTAATTTATCAATTTGGGCATTGTTTCATTTTATGAAAGAAAGCAAAATTAGGAAATATCACCCAAAATGAGAAAAAAATTTACAACAACAATTTGTTCAGTGTTTTTTTGGGCGTTATTTCCAAATCGATTTGGGCGCTTTTTCCTTGGGCGTTATTTCCTAACGCCTAACACGTGCTAGAGAGCACTTGAAATTTTTCATTCAAAATATATGGGGTTTTCACAGTTTTTACTCAAAATATCAAAGTTAATGGAAAATCTTTAAACTTGGCACATAAATTAACTACCGTAAGGAGTATCAAAAAAAATATTTTCAATAGTTTTGTATAATATTAACCCCAACAAAAAATTTAATTAAAAATCGTTGTTTTTGTGCATTTGTTGCTATTTTAAATGGAGTAACTGTTATTTACAAAAATAAAAAATATATTTGTATACTCCTTATAGTATTTAGTATATGTGCCAAGTTTAAAGTTTTTAAATCAACGTTTACACTTTTACGGGCACTTTGAGTAAAAGACTGTGAAAACACCATGTATTTTTATACGAAAAACTTCAAGTGCTCGCTAGCACGTGTAAACGTCAACCAATTTCAATGAAATTTAACACATATGTTTTTTAAGTTACCTTGATCCATTTTAAGCATGGGGATCAAAGAAATTCAGACTTGTAAAAAAAAAAGTGCCTATGAGTCGCTGAAGTTTGGATAAGAAAGTGCAATTGTGTCTTCTCCGTTACCCTGTTTTAGACAGTGAGACATGTTTAAAAAATCTATAAAAAATCCACCATAATCCTTTTTCAAGTCTTGCTTTGTATGCGGAATAATTTTACAAACACTAATATAGTTCACCATTTATACCAACTTTGGTCATTTTTCGGTAATGGAGAAGACATGAAATGTTCAGTCATTTTGAGGCGTAATACTATTTTTGCAGCACCCCTATCAGAAAAATAGTTCCGAATTTAAGTAGTGCATTGAAAACAATTATTATAAAAACTTAACTGCACAACGCCATTTGCATCACAATTTATAGAAAACTGATAGTGGCAAAAATACCGAAAAATGCCCAGATACGAAAGATAAAGTATGAGCTTTTTTGATCACTTGCCTATTTTACAACAACAAGTAAAATTTTATATGGGTATTCATGGAAAAGCGTAAACTCTTCGTAAATGTTGTAAAGTTTAAAACTTCGTAATTCTGTCACAATTTGTATGGAAAATTTGACAGATTTACGAAGTTTAAAACTTTACCACGTTTACGACGACTTTACGCTCTTGCATGAATACCCTTTATATTTACAAATTTTTTCGTTAACTTTAGTATATGCTCTAAATATTGGCATATTTCAATATATTTTGTTCCTTAGTTTGAAATTGAGTTGCTTGGTTTCGAAATTTTTGGAATGGCCGTATACAAAATAAAATCTTCTAACAACTATCATTTAGCCGTATTAAGTTTTTCTCCGTTTGCACAAAACGAAAATTTTGGATATGACGAGTTTTGGTTCTCAACTACTCATATAAAAATGAACTCCTTGTGTGTTTGTACAAGCATAACTCGGCTAAACATAATCAGGTTGAAATGTTTTTTTTTTTTTTGTATTCTTATTAAACCAGATTGAATCACAACGGAGCCAGAAATTGTAAATTCTGACCCGAAAAGTCGACAAAAATCGTGAAACACCTGAATTTCATATTTTCTTATACAAAAAACAAAAAAAATAATTTCTGTTGTTTTTACAAGTAGGTAGGTATAACTTGGTTAGATATAATCCGATTTGAATTTATTTCTGTGGTGTTTGGGAAAAACATGATAACTCCATTTTAAAAATTGCGTCTTTACTTTCACTTTACAGCGAGCTAGAGCCTAAACGAGTGCACTTATTTCATCAAAATCAACATGTTAATAACTATTATTCTAAATTTGAAGAAAATCAGTAAACCCGTTTGACATCTAACTAGATGTAAAGTGGACGTAAAGACTCAAATTTTAAAATGGAGTTATCATGTTTCTCCCAAACACCACAGATTTTTTTTTTCGAATTCGCACGAAACCAGATTGAATCACAACGACCCAGACATGTCAAACTGATAGCTTTCAATTGTTCTGGCGTGTAATGGTGTTAGTAAAAGAGGGGCAAATCTGCCGAAAAATCCAGATCTGCGAAATTGATTTTTGATTTAAAAAAATTGATTTTTATGCCCATTGGAAGGCTTTAATTGCCAAAATCTGTGTTTTGACAGATCTTTTTTTACCAAAGGAAACCCCATAAATCTACAGCAAAAGAAGGTAGGTATACGACACACTGATGAACGCGATTTAAGGAAACCGTGGCATATTTTTCCTCGATGAGCCTGATTTTTAACGGCAATGCGATCTAGATCCAACATCGTACTTGCAGTGGCCAGGGGCGTCTTTAGACAACTGGGGGCCCTGGGCCCTTAAAGATATGGGGGCCTCTTGAAAAAATTTGTATTTAAAACTATTTCATATTCCAAGTCTGGCCATAATTTTTTTTTTTTAATTTAACTTTGTATTAACTGCTATCATTTTACTATTTCGGGAGTATCAAAAGGTTAGAAAATCCATTCGCATTTTATCTAAACACAAACAGTTTGCCATTTTAACGCAAATTTTGAATATTTTATAATCAGACAATTAGCAAATAAAATTGATAAAATCAAGTTCTGACCCTGGTGCTCTTTAGAAATGTATGCAGACAGTTTTTACTACATTTTGTGTTCAAAGAAAATTTTCTTTTCATTTATTTTTAAAATATGTTAAGGGAATATGTTTTTTGAAACTTAAAACGGGATAGTCCCATGGAAAATAAATTGATGTACCTATCATTTAAGAGTTAATTTTCTGGCCGCATATTCACGTTGCACAATGCACATGCACATGCTACTCTCAGTTTTATAGTACCTATGATGTTCTAAAATGTTCCGAAACGAAGTTTAAACGGAAAGGAAGATTGATTCCGGGTGTACAAATTAAAAATTATAATTTTCTCGTTTTCACTTTGTTTTTGATATTTTTATTTTTAACTAGCTCTACCTTCACCAAACTACAACAGATCTCTTCAAAAGAGCATTTTTAACCTGAAGTAACGATTTTGCGGGAATTTTTGTACCAAACGTCATTTTTAAATTTTTTTATTAAAAAAAAAAAACAGTTATTGAGTATATCTTTTGCTTGCTTATTATAAAAGCCCAATTAATACTCTTAAGACTTTTTTGCAATTTTTTTACAAAAAAAAAAATTAAAGACAACAGAAAATACAAAATTATATAACTGTGATAAACTTTGTCTTTAACAATTATGATTTTGAAGAAAATTAAAATAGTATTCTTCTGTTTTAGTGGAGCAAATGAATTAAGTTCAAAGAATATTGTTTTAAAAAGTTTAGCAATTTTTTTTTTATTTTGTTGTCTGTTCCTAACCTGAAAAAGCATTAGATGTGGTTTTTATTCAATTGTGTTTATTTTATTTAAAAATTTAACTTTTCTTGAATTTCATTTTGGTACCAAAAGTACAAAAATAACTTAAAATTTTCTTTTTTTGTGAAAAAGTTAAAAAAAAGTTTTAAGAGTAGGTATTAATTGGTCTTTTATGATAGGGATGAAAAAATAATGCGCTATCACTTATTTTATTAGAGCCAGATAAATCCAATCTCAACTTCGCATATTTACTTTCAAAAATGACCATCGGTAATCGGTTGGTATACTGGGGCTGTCCAGGGGGGCCCCTAAATCGCGGGGCCCTGGGCCCTGGCCCACCGGGCCCATGCCTAAAGACGTCACTGGTAGTGGCGTCTTCTGGAATAGCAGCCATATTGTTGGAAAGCGTTCGAATAGCTCATTCAGTATTCAAATTGCAATTGAGTCTTCAGATGCATGACTAACTATCATGCAACATTTCAAGAAACTCTGCAATAGCACAGGTGTTGAATACATGCAAAATGATCATCTGGAATGATCAATGGCAACAAGCGAGCATTGGAGGAACTTGATCGTACAATTGGCGTTCTTCTTTTTTGGCTGGCTCTGATTAAAACTCTGAGCAGAGGCTGAGCGATCAGAGCAGAGTTTGGAGCAGATTATGATCAGATTCCTCAGATGATCTAATTATGAAACATACTTGAGCACTGAGCTGTCATTTCATAGGTGTTTTTGGTAACGTGAAATTTCTTGCAACTTTTTTTACGAATTTTCTGTCAAAACACATACGAACAAAAAGTAGAAACAAGTCCAATCCTTAATGCTAAGTCTTCTAATTGGCTGATTTATTTCAATTATATTGAATTTGTATTATAAAACCTTCTTATATAGTGCTTGCTAACACGTGAAGAACGAAAGTGTTCAGATGTGAAGAAAATTATTCTGCAGATTTTGTTTTCCTCTTTGTGTTTTTCGTAGTTTCGTAATGAAATACACGATTTGATTGGTTGAATTGGTCAATTGGAAAGAAGAAGCAACACAAAAGAGAACGTCAATTTTCTACACCGAATATTTTCAAATATTTAAAAATATTTCATCCCCCTCCCTATTCTGCAAGTAACCCCGCTCACCCTCACAAAACGCAGAAAATGTTTGATTTTCTTCACGTGTGATCAGGGACATAGAAACTATGCGTGGCCCCGGGCAAAAAAACTTCCAGCTTAATGATAAGGAATTCTAATCTTGTTGAATATAGTTTACAGTGGATTTTCGTCGAAAAATTCACGTAAGTTGAACTGAACTTAATACAAATTGCGTATGACAAAGCCCTCACTATGTCACTGATGAGTTCAAGTGAGTAAGCCGAACAAAACGCCAATTTGTAAGACTTAAGGTCATAAAAAGCTATTTTGGAGCAATAATTATATTTGTTCCTAAAGAACACAAAAAACATTAAACATAAAATTATTTTTTCACCTGAAGTTGACGGGCGACTGTCCAGGGAATCCATTTTTAATTACGTATCAATAACAAAATAAGTGAAGTTGGCTTAGCTCAGCGTTTCGCTCGATTCGATCGGTCATTTAACCCTAAGGTAATTGAGCAAGCTCTGAGCTAGCTCCGATGGAAAAAAGAAACACACTTTTTATGCTCTGATCTAATGTCAAATGACATATTTGCGGAACAATACTAGACGCTTTGGAGGCGCAATGATATATGATACTGTTACCAGCGATTTCCGTCAAAGCTAACCGCAATCAACGCCGGCAGATGAACTTAATGCTTGCCTGAAATCATCACACTTCTAGAAATACGCAAAGATGCTACAGTTGACGACGAACATGCGAGTTGCGTTGCAGAACGATCAATCAGCTGAAAATTTTTGAAAACAATTGCTGGCAGTTGGAAATAGCCGGATTCCGGTTGATTCTTCAATTGGCCTGATTTTGATCCCGCCGATTTTTCGTGAATTTACATAATCCAAGGAAGAACTTATCCGCAGTGTTCCCAAACATCGATCGCGTAACAAATGATAACGAAGCGACAAACTATCCGATTGAATTTGTAAATTCATTGGATACTCTTGATCTACCACCGCAGAACTTGTAACTCAAAGTCGGCTCAGTTATCATAATGTTGCGGATCTGAACCCACCAAAACTGTGCAATGGAACCCAGGTTGACGGTGAAGAGATTAATGAGCAACGTAATCCAAGCCACCATAGTCAATGGCGAGAAAGTTCTCATTCCAAGAATTCCAATGATACCGACAGACTTAGGAATTCAGTTTTCCGTTCAACTCGCATTCGCCATTAAAATTAATAAATCGCAAGGCCAATCGTTGCAAGTTTGTGGATTTAACCTTGAATTTCCTTGCACGGACAATTATACGTGGCGTGTTCGCGTGTTGAGAAGCCATCTGTGTTGTTTGTTTACGCACGGGACAGCAAAACAAATAACGTTGTTAATCACAAAGCATTGCATTGACCATTTTCCATGTAAATAAAATATAAGGAGGGTGAGCTAGTATATTTAATAAATATTAGTATTTACTTTCAGTGAAATATATTTTTTTGTTGATTAATAAAAACGTAAATAATTGAAAATTAATAATTTTTGTTTTTGTTTTTTGTGGATTCTTGAATTGAAATTCAAATTTAAAGTTTTTGCGGCCTTTAGTCCAAATGCGTTTCGCCCAGGTACAACAATTGGGCTCATCAGTTAGATATATGTATATACCAGCCAGATCACGGGCCTTACCATCATATTTTTCTTGGCGTCTGAATTTAACCAAATTCCACTAGAACATTATATATGTAATTTACAGCGCTTTTGTGCTGTTTATTTTATACGTGTCGGTAACCATCGACTTAAAAATTATGCGTCTTAGAAGGGTACAACAACTACCCCTATTACGATTGTCAATTATCAATTTGATAGTTGATAAACCTTGAAAATTGGCTTTTTAAACTCAATTTATGAATAAACTGGTCAACAGTTCTTTCATATTTTTTTTTATTTTCTTGTTATTAGCATCATTCTCAATGATCAAAACTTTTACAAGATGGATTTTTAAACACTGAAATTAAAATGTATCAACTATCAAATTGATAATTGACAATCGTAATAGGGGTGAACATCTAGCTGATGAGCTCAATTGTTGTACCAGGGTGAAACGCATTTGGACTAAAGGTCGCAAAAACTTTAAATTTATATTTTTTTTTGAACAATTTGCATATCCTAACCGAACCCTGAGGCCACACGAGCCAGTTGGCTACACATACTAACTGTCAAATTACTGTTAGGCGGCATGCCACACTGGCTTTTCTACTGGCCAGCGTTCGGATCATACTCCAAATGGAGTAAATCTACTCCGATTTTAATAGTCTAAGAGCCGACAGCAAATTTTGGGAGTGGAAGTATAACCAAAATCGAAGCGTGAGGGATTATAGGTAAATGTATCGTGATATCAAATACCAAAGTCTGGCAGGTTTTGTTTTCAGCCTTTGGGAGGGGTGGGGAGTTAAAAAGAACTAGATCCCCTGATTTATTTTCAGGATATGAACCTTTAATTCATTTTTAAAAATTTGGTATTATTCCCTGTCATTTTTTCTAACCATAAACACCACAATCTTGACGGTCCAATTAATAGAACTCAAGATATAACCATTGAACCTTGTCATCGTTTTTTTTGAAGATATACAGAAAAACAAAAAATCAACAAATAAAGTCTCCACAAAAACGCCTATAAGGTTTGCTTAAAAAGGTTAAATCATGGGTCCTATTTATCGGATCGCCACGATAAAAGTCTTGAGACTTTTGAACTAAATGAACGAGCATCATATCCTATTAATTAAAAGTAAATTGAAGTGTTAATGACCTTACCACATAAATTGGAAACCAAGCGGGTTTTAAACCCCCACCACAGGCTGAGATTTCATATTCCATATCACGATATATGCGCCTATTATCCCCCATACTCAGATTTTGGTTATACCTCCACTCCCAAAATTTGCTGTCGGCTCTTGGTCTATAAGGAAAGAAATTTAACTATTACGATTTACCACTTTTTCAAGACTGAAGATGAAACCACTTCAATCTATCGTCTGTGCGGTGTGGAGTGGCATTTTAAATACTCTGTGCTCACTTATCACGCCTGCCAAGTTGCAAACTATCATTAGCCGTTGTATTTAGTCCGTTTTATTTGTATCTTCGCTTAAAAAAGTAGCATGTTAAATGCAACAACAATTTGGTATAATTCCGTATTGTTGTTAGCCTTGTCTACAAGTACATTTTTATCTAGAAGCATCTAAAGTACAACTTTCTTTAATCGAAATGGACTTGTACAAACGAAAAAAAATAAAGAAGAAATCATTTAATATATATTACTAAACTCAAAATGTATTTTAAGCTAGCTTTAATGTTACGCAAATTGTATAAAATATTACCAGAAGTAAAATTTTAAAATTTTTGGAGTTTCGCTTAGCTGACTTTAATTCTCTATTCCGATAAATAATGTCAGTTGTCCTATAGCCATTGTATATCCACTCTATAGTATTGTCATGAAACACGATTTTGTAGGTTGACATTTGGTCGATAGGTTCGCTGTAATCGCCTTACCGAGATCCCTTAACAAAAATTAGTATTACATTTGGACGCATAGATGGCCACGAGCTTTTTTTCTCCATGAGAATACTATAGAATTTATATACAATGCTATAGCTAAAAAACATGTCACCAATTATATTACAAATCTTCAAATTGCAACTGGCCATTTAACTGATTTTCCAGATGTTATTCGTTCACTGAATCAAAGACAACGGATGTTTTAAGTCGAAAAACAATTTCACGGTCAAGATAGCTATCCGACCTGAAATGTGGTTTAATTAAAATAATGCATGAAATTAAAAATCGTTTTTTTTTTCTTTTTACAAAGGCATTTATTGTTTGAGCGAAAAAAAAATTATACATAAATTGACAAAAATTAAAACCTTAACTGGGTACGTCAATGGTTTACTTTTTTATCGTGTCTTAAATCATTTTTTTCAAAATCTCACAACTAATTACTGTGTTCTAAAATAAACAACTATTATTATTTATATGACGGAACAAAATAAGTGTTTTTCTCTTTTTTTATATTTCTATGGTGAAATGTTTAAAATCAGTAAAGTTTTTTTTTTGTTTCTTTTAAAACTTAAAACTAAATGTAGTAATAGTGAAAAATAAGTTCTTTTTTTTTGTAATACATAATAGAAATATAAGAACAACCTCTCTTAAATAAAAGCATGATTTAATATTTTGTGCGGATAAAGTAAGAAATATTTATAATACGTAGATAGTCATAAAAGAAACAAAAGAAATAAAAATTTAAAAAATTAAAACTAATCCTTATTAAATAAATGTATATCAAAATAACTAGTTCAATTTTAAATCAAAATAACAAATAAAATATTTCTGTACGAAACCATAATACGACATAAAAAAAAAAATTTTTGAACTTAAAATTACCAAATTTTTTTAATAAGAAATTTTATTTACAATCTTTTTCTCATAAATTAAAAATCGAAAACAAATTTAATAATGGAGAACTAACTTAAACAAATTAATACAATATTGAGAGTTCTTTTATGACTCTACGTAGATAAATTATGGACATTGGTTTAAAAAAAAAGAAGCTGATAAAAAATGTCAACTGAATTGAGTGTGGAACTATTAAGGAGTGCACTTCTTTTGACAACATTTTTATTTCAATTTTTAACTTATGAAGCTTTGTATATCATTGTTCTGTAATCATAATATGTTATATGTTTTTCTTTCTTTTAAGGACTAATGTGTGTTTAATTTTAATATTTACAAAATATATTTGCGCATTATTTTTTATGGTTTTATGCTTACATCTAAAGAAAATGAAAATAATAAAAATAAATTGACAACAAGAACGTCTACTTAATCAATTTTAAACACAATGACATGATTAAAGCAGATAAATAATAATTAAAAAAATATATATTTATTTATAGCAAAATGATTTAATATAGTGTAAGTATTCTTGTGAATAATGAACAACGATAGTTTATTTTTTTGTTTGGCAGTATTTTTTGTAATGAAGTGATACAAATAATAAATTCAGAAAATTTCAAAATTTAATTTGATGTTCAATAAATCTGCCACAGTCGTTTTTTGATTTATTTTCGGTTTCTTGTTTTTTTTTCAAGAATATTTTTAATATAAAAAAAAGCGGACGTTATTTTTATTTCAACACAATTGTTAATAACCAGACATTAAATAAAAGGATACATTTGTACATTTTGTATAATGTTTTTTGTTTTACATAATCATTTTTTTTACATTCTATATTCGCTTTCATATATCTAACTATATATTTTTATTTTATTTTGCAATAAAAACTAAAATTTCATTTGTTTTTTATTTAATATTAAAATAAATCTAAATGAATCACCCGTTATATTGTTTTCTTACGAGGAAAACCAAAGGTAAGGATGTGGTTTTCTAAGCCGAGTATGTTATACTTTGAGTTTCAGGTCTTTGGATTTGTTTATAATTGTTTTCATTTAGAAACTTGTGTGCTCATTTCGAAGAATTGTTGCTTCACTTCCTCCAGGGATATGTCTTCGCTTGTATCAGGATATGTTGGTTTCTATATTTTTTTAAATTCAAACGAAATTTATATAGTCAGCTAAATGTTTTAATAAATTTAATAATAAAAATATCACCATGATTGTTCTGCTCGTGTTATCATTTATTGGAATATTTAAAACAAAATAATCTGGTTCAGACCAAATAAGTTAAACAAAATAAAATATTTTTCTATGTCTAACTGACACCAGCAAGGAACAACAAAGGCTTTTTTGGGAGCGTTTAAAGCTCAAGGATGAAGCACTGCATCTTTAACTCAAAAGTTGGTTACTTTAAATTGCAGAGAACTAGTTTTTTTTTAAAACTGCTAATTTTAGCTATTATTTACTATGTACCAAATAAGTTCATTTTTCCAAATTTGTTCCTACTTAACCTAGTTTTTGTTTGTAACATACAAGTAAGGGTTTGGCATGCCTGAGCTTATGAAGCTCATTCCAGACTTTCCTCCGCTTCTGTTTTTTGTTTTTAATCACATCTATTCCACACTAGGGTTAGAGTTCTGGCCCTGTCAGACGTTTGCCTATATTGTACGTATACCGGATACCCAATTAAGCGTGTCATTATTTATTTTGCCCAGGCCTTTCGCCTCGTATACTAAGGGACCAATTTTCTGTTTACATATCACATTCATGCCCAATATACATATTATCTGTCCAATCTTATTCTTGCCGAATCACAAATATTAGTGTTAACAAGATTTTCTATGCAAACGGAGAAAACTCACGCCTGCGCAATTAGCCCTAGCATCACGAAATCTCAGCTTTTCTGAAATAAATGCGGCAGTCGATAGTGGGCGAGCTGATGATTGGCCGCGTTCAAGTTTGAATGGATAGCCTATCTAAGAAAGCTTTGTATCCATGTACATGTTTCTGAATTTATTTTTGTTGTTGGCATTTCTCACACGATATCTTCGTATCCCAAAATTTTTAAGATAGCTTGGGACCTCTTTTTTGCCAACAGCTGTTTTGTCATCAGCTGTAAGTCTGACCGCAGCCATTAACTATCGGAATATTTCTTTTCCTTAAAAACGCCTCTTTACCCATAAAATTGTAAGGATTCTGATTAATTTATGACAATTATGTATCAACATAGTTTTATAACCGGGATAATTAATGGTTCTTTGTCATCTCCCTCAGTTCTGTGTTTGATAATTTTTAATTTTAGTCGAACTAGACGTATTTATCCGTATATACACGTAGGTATAATAAATGATATTTTCTTATCTATGTATTCTAGAAAGATGATTTTAAAAGTATAAAATTAAAAACTACACTAGAATAATAATTATACATATTAGGTTATAAAAAAATTGTAACGTAAGTATCAAAGGAATTTTTCAATAAATGAAATTACCTTAGTTTCGACTTTTATAGTTCATCGATCCACCATAAAGGTCACGATTTGTCTACAAACAAATCGTTTAACTTATCAGTTTAGAAACATTTCAATTTATAAAAATAATAAAGTGTGACATGAGAAACTATAAATAAAATCAGCCATAAACTGACTTGGAATATATTCAAATAAAATTTTAAAAAATTTATAAACAAAAAAATAGATTTGATAAGAGAACAGAACAAAAACGGTGATATTTTATTTGTATTCTTACTTCTAAAAACATATTAATAAGAACGCATTTTTAAAGAATAACTTTTATCACTAATTTATTTAGATATAACTCTTTATTCGTGTACGTAGTGAATATCTGGCACATATGTACATTATGCTCTTTTAAAACCACATCATACATATTGTCTAATTTTAAGTTTGTGAATTATATTTTGGAACAGTCTTTAAGTTATAACATCAATTCAGAATTTCTCTGTCCAACATTGTCTTAAATGTTTGTGTTCTGTTAAGTTCCAAACATTTTCGGTGTTTTGTTGTTTTGGGCTAAAGCCATTGTTTGTCTTTAATATATTCACTCCAATCACAAAATCCATCGTACGAAATCTCCGAAAGAAGAAATACTATGCTGTGAGCTTTAAAATACCTATTAAATAGTTATTTGAAAAATGCAACGCTACATTGATCGTTCCTAGTCCCATTTTCAATAAAAATCTACTTTCGGTTAAAGACAACTCCCCTTCCAACTATATTCCTTCCTACAGCAAGTCTTTCACCCCTCTGTAGCCCAACATATTAAACTTAAGGTATTAGCATTATGCAATTTAAAAATTTGCTAGTTTTAAAGCTTTAAATACTTTTTAACAAGTATTTGAATATGAAGAAAATTTGAAAATTGAAATCTCTTTATTTAGTTAGAGCGACTGAATATAATTCAATTAAAAGTTCAAATGAGATCATTTCGGGCTAAAATAAGGTTATCAAGTATTTTTTATTTTAGGTCTGTTTCTTTACTTTTGGGATAAAGTTTGGGAAAAAGTTCGGGAAAAAGTTTGGGATTGAGCTTTTTGATGTTGTTGTTGTAATGTTTAACCAGAAATGAAATGTAAAGAAACGCATTTGGGATGTTTCTGGTTTGTTGCGGTTTAAATTACCTATTTTACTTCATTGCTTGTAGGCTCACCGCATACAAAATTATGCCATTTCAATTCTTTTTATATGCAGTTATCATTTTGGGCTCTATTAAAAGAACAAGGAGAAACATTTTACTTTTTATTTGTCTCCATTGTATCATTTTCATCTAATTTAATTAAACTAAACCATTTATGTACGCTACTTAAACAATTTTATTTCAAATTTTTCGATCAGCTGATTTCTTGTTTGACAAGCAAGAAAGTGCAGTAACTAAAATGTTCGGGTAGATTCTTGCTGGAGGGGAAATGAAAAAAGTCAAAAGCTCTGGCATTTTCGTACCAGAAAATAGTAAAGAAACACGTTTTGGGTAGATTTGGGATACTTTGGGATCCCGCGGGCGAGTAAAGAAACAGACCTTTTGGCTCTTAGGCCTTTATAAGCCCAAGCTGGTTCTTGTTGTAGTTTTTGCTTCATTTTATGACAAACGGTTTCAATTGGTGAAAGTTCAGGGATGCTGGAAGGCCACTTCATCAAAGGAATTGCATCAGCAGATAACCACGCTTCATCTTCGATCCAGCTGTAGGTATGAAAAGAAGCACTATTTGGTCTGTTTCTTTACTTTTGGGATAAAGTTTGGGAAAAAGTTTAGGATTGAACTTTCTGATGTTGTTGTTTTAATGTTTAACCAGAAATGAAAAGTAAAGAAACGCGTTTGGGATGTTTCTGGTTTGTTGCGGCTTAAATTACCTATTTAACTTCATTGCTGGTTGGCTCACCGCATACGAAATTATACAATTTCAATAATATTTACATGCACTTATCATTTTGGGCTCTATTAAAAGAACAAGGAGAAATATTTTATTTTATATTTGCCTCCATTGTATCATTTTCATTTAGTTAAATTCAATTAAACCATTTTATGTACGCTACTTTGAAAAATTTAATTTAAAATTTTTCGATCAGCTGATTTCTTATTTCACAAGCAAGAAAGTGCAGTAACTTAAATGTTCGGGTAGATTCTTGCTGGAGGGAAAATGAAAAAAGTCAAAAGCTCTGACATTTTCGTGTCAGAAAATAGTAAAGAAACACGTTTTGGATAGATTTGGGATACTTCGGGATCCCAAGGGCGAGTAAAGAAACAGACCTATTATGTTGAAAAAATATAGTCCCCCTCACTCGATTAAAGGAGTGGTATTGATGGAAGTAGCAACTTTTCCTAAATGTCTTGGTACTTGGTGGCACTGACCATTGCATTAACAAAATGTAAGTTACCGATACCACGTCCAGACATTCATCCCCATACCATTAGAGGAAATTCAAAGTTTATTTGAAATCGTCTCTTTGAGAGGCTTCTTTTGCCAACGCAAACTTCTAGAATCTAGACTCATCACTCCAAGCAACGGACCGCCATTGACTTAAAGCCCAGTTTTTCCGTTTTTTGGTTCGCTCAAACCAACTTTTCTTCTGTTTAAGTGTCAAAAGTGTTTTTTCTTTGGCGAGTTATGAACCAGTTAAGAAGTTTTTAATTTTATAAAGCAAACATTATACAATTTGTATCCATTTTTTTCAACACTCGCTTAAATGTGATGAAATACTTTGTTTGAATTTGTAATACTTTTTAATGTTCTGCACCGATGAGCGTGGAAAATTTAATTTGTTAGCAATTTTAAAACTAGAAAAATGAAAACAAATTTGCGTCTAAGAGGGAACGTCATCTAACTGAGGAGCCCAACAATAGTATTTGGGAAAAACGTATTTAAGAGTTGAGCTCACTTTTAATAGATTTGGGACATAGAAAGTTTATAAATATGATTCTTTCTTAAGTCAGATTGTCACCTAGAGTTTGATAATACTGTTTTCGGGATTCTTATACTTCTTTTTCACCGACATCGACAACTTAAAAGGGAATAACTGAAATCTACCCCTACCTCAAAGCTCGAGAATTGGCATACAAATTCATTTGGTTTATATAAGGCATTTTTTGTTGAGCTCCTTAATATTAACATTACATTCCACATTCCCACAAAGTTATTGAAATTAACTTGTTGTTAATGGAATTTGCATATGAAAATTTTGCTTATTGTGAAGCATTTCTTAATGTTCAAATTAAGGAGTTGTTGACCTCACGCCTATATTAAATAAGAAATTAATCTTTTTAAATCCTAAAAGGGCAATCAGTTTCACAAATATACCCATACATTGCTGAAGTATTCGTTTGAGGCTCAAATTATTTGGCATCGTTTGATACAAATGAAACTTTCTATCTTACTTCCACTTCGTAAAACAAAAAAAAAACGGCGCTGTCCACTTGGATCTTGCAAATCTTTTTTACGCGTTGGGTTTATTCTAATCTAAAGGGATTTTCTATTATACGATGGATTTGTGTAGGTGTATTTAAAAAAAAAACATTTCTCTTAATAATTATTTGCTGTTCATGTCCAACTTTACTAGTTTCCATTATTTTCTGTTTTTGAGAAAAACTTTTCATAGATACATTGCTTTGTTTAATAGCAATCGATTTCATTGTTTATTAGTTAGAACTTCGTAAATATTTCTTGCGTGTAGAAGATTATCAAGTTAATCGAAAATATACTCTTCATTTAAGCTCTTGTATTACACCAATGTTAAGCTCCCGTATTACTTAAAATCTTTGAATCCTCTTTGCGTTTTTTGTATAGCAAATTTTGATCTGTTATTAACTTTCGTAGATTCATGAAAGTAAGCTAAAGTGTATTTACTCAATCATCTTTTTAAATAATTATGTGATAGATACGTAAATTACATACATATTGTATATTCAATTGGTATACAACACTATGAATCCAAATGCTCAGTTGCTTAACAGAGTTGTTCAACTTGTCCTTATCAGTTAGTTAATGACTTTTTGACGTTATATTTGTGTTTTTGTTTTTAACTCCTAAAATCTGTTTTTTTTAACATTAAAATCAGCACGCAAAGAAGCCTAGTACTTAAACTCTTAAAAAGATAATAATCAACCTTCAACCAAAAAAAAATTAAATTCAAAACTTACATTTGTCATACTATTTTCGCCACGCAACAATTGCCAATTTTCCAATATCGAGGCATATTTCAAGTATTTCTCAAATTCACGCAATGTATCGTACACATGGCACAAACCTAGATAATCATACTCAAGACCCGAGTAAGATTTGCCAAATAATCGTAGGCTTATTTCAATGCTACGCAAATACAGCTCTTCGGCTTCACGGTATTTTTTCATTTGATAGCTATATAAGGAAGCCAAGTGACCTATGGACAGGCCAACCTCATTGTCATAGGGTCCCAACAATTCGGTTTTTATTTTAATTGCTTTTTGGTGCATTTGTTCTGCCTCCTGGATTTGGAGAAGTAAGAGTATTTGTTTTAAAATACATAATATTCCCCATTTTGTGTGTTTAATCTAAAGCTGAAAGTAGTAAACAATTACCTCAAATCTACTCATTGTCTGGTATAACCTCCCTAGGTTACCATAATGTTTTGCCGTTTGTACATTCATCTCGCCAAACACATCCAGCGAAAGCTGCAATGCACATTTATGCAGTTCTTCTGATTGCTTTAGTAACCCATCTTCGTCCGCCCCATTTGCGGCCATTTTATCAAGAGCTATCTCTTCGAGGAGTAGCGCTTTTACACGTTTTGCCGATGCTAGCATTAGGTGATCACTGGGTACAAGTTCCTTCATTATATCAACAGCTTTTTCCACATGTTCACGGGCACATTGGAAATTTCCCGTGCTATACTCGTGTACGTAGTAAGCATAAGAGAGATCCTCGTGCGCCAAGCCTACATGATAATTACGATTTCCGAATATTTCACGCTTAATTTCGAGTGCATCTTTGTAGACGTTAACGCTTTGATTGATAGAATCAACATTCAATAGGAAAAATCCATAGTCTAATAGGGTATCCGCATACTTTTGATGATATTTTCCGAAAACGGTTCTAAAATTTGAAATGGGATTTCCGCAATTCATTTGGGATTTTAGAGGTTAGGATATGGTTTAAAAATATTAATATTATATTATTATTTGTATATAATTAATACATATTTGTGAATAAACAGAAATGATCGTTATTATTTTGTGAAAATTTGTTAAAATGATCTACGATATGTTATGAATTATGATTGTTAGTATTTTCTAGAAAATATTTCTTTCTACGATGCTAAAAAATATGCACTGAAAATGAAGGTTCAAATTTGTAATTCAAATTTGTGTAATTGATTTTGGCAAATACAAAATAATCGAAAGGGTAGCAGAATTCCTTATGTTTTCAAGCTTCCTCCCAGACTGGGGGTAGTAAACAATGTGACAGTTGAACAGCTTCTTCGGATTGAAATTAAAAAATTATTCCATTTATTGTCGAAATCACCCCTAAAACTGGCATATCTCAACTCTTTGCGAAAAGGTTGGCTTAAGTTAATTATCTTGCTACACGAGATAAGCTAAGCGATAACATGCTGGTGAGGAAAGACATGGTAGGTACACTAGTAGAGGGCCGAATTTAAAAGAAACGAGAAGTTGCATTTTCATAGTAACACAATGACTTTTGTAGTTTGTCTGTCCTTATATAATATCTTTTAATTTAGAACTGTTAGCTTGTCGCCCGTCAACATCCTTGCTTAAAAAAAATGAAATTTTGTTAAAGACGAATAGCAATACTGTATTTCGAAAGATTCTCTTTCAATTTCTGTTATCAGATCAGCATTAAGTCTACAATGTTCATTATACTTTCTGGATTCAGAGGGTGAGTACATATACAATACGTTGCACTCAATTTCCAGTGCCGCCGAAGCAATATTAAAGTAATTATGACACAAATAGCGGTTGCTGCAAGGAATACAATTATGAAATAATTAGAAAATCGCCAAATTAAAGATTCGTCTGATACTTTATTAAACTGCAAGCAAATTAGTTTCCATGATTTTTTCTTTTCAGTTATTTGTCTCTTTGTGGCTCTGCTAAATATTATCGATTATAAAAATTGGCATTTTTAAATTTATTTGTTTGTTCTACAAACTGTTGCTTTCATTTGAAGTGTATTTTAAGATTGTTTGTTTGTTTTGGTTTTGAAATCAATGTGAGGTCCCAAAATATTCGGATCCACACCCGTGGTCTCTATTTTTATTTTCCATGAAATCAAAAGGTCTTCCAGATATTTGTTTAAGTTTTAACTTGTTTTGCCCATAAAAAACAATTATCAAATTAATTTTACATATTTATCGATAAACATATTTTTAATATAAATATTGACAACCAGCGAATGAATAACCAAGTTTTCGAACGCATCTTTGTAGACGTAGTCGTTCGGTTGTTGTTGAGTATTGAAATAGTTAGTGATTTTTAGAGTTTATCATTTTATTTAAATGTATCAATTAAGTAATGACTTATTTTTATTTATATTGGCTTCTTTTTATTTATATTTAATTTTGGATTTTGAGTTTTGAGGTGCCCACCGCCATCTATGGGAACTTTAAAATGTTTGGTTTCGATTTCGTTTCATAACAAATATATTGTGTAAGTTTCAGGTCGATTAAATGCTTAGTTTTTGAGTTGATTCTGAGATTATGGTGTTCAGCACCTTCTATTGCATAGAAACTAAGTTCGTGACTGAAAGATGTGTGTCAGTGTAGTTTAAATAGCTTCCATACCTCTTCTTCCCAAATACATTCATCTAATGTTTACAATTGATTATATGCTGGTTATATATTTCCGAATATGGTTTTATATTTACCACCGAGATTTTGCGATTTTACCCCGTTAGAACATTTCATTGAGGGTTTCTTTAAGCCGCAGGTCTACTCCAATAAGGAGCAAGCAATCGCTGCAATTTAACTACCTTGGAAGTATTGTTTCAGCAAATGGTGGTACTGATCTGGACGTTCAAAGTAGAATAAATAAAGCTCGCGCAGCCTTCGGTTCTCTCTCCCAAATTTGGAAATCATGTCAAATCTCCTTGCGCACAAAGTTGAGATTCTTCGAATCCAATGTCAAATCCGTGCTGTTATATGCTTGCGAAACCTGGAAAGTCACGACTACCATCTCAAAGAAATTGCAGGCTTTTGTGAACCGTTGTCTACGCCATATTCTTAAAATTCGCTGGCCACAAATTATATCAAACGAGGAATTGTGGCGCAGGACAAGTCAAGAGCGGCTGGACGTTGACATAAGAAAGCGTAAATGGCAATGGATTGGTCACACGCTGAGGAAACCAAACGATGAAATTGCAAAGCAGTCATTTGAATGGAATCCTCAGGGTGCACGGCGGGTTGGAAGACCAAGAACAACATGGAAATCAACAGTTCTAGCAGAAGCAGACTCCCAGAAAAAGACATGGCCACAGTTAAAATATTTATCTGCAGACCGTGAAGGATGGAAACGATTTGTTGGCGCCCTATGCCCCAACCGGGGTTACAGGACTTGATGATGATGATGATGAATCGCTGCTCTGAAAGTTAACGTAACGCGATCCATCGCTCAAGGTCGACCTGAGCTGTGCGGCAGTCATCGAACATTTCGGATGCGCGCCACCCAGCTTATGAAGAAAGGGGATATAAAACAGAAATTTAACTAATTGCGTTTTATTTTGTATCTTATTTTAAGCAAAAGTAGGTACGAAAAACAAACCTACTGCCGATCTGACTGCTAAATCATATTTGGTTGATTTACAGTTATGTAGAACACATCTATAAATTTGGCTGGCGAATTTAAATTATATCATTGTTGGTAATATTTTACATAGTTTTCAACTTCAAACCATTTAAAAAATAACAAAGAGGTTCTGTGCGAAAAGTTTAAATTTTGGCGTTTATTTTTTCCTCTTGCAAAGTGTCTTCATTAAGCTATATACAGTCTTTTTCCATCACTAACGCCTATGCAATTATAAAATAAAAACAATTAATAGACAATAGGAACAATGAGTATTTTATGTCATATTAAACAAGCTTTTTGAATTAAATACTTTACTAGCGATGCATTTGAAGAGACCGAACTAATAAATAGTTTTTTGTTTATGTCGCTTCTAGTCCTCAAGGTTTATTTTTCAATTTACGATGTGTTCTACAAAGCAACTGGAGTAATTCATTATTTCAAGTTCAAATCTAATAATCGTGTGAATTTTCTCCCAGTTTTGATTGTATTCATAGCCTTTTTCGTTAGCTTTAATTAATAACAATGTTTTGTTTGGTTCTTTTTAAACTAATTTTGAAAATTTTAAGCTAATTTACGAAACAATTGAAAATAGTGCATTTGTGTCAGAGAAACGTGCCATTCAACCTTATCAAATAATACAAACGAGACCTTAACAGTCAACCGGAAAACAAATACAATTATCTACCCTGAATGCAAAACATCGATACAAAACTGAATTTGTCTGTTAGAATTGTGACAAGACATTTCTGTCTAGCTCTACTACAAACACCTTTCAACTTAATCAGAATATAATGCAAATTATTGTCAACCTCGAATGCCAACTATTCCATACATAAATCTGTAGACAACGCTGTTACACACGCGCATTTTTAACATTTCGTATAAATTGCGAATTTATTTTGTTCACAGCAAAAAAAAAGGTCTATCGAGTCCCTCGCTTCGTTTCGAAACTAAAAAAAAATGTTCTATGAAGATAACGATTTGATGATGATGATGATGATGACAGAGCGGCTTTAATTAAGTAACAAAATTATTTATTTCAATTCAAATACACACATACCTTGCTCTGCGACTAGCTTGGCATATCAACATATTCGCCCGCTGGAAGTCACGCTTAACCACACACGATTTCGCCGACTGCCGCAATACATCAATTGCAATTCTATACACAATTAAATTTAAAAGCGTTAAAAATGTTGTTAAAAAGATAAAATTTTATTACATGTATGAATACTCGTAGTAAATTACTTACTTTTCGGCTGTGGAAGACGTAAGAGTTCGCATAGCAACAACACTCCATTTGTGGCTACTATCGAATTCGCTTCTTGCAAAATACATAGACGAGATTTGTATATAGACATTGGCTAGAAGACCTTTAGGGATATTCTCTGTGGAAACCTTTTTTAAAATATTCGCAATTTGATTGAATGTATGTTCGGCTGATTTAAAGCTACATAAGGCCGCTTCCGAATGTAAGAGTCTATAGAAAGAAAACGCAAACAAAAATTAAACCTTTTTCCTCATCATTAACCTATTCGCATTTACCTTTGTAAACAGTCCAATCGAACTAGAGTTGTTGAATCATTTTCTGCCATCTGATCTAACCTACTTGCAACACATGACAATATATTGATACTTTCCGATAGAAGTCCCGCTTCGGAAAAAAACGATCCTAATCGCATACCAAATCCTATCGCATCCATGTCAAAGTCTTCGGCGAATATCTGATGTGAAGTTTTTGATATCATCTCAAATGATGATGTTTTATCAACTATTTTCGGAGCCAGTCGATATCTCATGATGTATTTGTTTTGTAAATGTGTAGCCAATGGCTTATTACTACTCATCAAAGATGTTAGGCATTTAAATAATTTCTGTCGTGATGGATCGAAGTGAAGAAGTCGAGAAAATATTTCCAAATCAGATAGTTGTTCGAAGAGCATACTCTTAAGCTTCTCTATTCGTGACATCTGAAATTGAAAGTTAAAATAGAATGAATCAATGCAGCTGTCACTGACAATAAGTAAGTGGAAAATATGAAATTAATGAACATTTTTATATACATATTTTATTAAGTAATGAAAGAAGAGTATACAAGTGAAGAACTGCTAAATTTAATCGAAATTAAGAGTCAAATTCGAATTTGTTACTTTGAAACCGACCGACTGACGAGGATGGATCAATAAGAGCCCGTGTTGAAGACAGACGAATTTGCTGAGATAAGTTGGTATTATTGTAGTGTGATACCATTTATCAACAGACTCTTTGCAGACGGATTCAGATGTTAGTTTTGATTGTACAGGTTAAGGTACCGCAGCAAGCTTATTTTACTCACTCAAAAGTCCAAGTCGCTTATTATATTGGGGAATACAAATCCTGCCACAAAGGTTTTTCCGAAGATATTTGATGTTTTGAATTCGTATCTGGTCCAAGAGTGTATAGTTAAGACAGAGTCACAGGTCATACACTGAGCCCTACCCAGACGACAATAGAATCTATTGAATTAATTCTTACTCAACAGCCATGAACCTTAAATCAAACCGTAAAAGATGGAAAGCAACTGTCTTTGTTGCCTAGTCCATATATTTACCAGGAGGGTAAATGAAAAGATAAATTGATTAAAACGAATTAATATATCGTCCCCCATGTGGCAGAAACATGAATGTGCAGATTATTTTTTTGTATGTGATTAGTTGGTTTGATAAATCTTTTGGTATTCCATACTATCCCATAGAACATAAGAAAAGCAATATTCTAAATGATCAAAAGAGTATTAGGTGTATGAAGAATTCGTTCTCATCTAGTAGAACACTCAAACACGATGTCAACAAATGTTGAGAGTGACGATATGTACATATTTTTCAAGTACAAGATCAATAGTTTTCACATGTGCAAGTAATCAAAAGAAAGCACCTGACCACAAGGAATTTGAAAATACACCTCTACACATCTCATTTCAATATTATTTGTGTTTTGGCTATGCAGCTATTCAATTCTCGTGTCTATAAACTTGCAAAAATAATCATTTTTCTGTCTCAAAGTATGTACTAGCAGAACACAAGATAAAAATAAATCAAACATAAACAATCGTTCAGATTTTGCCGGTAGATTTGTTTATTGACAATAACAAAGCTTCCGACAATTATGAGAAAATTATTTTTATTTTTTTTTTCAAGAAAGAAACATTGACGAATTAATACAATAAAGAGATATATTATTAACTAATAAAACAATGCCTTTCAGTGTTTAAGAATAATATTTAATTTGTACTGTGATTTTTGAAAAGTTCAAGAGCTATGATCTCATTTAGTTGTTTTCCAAAATTTGTATTTCGTCGATTCAAAGGTTAAACTCTTCACATCTACACTTAGTGAATTTTACCTTTGGACCGACCCCACGATTTGCATTGCAATTCTTAAGTCTTTTTCATAGAATGATAACCGCTAAGCTCATCTGCTTCAAATAAACAATTAACATTTGTTCGACTGATAGCAGTGATATTTTTATTAGAGACAAAAAATTTACCAAGCAATGTTTAAAATTATACAGGAATTTCATAAATGAATGTTTTAAAACATTTTGTGTGTGTGTGGTACACTTGTGGTAAGATAAGACAAATAGTTGAATCATTTTAGTTGACAGTCATTTTAGTCACATCTTCACACTTTATACAGTCCATAATTGTAACATTTTGCAGGGTTAAAAACTGCTTCTATTCATGGAAAAGAAACAAACTCTTGAAATTATCACAGTAAGTAAGGTCTTGACGAAATTGTTAGTACTAGAAGTGTATTATTTTCGTTTTCTAAACGACATGGAAGAATATTTTCCAGTCGGAATACAAATATTGTTAACATGAAGCAAATCTTTACGCTGACTTTCCAGTTGTAAAGAGTTTTGGACAATTGCGAAGGAACTCAAGAGAAACGCAATCAAAAAAGGCAACCATATTGAAGTGATTTAAAAATAATTTTCGAAGAATACTTTATCCGAGGAAGTATCATACAATGTATTTGAAACCACAAGTATTTGATGACATTTTGGCCGCACCATTCAGCATCAAAAAAATGTTTTTAAGTGTTAAGAAAAACTGGCCAAAGTAAAGCACCAGAGGAAGATCGAATCCCCTATGAGTTTTTCCTTCCAGGGCTTTCTGGGGGGATATGGCTTTCTTGGAAGATAAATAGGTATATTTCTTTACAAACGGATCGACAACTGATAATGGGGTCAGTGGAGATATAAGACTATAATTAGGTCTCTGCTTCCGTTTTCCTAATCATTGAAGCGTGTTCCAAGTGAATCAAAGAAGCCTTCTCTTGGCTAAAAGATTCAACAATGAAAAACGACATAAGTATGATACAAATGTCGTGTTTCAGTGTTGAAAATATGTGATCTTTTTGGGAAAAGATTTGTTCATCTATTTTTGCACGTTTTATTCAAAAAAAGATGAGATCTGAAGACGAAAGATGAGATCTTTCTTGTTTGAGAGATTTGATCTGCATTAACCCATACATGCAAACATTCTCCTGTAATCAGTTTGTGCTGACGCCATACGACATTTCTATGCGTATGCGTGTATGTATGCTATGTGTGTAAACTGAATCTTCTCAAAATATGCCCAAATGTTTCATTCAAGACAGCGCTTCTAGATTTTAAAATCAAATCTTTCAGATTTCAATGAAAAACGACGTAAGCTAAAAAGACGATTTGACTTATTATAATAGAGGTAAGCATCGAATAGTTGTTTACCTTTTTACTAGCTTTGCTTTTTTTTAGTTTTACTCAGGGTAAACACAGGTTTTATTGACAACCCCGAGAATTGTCAAAAAAAACTTGGGTTTTTGGGAAATCTAAAAACACCCGGAGCTGTCAACTGTGATGATTATATTTCGAAATGTGTTTTAAAAATTACTAAAAACTAAAAACAATTTTGTTTTTGGGAATAATTCAAAGCGAAGAAGGTCGAGATTGGTGGTATCGCTTTCATAAATTTTTTTAAAAGGGGCGACCTCGGTGTGACTTTAATGAACAAACCTGATCACCCAGATTACAGAATCCGACGAATGAGCTGCGGAGGGAATCAGACTCAATTTTGACACTTTTGCTATGAGTCAAATGTCAAAGTTAGGTCCGACTCCCTCCGCAGCTCATTTGTCGGATTCTGTAATCGGGGTGAATATGTATCGTACTTATGTGACAGGCATTTTAAATGTCAAAAAAGGTGTTTTTTTGCACGAACTGCCACTGTTCAAAAATATTGAAAGTAAAGCTAAAGTTAGTAGACTGTTTTAAAATTAACAAATAGTTAAGTAGGTATGTATGAAGTAGATATCAAACAAATACCCTAACTTTTTGTGCAATTCTATCTTATACATCGTCGCCTGATTGCAAGAACTAGGTAACTCAATTTTCTATTTCGGCAAAAAAACGGTATTATTTTTATGTACTGTTTTCAAATTCTTTTTCTATTATAGACAAATAATAATGTTATTGGGAAGTGTAAGAAACTTACAAATTAAACTTTCCATCGCTCTCCAGAGGGTCAATTCTGGATCTGTGAAGGTTGCTATTGTTTTTTGTTTTCAGGCTTGGACTTCATGCACTCTCCAACGATTATTTACTCTTTCTTTAAACTGACAACAAAAATACTGACACACGTTTATGTAGGTATGTACATTAGGGTGGTCGTTAAAAAAAGGTCATCGCGGATGGGCCTAAATCGGCTCTAAATGAAGAAAAAAATCCTCAATTTTCTCAGCTTGTTATTTTCATCCTCTATAGTCGCTGTAGGGGTAAATTAAATATTACCCCCTCCTGTAGGAGTTTTTCTTGTCTATTTCCCACCAACATGCTCTGAATTTTTTGGCAGATTTTACGCGAATTTCCTAGTATGCACAAAAAAGTGGTGAACTTTAATTTACCCCTACAGCGACTATAGGGGATGAAAATTAAAGTCTGAACAAATTAGGGATTTTTGTTTTCTTCATTTAGAACCGATTTAGGCCCATCCAAATATTAAAACTAAAAAAAAAGCCATATAACAATCCCGCTAATGTGCAAACATACATATACATGTACATGCATGTTTCTTAAAAAATACTGCTTTAATGCACTTTGTAGGTATCAAACATTTATAACAATGCTGACCAGATTGGCATATTAAGGCCACTCCTCCTTTTAAAGCAATTCATAAAACACACAGAGCCAATTCTAGCTTAAAAAAAATATTGAAACTTTTAAAATTCTAAGTTGTTATTATTCTTGTCGGCATTAGCTCCTAATCAAAACTAATTAAAAGCTGCGTCACGTCTTTGTGACCTAGAGTCAATCAGCCCTATAGACATAAATACATATACATACATATATTGTTATGTTCAATATTATGTATTTATATCATTTTATTTTTTATTTTTTATAAAATAAGTGTCACTCAAAGGCCAATCAATAATCATAAGGAACAACTACTAAGCATAAGACCTTGTTTTATTTTCTCAAGAACTTTGTGCCTATCAATACCAATAATATTAATCAAATTCACATATTTTCTGATTTAAAATTAAAAAAAAAAAAAAAAAACATGTAGTAAACATGAAAATTTTCAATAAACAGATGTCGATGGCTAGTTATCAGTTCAGAATCATCACTTCTCAGAAATTATTAAACAAATTGTTTTTAAAGTACAATGTTCGAACTAGTGACACTTTGTACCTATATTGTATGCAGCACCTACCTATGAATATATGTATGTATATCAATTCGTAGAGTAATTTAATCAATTAAGAAATAAATCAAGTGAAATATTCATTGATGATTTTTATATCGATCGATTCATTTAAGAGCATTACACCTACCCTTACAGTGCAGTTCACTTGATTATCCAAAAACATAACAGCTGAAATATATACATAAGTTAATGAGGCGAGTGTTCTCAAAATATAGCATAAAGCGATTTATTAGTATCTATATATAAATAGGCTTAAGTTAATTTTGTGGTACCATTTTCTCAAAAAGTATTGGACCTATTTGGATACATTTTATATGGTTGGAAAGCTATAGTCGCGGGGGGTGTGCGAATCACAAAATTAAACTCTGTGGGTCCATTTTAGCTAAGTACTATTTTATACTGCCACTCACTGCACAATCAAAAAATTTAATCTAAAAAATAAAAAATTGTTTTTTGCTTCAAATATTTCATAACTAGCTTTCATTTTTTGATTGGTGTCGAATTTCGACACGGGGTGGGGACGAGACTAGTATTTAGTTAAACTTGCACAATTTGTTTTCAGTGCTTAGTTAAGCCAGAGCCAAATCTCTTTAGGTAATCCAGGGCTATAAAAGTAAATCTGCAATTTTCAATTCAGGGAGCATGGCATTCACCCAGCATCCATATAAAGCCCTTCCGATTCTTGTAGAGCAATGAAAATTGGTAGAGCAGTAGGGCTCTTGATTTTAGCCGGGTATTGTCCGATTTCACAATTACCCGGGTACCGCGTAGAAAAATAACCGGGTATTACCCGAATGGCGAGTTTAAGCATGAGGATATCTGGGTAACCGGTTACTCATGAACAGGGAAAGGATTTTGTTGATCCAAAATATTTTAAAAAGGCAAAATAAAATCTTGAAGAAATGCAAAAAAGGCAATTTATTAAATAAAAGGAAAATTAACATAACTTAACGTTCAATTAAAGTATCATTAAACTAGGAAGGAATAGCTTTTTAAAGATCACATGAACCCACCAGGAAAAACAATTTAGTTTTTATCGGGGCACTAGAAAGTTTAACATTGACCCTAACAAGGCTCTAGCAAGGTAAACTATCGATTTTCTCTAGGGCCTAACCAGTTAAGCAACTTTTTGCCTGAAAGAGACAAACAAAAAATTTGTCTCCACTAGGATTCCATGCTGTGATCTTCTGATTACCAGGCAAATACGCTAACTACTGAGCTACTTCGCAATACAGTTACGTTATATTGAAAATGAAAAACTATATTCATAGTTAAATTTTTCTTACTATTGTGTGATGGGTATAACATATTTGTTTTTGGGATAACAAGACTTATCCGACAAGTTTTTACCAGCGAGGGCCTCACGAATTTTTGACAAATATTCCTTGTCTATATTTCCCCTACCAAAGCCTTTCCAGGTCCTTGATTAAACTCGACAAAAACTTGCCATTTTTTCAGTTGGGGTATTTCATCTTTCTTTTTCAAAGTGATCCTAACCAATTGAATCGCATCGTAGGTACTTTAAACATTCAAAAATAATAGTAATGAATTTCCTGCCAGCTGTACTTTCCCTTTAATGATGATAAAAATATATTTTACGACCGATTAGTTTTGTATATTTAAGATATTTAAATTTATTGCAGATTACAAGTCAATAAATTGCAAATTTATTTCGCACGTAAATGTTTGTTTATTAAATTTGTTAAAAATGTTTATATTTCAATAGCGGTAATAGCAGTTGTTTGCGGTTTTCAGTCTTGTGTGTATTTTAAATTTTTTCAATAATATGAGTTTCAATATTAATTAATTCATTGTTACAAATGAAATGATGTTAATTGACAAATAAGCAACTATTTATATTGTTATCAAATAAGTAAGTTTCATGTTTTCTCTCGTTCATATTCTGACTCATTTTTTGTATTCTATTTTTAATCTTCCAATGCAAACAACAATTAATAATAATTAAATTAGAGATTGAAGAAAGTGGGTCGGTTATGTTTGTATAGAGCTTGAATTTTTCGGTTGAATTTTTATGGTATGGCTTCTTCGAAGAGCAGTACATTTTTATATTAATTTAAAAAATCTCAATTGATTCAGAACTACAAGAGGGTCTGTTGTCAAATGTAAAATGCCCACAGCCTCTACTATAGCTTGAATTTGGCATTCGTCTATAATAATTTCGTGGTTTTAATTCCATATGAAATGGTAGTATTTGGAACTTTTGTGATCCAAAGTATACTGTTCATATGTCCTTGGACACTGCCTATAATCACCCACATCATTGAATACAAAGAATTTAATATTTGACAAACAAAATAACGCCTGGGTTTTGTTCCAACAAATTTTTATCATTTATCATTTTTAAATTCTATTCAATTTTGCTTATGTTAAACTACTAGTGTCGTTTCAATGAAAACAACAAATACATTAGCACATTATCTAGATAGAAATCCCCATTTGAAAACAATTAACATGATATTGTGAGAAACGCAGATTTTATCATTTTCAAATAAAATCAAACCAAAAATAAAAAAAGGCTTAGTTTAACTGTCGAAATTTTGTCGATTTTTATAAAGGGTGTCTCAATAAGAGTGCACTATTTAAACACGCCTTTAAAAGGCGTTTTCCTCTCATCATCCAGGCGATTATGTGACGACAGACATTTCTTCAACGACCAAGAAATACCACCGACTTTTCAGGCTATAGCCTGCTGAACAGCCCCTTCACCTCATTCAGCAATCCTGACCAAACGAACTGACACATACACCAATCACTGACCTATCATACCCATCTACCAGACGTTGCAAGGAGTCACTGCTCCTAGGGGCCTGATGGAGGGATGATACCTCAAGTGGGGGTAAAGGAAGGATCACGCCTTTAAAAGGCGTTTTCCTCTCCTCAGCCAGGCGATTATGTGACGATAGACATTTCTTCAACGACCAAGAAATACTCCTGCTCGCACCTTAAAATTACGAAGTCGAAATACAACGTCACCGACGATGACGGACACAATAATGAAAAAGCTGACTGCACGATGGTGATAGTGACGATTTACAAGTAGTTTTGTGTATTGTTGCCCCATGGCATACGCCTCGCCATGGCCGTTTTACAAGTTGTTTTTTCATTTGTAGCAATGGTGTTCATATCTTCTCGCCGTATGCATTTAGGTACACGTACACGAGGTTTTCTCGCTTATGGTTATAATTTCATCTCGTTATGGTCTTATTTGAAAAATTAGCTTAAAGAGATCATTTAATGTTCGTCAACAGTTTTCTTAAACGATTGTGATTTGACTGGCCAACGGGTTCTCATTTTGATTTGTACTCCTTCTTTGGGGCCTCTGAGCCACTTACGCAACTCGATTGACCCATTGAGGGTATGTATATGTTCAGTTGGCAGTAAGGTGTCAATTGTCATTGGTAACAGTTGTCTTTCGCCAGTCAGGCACCGTTGTCAGCAGCTTGAAAAATGTAAAATGAAACTCTAATTGCTATAATAGTCGGACTTTGGTAACATAATAGCAAGACCACAGCGAGACGATGATAAGACGTGAACAATGACAAAAACCACGTATAAATTTCACGGCGTGACTATTGCGAGAAATCCACGATACAGGTAGCCGTGTAAATGAAGCATAAAACCACGTTTGGAATTTTTAACCACGGTTTTAGCTTATTGTAAATTATTTGAAAAGTAATTTTGAAAAAAAAAAGTTTAGGCGAGACTAACCCGAGACCAAAGCGAGATGATGGAAGAACATTCTAAATGCCAAAAACCACTTGTAAATATCACGGCGATTCCAAAGCAAGACCATAGCGAGAAAATGACACAAAAGCGAGATTTACAAAATGACTATGAAACAAAAAACCATGTTTGGAATTTTAACCATATGTTTAGCTTATTGTAACCTTTTTGAAAAAAAAGTTCTGGCGAGACTATAACAAGACCAAAGCGAGATGATGGAAAAACATTCTTAACCGAGGCCATAGCGAGAAAAATACGACACAGATAGCCGTGTAAACGAGCACGGCAGACAAAAGCGAGATTAACACAATGACCACAATAGCACTGAGAGCCACTAGACGGTATCTGCGGCGTTGTTATCGTAATACCTCTTCTTTAATAAATGTTGACGATTTGAGTCTACTGAGTTCTGAATTATCTGAAATATTTCAAACAACACAGATTTTATATCTACTTTTTCTTAGAGAGAAAATACCATTTTTGATTTATTTTCCATGGAAATAGTTTTAGGTTGATCGTGTCCCTTTATTGTTTAGAAAAAAAAAAAGTCAACAGATAAGAGTTATTCTGGAAGTTAAATGATAAATCTCGCCAAGAGATCTAAAAAATTAATTTATAAAAATAATTCTCAGACCGAGACCAAAATGAAATTTGACGAATTAAATATCTCTCAGTGAAAAACTAATTGAAAATAAAGGTCAACTGTTATTTTGGATCTCTGCTTAATCAGAAAATTTTTCTACTTTACAATGCAATACAAATATCACAACTCACTCACTTTTTAATCAAAATCGCTCTCATTGAGACACCCTTTATATAAATATACCTCCATTCGACATGTATATATAGCAAAAAAAAAAATATTATTATTTCTTACACAAGCCATAACACAAAGGAGGATATTAATAGCCAAAGCTATGATAACATCATAATTATTTTGGCAATGTCCAAGAGCAAGTGGTGATTTTTGTTTTCCTTTTAGCTTTGCAATGTAAATTAGTGGAAAATAAAAAAAAATTGTTATTAATGTCAAGGCCGTAATTAAAGGCCGTATTTGAGGGCGTAAATTGTAAATTTGTAAACAGACGTTACGATAATAAGAGAAGATACAAAATTATGACACGCAATTCTACCTATTTTATGTATGTAGGTATAAATATGTACAAGTATTTATGTATGAAATTAGAAGTAGCTGGTCAGTTTACTTGACAGTTAGCGGGTTTGGGCTTCTTACAAGGATTGGTTTTGATTTGTCTATACCCGAACATAAGGATTCCTGCAATTATATTCACCCCGATTACAGAATCCGGCGAATGAGCTGCGGAGGGAATCTGACTCAATTTTGACATTTGGCTCGTAGTAAAAATGTCAAAATTGAGTCTAATTCCCTTCGCAGCTCATTCATCGGATTCTGTAATCGTAATCTGCTTATGAGAAAAATTATTTCAAGGACAATTTTAACTTTTGCCGTTAAAAGGAATACAAAATTTTGATAACCAACCAAAAACATGTCATAACATGCTTAAATAAAATGCACGACTGGGTCACGTACTTGCTCTTTTAAGAAAATTGTATATACAAACATGGAAATTATGAGAGAAAAATGTAGAGAAGCTTGAAATACGACATTTAAATTAGCTAAAACAACTCTTTTGACAGTTTGAGGTGAAAAAAAGTATGCCATCTTAATTCATGATGGAATATGATTGTATGGGAAAAAAAATTTTAAAATCGTTGGAGCGGTTTTTTTTTAAAATTAATTTTTTATATATAAAATTCTTAAAACATTTTTAAGAACAAATTTTGGTATGCAGATTTAAACTATATATTTATGTGTATATAAAAACAAAATTTGAAAAAAAATTGTCAACCCGTTTTTGAGATATCGAATTTTCAAAAAAAAAGTTTGAAACTTTTTTTAAAAATCCAAAAACTTTTTTTTTGAAAATTTTGATATGCAATATTATTTGATTTTATTTGAAATTTGTATATAAAAAAATTCATCTAAATCCGTTCAGCCGATAACGAGAAAATTCAAAATAAAAAAATACGTTCTATGACAGGTACTATTAATAGTTACTAAGTGTAAAATTTTATAATTTTTGGTAGTAGATCGTACTAATTTTAGTATATAGAAAAAGTTTAATCAAAATCGTAGGAGTCGTTTTTAAGCAAAAAAATATTTTCCTTTGCGGTTTTTTAACTTTTGTATGGAAGGTACCGTTACTTTTTCATAAATGTAAAATTTTTTCTAAAAATATTTTATAAACTACTAAAAAAGTCTTAAATATCGAGTTTCAAACAAATCGATCATGTCGTTTTCGAAATATTTGATTTTCAAAAAAAAAATTTGAATCATTTTTTAAAAATCCAATAAACATTTTTTCAAAAATGTTGGTACACAAAACTATTTATATTTTTTGGAAGCTTCTGTGTAAAAAAAAATAATTGAAATCGGTCGTACCGTTTTGAAGAAAATCAAAAATCAAAAAAATGGTTCTATGGGAGGTACCATTAATAACCATTTTTGAAAAATGGTTTTCCACCCAAAGAAAGCCTTTACTAAAATAAATTTATTGAATTTTTTTTAAGAAAAGTTGTCGAGCCGTTTTTGAGAAAAATACGATTATGTAAATTTGCCAAAAAAAAAAATGTATGACAGGTACCGTTATTTTTGGTTCTAAAAAAAAAATGAAAGAAATGTGTCGGCAGAATCACCAAAAACCACTAAGTACCAAGTTTGAAGAAAATCGATCGAGCCGTTTAGGCTGTAGACGAACAGACAGACAGACAGACAGAATTGGTGTTCTCTATCATCGTAATATCATGTTTGATTGTTATCTCAAAATTTTTTTTTTGCACGAATCCAAAACTTGCCTTATAGTACCTATAATCGCAAGTAAAAATACTACCACGGTACTGACAAATATATTTGTGACATACTTTCATCGCATGAATACATATCACTCTTAAAGTACAAAAACGTACACAAAATAAAATGACTGTTGTTAACTTTACATAAATAGTGTATCTTTTAGAAAACAATGACTTATACGTGTTAAAACTAAAACTAAAACCTCGAACAACATTCATTCATGATTATTTTATTCAGCAATTAGTATTTTGATTTAATTTTTGCATTATTTTGTCAAGCAAGTATTGCACTCAAACTTTTCTAAGGACAACATTTGTATTCAATGAAGTATTTCATTAGAAAAAAGTAGATTTAATCGGAAAAACAGGGAACGGACTTGCCACGGTACTGACATTTTTACTACACTTTTCCCAGCCATGTGGAAGAAGTAGCAAATTTGGTCATGATATCGAATATAGATTGTAGTAAATAGCCGTTTACACAATTAAAACCAACAAAATATACGAACATTTTACATTAAATAACAAAAAAAAACACTGGACACAAAGAATCACAGTTGGGACGGAATCACCCATACATTTTGATCAATAAAGAATTATAAAGATCCGTATTTTATGATTCGAGAACGATATTTAACGAACCCTGGTTTTAAGCATGCTCGTGACAACAATTCGGTAGGGAAAAAGAAAAAACAATTTTTTTTTCACTATACTGCTTCGGTGACGAATACGCTTGATTAGATTTTAAGCTCTTTCAATTGACATTTTTTTAAACTTATTTTAACCTTTAAGAAATTTTTGTTTTTAAGAACTTTGGTGAGACTCAATGCCAAAACCACGTGTAAATGTAACGGAAATACAGAAGCGAGAAAACCACGATACAGATCCCCGGCGAAACCACAACAAGACGAACACAATGACCGCGAAACTGAAAACCACGTTTGGGCGTCCACGGCGAGACTTCAGCGAGATGACGCCGAGAACGCGATTCGCCGCCATCAGCCATCGTCATGGTCGTGCATTTTGTTTCCAAAGAAATTTTACAACTCTGCTCATGAGCAATAGTGAACATAAAGTCGGTTTTTCCAACCAACATGAATTTATGAATTGTTTTCCACGGAAAATGAGAAAAAGTAAATTGAAAAAAAAAAAAAATACGAAAAATGTGTTTTCATCCTAAAATCTAAAAAAAAAATTACTCACGGGAACTAAATTGCTCACTCTAGAAAGTGCTCGGTGAGCATGAGCAAAGTCAAACTCATGACGCAGCGTTCAAACCTTACTCAAATTGAATCAAATTTACTTCAATTTTGAGAATAAACAAAAATCTACTCCATCACTCTACTTTTTTCATGTCTACTCCTTTTTTCCACACACAAAATTATTAAGCCAAACCACATGAACTTAGAGCCTATAGTTTACAGTTCCCGTACGCAAAAAAAAAAATGTTTGCAAATAATCTCGCATGTCTAAAATAATTGAGGTGAAATGCAAAGTTAATTGTTGAATAGCTCCGTACACTTAATTGACAAACTTACTTAAATGTTGAATAACCTCGTAGACTAAGTTAATAAATTAATGATAAGGAATTCTAATCTTGTTGGATATGGTTTACAGTGGATTTTTACTAAAAATTTCATGTAAGTTGAACTGAACTTAATACAAATTGCGTATGACAAAGCCCTTACTATGTCACTGATGAGTTCAAGTGAGTAAGCCGGACGAAACGCCAATTTGTAGGACAAAAGGCCATAAAAAGCTATTTTGAATCAATAATTCAACAAATCCAATCCTTAATGCAAGTCTTGGCTGATTTATTTCAGAAGTACATATAAAGAATTTGTAGTACCTCGTGGCATGATGGTTAGAGCGTAAGACTGTCATGCCGAAGGTGTGGGTTCGATTCCCAGCCGTGCAACCTAAAAACAGAAATGTTTTATTCGAGGTACTTGCGAGGAACTGAAAAATCCTCCAATAGTATACTTGTCATGAAAAAGTGCTTCTCATTTAGCCATTTGGACTCGGCAAAAAACTATAGGTCCCCTCCATTCCTGCCAACAAAACTCGCACACAGGAATGGTTGAGAGTTGTAAGTCACTAGGCCCTGGTTCTTCACGAGCTGTTGAGCCACCCAATTAATTTATTTTATATAGAATTTGTATTATAAAACTTTCTTATACAAAAATGTAATCTAGTTGATCAATTGCGTTCTTGATATGGTTGCTCAACAAGTTGATGGACGAGTTGATAATTTCGTACACTTAACCAAGGATCACTCGTTGGGGAACGCGTTGAACGCACCACGATAAACAGAAACTCAAACGTGAGGTCATAAAAATGCCAAGAGGGTAGCTTGGGTGTATTTAATGAGCATCCCTATTTTTCCTGTTTATCGTGGAACTCAATATATCTAGCCTGTAGCCTATAAATATTGATTGCATAATTTTGACCTCAGCTCGGTACAATCAACTCAAGGCAGACACACAAATTTCGTCGCAACCATAACGCAACGCAACTCAAATATCTTCACGTTTACCGCACCAACCCCTGAGAAAATTAAAAAAGTTGACCAACAAGCTGAACAAGTAATGTGCAACACATTATCTTGATAATGTTGCTCAACACGTTGATCGAACGTTTTCAACGAGCAATACGAGCTCTTATATTACCCGTATACTTGTTGAGCGTTTCGTTGAGCAACGGCATCCAACAGGATCCAACTCGTTGGTTGAATAGAATTGCAGGCACCGTACATTAAAGTTTGTTGAATTCCAAATTTGTGCGTTGAAGCTTGAGGGCCTTGTGGACGGGCAGACGGCATTACTTTGTTCGTCGTTCTCGTTCACTTCGTTATTTATGTGATTTTTTTTCTGTCAAAAATACATATGTATTTATTTTCGTTAAAAATGCAGTTTTTGAAACTTGAGTTTTTCCTTCGTATTCAAATCTACGCCGGAAACTTTTGATTTTTTTTACAAATCTGCTATGAAATTTTGCTACTGGCGTTCGAACCATGCTCATGAGCAAAAGCATTTCATAAATGCTAATTTAGTTTTGCTCACCAATGGGCAGCTCATGAGTGAACATTTCTGTTCCCACAACGCCATCAGATCATCATTAGTTTTTATTGACAGAGCATTATATTCACGTTTAACAGCCGTATAGCAAACTACGGATGTTACATTGGACTTGTTAACCCTTTTTGAAAAAAATTCTTGGCTACGGTCATGATTAAAGAAAAGATTTAGGTAAGTAGCAAGTTGCCATACTACAGAGGTGTGAACCAATCCAGATGAACAAAAATGTATTTAAATTATTACTAACAACGAAAAATAATATTTTGCTTGTGATATATAAAAAGAAAAGAAAGCATATAAGATATAACGGTATACCTTGATCACACATGAACAAATATTAGAAATATGTACATATGTACAAGTAGGTACATAAGAACAATGAAATCATTCAAGTTAGGCGCATTTTGTCAATAATTTTGGTGCTATATGGTGTCATAATAACAAAGTCGAAACAATATATAAATATGAACAAATAAACGCTTTCCTGACTAATTAACACTGAGCTGACAGCAAATGACCTTCACACAATGTAGGTATTGGACTTTTCATATATTTGCTATAATTTATTTAGTAAAATGTTTATTCAGTATGTAGGATATCAAGGTTTAATGACATTTTTGCTATTGTTATTCAAACTATAGTATCTCATAGCTAATTAGAAATAATTTTAATAATATAAATTCGATGTACTAATGAAATAAATCAACCAAGTAGAAGACATAATACTATTTAATTGAACTTGTTGAATTATTGATTCAAAATACTTTAAACGTACAAATTATTTAAACTACACAAATTTGGCATTTCGTCCCGAGGCACAATCTCAATCTTGACAAACATCTTGGCATAAGGTATGAGGTATGACGTGTGACATATGACCCATCGTTCCTTGCTATATAAGAATAATTATTAATGTTAGGTAATTATTATTATTTTTAAAACAAAATTTAAAAAAAAATATTAAATATTTTATTCTTTTTCTCATAATTAAATTTTAATCACACTAAAAGTTAAGTCATAAACTGTATAGAAACAATATGTGATTATACTAATTAAATGAAACTTTATTTACATCGTAGCAATTAGGTGGTGCGATATTGAATTTTCAACGCCCGTCACATCGTTTTTAAAATTAGCCTGTTATCGTTTGGATCAAATTAATAAATATGGGAATGACGGTTATGCTTGATTTCATTTTATGGCTTTAATTTAAAATGGCAATGAAAAATTTCAGTAAAATACATAATAGCATACTAGTTTTGACTCAAAATTAAAACGATTTGGCTGAATGACCTTAGATTTGGAAACCAAAACGATAACTTTTAAACGCAACCATAACTACACGACACAAGAAAGAAGAAATAGATGGATAGGAAAGAATTTTTGCTGGCACACTGGATTTAGAATAAGGTGTTTATTCTCTCATGAAATCCCACGGCTAGTATCCAGTTGAGATTGGAGTATAAATAAATTTTAAAAGAATAAATAATAATGGCAATGCATTTTGCTTTAATTTTTGTTTTGGGAAAAATAAATAAAAACAAAACTGATGTTCTATTAATTACCTGTTGTTTTCGAAGCTAAATAGAAATTTCTCGATAGAACGCTTGAATCGAAACAATTATATGAATCGGCATACAAATTGTTTTCTCACATTCGCCTGGTTCTATAACTAGTTTTTTTCTTTACTTGAAACCAGGGATAAGAATGCTAGGCCCATAAGTGAAACAAATTGCCAAAAAAAAAAGAAGTAAGTATATTTTTTTTAAATGTGAAGCAGATAATGGAAAAAGAATGTATACAAAAGAAATAAATTTATTTATTTAATAATATTGAGAATGAAAACATGACATGGAAATGCACTTAATGACGATCTCTAACGTTTGAAAGCCAACTGTCAAGGCAAATTTTAGCATATTTCATCGAAAATGCATAATTTTGCATTGTATTGCATTTTTTGTACGGGAATCAAGCTATGACTTTCTGGTAACATTTATTGCAAAGTTGAAAACATTAAGCTAGCCGCTTAGTTGTAGTTTCAAAATATATAGTTGGTGTTGCTGTCGAGGCAATGAACAGCGTTAATAGCAAGGCTGAAAAGGTAAAAGCATTTGAAGGAAAAAATGCTTGTTTTCAAAAACGTATTCAAATATAATAGCTTTTTCTGACTGGAATCCATATTTATCGAATACTATACTGCTTCCATTTAAATACGCACCAATCACTTCTTTTTTGTTAAATAAAAAAAAACAAAGTTTCCTTCTCTACTTACAAATTGAAATGTTCTTTTGCTTAAAATCACTAATACTTTTAAGAAATACCTTGAACAACTTCAATTTTATTTCTGGTTTCATTATTTTTTTTTAAATAAAAATACCTTGGCGGCATGCGAATTTGAATTATTCACCATTAAATAAAAACATTTAGGTACATATGTATTTTGTTAACTTGGAATGCAGAAGGCTGTTATATTGAATTTTTAAATATTTTGATGAAACCAATTTTTTTTTATAATCATATTTAACATTTATTGAGCATATTTAAAGGCATATGATCGATCTGATTTTTAAGGGCACATTTTTCGTTTCCCTTCTTATTAGTAAAAGGGAAGAAGCAGTACTTATATCAAATTTATTTCTTTTTTGTATTGTTTTGACTTTTTGAAATCTGAAAATCGTCGGTGAGTGCATTTAGATCCAAGTGACTTTTTAGATTTGGAAAAATGAATTAATACAACACATCTTTTAACATCTTTAACTTTTGATCGGTGCATCTTCGATATTCTGGCGGATCAGGTCGCTTCTTATACTGGCATTATTGGCGAAGAATTCATTCTTATGCCACACGATGTTACACCAAGAGAAGGGTAAGGGCAAGAAATCCAGAACCTAAAACAGTTTATGTACTTAAAGCGGCACTGGTAGACGAATGGGAACGAATGCTCCAAGATACAATCAAGAAACTCATCAGGTCGATGAAGAATCATTTCGAAGCTGTAAAAAGCTAGGGAGGGCAATACAAAATACTAAGCCAATAAATTGAACTTGATTTTGTTTTAAAAGATTAATTTTTCAGTAACTCTCTGTTTCAACTTCACTCAGTTTTTCCTTCCATGTTTCAACTTTTATGATTACATTCTAAACTTCTGAAGTGATTGTAATGGTTTAAGCCTTGATTTCAAAGAAATGGTTCAAGCTTTTTAACGATACCATAATATTTATATGCATCTCAACTACATCGAGCGTAATTATTGTCTTTATATAAAGCAAAAGGGTGATTCCATTTTTTTGCTCGTGAGTGTAGTTTGGAACCAAAAATGTATGTAAACGTTAAAAGCAAAGCTACAAATTAGGCTGTGAGTGCAAAAGTGGTGTAACACACTTTTTTGGTATCATATTTTTTATATTTAATCGATCTTAAGTACTATTTTATTTGAGATTTAAGGGAGGTAAGTCATGTATGTACATATTTTGAAAGGTTAGATATTTTAGATTTTTAAAATTTAGGCTTTGATGACGTTGGATGCATAAATGTAAAAATACTAGACAAAAATATAAAAGAATACCTACCAAAAAATTTGTTTCACCACTTTTGCACTCACTCATATATCAGTCGAAACCTTATGTAAGCAAATGTCATAAACCAAGGAAAAGAAGCTTTCATCGTCAAGCAAGTCACTATGCCACTGATGAGTCCAAGGGAGTTAGCCATACAAAACTTTTTTGAATCAAGTTAAAGGAAGTTATCTATCATTTTCTTCTTCAGTTCCACTGAAATGAGGTGCCCTCGAGAGCTCTCTTCTCCGAAGCAAAATTTAATGAAAATAGATAAAAGAAACTAACCGTCCATGGTTTGTCCATACCCATAATTCACTTGAGTGAAATTAATAATATTTCACTTATTGTACTTCAACGTCAGTTTCACTTAAGTGCATATGTTATCATACAAAACCCATTCAATTAAAACATAAATTTGATTAAAAAGAAACATTGTGTCATTAGAACATTCAAATATATCCAAAATCATAATATCATTATTTGAATCATCGATGAATATCCTCCACCCACACTCTCGAGACTTTGCATTAAAATGTACAATGACATACAATAAAATATTTCAGCAGTTTGATGCAGTTTATACTGCTCAAATAAATCTTGAAAATAATAAGATAATTGTATTCCTCCAATCTAAGGAACAATGGGTGTACGTACGTTGAATAAAAAGAATCGAATAAACAATAAAATATTTTGTGGGGCTGGTTAATATACTAAAGTATGTTCAATACAATATTGATAAACCAGAAAACTGACCTTAGGATGGAACTTATCATGCACGTTTGACAACTTGGTCAAACACTCAAAATGATGAACAATTATTCATCTTTCTGAGGTTCTATTATATTTAATCTATAACTCAAGGGCCATAATTATTTAAATTCATTAATGTTATTAATAATAAATCGATAATTATAGAAAACGTGAGCTATTTTATAACCGAGGTTTATTCTCATTGTAATGTTTTGATTGACATCTCAATGGGACCACAAATTTCAATCAGGGTTAGAGATCATTTGTCGACCAAGTATGTAAATAAATATGAAATTGAACTTGTATTTTTTTTTACGAATCTAAAATCACAAAATTTGTTCATAGTGAAAATGTATTTACAAATCTCAGACTTAAAAATTAATTTAGGGTTTGTTTCACAATGTCTGAGTAAAGTTCTGATTTGTTATTCGACAATTAAATTATCCGGAAATTAAATCCTCTCATTTACTAACTTTGCGTTTCACAATGATCAAAGTATTAAAATAATGTGTCAATTAGTTATTCGAAAGTTATTCCAGTTTTCCAGACAAAATAATTTTGACAGAATGAAAATATTCAAAACAATAAATAATAAACATCATCAAAATTCAACCGAGACCTCGAAACAAATTGCAAAAAGAGATTTTTGGTGAAGATCATAGCGAATACATTCGTCTGCTGCATGTAGTGGTACCATACTGCGAAAAAGTGCATCAGAAGTACGCTTTTTTTGAAAATTTAATTTCATCAAAAAAAAACAAATTGCTTTAGTGAGGGTAGGCTAACCACTTCAAACTCATAACACTTTGAAATTTGACAGCCTCTCTCTCTTTTCGTGGTTCCAAAACGACGAATAATATTTCCCGAAAATATTTGTTTTGGGTGTTCAAACGTAAAGCGATGACTCTATGTTCCTTCGATGCGAGTTTGCATATGAAAGACGTTAAAGTGACCCTCAAACCACTGCTGTTTTTATCGCGTTTTGCGGCAGTTAAATGGAAATCAAATAGTTTTTTCGTTATTAATTTAAGTCCAAACCATCATATTTCTGTGGTGTTTCGGAGAAACATGATAACTCAATTTCAAAATGTCCACCTTACATCGAGCTTGCAGGAGCCTAAACGGGTGCACCGATTTCTTTTAAAGTTGAAGCATACACCCCGATTACAGAATCTGACGAATGAGTTGCGGAGGGAGTCTGACCTAATTTGACTCATGGAAAAAATGTCAAAACTTAGTCTGATTCCCTCCGCAGCTCATTCGTCGGATTCTCTAATCGGGGTTTTAATTTGACAAAGAGCATGTTCATATTTTCATAACTAATCCAAATTTGAGGAAAATCAGTAAACTCGTGTCGCTATAAGCGATGTAAAGTGGACGTAAAGATGCAGATTTTAAAATGAAGTTATCATGTTCCTACCAAACACCATACGTACAGATTTATTTGTTTTAAAGGTCACACTCGCATCTGCGAATGATTTAATTGCCAGTTAAATTTGATAATCGGTACTTCATCTGGCCATTAAAATACTTAGAACTTTAATTACTAGTTAGACCTAATCGAATATTGTGAAACACAAATTAGATTTTTAACTGACGAATAAGTTCAAAGTAGCTTAATTAAAACTATAATCAGATATTGTGAAACAAGCCCTTAATGTTTGTTTTTATTTTTTGTTTTTGTATTAATAGCGTCATTCCAATAATGATAGATCCAGCGATAAGGGTGAATGTAAATAAAAACAGAGCCGATAACACAATTATTTATAAACAAAAATAAATTAAATGTTTATTTACACACACACAAATAAGAAAATAAATATTATAATAACATTGGGTGTATGTATAAACATATTTTCTATTGTGACAACCACATCAATAAATTGAATACGAAGATCAAAAAAATTATCGCTCTAACCAGACCAGAATTAATGTATAAATAAAATAATTAGTTGATATATTAATGAAGATTTATTGATGATTTTTGTTTGAAAAGAAAAATATCGTAGATATACATTTATAGAGTGTGTTTATGTGAATTTTCTACCATCTTAGATTGAGTTTATATGTGTTGAAGTAGACGTAAACATGTGTGAAATCAGCTAAGGTAATATTTAATTGTAGCAATTTCATTAGTCGCAATATGATGACCCCAAAATTTTCCCTATGCGAAAGGTAATTCAACTCGATTCAAGAGCATGAAACGCTTGCCACCCAACCGGTATATTGTCTTCTGAAAATGACATTATATGTCGACAATAATACCTGTGTTAGACATGATTGCCCATTTTTGTATCAACTTTTGGTATGGAAATGGGACCACTAACTTAAAATGGGTTCATGATATTACGTTTCCACTATCATATCGCAACAATTTTAATTACGTATTTTGGATCATTCTCGGTTTGACGTGTGTGGTTTTTGAATGCATCCACACAAATATTCTGCATTCAAGCTTCATCTTACGATTCTGGAAGACTCATGATGATGTAATATTTTGACTTTAGTCTGCTTGGGGGTTTTTAAATTGAACTTTGGTCGATAGTCGATAATTGATATATTACTTAGTCTTCTCTTTAAATTGTTTTTCCTCCTCGATGATCCTTTCAAAATGACAAAAATAATTTTCTTTGAGGACTTTAAGAAAATTTTGATTTCATCAGCAAAATGAGATTTTTTTATCGTCCCCTCAAGCTGACTAATAAAGCTATTCTTAACATAATGAACACTAGAAAATATTCACTTGCTTCAAAATTGATCTTAATATTTGAAAGAAAATCACAAGTTTTGAATGTAAGTTGGGGCAATTAGAAATGTGCAATTTTTGTCCAGCTTACAACCAACTTGTAAAACCTAAAAGAGTTTCTTTTTTTTACTTATAACCCTAAAACCTACCCTAACTAAAGGTAGGTAATGAATCGAGCTAATAAAACGTAATAATTTTTTTTTTTGTGAGTAATCGGGTTCATTTTCTTTTTTTTTTAAGGTCCATTAAAATGGACTCTTTGGACGAGAAAACTAGTATTTGGATAGTCAATCACTATCATGCTTCGGAGTCCATAATATGGGTCCAAAGAGGGTTTAGGCGGACGTTTGTTGGCCCTCTTCCGAGCTGATGGGCCATAATGAGGGTGGTAAACTTTTTTGCCGAGTGTGGGAGTGTTTTGAGAAGACCTTAAAACCGAGATCTATCAGTTTGGACCCAGTATTCCATTGCTGCCGTGGCTTCTACCATACGGACGAGTCCCAGTCATTCTACATGGAATTTGTCCGCACAAATGGGGACAGTCACTACAGACATTTCTGCATAAAAATTTTGAAATTTTGTCCCTTAAAGTGCTAATTAAAAGCAAATGACACCCTCCTGATTTGTCAATTCGTCGGGAACTTTGCCAGAAATAGTTTAAATGGTGAATGAAAACACTCTGAAGTGATATAAGGTTATGTTGAAGTGTCGACAACACAATGCTTACATCAATTTTTATGTCTGATGAGGCTCATTTCGATCTCAAAAGCAAAATTGTGGCATATGGAGTGCCTCTAAACCTGAGATCCTCCACTAGATGGAACTGCATCCGAAACGAGTCACTGTGTGGTGAGTTTCTTGGTGAATTTTTCTCCCGAACTACGCCGGAAAGAATGCTTTTCAACTCCTACTGGTGTCAGCAAAATCGAGCAAGTTCTCACATTGTCAGGCCGGTTATGGACGAATTGCAAAAAGTTGATTTGAAGGAACTCCACTTTCCGTTGGCCCCCAGGACACCTGCGCTGATTTTACGTGACTTTTTTTTGTGGGGTTATTGCAAACAAGAAGTCTACAAAACAAAACAAACAAATTTGAATGAATTGAAGCAATCATTAAAATGATAATCGAAGAAATCCCAACTGCAAGTTTACTGGCTGCTATGATAACGTTCCGCCATGTGTCAACGAGAGTGAGTGGAGGCCATTTGAACTGGATAATTTTTAAAAACCACTAAAATTATAAAATGAAATTGAGTTATCATTGTAATGGCATCAAAATAAATCAATTACATACCTACCTATATGAATAAAAAAAAATTGAGAAATCGAAATTGAAAACATTTATCCTCCTGTATGTACGACTACCAGGTAAAAAAATGCCATCATCCTATCTTGTGTTTTGTATCCTACTTCGGACAAAAAGGAACTTTGATCAATCATAGGTTGATTCATTCCGGAAGTTCACAAGGCTTCTCCATCGACCAGGAAGCTGGCAAGCAATCGATAACAAAAAAATAACTCGCACCCGCCGGTGGCAGAGTTTTTAGAACTAAGCCCTGAAAATTCTTTGGGCTAAGCTTAGCCCGTAAGGAATTAATTTTTGTTGCATTAGACATGAAAATTGTTTGGTTCCAACCTTGTTTCTTCCAAATTCCGTTCAGGCTTGACAAACGCATCAACTACTTATCACTAGAGGAAATGCCTTTCTCTATCACTCCTCTACTCAATTCTTTAATGAGCAGATTTACGCTTCAACATGTTGCTATTATATAATACATATATTGACTGGCAACCAATTTTTGTCTTTACAATAATTCAAAACCAACCTTTCTTTATTTTGTTTCAAAAGCAGAGAACAGAGCAAGACAAGGAGCACATTGGGAAGAAAATATTATTGTAATAATTAAATATATTTAATTACTCAGCGTTTTGGATACAATAAACCATTTTTTCTTACAATTAATGCTAAATACACAAATACATATCTCTATTTTAAAACAATACAAAAGACAGCTGTTTGTAAAGTTAACGAGTCCATCGCCCTAGATTTAAAACAAAATAATGTATCACTTTCGTTGAGATGGAGAAGAAATTTCAATAAAAATTAATTTCCAATAAAACATGATTAAACTCTAATTTAATACTCCGTTTATTTGTGCACCAAATTTGAAAGTAAAATTTTTGTTTTCATTATCAAATCCAACTTTGAGAGAGTTTTCAAAAAGGTTTTTTATTCAAATGAAAGTGACGAATAACAATATCTTTCTTATTATTCGGCTTCATTTCAATTTGCTTGGGTACGTAAACAAACAACGCTGTCGCATCTATGGCTCAGAAAACAAAAAGAGAAATATTGCAATAACCTTCTCCCGTCCATAACCAGTGTTATTTGGGCCGTTTTTGGGCTCACGATGATATTGGCTCATATTTTGTTCCCAATAATTGATGCTAGTGAGTGTTTCAGTGAATTGATTACGTTACCGAACTTACTGACTTTTTCACCTGAAATTGATTTCATTTCGTTCACTCAATTTATTTTCAGTAGAACGGCGCCATAAACATTTGGCTGAATAGCGTGAAAAATTATCTGGCATTGTGATTTTTCTCAAAATGGAGGATGACACTAGTCTGGGTAGAATTTCGCATAAAGATCCCGGATTAGTGCGCTTATGAATCAGAAATTGACTCAGCAATTAAAGCAAAATAACAACCTGCTTCGATATCGCTTCTTTGTTTGGGATTTAGACCTAAATTGAAGTTGACGACAGTTGAGGTCAAAAAATTATTTTTCGGATGAGGTCCATTTCCCATCGTGTACGGTTTCTGGAGATGTACCTCAGCTCTCTCCAACTCTTCCCCAGTTGTGCTGACTTCGACAGTTCTTCGCCAAGTACTTTTAGGTCGGTGCACTCTTCTGCCCCACTGCGTGAGAGGATTCCATTGCATCGCTTGACTCGCACTGGTCGCCTTTTCGGAATGTTTCCACTCTAGATACAGTTACGCCAAAAAAATCCTCAAGATGTTTCGCAAAAATCTATTCACCAATATTTGCAGCTTTCTTGTGACAGCGAGTGTTACTTTCCAATAAAACCCATAAAGAAGCACGGACTCAACATTGGAGCGGAACAGTCAAAGCTAGATCTTAAGGCTTATAGAGTTGTTTCTCCATATTTTGGACAGCATTCCGAACGCTTCCCGATGCGTCTGATTATATTTAGTTCAGTCCTGTCATCAGTAGAGACAATACTCGAAAGATATTGAAAACTCTCTGCCATCTCTACTGGTTGTCCAGAAATATCTACTTGGGAAGCTCCTCTTCCAAGGCTGATTCTTTTTGTTTTTGCCGCTATTTGGGTATCGGAACATCCACACCTAGTCAAAGCCAATGTATCCTCAACATGAGCAATTTTGATGATGTTTTAAGGGTGTCTACATTATTGGCCCATTTTTCTCCCAAAACGGCGAAGTTACAAACAATGGAGAGACCATGATAACCTATTTTTATGGTCAGAAGTTGAGGATTCAGACTTGGAAGAATTATGGTTCCAACAAGAGGAGCTAAAAATGCCACACAAGCCGTTCAATAATGGATTAATTGCATTTGACGCCGTTGGGCTTTTTATGGGAAATTTCATTAAAGATCAATGCCATGCAAATCCACAGACGATTGAGGTACTTCAGAGAAATTTTGGTAAAATTATTCATGAAATAGAGGCCAAATCCATCAAAAATGATTGACAGTATGTAGGTATTAGGTAGGTTAACTGGATGGCCTATTGTCAAGCTGTGCGAGGCACATAGTTATTTGAATGAAACAAGATTTCAAAATAAGTCGGAAAGTTTACTCTTTTCAATAAAAACCAAAATCGGCCAATAATATTGAATATTGTTTTTTTAATAGCCTTGCTAAAAAACCAACAGATGGCTTACCCTATTATAATGTTCTTGATTTCGTATTAATTAAAACAGCATTCATTTTATTTGAATTTGATTTAATAAATTAACTTGCAAAGTATGATGAAATAGAACAATCAAGCAATTTATTAAAATCAAAATAATATTCTAAAAGCTTTCTTAATAATTAAATCCATCGAGTTTAGAGGTACCTAGCTGTATTGGTGTTAAAAAGAACAGTTTTTTTTTGTTGTCCGTCTTAACTCACTTCTGACTTTCTTGCCAACCTTGGACTCTGTGACATAAAGTCCAACAATAGAATCAGAATTTATTCTAATGATATCGAGATTCAAGAATTAGGTATGCATTAAACCTTGATTGCTTTCCACAACCAGTGTTGCATTTTTTTATTTTTGTTTCGTGGAACAGGCCCCTTAAGTCTCAGATCCTAATAAATAAACTATTGGCGTGTTATTATTTCAGTTTCGATCTGGTAAAACATAACAAAAACAGAAACAATAAAAATCTGTTAGCAAAAAAGTGACAATATGACTCACATATGTAGATACATACATAAACTCTAACGGATGAATTTTTGAATCAATGAATAGATACATAAATATGAATGCAAATTAAAAAATGTATAAACGTATGAACGAATTAATTTTGTTTTGTTAATTTCTTGAGAAGACGTCATCGCATTCAACAACAACAACATCAACAACGAGGCCAATCAACCGACTTTAATTGACCCATTCACAAAGTTTTGATTGAAATACCAAAGGCAAGTTTAAAAATACGCATAGAAATGCGAAAACCCCCCCTCGATAGCAAGCCGCTCAGACATTCAAGAAGTTATAAAAGATAGGAGGTATTTAGATGTGCGACAAACAATATCAACTATTGAGCTCCATTCCACAAATTATATCGCTTGTCGTTGGTCGACGAATCGCTTGAAGGTCTTCCTACGACACGACCGCATGTGTTGGAGCGAGTATCAAACAAAAATCGAAATTTGTAATAAAATTTGTCTGGTGTTTGGAAAGGCAATTAATTTGAAGCCTTTGATTGGTTTCCTTGGCTCTTTTTTATTCTTGGATATATTCCAAGAGATAATTCTCAGACTAGCCCTTCCCTTGATTATATTAGGTAAAAAGAAATTTGAATAAAATAAACAAATGCGCAAATAAAAAATAAATAAACAAAAAAAGCAACAACGAACCAAACAAGTAAAAGTGAAAACTTCTTGCAACATAACATGCTTTTCCCTCCGCTTCAACGTCTTCGTCAACGAAAACGAACTAAGGAACGCCCGTTGAACCATTCCGTTTCGTTTGAGGTGGTCGTCGTCAGAAAAGCAGCTGATTATTGCTGCTGTCTTCGTGATTCTGTGGCTGACAGTCGTCGCTGTGCCTCATGAAATGTTCGGTCTTTAGTGCATTTGCATTCACTTTTATGTTTCAGGCTGCACCAAGATTTGAGAAACAAGAACAGGCATGATTTTGTTGCATGGAGATGACAGACGAGGAACAAGGGAGCAAAAGCAAAGGCAAAGGGAATCTTTTCATGGTCATGTGGGTGTGGGGCGAAGCACATTTTTTCTACTTTTTCTCTAGGTATCCAAAAAAGGAGAAAACTTATATAAATTTTTAAGAGCTGCGGAATTGATTTTTAACGAAATGAACAAAAAAAAATTAGACTTACCTTGGCATAAATATCTTTGAGAACAACTGGAGGCAGAAAGCGAAGCTGTTGGACTCGATCCATTGTGGCCACATTGTAATTAAGATTTGTCACATAGCAAAGCAGACACTTTTTATAAAGGGACGATGGATTTTTCACAAGCACTTCCTCCGCCATTATTTCTCTTAATAATTTAATTCAGTTGTTTTTTTTTTATTCAAAGGTCAAACGTAGTTTTCGCGAGGGGTTAGGTTCTTTTTAAATTTGTATACTTTCAGTGTGAATTAATTTATTTTATAATGGTTTTGTATTTATTAATATATTTTGATCTTTTATTTGTTATATTTCTGTCTCGTCGTAGCCGTAGTTACCCACCGCCACTCGTTTAAATTTAATTCTAGTCTACTGTTTTGCTGGGCGAAGCGAGGGACTTTTAATTTTTTTTTCTTTTCAGTGGCGTTTGGTTTTTTTCCTTTTCGTTTTCGTAGTCTGCTATTTTTTGCAATTTTCTTTTACAGTCATTTTCGTTTCTCTTTTCCCTCTTTCAGCTCTTTCGGGATGTGTTCATAGACAGTGGACCACTTTTTCAACATGGCTGTTTTTAGGCGTGGTGAGTATTAAATTTTTGGAGAGATGCAGTGAGCAATAAGGGGTTACACGGATCAACAATTTGGACGACATGCTTGTTGGAAACAGAACAAGATTTCAAAATATTTTGAAAACCATGCAAAATAGGTTGACAACAAGCTTTTAAATAATCAAACATCGGAGGATGTTAACAATGTTTGACAAGATGTTGTTCCATGTAAACCCTCTAATGGATTGTTCATTTGTCGCTGTTTTGATTGGGATTGGGGAAGATTGAGTCCGGTCTCTAGTATAAAGGCAGCTTGGAGGCAAGAAAAATGTGAAGTCAGAGATGTCCTGAGGCACGAAGAAGACATAGGGGGCATTCAAAGTCTCAGATATCAGGCTTCTGATTGGTCAACTGTCAAAAAATATCTGAAAATTCAGATGACTTTTGGTTAAGTTTGATTACGTTTTATTCTGAATTTTCAGATGAGAATTCTCATCTGAAAATTCAGATGAAAGAGATGGAAGATGCGTTATGCCAAAAAAAGCGCAAACATATTCAAATGAGAATTGAACTTTACTATTTGATGAGTAATGGAAGTGGGCACTCACTGCGAAAAGTGAAATTTATTAACTGAAAAGCTATTCTAATTTAAATTGCAAGTGTTGTATATGTTTTGCCGGAAGATTCGAACTACCCACCAAATTGTTTTATGTGAAGAGAGCTACTTTGGACTGTTATAGGAAAAATATTACTCAAAATTTACTGGTGAAGTTACGTTTTACTTGTTTAAGTTACTGATAACTTCACTCATCCTGAATTTTTAATTTTCGAATAAAATAAAAGTAATTTAGGACACTCTCCAATGTAAAAATGAAAAGTAAATGTAATATTTTGACAAAACTAAAACAGCTGACTTTCGACTAAAAATTCAGATTTTTTTGCATTCAACGTAATAAAATTTCTGAATTTTCATATCTGAATTTTCAGATCTTGCGGTGAATGCGCCCATAAACACCGGGCTTAAAGTGCCTCTACACTATCCCACAAAGTATTAACACAACATGTCAAAATAAAGTGGGAAGAAATTTCATACGACTGCCAAATTTGTGTGATGTAACTGACTTTCATATTTTTCTTCCACACTTACATCAAAAAATCAGTTTCACCATAACCTCAAACGCCCAAGTGGGATAGAAAGTGTGATGGTTTTAGAACCGATCCTATATATTTCCATGTATTAACACATGTCAAATCGTGTCGGATGCGCTGTCAGGTTGTGTGTGATGAAATTTCATATTTTGTTTCCACACTATTATACATGATTTCTTCACACTTTTTTGACATGTATTAATACTCAGTGGGATAGTGTGGAATGGCTATTATGAGTTAGTGCCCTTTCACACGAGGAAACTGAGTTGCCAGCAACTTTTAGTTCCTGGGTGAGAAGGGCAGGAGGAAAGAGGGGCGAACAGAATCTCTCCGGTCGAGGATTTGAGGAGATTTTTTGACATTTCCTTTCACATCTAGGTTTAGGTGTGTTCAACCAATAGACTTTCAAAGAAAATTTCAAAAATTTACTGGAGATTTGTTTCCTCGTATGAAAGGTACAAGAGATATTTAAGTAGATTAAAAGAAAACGTCAAAAAAATCTCCAGCAACTTGTTTCTTCGTGTGAAAGGGGACTTAAGGCTCTCCCAGGCAAACGCGAATTTATAGCAAAGATCATTTTTGTGGTTGATTAGAATTGTGTACCTTCCAAATTTTGTATTGTTGCGAATGATTCACGTTGGTTTGGGAGAGCCTTTTATTTGTTGAAGATACTATGGGTATTCATGCAACAGCCTAAACTCGTCATAAACGTTGTAAAGTTTAAAATAACTTCGTAATTCTGTCACAATTTGTATATAAAATTTGACAGATTTACGAAGTTTAAAAATCTTTACCACGTTTACGACGACTTTACGCTGTTGCATGAGTAGCCCTACTTTCAATTTTTCGATTCACAATCGCACAAGCAAGAAACAACGAACTGCAGCAAACTTTTCTTTCTTTTGCAATCGAACTGTCAACTTTAGATAGAGTGTTTTCCCTACGTATAGCCATTCCACACTATCCCACTGAGTATTGACACATGTCAAAAAAGTGTGAAGAAACCATGTATAATAGTGTGGAAACAAAATATGAAATTTCATCACACACAACCTGACAGCGCATCCGACACGATTTGACATGTGTTAATACATGGAAATATTTAGGATCGGTTCTAAAACCGTCCAGAATTGATTTAACCCCACTAGAAACAACACAAACTGGGGTTCTTCCAAGTTCAACTAAATCTGCCGACACATCCATCGTGTTTTCACCTTCTCGATGTACTCCACCGATTCCACCTGTTGCGAAGATTGGAATGCCAACCATATTGGCAATAATCATTGTCCCCGCTACAGTTGTTCCTCCCGATGAGTGCATTACCCACGACAAATGGTAGATCTCGGCGAGAACATTTGGTCACATTATTTGGATCTGTTGAAGCTAGTTCCTTTAGGTCAAGAGAACTTAAGCCAACTTTAATTCGTCCATTGAGTATGGCAATGGTGGCGGGAGTTGCTCCTTCTAAACGAACAATTTCTTCGACTTCGAGAGCTGTTCTAGGTTTTTTGGAAATGGCATTCCATGAGTGATTATTGTCGATTCGAGAGCAACAATTGGTAGATTTTTGTTTAGGGCATTTTGAACATAAGGACGAATATCTGTGAGGGATTTGCGGGTTGTGAATGAACGGCGAAAAGGTTGGAGTGAAAATTTTAGGTGACGGTATAGGGAAGACATTCTGAAATACCATTGAAGTTGATGGAAAAAGTAGAATATATATTTAAACAAAAGTTTTACCTGGACATTGACAATGTTTAACAAAAAAAATTAAGGAATTTTTAAAAATAAAGAGAGCATGCAAGTGTACCGCACACCGCAAATAAAAAATAAAAAGGGTATTCATGCAACAGCGTAAACTCGTCGTAATCGTTGTAAAGTTTTAAACTTCGTAAATCTGTCAAATTTTCCATACAAATTGTGACAGAATTACGAAGTTTAAAACTTTACGATGTTTACGACGACTTTACGCTGTTGCATGAATACCCTTAAAATGTTTTGTTTATCAGGATTAGCTATCCCAAATCGACATGTCAAAAAACTAATGACCAAAATAATTGGGTATTGTTGATAAATTGGCCCGTTCAAGTTTCACTTTCACTACGAATTCTCCGGGATCGGGTGAAATTTTTAGAATTGGTAAGAAATCCCGAATGCCAGAATCCCTAGTACCTAGTACTATTTTTGGTATTAAAAATCATGCGCGCGATTTTTAATATTAAAAACAGCACCAAGCTAGCCTTCATATTGAACTTTTTGTGAGGTAGATTAATTGATTTTGATATTCAAAATGGGCTGGGACATTTATTTTGGCATTATACAATTTGCGATTTCTTACATTCTAGATTTTTTGAAATTATTAAGGGTATTCACGATCCGATGTTACTGGTCTTGTATCATTGCAAAAGTGTAAGAGTGTAACACTTTCTCGCACTACAACAACAAAATATACTGAATCTGAATGTCAAATTCTTACACTTTTACACTTTTGCTATACTCCAACCCTATTGTAAAAGAAAAATACATCATGGTAAAGCTTGCGCTTGTGTATTTGATAACTCGCCAAATGTCATTCTTTTTGTCAGCTGATATTTGTTTGTTAAATTTTGTGAGTTTGCTTCAGTGTAACCATAGATAAAAGAAGTCCGTTCACGATCGATTGGAAAAAAATTAAATTTTATAATTTTACTAGGCATGTTGTTCAAGGTTTTTGTATTTTATATTGTTATTTTTTCGAGATACCAACATAAAAAGAAGTCAAGCCAAACACAGCAGTTATGGTTTCTTTGGAAGTACTAAAAAAATATTAATTTATCTGTACCCTGGGGCCCAATTCCACAAGTGTAATGCTAATAGCCATTCCACACTATCCCACTGAGTATTAATACATGTCAAAAAAGTGTGAAGAAATCATGTATAATAGTGTGGAAACAAAATATGAAATTTCATCACACACAACCTGACAGCGCATCCGACACGATTTGACATGTGTTAATACATGGAAATATTAAGGATCGGTTCTAAAACCATCACACTTTCTATCCCACTTGGGCGTTTGAGGTTATGGTGAAACTGATTTTTGATGCAAGTGTGGAAGGAAAATATGAAAGTCAGTTACATCACACAAATTTGGCAGTCGTATCAAATTTCTTCCCACTTTATTCTGACATGTATTAATACTTTGTGGGATAGTGTAGAGGCATTTGTAGTAAAAAGTCATTTCGTGTATGTGCCTACTTGTAGGTTTCACACAAATGTACTTCTGCATGCTAATGGAATATTTGCATGAGCACTCTGCTTCCGATCTCGTCCAACCACATATCGTCGGTAAAACCAGAAAAGTGTGTAACTCCATATTAGCAGATTTTACTGGAGAGCATTAAAACCTTAAAGTTTTGAAGTTATTGGATGGATTTGCTAAAATATAATTTTCAGAAAATTGGGAGCTGCACACACGATATCCAGATAAAATTAATTATGAACCTTTCTGTTGAACGCACAGAGGCTAAAATGAACAAAATGGAATTAAATGGACCATTTTGGTTATGAAACGAGATTGCTCTCTCAAATGTTTATACATTCTTCTTGACTAGTCCCTCCTTTTTTACCTCACCGATTGCACCACCGAACTGAAGTCCATGCTGTAGTGAAACCACACAATCTAAACAAGGTCTTTGGTAATTTGAAATTTATGCAAATTTTCACAATTTGCTGTCAAAAACCAAAGGAGAAAAAAGCCAAATTTGGGAGACGACAAAATTTCACGTTACCAAACAGGGATATAATTGCTATCGGTGAGTCAATAGGGATGTTTATATGGGCCAACATGCTCAACAATATGCTCGTGGCTTGATCATTTGAACGCAAGAAACAACAGATTGACAACCAATGTTATATGTGTTTTCGATTAGACGTTTGGAGTACTCCCTTTCCACTCATTTTTCACTCCTTCTACTCCAAATTTTCCATATTCCATAGGAATGAAACAGAACTCCAAACCAAAGACGGTGTTTAGATTGGGAATATTGAGAACGGTCTCACGACAGTTTCTGCACAAAGAGAAGTGGGGGATCTCTGACCCCTCATTTCTCTTGCCCAAAAACTGCCGTGAGACCAGTCTTAATCTTCCCAATCTACGACATACGACATAAAAGATTTTGGAACTTGTTCCCCTTCCATCAAGCTATGATGTCGAGCAGGTTGATCCATGTAAACACCCCTAATAATTTGTGACTGTTCCCTTTTTCAAGATGGTTCCTCCGATATTTTGAATGTCATTTTAAGATTAAGAGAAAATAATACGGAAACGTATAAAAAAGTTTAGGGAATTAAAATGTTATATTTTCAAAAGAGTGGATTTTATAAGCACATGAATATTTACAAACCAGCATGAACAATGTTCAAAATCACAACCAAAATCCAATCAACTATCTGATTTGTATGTGCTTGATTATATGCTATGTTTCCACCAAAAGTTTATCTCAGTTTAAATTAATCTTTTTGGTGTTTCCACCGCACAAAAACATTAAAAATAAATTAAATTTGAGAGTACCTTCAAATATAATAATGGTGCTTCAATTTTTCTTATGAAGTGCAAGTGAAAAAGAATGTTTGATTCGTGTTAAACAATGAAGAACTGAATCGAGTCTCGAATAAATCGTTCAGCACTATATAACAATAGGTTATGCCATGTTTTCACCAAAAGTTTATCTCAGCTTATGCTATGTTTCCACCAAAGGTTTATCTCAGATTAGATTTAATAAATCTTTTTGGTGTTTCTACCGCACAAAAAGATTTAAAAAAGATTAAATTTGACAGCACCTTCAAGAATGCAAATGGCGTTCCAATTTTTCTTATGAAGTGCGAATGAGATAGAATGTTTGATTCGTGTGAAACAATGAAGAACTGAATGCGAGTCTCGAATGAATCGTTCAGCACCATGTAAAAATAGGTTAGTTCGATTTGTAAAACTATTTGTCCTAGGAAGAAAATTATTCTGCAGATTTTGTGTTCCTCTTGTGTTTTTCGTAATTTCATAATGATAGACACGATTCGATTGGTTGGATTGGATTGGATAGAAGCAACACAAAAGAGAACGTCAATTTTCAACACCGAATGTTTGAAAATATTTCATCCCCCTCCCTCTTCTGCAAGTTACCCCGCTCACCATCACAAATCGGAGAAAATGCTTGAAGTTCTTCACTTGTAATCAGGGAATTGTAGGGATTGGATATCTCACTGCAAGTGGCATGGACTTTTGTGCCTTTGTTTTTTTCTAGACATGCTTAATTTCCGAGCATCATCTGATGTCCAGTGGAGCCAGCATATTACTTTTGGCTGCCATTTTTGTATATGGAAATTTGAAATTCCCCGGAAATGAGCTACGCCCACGAAAGCAATAAATTGCAACTGCCACTAGCAGAGGTCAGGTTTCATACCTTCCGATTTCTTAAGATTTTCTTCGTTCCAATAAATTGTGCTCTCACATTGATCTCCATTGATGATATTTACATATGTCGTTTTCGTTTTGAATTTTTGGAATCACTTCTTTTACATACTTTTTTTTCCATATCCTATAGGAACGCAACAACTCCAAAATCCAATCGAAAATTACTTTAGATAGATGAAAGAGTTAAAACGTGTATTTTAGAAGTGAAAACCTTTTGTCTTGTTGGACATCACAGAAACATTTCATTTCATATCAGCAGTGTACTATATTGGTATAACAAACCTCAGGTTGTCTAGTCTAGTTTTGTACATTTGCATCGTCAATAACAACTCCTAATTATATTTTTAACAAACTACTATAATCCTAAGAATTCATATTTTATGCTGCAGTTGAAAACTCTACATTTCACACTTAGAAAATAAATAAATAATGAAATAAAATAAAATACAAAAAAAAATATTTTGAAAAAGATCTCAACATTTCATTTCAAATATTTTCAAAATTCTCTTCACAATCTTTTTTTAAAATGTACTAAATTTTCCGTTATTTTATTCGAATTCAAAAAAAAAAAACAATATAAAATGGATGACAGTGGAAGCATTTACAACTTAGCGCAACAGATCTCAAGAAGAATGCTCATCACTGAAAATGCTGCCATTCGATTGTTCAATAGTGTCACTAGCGCTAGTACAAGACCAGTTCAACCAGCAGATTCATTTATGAGTGTCTGCTCAGCAAACGAACTTGGTAATTCTTGTAGAATATGTCGCTGGAATCAAACTGGCCTACAGATTCAACGATGCCCATGTCTATGCAAGGGTAGTGTTGTAAGTATTTATATAAATAATTACTGTTAGATCTCCGTATCGAGTTTTGTATTTACTAGGGGTACGTTCATTTAAAATGCCTTAGACGATGGATACTTCATAGGGGAGATAGTCGCTGTGAAATCTGTGGGACAATGTTTGATTTAAATGCAGAAAAACGAAGCTATAAACAAATGTTCCGATCATTCTTTCAATCGAAGTATCTTGGAGCCATTCTTAAAAATTGTGTTCACATAGTCACCCTCGCCCCAATATCGTACATAATACTTTATCAGGTTTTGTTGGAAACCTATATTTAATTTAGTTGAATAAGAAGTTTTATTTGTTTGTTTAGGTTTTACTTATAATGGATAATCTGCAGCTGGAAGAGCACAATACTTTGCAAGTAGTGTTTCTAGCACCAGCTTTGTTACTTACCTCAAGTATCTGCGGTACTTTTCACTGTCCAAACTTATAAAAACTAACTTTGTATTAATTTATAGGTATTGTTTTCTTTCACATACTTGAGTTCGGCCTGACTAGATGTTTAAGGATAAAAAGCATACTCAGACATTGGTGGACATTTGGTGGACAAGAATCGGATCCCGGTGTGGATATGGATGTTCCAAGTGAATTTTTTGAATTTTTCTAAATTTTGAAACAATATTTGGGGTAAAATTAAAACATTTTTATAAAGACACTCTGGCGTATACGTAATATTTTTTTCCCTGAGATTAATGCTATGTGCAAATTAATTTATTCAAAGCTGTAGACTGATTATGGAATTTGAAACAAAGTACGACAATACGACGTACCTACAACAATACGTCGTACCTACGGCAATTCTAAATTTGCTGCCGTTCTTCGTTCCGATTCTGTCTATTTCTCCTTTTTCGTCACTTTTTCAAGAGCATTCTATGACGGGATTTATGCCTTTAGTTTTTTAGTGTACGACAAACAACAAGTTTAGGCAAAGGAGATTAACAAAAAACTGAGTGCGACGAGCCGCATTGCAATTCACTTTAAAAATTCAAAAGTACCGGACTTAAGTAAACGTAAAGCTAGATTTTTGACTTCACATAGCCCGAAAGAAAAAATCCAAAGTTGTAATATCACATGATCTAGACGGCTAGTTGACAGTTTTGAAACGCGAAATATATGATTTCTCAGTGGGGTCAGTCCCACTCGTTCTGTGCCCACGTTCTTGTGGAAAAGGAGTACCCTAAACATCCAATCGAAAACGACAGTAGTGTTTTCAAACATACACACACACACTACTCATTGAGCCTGATTACACAATTCGTTTTTTCGGACGTTACGTGTTTCGTCTTTGTGACACATTGGGTGAGGGGTGAAGAAACGTAGGGGGAACGGAAAGACGAAAGCACGTATGAAAATTTCAAGACTTTTTCCGGTTGAACTTTGACGTTTATGATTTGACAAACGAGTAGAGGCGGGGGATGCTTAAAAAGTTTAATTAGTGAGATTTAAAACTGTTTTTCATAATAAAATAGCTATAAATTTGAACAAGAAGTGATTTAAAAATATTTTTGATTACTATTGCTGCCTATTTTTCAATAAATGAACCTCAAATTTTTTGAACGTCAAAATCACGAATGGATTTTTTTCGTTGTGTGTAATCACGAATGTACGTACCTGTCAAAAAGACAACCCTTTAATTTTGTCAAAATACTTTTTTCCCTATACGTTTTTGAAATACAATTTTTATTTTCGAAACTATGTATAATTATGAATCTAACTTTTGTATGTTTTTTTTTGAAGCTCATCTTAATACCATTATAATATATTTTTTTCAGATTTTTTCTATCAATAAACGAAAGATATAAAGAAAAATGCGAAATATGTTTGTTGTCAAAATACTTTTTCCGACTATTGTATTTCTCTACAAAAAGTGCACCAGAGGATGGAAATTTTGAGGAATAATGAGATAAACACGATATTATCTACACAAATACATTCGCAATCAAAAAATAAATTTGAAATCGCATTCCATTCGCAACGAAAAAAATTAATTTTTCGATTAAAATCTGAATTTACCAATGGAAAGCGGGTGTTCTAAATCTACTCCTTCTTGAAATCGAGAATAGAAAAAGTCTCCGAAAATATTGCTTGGAACCACAGTACACAAATCTAAGGTATTATACTGCGCAGGTTGTGAGTCGGAAATAAAAAATGGCTGTGAACGTGAGGAAGAAAACACACGTAAGAACAACTACAAATTAAAATTGAAAATGTCAGAAATAAAAATGGCTGGGAACGTGATGACTTAAATACACGTAAAAACAACAACAAATATTGACATTTGACACAAATTTTGATATATGCGCAGAAGAAACAAAAATCAAAACTCTAATGATATTGGGGCATATTCATAAATGTTGTAAAAGTTCTTTCTAGACAAAACTGAAGTTAACCTGATGAAGTTTCAATATGATTAACTCCAGATTTGCCTAGCAACAATTTAAACATTATCTATGAATATGCCCCATTACCTTTAATGTGTGTACTGTGACTTTGACTTGGAACAGCCAATGATTGGCTTTTGGAATAGTAGGATTGAAAATGGAGTACAAATTGTGTACCTACTCTGAACTTCCAATCGAAAACGACATTAATATCGTTTTCGTGTTTGCACCTCACTGACAAAATTGTGGTCTGCTGGTCAAAAGACAATCAGTCAAAACAGCTGTTTTGACTGAAAAAGAATATTGAGAAGTGAATTCGAAAAGTTTTCGTCTCAGTAATCTTCGAAAAATTTGTGGCACTCAAAAAAATTTTAAAGGCTCAGAGATTTTGTTTGGTGAGACCTATTGTTTTCGTAGCCCCACATTTTGCTGAAACTAAATGTCGCCCACAAGCATAAAACAGTTAAAAACTCAAAAACAACAATAAAATCAATTAAATTGAAGACAAATATTTACAAAAATGCAAACGATTCCAAATCCAAACAACGAAAAGAAAATCACAAAATGAAAACATTGCAGTTTCAGCTGTTTTTGACAATTTCATGTCGAGGAGATGAGTTGGAAATTGTTACAAAAGGTTTGTTCGTTGAGCCCTGAAGTCACCATGGGGTCACCCCAAAGCGTTTTTTGAAAACCCTGAACTCGCCCTGGTCAGCAAATTCTGTGTTTTTTGAGACCTATGGTCGCCCTGAACTCGCCCTGAAGTAGAACTAGGTTTTTTGCTGGGGCGAGTTCAGGTAAAGAATAAACTGCCAAAGTGACATGAGCTCTGAAGCATTTCTTTGTTGTGGATTCACATCCTGCAGATAATTCTATTGTTTTTGAAATGAAAATTTAAGAAATACACTAGCTTTTTTTTAATAATAACAAAAAGAAATAGAAAACGAAAACTGTGATTTGTTTTTATCCATTTTTAAAAGAAATTTTATTTTTTTCTTATCTCAACAACACAATTGAAGACCTTTTGGTGTTTTTTGAGAACCGAAAAACCCAGTTTTTTTGACAATTCTTGGGGTTGTCAAGAAAACCTGGGTCAACCCTGGTTAAACTTCAACGAACAAACCTAAAGTGTAACATTCTGACACTTCAACATTGGGACATATTCATAGATGTTGGCTAAGCTCCTGCTAAGAAAAACTAGAGTTTATCCTATGAGAATTTCATTAGATTATAGATAACATCTATGAATATGCCCCATTGAGTTTAGGAACGATTTTGTGACGTCATAATGTTGCACGCATGTTACAATTTGAGCATTTAGGAACGATCAGTGTTAACAATTGTTAACATTTTAGAGAAAATGAACGGACCACTGTAGTTACAAGTGCTACTCAAATAAACATGTTAGCATGTATTGAATACATTCGGAATTGGCCACGTTCAAACACCGAACTAAAGCGATCTGGATAGGTTTGTGTTGTTGTAATACCTTGTTAAACACAATTGAAGACCTTTTGGTGTTTTTTGAGAACCGAAAAACCCAGTTTTTTTTGACAATTCTTGGGGTTGTCAAAAAAACCTGGGTCAACCCTGGTTAAACTTCAACGAACAAACCTAAAGTGTAACATTCTGACACTTCAACATTGGGACATATTCATAGATGTTGGCTAAGCTCCTGCTAAGAAAAACTAGAGTTTATCCTATGAGAATTTCATTAGAAAAACTCCGATATTTGCTAGCAACAGCTAAGACAACATCTATGAATATGCCCCATTGAGTTTAGGAACGATTTTGTGACGTCATAATGTTGCACGCATGTTACAATTTGAGCATTTAGGAACGATCAGTGTTAACAATTGTTAGCATTTTAGAGAAAATGAACGGACCACTGTAGTTACAAGTGCTACTCAAATAAACATGTTAGCATGTATTGAATACATTCGGAATTGGCCACGTTCAAACACTGAACTAAAGCGATCTGGATAGGTTTGTGTTGTTGTAATCCCTTGTTAAACACAGCTGATGACGAAACAGCTGTTGGCAGAGAAGAGATCCCAAGCTATCCTAAAAATTTTAGGATACAAAGCTATCCTATGAGAAATGTCAACAGCAGCTGACTTGCGTTCAAACACATACATGGATACAAAGCTATCCTAGATAGGCTATCCATTCAAACATTGAACGCGCCCATTCAGAGCTGCAAAATGGAAATCAGATGATGACAAGAGTGGAATCTGGAATGTCAATGGAAAAGTATTAACTTTGAACATTTTAAAGAGTTTTGTAGATGATTTTGTTATTATTTATTAATTCAAATATTAAGGGTATTCATGCAACAGCAGAAAGTCGCCAATTTACAATGGAAAATTGACATATTTACGCAGCTTACAATCTTACGACGCTTACGTAGACTTTACACTGATACATGAATACCCTTTTTAACAAACAAAATTCCAAGGCAAATCGATAGAAATACAGTGCTTGCTTGGTTTTTAAGCTGCACAAAATATTACGAAAGCATTTTTATCATACAAAATGTAGCACTGAGGTGTTCAATGTGAAATCAAAACCCGAGCACCCACTAGTTTTTTTAGACATTCCCCAATGCGCCCTGAGGGAGCGAACATCGAACAAATCTAGAAAGGATTTTTTCGGTTAAGACATCCCATTTGACTGTCTTAACAATGTTCACATAAATAAAAACAACCCAACATTTTTTTTTTATAACAAAGTGAATACATACACGTTTTATTGTTAAATGAAAAAGGCAAAATATAATAATTATTAATTCTTGTTTAAGAATAAAATTAGAATATATAATAATTTGTAATTCAAATAATTACATTTGACTGAATCTACGTCATTAGCAGTTAAGTTTTAGTATTTAAGTGATTATAATATATATATCTTTAAAATATAAATATGAATTTGCAATTTATTGCAAAATTAGTACAAATAATATTATAGTGTTTGATTTTCTTTTTACTTAAGAATCGTTTTTTTTTTATAATTTATGATATGAATATGATGCGATTTTTAATTTAACAAAATCTGCGAAAAACAACAAGATCATTTTGATTAAATTCGAAATAAAGGACACGCTTTTTAAGTTTTTTTGTTCATAGTAATTTTCTTAATAACGATAAATATAATTTTTTTTTTCTTTGAAATAAAAATAAAAATAACCAACAAAGATTCGCGCGAGTACTAGATAAACAAAATAAACAAGGCTTATGTAGTAAAAATGTAAAAAATTAAATTTAATACGGTAAAATCATGGTAAAACATACAAATAACTAAGAGTGATAGTTCAAATATTATAGTAACGAGCATCAAAGTCAGACAGGACACAAACAACCACAAAACAAATACATATACATATAAAGTAATAAAATAAATAATATTCGATACAACAGTGAGCACCTTAAATTAAATTTTTAACAACCTAAAAGCATATTTTTTATTTATTGTAAAAAGAATATGCAATCATTTATTAAGAGATTTTAAAATAGTGTAATTTTAGAAAATGCATTTAATAACCCTGAAGTTTTTGGTTCTTTAATATTTTTGGCTGCTGGTTTAGCAAAACAAAATATTTAGTTTTTTTTTAATAAATAATTTTAAACGAAAAAGTATTTGAAAAAAAGTTATTGGCAATTGCGGAACCGACGGTAGATACTTTGAACGTAAGTAAAAACGCATTTCCAGTCGGGTCTTTTCATCACTACCATATCTTCGACATCGAGTAGCGGCGCAATCCCGGCTTTTTCACTACAGACAAATAAACAAACAAAAAATAATTTAGTATAATATTCTTTTTTAAACGAAAAGAAAATACTTACTCAGCCACTCGGAAAGCGAGTTCAAAATTGTATCGTCGCTGTTTTGCAGTTAATTTAGAATAATCGAAGGCATCTGGTAAGAAATGATGTATCAGGGCGCAAAATGCTAAACCATCTGTCCAACTCGCACTAAAGTTTGTTATTTGAACATTCTAGGCGAAAATAAAAATAAAACTTTTAGTAATATTTCAAAAAGGAAAATAATTAGAACGCACCTAAAATCATCAAAATTATGATTCATAAAAATTACAAAAAATCAAACAGTAGGTACGAAGGCTTGACGTTTCTTTGCGTTAAACATTTAATTGCATGTAATGTCAGTTGCTTTTCATATCACGGTACAATTGAGTAATGTATACGACACATTGCTAACATAAGCCCTGTCCGTCAGATTGAGTGTGGACTCACTCCACAAATGAAAAATTATGCGGATTCGCATTTAAAATTACTAAATATGAGGGTCTTGAATTGTTTGAAACTGTTTGATAGTCTGCTAACATGACGAATTTTGAGGCATGAATGACTTTTTTCTAAATAAAATGAGTCCTTACGAGAAAAAATATCTGGGGCCCAATTACCACTTTATTCACGCCCAAAACAAGTGTAAATAAATGACTGTCGAACATTTTAAACTCACTTTGGCGGATTCGCAAAAATCGATGCTTACACGATTATCTGTGTACACAGAAAAAACTCACTCCTGTGGAATTAGGGCCCTGATCTCACCGTAACATTTATATCTTTTTCGATTCGACGTTTCGAGTATTCCATTTTCACACCTACTACTCCAATATTTCTATAGGTATGGAACAGACCACAAAACCGAACGAAAATTACATTATTTGAGGGTATATTCGTTTACTACCCAAAACGGAATGTTTCTACCAATTTTAGTCCAAAGTTCTGTCAAAGTTCATATAAAAAAAAAAATTGTTAGAACTTTGGACTGAAATGGGCAATTTTGGGAAGTAAACAAACAGAGGTTTAATTTCCAAAGAAGTCTTGACTCAAAAACCGTCGTGTTATAGCAGTCATACGTAGGTATTTTGTGTTCGTATTGGAACATCAACTAATGTACGTTACAGTTGACGAATGTCGGAATATATGTCAAATGTCAACACAGGAAACGTCACTCCTCTTTTGATTTCTTGTTAACTTCAACTTAAGAAAAAAGCCAAAACTTCATAGCCAACCAAAGAAGAAATAGCGTGATGTTGTTAAAAAAAAGCAAAAAGAGCAGAGGAAGACCATTGTAAGCAAAGCGGAAATTAAGATATATTTATATTTTCTGAGAAAATACAGCATCATTTTTTACAATAATTGTCCATTCAGACGCTTAATGCTACTAACCAAAAATAACAAAAAAAAATAATAAAATATTTTAATCAGCGAAAAAAGAGATATGTACAAATTTATATTAAAAAAAACTATAAGTTAAAAAAGAGCCAAAATTAAAGTTATGAAAAAAAAAACAACTATTAGCTGCTGTCACAACTTTGCCTTGGTACCTCGTATTCCTGCGTTTTACTTTGGCACCACTGTAAAAGTTGCTCCTTAAAAGTGGCGGCGCGTGCATTTAATGCCGGATCAGTAAATCTGAATATTGCCGTTGAACTAGAACCCCCTGGGGTTGTTGGTGTAAGCGGAGATCTGAACGAATTTCGATATAAATATTTTTGTTTTTTTTTATTTAAGAACAAACAAAAAATTCAATTTCTAGTCAACTACTTTAAATTAATTTTGAAAAAGAATTTAATACAAAAAAAAAACAAGAAAAAAAATAGATAAAGGAAGTATAAGTTGTACTATATTGTTTGCTGGTTTTTATGAAAATTTTTGTTTAACCGAATCAGTAAACAAAATGTTGTAACTGGTGGAAAATGTGTTTTTCATTTTAATTTAAGATTTAAGTAGGTAAGTTAAAATACTGTTGGCTGTATAAAACAGAAAATAAATAAACATGAAATGTCTGTTTCAATTCAGTGAGATGTGCTCGGGAGCGCATCTCACTTCTTAAAGCATATGTGATCGAAATTTGGTGAAAGGTCACAATCCACATTTAAATTTACGTCATATTATTTTTTATTTTCCTTGTTTCCTTTAAAATTCTACCCTTAGTGACAATCCATTTCATAAAATGCCTGTTTGGTAACGTGAAAATTTGTACCAAGTTTTCCAAACTTCGGATTTTTTCTCCTATGGTTTCTGACAGCAAATTGTGAAAATTTTCAAGATATTTCACATTAACAAACACACCTGGGTAAATGGTTTCTGACAGCAAATTGTAAACATTTTTGAAAATTTTCAAGATATTTCACGTAAACAAACACACCTAGGTACATTAGGTGCAAATTTTCACAAATTTTCACATCATTTCGCTGTCAGACATCATAGAAGAAAAAACCCAAGCTTGGGAAACTTGGTGAAAATTTCACGTTACCAAACAGGCATATTTTATTACCTTCCATGATTTTTTAATATGCCTGTTTTGTAACGTGCAATTTTCACCAAGTTTCCCAAACTTATTTTTTTTTATGGTTTCTCACAGTAAATTATGAAAATTTGTGAACATTTTCAAGAAATTTCACGCTAAAAAACACACCTATTGTACCTAGATGCGTAAAAACCTTAAAAATTTGTCTGAAGAATCCTCTGAGATCTCATTTTGAGGAATACACTTAACAATGACAGACATTACAAAATGTTTCATAAAGATTTTAATTTAATAAGACTTTTGCGATAAACTTTTTCTATCGGATCCTATTTGTTTTATTTTTGTTCGAAAACCTCAAATGCACTTTGCGAAAAGAATCATTTGACTTTAAGAAAAATGTATTTGTGCTGGCATGACGAATACATTTTGATGTTTACCACCACTGCCTCATAAAATGACGATAATTTGCGGTCAAATTGATTTCGATTTGAAGTTTTTCGGCTGATTTTATCGATGCGAGAGTAAGAGAATGTAGGCATAAGTTTACTAAACACAACTAATTTCTTAAATTAACGAAAAGAAGAAAGAAGAAATAAAAGAAGAAGAAGAATATTTAACCATATTTTCATTCCAGTTGCACCGATTGCGTGAGTCTCATTTGGTAGCGTTCGTGACTTCATATGAATTCTTTACATTCACTTACAGTAAGCTGCCAAGCGATTTGCTGTTCCATAACAAATTCTTGAACGAAAAACTTCGTTCGAGAATTTGCGGTTGATCAAGAAAAATTGATAGTTGTAGCAGATTATCCGGAGAGCCGAACGTGAACAACGAAGAAATTCGAAGCCCTTTCCAATTTTCGATTTTTCGTTGTTTGTTAACAACGATCGACGAATGACGGACGAAGGTCTAAATGCAGCATCAAAATTTAAGAAGATTAAATTTGATTCTACTACAATTTTGAAGAACATATGTTGAATTCCTTACAACCATTTCAAATCGATTTTTGTTGTTGGTTGTAAGGAACACACAAAAAATTCAAATTTTTCGTGTGAGATTGTGTGTGTGTCATTTGACAGTAGCTTTGAGGCAAAAAGTAAACAAACTATGCGCATACAAATTTGTTACAAATATTCCAAAGTGCATTCAGTGTTTCGCGTCATTTTGTTAGATTAAAAACATATAAATTTCCAAAAAAAGTTGCAAAAATAAACAAAAAATGGTTATGTGGCCATTAAAGTAAAAAAAACAACCGAAATTCATCCAAGAAACACATCATTTGAGAAACACATCGGCGAGCGCGCGATTTATATCTTTAATCGACTTTGGGCACTTTGAATCGAAGTTAGTTGATATTTTTATGACTTCTTACTGACTATTCACTATTTTTTGATGAATTAAAATTAGTTTTGATGATTTATTTGCTTTAAATCTATTTAAATGATCGACGAACACTTTAGAACATTTGTTAAACCCACCGCAAAATACTTTCAACTCCAGAGAAATGTCAAATCTTGTTAGTGTGTGTGAAATCGATTTGAAATCTTGCTGAAAATGCAAGATTTGTTTTGACAGAATAAAATCGATTTTGTTTAGAAAAAAATCGATTCTGTTTAGAAAAAAATCGATTATTTGGTTGTAAGGAATTCGACAATAGAGTAACAACAATAGAGTAGACCACGAAACTCTCGCTTCTGATGTTCTTTGGTTAGTGCGATTGCTCTTGTATCGCATGGTAATTAATTTTGACAGGCGAAAGTTTTTTTGTAATGTCGAATGCCTTGGTCTGCGAGAATCTTGTGTATTTTTTTTTTTTTTTTTTTTTTAATTGTTCCATTCTTATCGAATATGGGAAATTTTGAGTAAAATTAGTAAAAATGGAGTAATTCCGAATATCTAAACGAAAACGACGTTAAAATCTAATAAAAACTCGGTTAGGTGGTAGCATAAGAGTAAATAAAATTTGATTTCGGTATATTGGCAGGGGGAACGTTGATTTAAAAAAGATTAAGTTTGACAGCACCTTCAAAAATGTAAATGGCGTTTCAATTTTGCTTATGAAGTGCAAGTGAGATAGAAAGTTTGATTTGTGTCAAACAATGAAGGATACTTAGTTCGATTTGTAAAACTATTTGTCCTATCTTCAAGATTTACGAAATAGTTTTGTATGGTAAAAATCTTCGAGATTTGAAGAAGATTTGAGGTAAATCTTATTAAATCTCAGATTAGCGCCAGGTGGAAATGTACTATTAAAAAGTCTACAGGATTTTACCACGTCGTGTATTGTTTAAGGCAATGCTCGCAAGTGATTTGAGGAAAACATGAAGGGTCACGCGAAACCATGCACAATACAAAACTGAGTTTCGAATTCGAATTCGAAAACACTAGATAGATTTGATGAATTGTCTGCGATTGTACCTTAAAACTTTTTTCTTTTACTATAAAAGTTCGAATTTTAAACATTCACGAAAGTCACATGCTTTTTTTCTTATCTAAAATAATTAAAAAGTATTGGAATACTACATTCTAAACATAAAATAATGATGTTGATGTATTCTTGCCACCTTCTTCCCCAAAAATAATGTTATGTTTATAGTGAAAATGTTAACTGTAGTAGGTATCTATAGTTTATTTCTAATGAATGTTTATAGAAGGCATGTGTAGTGAGATATATTTTTGTCTATATAAAGTTTTTAACCTAACATTGTTAGAATAACAGCATTGGATGACTTACTTCGGAGATTGCAGGGAGTTCTGTTTGTCAAGTTGTTGAAACTTGGCAAATGGTGAAACTGGTTTTGGTGCTCCAGTTATTGTTCTTGTTGTAACTGGAAATAATTTCATATTTTTTTTATATAATTAAAAATAGACTAAAAAATGATTTTAATGTTGAAGCTAACCTTTTGTAGTTGTTGTAACAACTCCGCCATCTTCATTCTTAGTTTCGGTTTTTTCAGTTGTTGTTGTCGATAGTCCTAATCATATAAATAATTTGAAAAAAAAAAAATATGTCAGAAAAGTCAAACACAATAAAGACATTTTTAATGGTTAGTTTCAATCTCAAGAAAAAAAAATATTTTATTTAAGCTTAAATAAATTTTACTCCAAACACTTTGAAAAGGGAGAAAATTTTCAAAAAACACAAGAAAGGGTATTCAAAAAAATTCAAAAAACAAAAACATTTCTGGATCTGTTCATGCAAGGTAAACTATCTGAAATGTCAAAAAAGTGGGGCGTTATATATGTATGTATATGGGCGTATAGGCATTTTTTTTTTTTTAGAAAAAAGATGAAGTGGGAGGCAACATGGTTTACATTTGCGTTTATGCTAAGTGTGTGCCAAAAATGATCATGCTAAGCCTTTGTTTGGAAAAAATGAATGGGTGAAAATGGTCGTGTTCAACATAAGTTAAATGTTTCCAATTGCGTAGCTGTCAATGTCATCAAAAAAATGTTGACCAAAATATTATTTGACAGCTACTGAACTCAAAGCTACAAGAAAAAACTTGCATTGAACTTAACCAAAAAACACATGAAATGACAGCGCGCAGTTATACATAAAAATATAAAAACCAAGCAAAAACAAACAATTTCTGTAAAAACATAAAACAAAAAAAACAAACACACAACTAGTTTTTTGTTTTCAACTCACAAAAGAGAAGACATGTAAATAATTTTTATTTAGATTTTGCTGAATAGTCCGGCTTTGCAAGGAGATTTTGAATAATATATTTGTTTTAATTTGACAGTATATAGACGATAGGATGCAGTGTGTGTGAGTGTGTGAAAGAGTATCATCCATTCATTTTCTTTTTCTCTCTCTCTAACTCTTTTTGTTCCACACAACCAAGCAAAAGTATAAACATAAACCATATTGAATCCCTCTTCGGCATACAAAATGCAGTGCTAAATATTACATTCAGAGTGATTTTTATATATTTTTTTTAAAGCTGTCAACTGTCATTCAATTAATCACCGTTAAGCTCAGGCAACTAATGCATCATATATAATAACATAAATAAAAATTCTAGGGCAATAGTGGATGTTGATTGTTTCACAATCAAACAGCAAGAAAAGTAGTATTTTTTTGTTTAAATAAATTTTTTGGAATGGACGTATTTTTTCATTAATTCTACAACAAATTAAGCGACAACGACGCCATCTATGTTTGATTTTCTGTTTGATATTTATGAACCATTCATTAATTGTTCGAATGCGTCCTCGACATTGCTTTCGTCAAGCAAGTTCACATTTGCTATTTGTGGCATTGTGTGACTTCTCGACAGTCCTGAACTTGGATCTTGTCGACTTATGGAGGCTTTCTCGCTGGTTTTTATACGGTTTATCGATGATTTCTTTACAGCAACATAGTTACTTTCTTCGGCTAAATTTGTCTGAGATGAGTTTCGTGAGAGGCTGTTAGGAGACTTCTGGCCGGTAAAATAAGCAGCAACAGTCCTTTGCTTTTCAGATATCTCAGCTCTATCATAGCTTGCTTCGTATAGTTTTGGGAGGGCCAAAGTATGACCAGATTTGGAACGTCTTAATGCCGAATTGCCACCAGAGTGTAACTTAGGCGATGGAGGTTTAGGGACGCTTTGGAGCTGGCAAATTTGATGCCAAGAGTCACATTTACTCAACTTATTAGGACGGCTCTGTTGACTGGTGTATTCTGAAGAACTTTCTGCCTGTTTACGCGACATGCTTGTAAAGGCACTGATATTATTAAAAACTATGTTCCGAGGTATCTCATCTTGGCTATCTGGTTGTGGTGTTGAGGGAATTTCAACGATCAACGGACCTCTGCTTACAGCGGGATCAGAAAACTTCCGGGATACAGCTTTCGGAGCCATGTTCATAACTGTCGTTTCACTCTTCATCAAAGGATTTTGATATGCATTTGGCATATAGCAATGACGCTGTGGTGGGCCAAATTTTTTCAGAATTGGAATATCGTCCTTTTTTAAAGATGATTTGACAATATCAGGTGTATCATCTGGAGCTGATGACTTATATATAACCTTTTTCTCCTGTTGATGAACTTCAGTCTTTTTACTGATTGATTTTTGTTGAGAATAGACATCTTGTTGGACGGAGTACATGTCTTGCTTGATAGCAGCAGCTTTCTGTTCTCGGGCTTCCCGCTCAACACGTGTTACTTCCAAGACATTTCCAAGGCTTTTGCGACGAATTTCTTCGACTTCAAACTTTTGAGATTGCGATTGTACTCGATTTCTACCCTCAAGAGAAGCCTGCTTGCACAAGACCGCAGCGTTTGGAGCCTGCTGCTCGACAGGTCTTGTTGGAGGCACGATACTTTGAGACTGTTGCTGGTGAAAGCTTGAACTAGAGAGCTGCTGGGTCTTAGAAGATTGGGTTACAGATTCATTTTTCGGAGGTACTTGAGGCTTTGTTTGAATCATAGGGGCTCTTGGATGATAGATTGGAGACATTGGTTGTGAGCTTTGCTGAATTTTAGGTGACTGATAAGTTTGATTCGTTGATTGTTGAGTTTGATGTGGCTGTGGATATTTAAAAACTTGCTGTGGTGTTGAAGACTTCGTTTGGGGTATCTTCGGAGACTGTGAATATTGCAAAGGCATCTCGGAAGTAATAGGTTGATGTGTTTTTGGCGATTGATAGTAGGACGGTGGAATATCCGATCGAGGGCTCTGTTGAACCTTTGGAGATTGATCATACTGAGTTGGAGCATCAGCATATTGTGGAGCAAACACTTGTGGTTGTGGACTTGGCTGAGCTTGAGGAGACTGATAATATGTACCAGGGGCCTTAGGCAGGTGAATACTTTCCTGATTCACTCCCTGGGATTGTTGTGGTATTTGCTGAGTTCTTGAAGATTGATAATATTCGTGAGGAGCTTCAACTCTGGGTTGATAGGTTTGCTGTGGTATAAATGCCGGTGGTTGTTGACTTTGTTGAACTTTTGGAGACTGATAATATTCTGGAGGAATCTCAGTTCTGGGCTGGTAAGCTTGCTGTGGGGTGTATCCTTGTGGCAATGGGCTTTGCTGAATCTTTGGAGACTGATAATATTGCTGAGGGATCTCAGGTTGTTGTTGCTGTTGTTGATATTCAGGTGGAACATACATTGATTGTTGTGGACTCTGTTGTACTTTGGGAGAGCTCTGAATATATGCACCTGAGTTCGGATGTTCTACAGGTGGTTGATAAAACGAGGCCACATCTCTGGGTTTATCATAAACCTTAGTGTAGCTAGTCTCAAGAGGAATTTGTGGTAGAACGACAGGTGGCTGTGGAGCTGGGTAGCTCTTGTGCATTTGACCATGTTGATTAAAATATACTTCACTAGAAGCTGAATAATCACTGGGAGTGTTTGGTTCAGAATACGGTTTCCTAAAGGCCGGGACATTTTGCATATACATACCATCATTCAGAATCTGAGAAGTTGTAGAAGTCAATTCGGGAGATTTAATTGGAGAGCTATACATAAAACGGGGTGGACTGGTTGGACCAGCTTGAATTGGAAGTGAGCTCGGGGCATCACGCCTTGGTGATTGGTAAACATTTGGACGTTCTTTCGGAACATACGATGAACCTTTCCTTGTTTCTTGGGACAATTTTCGACCTCGAGGCGGTGCAACAGGTGGTTCTTTCTGCTGGTGGTAGTCCTCTAATGGGACATAAACTGGATTCTGGTGATAGCCCACAGCTGGTTGTTTATTCTGCTGACCAATATATTCAGGGTCCCTATTAGCTTCAAACTTCGTAACTTCTGGAAATAGGGGCTCTACAATCGGAGCTTGGTAAGCACTTCCATTAGGCGATAAACACTCTGAGGGTGGTTGTTTTTTTTCTGTTTTCTTAGGAGTTCGATCGGGTTTAGTGGTTCCGATATTCTTCATCACTGACAAAAGATTCTTCGCAGCTCGTGAGTTCTTTCCAAAAACTTCATCGTCGCTCATATGAGATGTCCTCTTGCCCACAGTTACAGCTTGCTGGCTCAAAGGTTTACCCATGACTTTTGCTTCAACACGATACTCTGTCATGCTTTCCATGTCGTCAATATCATCATCTGTCATATCGGTCTGTTGGACATTTTGATTCAAGTCGTCTGTATAGTAATCATAAGGCTGCAGGCTATGGGGACTGTAAGCAGGTGCATTGGAGGTAAGAATCAGAGGCTCAGCTTGTGGATTGGTCAAGGAGCTCTCCCGGAAGATTCTAGGTTGTGGTTGGTATTCAGCGTATGATGTTGGTTGACTGTTTGACACATAACTTTGTTGAGAATGTCCTTGTCCATAGTCTTGATATTGATAAGGATAAGATGTATTTGGCAATGAAGGTCTCTTTTCTTGTTGCTTAAACGACTGATGCCGTTGCACAGGCGAGCATGATTCGAACTTTGTCGCAGCGATTTTAAGAACATTGTTCTCAGCAGGTTTTGCGGTCCACGGCAAAGTGACCGGCGAATTCGTTGCGGTGTTCTTTTTGATCCATGACTTAGTCGGGGATGACTGAGAGTAATGTGGAGATTCCAAAACCTGCCTTCTCACTGATGGATTATAGGCCTTGGTGGGAGAATGACTACTGACGACAACATTTGATGGCTTTTCCATTGGTATAGGCTTGAATTGCATTTGAATTGTCTCTGGCGAAGTGTCAACTGGCTGGAAAGCACTTTGTGGATTATGACTGAATTTATTCAGATGAATTGGCTTTGGCACCACAACCTCACCTCTCTTTTCATTACGTTCTTTTGCCTTTAGAGCCGAAGTCAGCACACTTGAACTGGTCTTTGGGGGATTTTGTTCTTCGGATTTTTTCCAGAAGTTCTTGGCTGATGATGAACTTGGTGGTCCTGAGGTTTTTGGTCTATTGGAGCTCGAAACATTCGCACCAGATTCAAATACATTCTTGATATTGCCAAATTTATTTGTCCAATTCGAAACAGACTTCGAACTATTCCATCCAACACCCGTGGTTGTATTCTGTTTCTGGATAAACGCTAAAAATTTATGATCATTTTCGGTTTTGGGTTCGAAATTCGGAACCACTTGACGAGGCTTACGTTTCACAGTTACTTGGAGCGTTCCACGAAGACCTTTCGTACTAAGAGCGTTCCTATCTTCAAAATCGGAGTCTGTATCGAACTCGGGATTGTAACGGTGGGTTTTGGGGATGTCAATTGTGTTGGCCCGTTTCATAAGTTGCTTTTTATTATTAAATCGATTTAATCGGCTCGAATCGGGTGACAATCGGCCAAGATTAATTGGCTTATCATCTGAGTGATGAGATCGATTATATTGATTTTTCTCTTCTACAGAATTATCGTTTTGTGGTTGAGGGTCACTAAATGTTACTCTACTATTTTGAGCCGTGTAAGAATCGAAAGAGTCAGACAACGGTCGTTTGCCATTGTTTTGATCTGAATTCGGTACTTTAATGCTATTCATGTCACCGGTACTTTGTCGTTGTCCTGGTCCTGGGGTTCCTTTCTTCTGTCGCAACTGAACCTCTGGATAAGCTGAGCCCGCCTCTGTTGAATGTTTAAGATTATTTGGTACAAACTGATTGGGACGGAATAGCCCCGCAGATGCTTCTTGAGGCTCATGACTACTCAGAATCGCTCCAGTGGAGTGTTGCTTCTGAATGGTAAACAATTCAGGAGGAGTTGTGGAAGCATTACACTCAGGAGTTGTGCAGTTCGATAAGTTTTCAATTAAAACTTTTTCTTCCATGTATCGTCTGGCATCAGCTAACTCCTCCTTGCTTACGCCAACTGTATGCCTGTTGTTGCGATTTTTTCGTTTGGCAAATCTTTGCCGGTTCGATCGATGATTGTCGGCTTCTGGTGAGGAAGTTTCATCAGGGAAATCCTGCTCTTCAACTCCAGATGATGCGAGTTTATCAGGAGCTGTCAGGCCCGTTTGTAGTCTCTCAACCAAAGCCAGTAAAGTACTCTTCTTACTACTATCTAAAGCTAAATCTTTGCCCTCCTTCAATGAGCTCTCAAGCTTATTCAAGGCGTTTGTTACTTCCTTAATTAAACTCATATCACTATGATTTTCTATTCCTTCAATTTGCATAGAATCTCTTATCCCAGCCGCAATCAAGCGCAAATCTTCCCCACTTTCCGTACCAGAGTCCTCAATTTGTTGAGGTGCTGTCACTCTCAGAGTAGAAGTACTCTGTTTCTGACCTAAGGAACTACTATTTTTACTTACTTCACTACTACTTAAACCACTATCACCCAATGAATTATTATTGTTACTTTTACTAGTGCTACAAAAATGTGTATTATTTGCTTTAAGACTACTTTTCATCAGATTGTTGCTATTCTGATTTGATGTTGTTGCTGAATTTGTTGTAGTTTTCGAAGAAGAAGAACCAGAAGATGAACGTGCTTGCGGCATGTTTTTATGCAATAAGCCTTGCAACAATGGTATCAGCAATGACTCACCCTTGCTATCGGACACAGAGTCACTGTCACCATCGTCATCATCGTTATTGATATTTGTCTCTCCGTCTTCTGATTCAACTTTGAGTTTCTTTTCTTCAACACGAGATGGAGATGATGCATCTTCTTCAATAACTTTAGTTGTTTTAACTTCTACGGTTTTTTTAGTTTCTACCAATTTTGGTTCTTCTTTTTTGGTAACTGCTGTTTTCTTAAGACCTTCTGTTATTTGTTTGGTACTTTTTTCTTCTTTTACTTCGTCTTTTTGTTGTTGTTGTTTTTCAGCAATAACAGTTGTTGCAGTTGTTGTTGTTGTTGTTGTTGTTTCTTCGTCATCATCTTCAGAAGCGGTATATTCTTCGATAATCTCCTCATATTCACTTCCACTACTTTCATCATCAGCAACTATGGTTGATGTCTTGACTTTTGTTTCGTTAAGCTCAGCTTTAACGCCAGCTTTTGATTCAGCACATGCTAATATCACAGAAGGAAGCATTATAGAGAGTCATTTATTTTGTTTTTGATACAAATTTTAAAGAATAGACAGATTTTTTGCGAACAAAAGAAGACAATATAACGCAAGTGTAGATTTTCAGATCATCTCGATGTCACACAGTTAAATATTAGATAAAATTGTTTCCTTTTTAGGAGCAAGATGGTCCGATTGTACTAGATCAAAGCTGAATACTAATTTTTTATGCTAGATGAAAGCTGAGTACTAATTTTTCGTACTGACCCTTGGTTGGAAGTTCGGAGTTCTACTTTTGCACTCATTTTTTACTCCATAGTTTTCCGTATTCCATTTGAATGGATTAGGTCAAAAATGCAACCGAAAACGAGTTAAAATCCGATGGAATCGAGATTGATTTTACGAGTACCTACGTATAACGTTTTAGACTTCTGCCTACCAATCTTCTCGTCATAGACGCACACAAGATTCGTTATACAGCGACTATTTATCTAAGCAGACAAAGCGTCGCATCCCTTTAAAGACAACACTCTGATAATAATTTTAACTCAATATCACACATTATTGCAATGTTGCCGTCAATTCGTCGAAGTGTTCAATAAAAACTTAAACTGTTCATCTGACGACTTACATTGCTGTAGGCAAAGTGATTTGCATTTTGCAGCTTGTGCCTCGACAAATAAGTGCATCTTATGCCTCGTGTGCGGCTGCCTTTTTAAAGTAACCTGAGCTACACAAAAGCAGCATACAAGCGTATTTATCATCTTTTCAAATCGTCAAAAGTAATGTAAAACTGAAGGGTATCCAAAATTCTATTATCAGATTTGGTCAGAAGTTAAAATTATGCCAATTATTTTACTGTGTGACATCAGAAAAATCCGAAGGAAAAAAAACAACGAAACTTAACGAAACTTTACGGAATATAAAGATTCATAAACAAATAAAACGAAGAAAATTTGTAATATAACAAAAAAACGAATGTAATAGAATATTGAAAATATAACATTTTACAACAATTACAGTGAATTCATTTTATACCTAAGCAAGAAACTCATATTGTGTATATTTATGGATTATACACCTGAATCAGGCCGACCCTAAATAATATTTCGATCTAGAAATGCAATAAAACATACAAAATATATTTATTTTAATTTTATAAAATTAATGTTAATGGATAAGCTTTTTTTTATAATTAAAAAATAATTCACCACCGTAATTGATATTAGAAATTATGATTTTATGATTAAGGAAAGTCATTTTTGTCCTTAATTAAGTTTTTTGTTTTGTTCTGTTTTCTTTTATTTCTTTTTTAATAAATTAATAATATGTATGTAAATGTAGTAGTTTTAAATTTATTAATAAATATTTTTTTTTAAATAAACAATTTTTATGATCTAAGTTTTATTTTACCTTCTCGGTCAGCCATTAGTTGTCTTAGACGTGCACGTATTGATCGACGTTCCTCGTAGCTTGTTGATTTTTCAAGCTGTGTAACATTTTTAATTATTTAATATTTTGTTTTAACTGTGGAGATAAATTTATTAATCATACCAGTTGTTTTAAAATTTCTTCGTCCCAAATCTCCTCGAAATCACAAGTTTCTCTGGCAACTGGTGATGAAGAGCTTCCACCGGTTGTACCGGATTTAATCGTTTTCGTTACACGAGTTGTTTTTACCTGAAATAGTAAAAGAATATATTAACGATCATGTTAAATTGTATTTGGGTACTAGATTATATGAGAATATTTGACCAAAAACAAGCACAAACTAACATCAGGCCTATACAATAATCATCTCAATAAAAATTCAAAATAGGAAATGGGAAATCTTATCGAAAGTGTTTTGTTCTGTTTGCTTACTCTCAAAACTGCCAATTCCTAACAATTCTAGTACAATTTTATATTTTGTATGAGTTTGTTTCTTTAGTCATTCCAGAATAGGAATAGAAAAGATAGAATAGATGAAATATTTATCCAAAATATCTAGAATGGAATTAAGTAGCACCAGAGCGAATCTACCATAAATGAGAATACAAAGGTGAATAATTGCACTGAACGCACCTTCCTTTTCCTTTTAGTCTCACCATTCACATGGAATACAAAGAATACATTCCAAATGTTCCGGAATGAATAAAGAAACAAAAAAATGGTTTATCCGGAATATTCCGTTGAATAAAGAAATATAAACTGCTCATCCCACAAATTAGTGTTCAGAATGAATAAAGAAACACACCTTATATGCACTTTGACAGAACTGAGATTGGTAGATATACAGCCACCTTTGGCAATTAAACGAACAGGGTTAATTTTTGCTCGTAAATTATATTGTAGTAGATTGAACAATTCATATTTATATTATCTGTTTTGAATCAAACACTTTCAAAAATTACATAGGTGATGATGATTTAGGTCGAAATCCTAACCAACCTTTTTTTCATTTTTTCTTATGTCATCTGATTAGTTTTGCGGATTTCTGTATTCAAATTAAACTCTTTGACACCTTAAATAATATATCTACAACAACTTTTTGCCAAACAATTAAAATGTTGGCATCATAACGGAGGTGCATTTCAAGAACTTTAACCTCAATTCTTTTGACTCTATTTTGAACCTAAAAACCAAAACAAAAAGTATTTTTTCTTAAAAGAAAAAAAAAATCAGAAAACATTAATCATAATTCATCTTTTTCGTTCCTCTGTTTAACCATAAGGTCTATGTGTCATGTCACTAACAATATACTAAAATGTCATTTAAAAATCAATAGGAAGCTTTTTTGGCCAACAAAAATAAAAACACATTATGTATTTGTTGGTTCGCTGAGAGAATTTCCTCAATGTCATTACCCCATTACCCTGTCTATATAATGTCGTTGTATGCAACCGGCTTCTTGAGATTTTGGTGCTTTGGATGTTTTTATGCGTCTATATAGCAGATGATGATCATCGAACAACAAAATAGAAGCCTTGGGCGATGATTAACAATTTGTTCGGCCGCGCCATCTAACTAATCACAAGTGCAAGTCCATGGTAAAATCTCAAGGACATGCTAATAGGGGAAATCGGGGGAAGATTGTGACAAAATTTAGTTTCCAACTATTATTAAATGTCTTTGCTGACAGATATAATATTGCATAATTATTCTAAAAATAAAAATTTTAATAATAATAAATAATAAACATGTTTGCTTGTCATTTGTGCTCAAATTCGGATGATTGGGGGCCGCGAATTAAGTGCAATCTGGAAAAAAAATTTCCGACCTCTTTGCCTAGCATTCCTGGCCGTATCTACATAGACAATTACGTCTATTCATGACAAAACATACTGAGCGCAAATCATCTGTCAGCTGTCAAACACAATGTCACCGAAAACAGTATTGCCAATTAAAAAAAATACCAAGCCTCTGTAAATAAAAACAGCCATTATATTCTTTCAATGAAGAAATTCACATTTGAGTTAGTCCGCCGACTTTTTTTGACGTCTCAGTATCAACATCTCGCTCCCACTTGATCGTAAAGGACGATACTACTCACTTGGTTGGAAAATTTACGTTAAAGTAAGTGGGTGAAGTTAAGGTAGAACTATAAAGGTCGAAACGGGCTTCAGTGCCATGTCAAAAACCAACGAAAAGCAACTTTCAGCTTCGACAAAAGTAATGTCGTTTTCCTTTTGTCTGTAGGGATTTTGATCCGAAATTGCTAATTTTTCGTGGCAAATAGAACACACATTGCGAATGATTTTTGTTTATTCTTGTATGTGTAGCATATCAAATTTTCCATCATTTCGTTGACGTGACCAGTGATAGAATGCGTAGGGAAAAATTCTTATGAGTAGGTATTTTATGTAAGAATTCATGTGATTGACGGTGTTCATACCAGCTTCACGTGAGGTGCCTCTTTTTGACGTCTCTTATTTTTATTTCACTCTCATCTCTTGGAAAGAACGAGTGGCCAAGTGAGGTAGAACTTTTTAATTTTTTTGAACAATTCTGCCTCATCTCACCATCTCTTTCTTTCCAATAAATAGGAATGAGATAAAAAAGAGAGACGTCAAAATGAGTCGCCTCACGTGAAGCTGGTATAAACACCGTCAATAGTTCAAAAGATTTTAACAGAAAACTTAAAAATATTGCCAACCATTTTTAACTCGTATAAAAGGAGTAAAATTAAAAGTAGCTTTCTAATTCGGCATAAGGACAAGTCATCTATTTATAATGCACTTTAATGAAAGGAATCATACATCTTTTTTCTATTCATTTTAACTAAATGTGTCATTTACAAAAATGCGCTCAGTACACCAAGTACGTGTAAATCTCTTTTTAAAATGGGATTGCAGAGATTTGATCCCTGGTTGAAAGGAAAGCGAATTCCTGTCAGGGATCAAATAGAGATCAAAAAAATCGATTTTTTTGGTCAAAAGGAAAACCACATAAAACACACCCATATGTTGTACTTATCATATGTATATCTCATTTTAGTATTCCTATTTCACCAAATATTTCTGAAAGGAAAAGTAAACGAAGCTTGAGAAAACTGAAGTGCCCCTCCGAAAGGTACTAAAGCTGATGTCACAACCCAAGGAAAAGGTAGATTTCCGTCTCATCAAAAGGGGAACACACCTTTACTGTACTTATCATCTATCTCTTTTGGGCATTCCTATTTCACCAAATGTCAGTTTTACTTAAATGAGGTGCAGCACGGGAGCTTTAGGCTGCTGATACAAAACAACTCCAATAGTCACCGATAAAAAACGAAAATTTTCACAATTGCAATAATTAAAACAAAATTCAAAACGAAAAATTTTTGAAAGAAAAAGCAAACAAACTTAAATGTCATTTTTGAGCACACGATAGGTGTGTTTGTTTACGTGAAATGTCTTGCAAATTTTCACAATTTGCTGTCAGAAACCAAACCGGCATATTCTGAGTGAAAGAAGAGTATAGAATTTTCCGAATAATCTGCTACAATTATCCATTTTACCCGTCCAAAAAGCGTACTGCAGAGCAAACAAACATTTTATGCGTGGTAATGTGAAATTTTCACCAAGTTTCCCAAATTGGGTTTTCTCTAATAAGGTTTCTGACAGCAATTTGTGAAAATTTGCAAGAAATTTCACGTTAACAAACATACCTATTATCTAAACTACTGTCATTGATAAAACGCACCCTAGTTTCCCCTAAACTCTTTCTTCGCTGTTTTTGTATTTTAATTATTTTGTGGTGAATCTTTGGCGGAGATACTTTGTGTGGTGACGCTTAACGCTGTTATAAGTGCCAAATGTCTTTGCAGCCAACAACAAAAACGATCATGTCTCACGTTGGTTGATGCTGTTATATCTTAGCCGCCCCTTAATTGTATGTAAATCGCGTTGGATATGACCAAAACAAGAAGTGCATCATAATATTATTTTATCTTTTTACCTGTAATTGTATTTCAATTGAGCTATAATTATAAAATGGCACCGCAATGATTTCCGTATGAGGCAAAGCCAAAGACCTTAATCTACGAGTTCAATTCAGTTTTCTTTTAAAGAAAGAATGAGTAAACAAATCAGCAATTGCGTTTTTGACGTTTAATTGCGAACAAAAACCAATTAACGGTAATATGTTTACAACCGCATCAGAAGTAAATATACACAAAGTATACCGCAGCTATAAATACAAAATGGTCTATATATGCTTTGTTGTGTTTGACTATCTGCTTTTAGAAATATGAATAAGTACAACAAATTAGGTGGACTACCAAAAATGGCGGTTTTTGAGAAGAGAAAATTGTGTTATTTTGAAAATAATTTCGAGTTGAATGAAAAATTCTCATATCATCGCCCAAGATGAAAGACGAAAACATTTCTACAAGAAATGGATTATAGACACAGACATTTAAAATTAAAGGGATTTCTGTATGAGGCAATTAAGCTTTTCAAATGCAATCTTTACAGACAGACACATTTAATCGGAATCTTAAAATATTGTTGATTTTATCAAAAAAAAAGATTTTTCGAGAATTAAAAATAGGTTTTTGAAACTTCTGTCGATTTTTTTGTGACCGAGCTTTTATGCGCTGTTGTACGATCATTAGAGAATGAAAAATAAGAAACAAAAAAAAAACTAATTGAAGGCGTTGGTTGCGTATAGGAAATTGTGCAGACTATTAATAGGAAGCATTTATTTTACGCACTTGAAATAATCTTTCAGTTCAAATTAGAGAACTTTGTTTAGCATTGATTTTGTTTAACTTTTTGTGATTATAGGTACCTATACCTACTTCTTCTTTTTTGAGAATGTTTTTATTTTTGTATTTACAAACATGTTTTGGATACACTTGAAAAGGTGTGGAATGGGCTTTAATTGACATGACAGTGAAGTTGATTGATCTTGTTGGCTATGCCTAGGTACCTACTTTATGTGTTCATGTTGATAACCAATTTATCAATGTATTTCTACTTCTATCACTCACCACAAGTGGTCTTTTGATGAAAATTCATTTGATCATTAATCAAACAAAACTATTAAGGACTTTGTACAGTGGGGCAACTTTGCGGTAATATAAGAATAAATCAACATTTATAATGTGTAGGTTGTCGATCTTCCAGTCATTAGGCCATTTCGTTGTTAAGGAAAAGGAAAATGAGATCCATAAAACTGGCTCCATCAAAAAATTAAGAAGTGAATCCATTTTTTTTTCTCATTATTTGACAGCAACACTAAGACATTTTACTGAGGAATCTTGTTCATGAGACTGAGATTTCTGAGGTCTCCAAAATTTCATTTTTCTGAGTACTTATATCTAATTTTGTACGTTTCTGTTAACTATTCCTTTCACTGAAATTTGACGTCTAATAGCGGCCATGTTGTTAAGCCAACATCTGTCAAATTTATTTTGAATTGTTCAATAGTAAGAATATTAGTAACCAACAATGGAAGGTTAAAGCGTGCAAATCATCACATTTTATTTTCAAAATCAATACTCCTACTTTGGATAAATTGATGGATGTATGAACATGAACAAGCAAAACTATTGGATTTGAGAAAATATCAATTCACATGAGATACACCAGTACCAAATGCGTTCATTGGAATCATTAAAATAATTCACTGTTCTGGCAGAGTCATCCGTCTGAAACTGAAGTAAAAAAAATCGATTTGATGACAAATGTCAGAGGCCGTGTTTCTAATTATCACATGCGTTTGCAAGAAGATTGGCTGATATTGTTCAAAGAAGCATTACAATACAATAGGTCTGTTTGTTTACTGATCGCAACGTCGCACTACATTTAACAAATTCCTGTTTGATGACACCAAAAAGTTGCAAAAAGGGAGCACAATGAGAGAACAAGAAGCTTCCCCTCCATGAGAAATCTTGCAAATGTCTGTTATCTACACAAATTTCTGTATGCAGGAAGTAAATAACTGTCAAAATACGTCTGTGTGTTTTTTGTTGTGTCTTTTAAGATTTGTCCAGTGTAGTGTGTCACGTTTTATACACAAAAGTGTTACAAAACTGGTTCAGCAGGTTTGTTTACTTTTTAGCAATTTTTTTTTTTTGTGAAAGATTGTTCCCCTTCTTTCAATAAGTTGACAGTTTCTGATGAACTTCGTGTTACAAAAGTAACCAAACACACCTAGTACCTCTGTTTTTCTTTTTACGTTCAAAGTCCTACCAATCTCATTTTTTTGTATATGAAATTTGACAGAAATTTGGGTTTTAATGAAATCGGCAATTTTAGGAAGTAAACGAATGGACCTAATTTCTGATGAGAATCATTCAGCAAATTCAGCCAGATGTTTGTGACAAAGTCATTGAAAACTGGATCTTCTGAATACATCCCACCAAGCAAAGGCGTGCCAAAAGCTGGAACGGCACGAGATTGGAGCGTCATAGTTAGGTTTTTTCCAAATCCTCTTAGCCTACTGCTCTATGCTCCGATGGCCGTTTTCGAAAACTATAAATCAAAGTCAATTTGATCGTCAAATGATTATCATTTTTTGAGGCAGATTTTGCTATCGTCAAATATGCAATCGTCCTGCTTGCACAAAATCGGTTGATCAAAGCAGTCAGTCAAACGCATTTGACGCTTACGATATTTTGTTCGTCAACTCGATTTTCTACTGCACAGCTGCACCGCAAATGATGTTTTCGAACATGTGGTTAAGCAAACACTATCGAACATAATGATAATGCAATAAACTTTGTATTTGCTTTTTCGAACAAAAACCTTTGCCGCTTGCATTAAAAAACATTCTGCAAATGCGTTTTGGATAACATGACGTTTTCAAAAATGGATTACTTCATTTTTGGTAACACAACAAACGGTTGCACCAAAAGTGGACAATCGCAAGCTGCTTGCAACGCAACGGTGGAGTAAACTGGTTGTATATTCTGTGTGCGTACAATTATTGGTTCAACGCTTGTTCAACCGAAATTGAGGACTCTTCCTAGCAATCTGCTCCAATTACCACCTTCCCTGTTCGAACTGCGTTAAATCTAGTACATACTTTCTCTTGAAGTGAAAAGCCGCCATACCAGTGGAGAAAGTGACTTTTTGACATTTCTCACTGGTGCAGACATGTGAGCGTTTGACATTCAAAGCCACAATGTCTCAAATGACAATAGTAAAAAATAAAAAGTAGAAATCCAAAACCACCGGATCCATTAGCTAAATAATTTTTTTCAATTTTCGATCCACAAGCACCTTTTTTTCCTTTGTAATCGAACTATCAACTTTTCACCAAAGATTTAAGAGTTTCCTAACATTTAAAAATAATTGCTCCTGAACGAAAACTCTCCATACTGTTTTCTCCACACAGCTTCACGAGAACGTTCAAGGGTGAACAAAATGCAAAACGAAATTTATCTAAGATCTCACACAAACGACGATATTCTAACGAAAACTTATTCATGGAGAGTTTCACCAATTATTGTTAAATTAACACTGAACACCGAAACAAACAAACAACAAGAAGCCACGTCAGATAGAAACTCAAATGTCATTTTTTCGCACACAATTAATGACGGTTTTCAGATGAGTTTCACGTGTTGAGACTCGTTTTGACGTTTCTGTTTTTATATCGCATTTATTTCTTACTAAGATAGAGATGGCCAGATGAGGCAGAAATTTTCAAAAAATTTAAAAACTTCTGCCTATCTTGGCTATATCTTTAATACGAAGAAATGGGAGTGAGAAAAAAAACACAGACGTCAAAATGAATCGCCTCACGAAGAGCTCATCTGAGCACCGTCAATCATTAAGGCGATTAATTCAATGCAGAAAAAAAGTGGATGCTTCTTAAAACAATCTAGTACAATAATCATCAATTTCACTAGTCTGCAGAACGAAAGACAAAAGGAATTCAAAGTTTATGAATTTGTTGCGTCATTTTTGCATGGGATTTTTTGTTTCGCATCAGCAGCAATCAGTTTTGAGAGTAACAACTTACGTACATATACGTTCCTTAACGATGAGTATGAATCAATTCCTTATATCTTTCAAAGCTACATAAAATCCTATTGATTCTTGGTGCTGAAAGAATTTAATTGATTCCACTTGCAAATTCAATTAAATGACATCGACTTCGAAAGCCAAATAAATATTTACAAATGCTTATAATTGTCCATTAATAACGAAAAATGAAAAACCATAATTCGACAAGGTTAGTTAAATGTCATTGCTCCTGTCACCCAAAAATCAATGCAATAAAACAAAAAAACAAAATAAACCTACCCAGTTTAAAATGCATTTAAAATAGCAACAAAGCAATTTGTTCAAAGTGGAGGTGCTTAAATTAATCTTATTTCATCTGGCAAGGCGCACATGTGGGCCACCATCATTTTTCACTCAAAATCTTCCGCATTTTAGCCCAGAAAAAAGATCGCCTTGTACGCTGTCATAAAGTGCAAGTCTCTTCATTTTTGTACGACAAAGAAATTCGTACATACAACGTTAATTTTCTTTGCAAGATTCAAAGAGAGTGAGACAAAAATAGCTTCTTGAGACGTAAAACAAAACGGCAATGTCCGTGTCCGGCTCACATCTTTAATTTTCTATGGGAAAACTCATTAAAATTGACGTATTTTCATATACAATTTTCTTTTGAATTTTTCAATAAATTTAGACGAAGACCAAACATCTATGGCTGATGTACTGTGTGAGAGCGAGGTGCCGTGCAACGTAGACAAACACAACGATCGCGTCGATCGTGACCAAAATAGGTCTGCTTCTGCTGTTATATTATTGATTCTCACGCACGCCACATATCACCATATGCATATCACTATATTCATTGTGATGTAGTACATATAGTGTATTTTAGCAAAATTATAAAATTATATTTGAGTTTTTTTTTTCTCAAATTAAAATGAATTTTCCTGAAAAATATTTTTTTTTTTTCTATTTATTTTGTTTATTTTATTTATGGATTTAGATATATTTTGGCACGCAAGCAACGGGCAGATTGGGAAATTTTGTATACCTATTTATAAGTATTTGGAAAGCTATTGAATAATGGTGTCATGGAACAAACATTAGAAATTATTGTGAGAGCTGAATTTGTATACCTCTCCCTTTCTTTTTAAAATGACGCTAGAAATTATGGATTTTGTATGACATTGAACTTTAATCTTTGACAGATGATTTATGTTTGAAAGCCGGCCCTTTTTTTAAGGTCGCGAGTGTCAGAGATTGAAGAGGAAACCGGATGGTGTAATTCTTCTACAAAAAATTGTCATCCGATTCAAGAACGATTTTTTTAATCATACATTTTCTTTAAAATTATATTTAATCGCTAGAGCATTTGCATATTTTTACTATAAATGCGTATTTTGACTAATTGGACATATTTTGATGCTTTTCTATTGCATATTGAAAAACCTTAAAAAAAATTTGTTCCTGAAAGTGCATACGCACCTTTAATGTCAACTTCAATTGAAGTATTTGGAATCACTAAACACAATTTCACCTGTCACCTGTCATGGTATTCTAATGTCATTCCTGCGCTCAGATAAAATTTGAAATAGGGATGTGAAACGTTCCATATTCAAAATTTCATTAACTTTTTGTAATTTTTCTTAAGGGCATATATTTTCATTTAAGATGCATATTCTGTGCTTCTAAGCACACAAAACGAGCCCAAGTTATTACCTATTAAATTTACTTTTTAATTTTATTTATTTCCTGTAAGCACCACATTTTATCTCCAAAATAAAAAAACAAAAGGAATTTATAAAAGAGAATCAATAGCGATAGTTTTCTTAATACGATAATATATTATAAACATAAGAATATATTTTGGCAGACACTCAGACAGGTCTTGAATATAGGCGGTGTGCCAAATTAAATTATTTCTAGACGCATAATTAGCATGAGGAAAGGGTGGGAGTGTTTTTAAATAATTAATTTTCATATTGAATCAATTTTAATTTACGTTAGTTTTTGGAATGTTATATTTTTTTAGAATTATTTTATTATTTCAAATAGATATGCATGGACCCTGTGAAAGGTGGATGAAAACGTTAATCGGAAGGCCACGCAAATGATCGTACAAAATCGAGCGAATACAAGGAATTCCTGTGACGCACACATAAGGGGTGTTTGTTTTTCACAATTTGCTGTCAGAAACCATATGAGTAAAAACCCAAGTTTGGGAAACTTGGTGAAAATTTCACGTTACCAAACAGGCATATAATTGCGATTTGGTACTTTTCGTCTAGTCTTCGATAACTTTTTACGGAAGTGAAGAGCGCTACCGCCAGTTCCTACGTAAGTGGATTGACAGATTGCAGAAAAAATCAAAATGGCAGAATAACGGTGAGTGGCGACCATGTTGTTTTTGCCGTCTCTCAATTCTGTTGTTCTCTATTCTGTCATTACTATCAAATTACTGTGGCAAGTTACATAACTGAGCAACACGTGCAAATGACGAAACATTACTATTAATTTTTTCATGTTGCAACGATATACCTCCATTTGACGGATTACATGATCATCCTTCCCAGTCGACTATTCAACGTTTGGTGGGCAAATTCAAGTCGACTGGCACAGTGAACATCAGCCAACATGTCAACAAAATGCAGGATTCTTTTTGCCAAATAGGATGATATGGATGTGAACGACATGTGGTTTCAACAGAATAGCACTATTTTTCATACAGCTGACGCAACAAAGGACAGTCTGCATGAACAATTTGAGGAAAAGGCGACGTTTTCAAAAAAGTGTGAAATTCAGTGATGGAAAAAAGAAAGAAACATGTAGGGGATAGACAAAATTTCATCCAGTTTTCGATTTTCTTTTCTGCTAATTTTGTTATTATGTTTTCTACTCTAGTCGTGTATGGTTCGTTGAATAAAAAAAACTTTGGTGGCGCAACAGCTCGTGGAGAACCAGGGCCTTGTGTCTTGCAACTGTCAACCATTCCTGTGTGCATGTTATTGACAGGAATGTAGGGGACCTACAATTTTTTGCCGATTCCGAACGGCTAGATGAGAAGCACTTATTCATGACAAGTTAACTCTTCGAAGATTTGTCAATTCCTCGCAAGAAGCAGTACCTCGGGAAAAACATTTCTGTTTTTAGGTGGCAGCGGCTGTGAACCAAACCCAGACCTTCGGCATGACAGTCCAACGCACTAACCATTACGCCACGAGGTCCTACTATGATTCGATGAATATATTCACAAATGAAGTCTAATATTATGCAGTTTTGGAAGATTTTTCGAAATCACCTTCGAAAATTACATACAAAATTCTGTTTTATTACAGTTTATACTTAGGTATTTTTCGATAAAGTAAACAAACAGAACTAGCAAAACTATGAGCACGTAGTTGCTGTAAGTTTTTGTTTTTGCATGTGTATTTGTTATGTTTTATGTTTTGAATAGTGTTCTTAAAATTTTCAGAAACTAATTAAAATATTTCTCGCCCAACAGTAAAGTAATATCTTGCAATGAAATTATATAAAATATTTATGTCCTAGCTGCTTGGAAAACATTCAAACAAAATCCCCTGCCCTAATGGAAGCTGCGTCAAACAAAATTTTCTCAGAGCTATGTAAATTGTTCGTTGAAGCCACGCACTACACACCACGCCACATGATTAGCTCAGTCCCAATGCAGGTTTCGTTTAAGAAGCTGTAAAGTGAGGACCTAGTTAAAAACTTTTTGGTTATTATTTTTTTAAGTTCTGCATAGAAAAATCGAAAGTGTTTGCAAGTGTTAAGACCGCTCTAATATCGTTGGGAAATAATTTCTTTTCAAGATAGTACAAAAACAAAATGCATTTACGTGCTAATTCATCTTTCACAATTAATTTTAGAATCACCACAAAAGCTCACAATCTTTGACATTTTTGAAATCATGCAAATCATTTGCACAAATCATCTCTCTTCAAAGTTTTGTTTTGCAACCAGACTTCAAAACCGACCTTTTTGGACCAATTACTGATCAATTAGATCATACATTTTGCACAAATATCCCACATAAAGGCTGCCAAAGCCACTAGGCAACAAAGTTATGAACAACTAGCTAGCATTTTACATACAACAACTTTAAGTTTCGGGCTAACCGAAGTGAATTGGGGTATCGAGTTTTCTTTTATCGCAATAGTACCGTATTTTGCTTCAATTTGTCCAAAGTTGTAATTGCTTACGCTTTTCCACCAACTTTGAGGAACTCAATTTTTTTATATGTTGACGTTTCTGCATATGTTTTGTTTAGGGGATATCATTAAAGAAAGTGGTTAGTAATTAAAGTTGCGAAGCAAAAGAGCAAAAAATAGACCTTGAAGTGTTCATACCATCTTTTTGTGATTTGGGGTTAGAGTTTAAAGGTCAGAAAGAAACTGTCCCTTAATTATCTTTGCAATAAAAGAAAATAATTTTTGAGTCAATAATTTATTGAATTTTGAAAAACGTGACCCCTTTTGGGCAAAAGTATGGATCCGCCCTTGTCTGTGGTAACACAATGACCCTTTCTCTTATTTCCAGTAATCGACCACAGCTAACAAAATGATAGTTATCACCCTTACTGTCACACTAAGGGCTAGTTTGTTCACAGTGAATTATTTTTAATAAATGCTTATTATGACTGGTAAATCCTCACATGTACTTGTTATGCAAATTTCCACCTAATGCTAATCTAAGATTTAATAAGATTTACTTCAAATCTTCTTTAAATCTCGAAGATTTACCATACAAATATATTTCGTAAATCTTGAAGATTAGAAATTAAGGATTCATTCATGGCTGAAATCAGTTCTTCACACAGGAAACATTCTATCTCACTTCCTCTTTACAAGAAAAAATGAAACACTATTTGCATTTTTAAAGGTGCTGTCAAACTAAATCTTTTTTTAATCTTTTTGTGCGGTGGAAACACCAAAGTTTAATAAATATGAACTGGGATAAACCTTAGGTGGAAACATAGCATTACTAGTTTGCTTTGTTTACTATCGTAATTGCTAATCAGCCAATATTGGTTTAGATTTTAATCAGAACGTGTGAAAAGCTTATTACAGATTTAATCCAATGTGAATAAACTGGCCCAAAGTTTAAAAAATGAAAACAAACCCCTAAAATCGTAACATTTCGAATAGGTGCCCATTTAAAAAGTAAGTATTCGCCACAGTACACAAATCTTATAATATAGAGCCTAATTACACGATTAATTTTTTGGTCGTTTCGTGTTTAGTCTTTTTGGCATATCAGTCCAGTTTATATTTCTGAGGGCTCAGAGAATTTCCCCAGTTTTGCTGTCAAATACTAAGTAAAAAAAAATTTGGATTCGTCTGCTCACTGATATATAAACAGAACAATTAGGTGAGGGGTGTAGGGGTAATTAAGTAACGAAAGCACCTATGAAAATTTTAAGATTTTTTCCGGTTGAACTTTGACGTTTATGATTTGACAAATGAGTAGAGGTGGGGAATGCTTATAAACTTCAAATAATGAGATGAAAAATTGTTTCCCAATATTTAATAGTTAAAAATTTGAACAAGAAGTTATTTAAAAATATGTTTAATTATTATTACTGCCATTTCCCAATAAATCAACCTCAAATCTTTTGAACGTCAAAATCACGAATTGACTTTTTTTGTTGTGCGTAATCACGAAGGTACGTACCAGTCAGAGACGAAAGACGAAACGAACACAAAAAAAAATCAGGCTCACAAATATTGCGCAGGTTGTCAAAATTGAAAGTGTCAGTAATTAAAAATTGCTATTTTACAGCTCATTATCATAAAAATTAAATTAATATGTGTATTGTGAGTATTCGCTACATGACCCTTTACCGTGATACATACTAATATATCGCTTTTTATAACTACGAAAATTTATTTAATTGATTTACGTAATCGGTGACAGTTGATTCGTGAGAAATTAGTTCCACATTTGGACTGTAGTGCGAGTGCCACCTTACGAAAGTAAATAATTCCATATTTGATAACTACTTTGCATGGGGAACTATCAAGTAAAAATAAATAAATAAATAAATTGGGTGGCGCAACAGCTCGTGGAGAACCAGGGCTTACAACTTACAACTCACAACCATTCCTGTGTGCGTGTTGTTGGCAGGAATGGAGGGGACCTACAATTTTTTGCCAAGTCCGAACGGCTAATTGAGCAGCACTTATTCATGACAAGAGGCAGTACCTTGTATAAAACATTTCTGTTTTTAGGTGGCACGGCTGGGAATCGAACCCACACCATCGGCATGACAGTCCTACGCACTAACCATCATGCCACGAGGTACGGAACTATCAAGTAGTTATCTTCGTGTTCGTGTAAACATACCGCATCACTGAAAAAAATAATTGTTAAAAAATGGTGCTATTAATGTACTTTTTTGGTCAAACTTGATCTCACTGTAGAAAAGATGTAGGTCGAACAGTATTTGCAGGCAGGAATGAAACATAAATTTTGTCGTGTTGCCGAACATTTACATTTACGAACTTGACAAATCTTCATAGGAAGTCCCGAAGATAACTTTTAAAGAAAGCCCTATCGATTCATATGTGTTGTATCTTAATCGATGATATTTTTTTTTTTTGGCATTCTCCTTTGGAAAAAAGGAGGTAGGTATGTTTTACTTGAATGAAAAATATAAAATATAATATATTTCAATTAATTTTCATTAGGTAAGTGATTTGTCTTGAGTTGTCTTGAGTTCAGTTATTTAAAAAATGTATAAAAGCTAATATTTGTGATCCAACCGAGCATTTTATTTTATTTTATTTTATTTTATTTTATTTTATTTCATTTTATCATCTGTATGTGTTGGTAAGAAAAATCTTCATTTTATTAAATTGAAGATTCATTCATCCCAATTGCACAAAGGAGCTTTATACGCACTTGTTCTATTTACAATGAAAGGCAATACAAAAAAAAATTGTGCAAACTGAAGTGCACCATATTTTATAGAACACAAAGCGAAAGAATGTTAAACACTTTGATGCAAGGTTTTTGCTTATTGAACACACGTTGTACTATTAATACCTGTACATACACCTTTTATTATATTGACGTTAGTATAAGACCAATTCGATAGACCAAAAACTTTAGCCGAAAGCTGTATTTTTTTTTCAAAAGCAAGTACGTATTTTGTATTGTTGACGTAAAACTAAACACTTTTGTTGTTTAAAAACTTAAAATACGTTTTTAATATTATTTATTTTTTCTTCAGACGAAATGCACGAGTATAATTAATTTTACGGATTAACGCAAATTTTATATATATGCCGAACATGAACAGCTGCGTATTTATTAAATTACCACAAAATAAAAACATTCAAACCCACGTAAAATTCCCCAAAATAAATCACATTCAAAATACACGTTCTATATGTATATTTGCGGTGTAACATGTTTGTATAAGAAAACAAAAAAAAAATTATCCGTGGAAAAACTCACAACATACATTCCCAGGACGAATAAGAACGCAACAACTTCTAGAATATTCATTTTTCACGTTAAATCTTTTCAAACTTAATAATAACAAAAAATTAAACAAAACTAAAAAAAAATAATAAAATAATTTAAACACTCAAACTATCTACACTTCAATCGCCTTTAAACTAAACTGAACACAAAATTAGATGGAGAATTATTTCTAAAACTTTTTTAAACAATTTTCTAAAATTACTTTTTTGCCCCAAAGTAAAAAAAGTAAAAAGAGCGCAAGAAGTAGCACCAGAATAATTGCACAGCCGAATTATTTTTTTGCATTTTTGTCACAAGAATTTCGCTATTTCTTATTTAAAAAAAAAATCATTTTGGAAACTCACCTCAGCTGTGGAATATTTTCAACACCCAATGGTGTGTTTTTTCTCGTGCTGCGTTTATCCACAAAAAAAAACAACAAAAATCCTTCTTAAGGCTGTTGTTATTATACAGTGAACATGTTCCGTGCTAAGAACAAAAATCGTACAAAAACTCGCAACTTCTGAAAATTCTCTGAACGAATAGAAAAATTCTTCGTATTCGTAAAAATAGTATGACTACGAATCTATTTTCGAATGTACAGAGTTTTCTTTTAGATCTTTTGACAATGTGGTGTATTTTCGCCCCTTCGTTTCTTTTCTCTTTTTCTTCTGTTATTTTTTTCGTTATTTTGGTTTATTTATCTTTATATTTTTTGTTGGTTATTTTTTGTTCATTTAATTTCCATTAAAGTTCAGGTGTATTTTATGTGCTTGCACATTCGATGAACTTTTCAAAATTCGAAAAAAAAATTGTAAACGTTTTTTTTTTATATAGCTATATGTATGTATGTACATATGTATGTTTAACTATATACCCTCCGTGGTATGATATAGATGAGTACAGCATAAGATAATTCTTTTTACTATTGACGGGACACGGCAGCGAATCAAGTTCGTATTTATTAACTTAGCAAAAAAAACTGTATAAATAAACTTTTTTTTTCAAATTTTATAAATATTTGAAAAATTCTATTTCGTAACACTTATGCACACGGAACACACAAGTTTGTCTTAGAACAGATTAAAACTCAAAATTGAGTTTAAATAAATATCAAAAACTAGTTGTTTTATAAAATTTAACGGATGGTTGTTTTATTAACTGGAAATATTAATTAAACTTATTTTTCCACACACACTATCACTATATTTTTAAATTTATTTTATAACTTTAAAAAAATCAAAAATCTTAACCCGTTGTTCAAAAAAATATAAAATAAAATAACAAGAGCAAAAAAATATCTTCAAGATGTTAATTTGGCCGTGGTCTATGCTGTACTGAAATTTTGCGAAACGGATTTTCTATACTTTGAGGAGCAGTCAGCAGCGTTCCGAACTACTAGGTACACGATTTAGATTAAATAGAAGCTCATTCGAATTTGTTGAATTTGTTTTTAAATTATGCTCGCAATGTTGTTTGGTCAGGATAGGATTTTTCGATAGGGAAATCAAGTAGTTGCCAAGAAAACTTTTTAGGGGGCGCCAAATTCAATAGTTTCACCGGTAAATAATTACAAGCACACCTTATGTGGGAAGGGAACACCATTGGGATACCATTCTTTAATGTTAACAAGTGATAGATTTGTACCGTAAAAGGTGTAATTGTTAACATTTACCAAATCCTAAATATTTCTAAATCTTACAAACTAAAGAATTTGGAATCAAAAAATCCTAATTTTAATTTTTTATTACAGATTTTTTTTCTTCCTAGCTTCTAAAAAGTCTAGGACCGTACTTGCGATTTTCTGTCGCACGATTATTCAGTCGCAAAAAACTGAACACATGACATTCAATGTGAGTGAACGCAAATGACACGAGAACATCCTACTAAACTACGATCACTTTTTTAAGTCGCTGCGACAGAAAAGCGCAAGTGCGTACTCCTAGCCTAAGGCCAGGATCACACTTGCGATTTCAATTGCGCGACTATTCAGTCACCAGAAATGGAACACATGAATTTAAATAAGAATGTACGCACATGCTTACCGATAAATCGCGACAGTAAAAGTCGAAAATTTGTTCCATTTTTCTGGCGATGCGACTGTCGAATGTTAGATGTTTGTGCTCAAACTTGCGACCAAAAAATAGTAGTCGCAACTAGACAAAAATCATGCACGCACTTGTGATTTTCAATTGTACGATTATTTAGCCGCCAAAAATGAGAAACATTGCTTAAAATGTGAATGCAAACATAATCCATTTTAAAATCGCAGCGATTACAAAAATTAAACCAGATCTATTTTTTGAACGTTTTTTTAGTCCCAAAATTAAATAGATCAAATTAAATGAAATGGACCTGCACGCACTGGCGAGTTCAGATCCGAATGAACGCTGAAGAGACCAAGAAATCATGCCGTCGTCGTGCTATCATTTTTTACAATCACAACGACAGTAAATCGGTGTGACCACACTTCTGATTTTCTGTCAACCAAATCGCTATTGCCACGCATATTCACTTAGGCTAGGAACGCTATTTTTTTGGCAAGATTATTCAACCAGAAAAAATACAACACATGAGTTACAAAGCTAAAGAACGTATATAACATCCAGAAATTATACAAATTAGGTATCTACGGAGCGCACTTGCAATTTGCCTGTCGTGCGATTGTTCAGTCGTCACAAGTTAAAATACGAATAAACGCACATGACGCCAAAAATCGTAAGTATTTTCCTAGTTCTCCGAACGTTTTTTTCCCCCGCGCGATTATGAAAAGTATATACCGGTATACGATTTATTTAAATTTGCGACAGAAAAAACGCTTAAGCTTTAGAAACGCAAGTGTGATTATCGGTCTTTCCGATTAAAAACAAAACGTACCACTACTCAATATAATTTTTTAGCCTCATGTGTGATCATTACCATTTAAGCTTATGTATTCTATTTTCGGTGATTGAAAAACTTTGCGACTAAAATCGCAAGTTCGTTTCTAGTCTTAGAAATAGAATTGGATTTATTTTTTTAATCGATGCTATTTTTCAGTCATAATGCTTGCTTGTGCATTCACATTTGTGGCCTTGTGGATCAGGACTGCATTTTCAATTTGTTGTTATTATATGGTCATAGCAATTTGTGATTATGCAGTCTGCATGCACTTATAATTTTTTTTTTATTTAATTACGAAAACTGCAACAAACAGCTTTGAATGAAAATACATGCATATACTTCATAATAATCGCAACGATGAATAAATTGTATTTTGTTGACATTCAGGCTAGGAACATACTTGCGATTTTCTGACACAGCGACCAAAAAACTTGATCACAGCTTAGTAGGACTTTTTGGTGTCATGTGCGTTCATTGTTCATTCAAACTCATGTGTTTTATTTTTTTCAACTGAATAATCGTGAGACAGAAAATACCAAGTGCGTTCTTAGCCTTATACGAAAGTTTTTTCGACAGAGTAATCACTGATTTTGAATAATATTCGTGCATGCGGATCTTATTTCTCTATTTCAATTTCACTCACTAGTTTTTCAATTGGTGATATTTGATATCCAAAAAGTTAAAATGTTCACTTCATTTTTCATTTTTCTACAGTTCAGTTTTCATAATTCAAATAAAAAAAAATGAAGGCCATCAAGTGGTTCTAATCCGCTACTGGGTGCGGTCGAATGCACATGCGCATGGATCTATACACCTGATAATTGGTTCTCTTTCGTCTTTTTTGTTTTTTTGTTCCTAGTTTCCCCGTTGATATATTCCTCCATAGTAGTGAATAAATAATTATTCTCTTAAGTCAGTTGCGTGCATTTAAATTTTAAGTGCACATTATGGTCAAGGGTGGACCGCAATACTGAGAAAAAGAAGATATAGAATTTTTATAATGAACGAGCAGCACACGGATGATGTATTTCTTCTAATCGCTGAATATAGGAACTTTTTGTTAAAGTTTTCCTTTTTGGGGGATCGTCGAACTACAAAATTATACTATTTAGTGTAATAGAAAACTATTTTTGGAAAACACACTTTGTCTTAGAGGATTGTGAATAAGTCTAGCATCGTGGTGAATTTCTGGATAGGCAAAAATGCAATGCAGACATGATCGTGTGGATATTTTTAGAGGTCAGTGTGGCATTGTATTTAGTTTGGGATATGCATAGGTATAGATACCCACTTAAAGAGTTTTTTTTATAAATATAGGCTGAACTGAAAAAATAAATGTAATAAAAATTTGAAATTTTGTAAAGATCACAGGATGATAATGTACATATCTGTGTATATTTTAAGAGGAAAGTGAACTTTTGGGTTGAGCGCAAGCTTTGAGTGTTATAGTAATAGAACTGGACTGCAAGTTATTTACCGATGATTGTTTGTGACTAATGAAAAGAAGCGAGTTCAAAGCACAGTTTCAAACTTTTTCAACATTCGATATTTGGTTTTATACATGATTTCAAGATTTTAGATACCAATGGCCTTGCTAGTTAAGAGCCGTTTTCGAAAGAGTTATCTGTTCCAAAAATACATTTTTTGTAGAATGTTTTCAAACGTTAACGTTGCTAAAGTTTGCTAAGCTCACATGTTCGAAAACATCATCAGCAGTGCAATTTTGCAGATACAAAAAACGACAAAAATAACGAGAAGCCAGATAATGTGTTCGTTAACGTCAGATTCGTTAACAAGAAAATTGACTATGATTTTGTGCAAACAGAACGATTGCATATATTTGACGATAGCAATACTCGCGTCAAAAAATTACTTTCTTTTGACAATCTAATAAAAATTGCCTTGACATTGACTTTTGAAAACTTTGAATAACAACTATCCCTAGGTGTAGAAGTTCCATCCAACTTTTCTTCGGCAGTGACGGCTGTAATCGTTTCCTGGTTTTTCTCTAATCTTCCATTGGATTCGTTCTCTTCGCCAGCTTAATTATACAGAAGTTCCTAAATCACATCCACGAAAGTGACAAAATCCTCAAGAATATTAGCATCAGAAACGTTTGGTATCTTATTTCTTGAACCGATCTGCAGCACTTTAAAAGGTGCGTATCGATTTGAGATTAAAAAGGCGGGGAGCAGCTTTGAAGAAGTAAAGCTCCCAAGTCGACACAGTCATGAAATTAGCTCAGCAGAGGGGAAGACGGATATCAGAGAGTCACTCTCGAGAGTTTTCTAGTGAAAGTAAAATGAAACGCCATATTGGAAAACGCGTTTTATCAAATATCTTGTGACCCGTGCATTGAATTTTTTATTTGTTTTTTGGAATCAAGTTTTTTTCATGAAAAGTTTTTGAGAAATGCGATTTTTTCAAGTTGAATGTTTTAAAAAAAAAAATGTACTTTAAAATTTAATTTATCAAAAATTTTCACTGAAACAACTTGATTTAAAAACAAATAAAAGAATGGAATATTGGCTTTTAAAAAAAATTACTTTTTTGTCGAACGATGAACGGATATTTGATGAAACGCATTTTCCAAGATAGCGGCTGACGCTTACAAACAAAAAGTACCCGGCTCTTGGCCTATTATTTAAATAGCTTAATCTTGTAGATCCGAGAGACGTATTTTAAAGACTTAATTTTTTTAAACTAAAAGTTATTTTTAATCGGAAAATAAAGACAAGTGCAACTGCCACAACTACCGTTACATTTAGCTATAAAAACTAGATACTAACAAATTTGAAGAGGACGGTTGGGGCAGTATTTAAAAAAAAAAATATTTTTCAAAATTGCATTTTCAAAAGTGAAAATCAAATGGATGTGAGACTCAATCTGCTCTCTAGTAAGGAAAATTTGGGGGTGGCGGGGCAATTGCACCTATTGCCACCCCTGTATCCGAACCTGATTCCCGAAGTCCTTATGAAAAACAGCTGTCAAATTCCGTCACAGAAAAACTAAAATGGGGAAAACTTTGTTTTCATATTTATAGCTGAGATTTGTTTCTCATCGGCTTGTTTGGTCGTGATGATGGTTTAATGAAAGATTATTTCATTTCCTTTTTCCCAACGTTTCGACGGTGGTTGCCGTCTTCTTCAGGGGAAATCTTTATTTATAAAAAAGAAATTATTGCACATAAGTGTTACTGTATGTAGGGCGAACTTATGATATCAACTTACATAAAGGTTGTTAAAAATAAATTATACGTTACAATATTTGAAAATTATACGTTACAATTTGAACTTTGAGTTTGAAAAAAAAAACCAAATAAATGGTAATAAAAGAAAAAAAACCCTTCAAAAGAAGTTTAGTCTAACTGATGTTCAGTTTTTGATCTATTGTTGGAGACTAAAGAGCAGTATACCGCTGAAATATTTTGTACATCTTGTTTGCGGTTCATGTTGTTCTTGTTGTTTATTATATGTAGTGTTTCTAATGTATATCGTTTAGATGTATGTTTCTCCGTTGCAAGAATTTCCACCCCATCAAAGTCCAGTTTGTGTCCAGTTTCAACGCTGTGGCAAGCCAGTGCCGTCTTTCCGGTACTTTTAAGACGAATGTCCGATTTGTGATTTGCCATTCTTTGTTGAAGTAGTTGTTTGGTTGTACCGACGTAGCAAAGGTTGCAAGGTTCGTCTGATTTTCCTTGGCAGTTAATTTTGTAAACTACGTCTGTACAGCGGTCCTTTTCCGTCTTCTTTTTAAGACGTGTGTAGAGGGAAGCCATGGTCTGGTTGGACTTATACGCTAAGTTCACTTCAATGTTATTTCTAGCGATAGTTTTTTTAAAATTCTCGGAAAGTTTCGGAACATAAACAACACTCTTGTAGGCACCTCTCCTGTCTTCTAATATGTTTTCCAACGGAGCTTTATGTTTTTGACGGAGTATTAAACTTCTTATAATTTCTATTGGAAAGCTATTGTCTAAAAGGATTTTTGTAACCTTTTCCTCATTGTCGGAGTGGAATTGTCGGTCACTCAACGCAAAGACTTTATTTATTAGGTTTGATGCAGTGTTGATGCGAATGTGTTTTGCTTGATTTGATTGGAAATTGACGAGTCTTCCCGATGCCATATCTTTCTGATACCAGTTAAAGGAAAGTATGCTATTTTCTCGATGGATCTTGACATCTAGAAAAGCTATCGATCTGTTTTGTTCCTTTTCTACGGTAAACTGGATCTTCTCATGATATTGGTTGAGGCATTGCAGCACCTTGTCTATTTCCTCTCTGTCAACAATCGCAAAAATGTCATCAACGTATTTAGCAATGAACTTCGGTTTGTAACTCTCTTTGAAGCATTCATCAAGAAGGAAGTCCAACACCAAATCTGCAATTGTCGGCGAGAGTGGATTTCCCATAGGCATTCCGTGCACTTGTTTGTACAAATTGTCCTTAAATTGAAGATAGTTGTTCTCTTTCATACAGAAATCGAACAATTCAAGAAATTTGCTTTGACTGAGCTTTGTAGATTTGCTTATTATTTCCCACTTCTTTTTAATTATATTTATTGCGATCTGAATAGGAACATTGGTGAAAAGAGAAATAGCATCATAAGAGACTAAAACATCATTTGTTTCAAGTTTTAAATTTTTCGCCTTATTCTTAAACTCAAACGAATTTTTTACAGAATAGTGTGATTCTTTCGTAACAGACTGTAATATTTTGCCTAGGTATTTGGAAAGCTCATAGCATGGTACATTCATCGATGACGTAATTGGTCTGAGCGGCATGTTCTGCTTATAGTAATATGCTTCACTCTTTTCAACGCCACCACCACAATAACAGATTCGACAAATACATTTTGAAAGTACACAAAGATGCTGCAAGCTTTCTTAAAAAACACAAAAACATTGTGATTGTACAAGCTGACAAAGGGAATGTGACGGTTGCGATGAATAAGACTGAGTATGAAGAGAAGATGACAGAACTATTATCTGATCGCTCGACTTATAAAATTACAAGGGCAGCCCCCCTCACCTCTCTTCAGAACAAGAACAACAATTTTGTTAAATGGTTACACACCAACAAAATAATCGACGATAGAGACAAAACAAGAATGACTACCTACACAGCACAAATACCCGCTATATATGGATTACCAAAAATCCACAAGCAGAACATGCCGCTCAGACCAATTACGTCATCGATGAATGTACCATGCTATGAGCTTTCCAAATACCTAGGCAAAATATTACAGTCTGTTACGAAAGAATCACACTATTCTGTAAAAAATTCGTTTGAGTTTAAGAATAAGGCGAAAAATTTAAAACTTGAAACAAATGATGTTTTAGTCTCTTATGATGCTATTTCTCTTTTCACCAATGTTCCTATTCAGATCGCAATAAATATAATTAAAAAGAAGTGGGAAATAATAAGCAAATCTACAAAGCTCAGTCAAAGCAAATTTCTTGAATTGTTCGATTTCTGTATGAAAGAGAACAACTATCTTCAATTTAAGGACAATTTGTACAAACAAGTGCACGGAATGCCTATGGGAAATCCACTCTCGCCGACAATTGCAGATTTGGTGTTGGACTTCCTTCTTGATGAATGCTTCAAAGAGAGTTACAAACCGAAGTTCATTGCTAAATACGTTGATGACATTTTTGCGATTGTTGACAGAGAGGAAATAGACAAGGTGCTGCAATGCCTCAACCAATATCATGAGAAGATCCAGTTTACCGTAGAAAAGGAACAAAACAGATCGATAGCTTTTCTAGATGTCAAGATCCATCGAGAAAATAGCATACTTTCCTTTAACTGGTATCAGAAAGATATGGCATCGGGAAGACTCGTCAATTTCCAATCAAATCAAGCAAAACACATTCGCATCAACACTGCATCAAACCTAATAAATAAAGTCTTTGCGTTGAGTGACCGACAATTCCACTCCGACAATGAGGAAAAGGTTACAAAAATCCTTTTAGACAATAGCTTTCCAATAGAAATTATAAGAAGTTTAATACTCCGTCAAAAACATAAAGCTCCGTTGGAAAACATATTAGAAGACAGGAGAGGTGCCTACAAGAGTGTTGTTTATGTTCCGAAACTTTCCGAGAATTTTAAAAAAACTATCGCTAGAAATAACATTGAAGTGAACTTAGCGTATAAGTCCAACCAGACCATGGCTTCCCTCTACACACGTCTTAAAAAGAAGACGGAAAAGGACCGCTGTACAGACGTAGTTTACAAAATTAACTGCCAAGGAAAATCAGACGAACCTTGCAACCTTTGCTACGTCGGTACAACCAAACAACTACTTCAACAAAGAATGGCAAATCACAAATCGGACATTCGTCTTAAAAGTACCGGAAAGACGGCACTGGCTTGCCACAGCGTTGAAACTGGACACAAACTGGACTTTGATGGGGTGGAAATTCTTGCAACGGAGAAACATACATCTAAACGATATACATTAGAAACACTACATATAATAAACAACAAGAACAACATGAACCGCAAACAAGATGTACAAAATATTTCAGCGGTATACTGCTCTTTAGTCTCCAACAATAGATCAAAAACTGAACATCAGTTAGACTAAACTTCTTTTGAAGGGTTTTTTTTCTTTTATTACCATTTATTTGGTTTTTTTTTCAAACTCAAAGTTCAAATTGTAACGTATAATTTTCAAATATTGTAACGTATAATTTATTTTTAACAACCTTTATGTAAGTTGATATCATAAGTTCGCCCTACATACAGTAACACTTATGTGCAATAATTTCTTTTTTATAAATAAAGATTTCCCCTGAAGAAGACGGCAACCACCGTCGAAACGTTGGGAAAAAGGAAATGAAATAATCTTTCATTAAACCATCATCACGACCAAACAAGCCGATGAGAAACAAATCTCAGCTATAAATATAATATTCAACTTGGTCAAAAATAAATTCCATATCAACTTTGTTTTCATTTCAGCTTCGCAGATTAGATAGTAAAATCACTATCTATTGCTGAAAGGGCTCAAACATTTGTGTAATAAAATAATTATAGTAATGGACTTCGAGCACGTTTTCTGGGTGATGCACTCACTGGCTGACCAGACGTCGTAATTTAAGAGGACATGTCCTCTTCTTGATTTAAAAAATGTCCGGTATCTTGTTAAAAAATATGCAAGTTGTCCACTGTTTTGATTTTCTCAGTTAACGAAATTTTTCAATATCACATTCATAACTACAAAAAAAAGTTTATTCAACACTAATTCAAACACTTGCTTCATCTTTCTAGTGTGAACACGACTTAGAAAATATTTCTATCTGCACTCATTCACTTCTGAACACAACACCATCTTTTTTTCAAACAGTCGTTTGAACACAGCCACTTATTTGACAGTTGAGTCCATACCTCTTTCTTTTCTGTTTAAATTTAATGCAACGCAACGGTTTGTTTTGTTTTTTGTATCGTGAGTGCTTTTTTGATTTGAAAAGAAATTAATTAATAAATAAAATGCCAAAGCATAAATGTGCGTTAAACGAAGAACTGCAGAAAAATATCCAATGTTAAGACAAAAAAAGTAAATGAGCGACTATTATATTTTTTTCATTTGAAATTTTTGAAGATGTCACTTAGACGTTATCGTGTGATTGAACAATATGGGAATAAATGCAGCTTTGTTAAATTTCACAACCATTAAAAAGTTGAAATAAAAAAATTGCAATTCTTAAGTGTGCAAACTTCACCTGTACCCTCCACTGAGAAGACAGAATGGGCTCTGCCGGAAGAAGAAGCATCTACAAGCAGCTGACTAGACCCGCCTATCTCACCTGGTTTATCATATCACCAACAAACAGCAATGAGGAAAATATAACTTTTCGAAAGGAAAATCTTTAGAACAAGCACAGAGCTCCATAAAAGGATGCCACCTAGAGTGGACTTGAAACCACACCTCTAAGTTAGCGGTGAATGTCTACATCCATTGCACAAGCTGAATTCTGAAGAACTTCAAAGGACATTCAAGCTCAGGGGTTTTACCAAGTCAGAAATGTCTGACTTGGTAAAATTTAGGTTACGTTTGGGTGGGAAATATTAGGCATGTTCAGGCAAATGAGATCTCAGAGTCTCCAACAATCTCAGTCTCGTGAACAGCATTCCTCAGCTAAATTTTTCAGTTTACTGGATCTGTTTACTCACTTTTTGACGGAACAAAATTAGCTGAGGGCTCTGAGAGCTCCTGAACATGCCTATCAACACGATTAAAAAAAAAAAACTTCAAATAAAAATGTCAAAACTAAATAATTTTAAAAGTTTATATTTTTACGGAACCTTGGACTAATTTAAATTCCGAAACGGACAGTTTTTGGGAAGTACATGAACAGAAGTACAGTACATCTAAAAGTTTCTTTAGCTTTGTTCGTTTACTTTATTAGAAAACTGTTATAAACTGTTATAAATCAACATTTTATACGAAATTTCATTGGAATTGAGATGATTTTTGAAATTGCGTCAATGTGTGGATATATGAGCGATTTCGAAGATCATTTCTGAAAATATTTCAATACTGCGCAATTTCGTTCGGCGAGTGGGCGTGCTATTTGACGAATTTGATTGGCAATAATTGTCAAATATTTATCCATGTATTTATGTTTAACATTTCTTTCCCTCAGGATATCGTAATGGAGATAATGTATTTAAATTTTAGAAAAATCGCAGGTTTCATTCTGCCGATGTTGTAACATTAAAGTTAAATGTTACACACTTCAAAATTCATTAAAAATTACCCATTAACATTATATGTAATTAAAAATTCAAAAAACTTCCATCAATCATCATTTCATTGTGTAATTTGTAGTTAAAAACTTAAGCTGCACATTATTCCTTATCAAAGGGCACGGTAGTGCCCAGCCAAGTTCGCGGCACTACACCCTTTTTACAGGAACAAACTCAAGCGATTTTCAACCCCCCTCTAACTTCAGTACCAATAAAATCAGAAACTTCAAATTCGCAGTATTTGCTGAGCTGATCAAACACAGGTGGCTCACTAAATTTCAACTCTTTAGCATTAGTAGTTCCCGAGATAAAGGACTTCAAAAATCACAAAAACCGTAACTGACTGACTGATTCACTGACTCACTGACTCACTGGGTGATATGAATAAAACAGAGCACCTGCTGAAAACTCAACTTTTCGAAGCAGGTGCTCCATTTGGTATGAATAAAATACTTGAGAAGGTGCTCAACGATTGAGCATCTACATGTTTGATGAGAACCTCCTCAGGGTGGAGCACCTGCTCAACTGTATGGTATGAATAAACCGAAGCACGTGCTCTATCGGGAGGAGCACCTGCTCCACATTTGTAAGCTAGCTCAATTGGTTGCTCAACGTTGAGATAAAAGGCCTTAAATAAGTTTTTCTTTATAAATGGCGGAGTTTATGCCAATTTTGAATCGCAAGATATAATTTTACCAGACAAGAAGACAAGGATTTGAAGACAATTATCGCGTTCTATATAGATTTCATAAAGAAAATGTGGATTTCTTAGCGAACCATTTTCTTGGGAATAATTTCGAATCGAGGGGTGGTGCACTTACAAATAATGAAAAAATGCGTATTTTCCTTCGCTATATAGGAGATCCAGGTTTTCAAAAGTGGAGTGGGGGAAGACATTGGAGTACACCAGTTCACGGTTTCTAAGACTGTTTCATTCAAAAAGCAAACAATTGGTTCAAATTCCCTACGACAATTGAAGAACTTCATATTGCAAAACGCGAATGGCAAGAAAAATATAATTTCCCTTCAGCAATAGGCGCAATTGATTGTACTCACATTCCTATAGTGAAACCAATTGTTCATGGAGAACAACTGGGTTCTACAGCATCAATGTTCAGGGGACATGCAATGCCAGAGAAGAATTCAGTAGTGTTGACCTTTCTTGGCCAGGATCGGTGCATGATTCACGAATTTGGAAAAATTCTCGGATATTTAAAGTCAAGCAATAAATTGAAGCTAGTGCCCTTTTAATTGGAGATTCAGGATACGGACTTACACTTACTTACACCCTGGTTGTCAAGAAAACCTGGTTCAACCGTGGGTAAACTTCAAAGAACGAACCTTTTCACAAAAAATGCGAATCAAAACAGAAGAATGTTCTTATTTTAAATTATTTTTTTATTATAAATCATCGAAATTAATTTTAAATGTCAAAAACGATATAATTTGGTTTGAGGTATGAGAGCAGCTACTCTTTTTGAATGAGAAGGTGCTCTCGAGTTTGTTTATAATTTTATTCATACGAAATGGGAGCAGCTACTTTTTTATTGAGCACCTCCTCTGATTCTCATGGAGTACCTACTCTGAGTACGTGCTCTGTTTTATTCATATCACCCACTGACTCACTCACTCACTGACAGATCATCAAAATTATGGAGCACTTCCCGACATCGTTGAAGCTTGAAACTTCGCACAACGGTAGGCCTTGTGGTGCATACAAAGGAAAAAATCGAAAATCTGCAATTTTCTATTCAGGGGGCGTGGCATCCACCCACATTCTTAAAAATTCTTATAAATTATATGAAGCATTTCCGATTGTTGTAGAACGATGAAAATTGGTAGGTTGGTAGGGCTTGAAGTACTTAGAAAGAAAAAAATTGAAAAATTGGAATTTTCCATTCAGGAGGCGTGGCATCCACCCACATTCTTGAAAATTCTTATAAATTATATGAAACACTTCCGATTATTGTAGAACGATGAAAATTGGTAGGTCGGTAGGGCTTGAAGTACTCAGAAAGAATAAAATTGAAAATTTGAAATTTTCCATTCAGGGGGCGTGGCATCCACCCACATTCTTAAAAATACTTATAAATTATATGGAGTTTTTCCGATTGTTGTAGAGCGATGAAAATTGGTATGTTGGTAGGGCTTGAAGTACTTAGAAAGAAAAAAATTAAAAAATTGGAATTTTCTGTTCAGGGGGCGTGGCATCCACCCACATTCTTAAAAATTCTTATAAATTTTATGGAGCACTTTCGATTGTTGTAGAACGATGAAAATTGGTAGAACGGTATGACTTAAAAAACATACAAAGTTAAAAACAAAAAATTGAGATTTTCCATTTAGGGGGCGTGGCATCCACCCACTTTCTCAGAATTGCTGTTAATTATATGGAGTACTTCGGTTGTCGTAGAATTATTAAACTTTGTAGAGCGGTAGGGCTTGATTTTCACCTGGCAAAATAAATCTTTGCAAAAAGGAGTGAAATCACAACAAAAACGTAAATGTTAAAAAAAGAGCCAAGTTCTTATAAGAACTAGAAACCTGTGCGTAAAAAGTCAACCAAAAAAAGTAATGAGATCTAAAATATATGCCAAGTTTTAAGTTCAGGATATTTAATATCAAATATCTGAATTAGAGTAATATCGAAACTCCTTATTAGGACAGAAATTTGGTATTTAATGATGACTGATTAAAATTTGGTGGATTTACTTGGCAAGTTTTCTCTTAATTACTTACTTAATCACAAATTGAAAATGTATGAAAACTTGACCAGTGAACCCCCCAAATTTTAATCAGTCATCATTAAATACCAAATTTCTGTCCTAATTAGGAGTTTCGATATTACTCTAATTCAGATATTTGATATTAAATATCCTGAACTTAAAACTTGGCATATATTTTAGATCTCATTACTTTTTTTGGTTGACTTTTTACGCACAGGTTTCTAGTTCTTATAAGAACTTGGCTCTTTTTTTAACATTTATGTTTTTGTTGTGATTCTTATTACATTACCTAGATACTACGTGTGATTCAAAAATTCGAATTTAACATTAGATTTCTACTCATTTTAATTGTTTTTTTTATTGCAGAATCTGTATAGTCTGTGGTTTCAAAGTAAAAAAGTAGGAAAAAACTTTGATCACAAAATTGATCACAAAAATAATTCAAACTCTGCACTTACCTCTTGTTTATTATCAGAGCCTGCGGTCGATTTCCTAAGTTCCATTTGTGGAATCATTGATTCCATTCCTGTCATTAGAACACTTGCTCCAAGGAATTTATTTAACAATGATCTTGCTTCTCGATCTTCCATCGTATCACCATCCACCACAACTAAAGATTTTCAAAAGTTCATCATTTAATGATTACCGTTACTCATAAAAAACAAAATCCTTACCATTATCAGCATTTCTCATTCGATCAAGCACATCATCGACACCTGTGACTTTAGAGCCAGCGCTATTTAAAAATGATCTTGTATTGATCTTTCGTCGAATTTCTGTATCATCTTCACTTTCTGTAACGACCTTGGAGTGTTTCCTTGACGAACGTATCTCAACATCATCTTCTGATTCATAATCATATTCACTTGACTTTGCTCGAACTTCATATTGATCGGCTGCATCAGCAGTTGCTCCAGAACTTGTTCGTGTACGCAGAATCAGACCGGCCTTTGGGTAGCCACTTGACTTTTCTGTTACAGACGATGATGATTCTTTGCGAATAAACTTTTCACTCATTTCTTTGACTGATCCACGGCGAACCATTTTGGAGGTGGCCTTTGTAAATTCAGCATCATCTGTCAGGGAAGGGATCTCACCAGGCTGAAAAGAAAAGTACATTTAATCATATTGTTTAGAGACTTAGAGACTTCTTTCTTCAAACTCACCTTATACTTTCCGATTTTCTGAACCTTAGTGACTGTTGTCAATCCATCTTTGGATAGTTTTTCACGTTTTACCGTTTCACTGCCGCGACGATCGTATTGAGTTTCCATGTCTACCAAATCTTCTGGGTTTGTCGAGTATACGGTAACTTTTCGCTCACCAACAGGTTCGGCTCCATTTTCTGAATAATATTTCTCCGTTATAACTGTTCCGGTGACTTAAAAAAAAAAAAACAAAACAAAAACAGATAAGACTTAAGTAAAAATAAAAATTCCAAGTTATCTTTGTACCTTTTGTGGTTTCACTGGGCTGAACAGTGTTATTGGTGGTTGTCTTCTTCTTAAGAGCCCGAATACCAAACAACGGTCTGCCATCTTCATCGGTTGGTCCGATTCCGTAGCTCGATGTTACACAATCATCATCTGTCGATACACGCTGTCGATGAGTCTGCTGAGTTCTAGACATGGAAGACGACGAAGTTGATGTAGTTTTCTTTGCCGACAAAGCTCGAGTTACTTTCTCATTGTCTGATGGTTTTTTAAGAATATTCTTTGTAGCCCAAATTGGTTTGGAGTCTTTTGGTTCATCTTTCTTCAGAGGTGATCGTTTATTTGGTGTTGTAGGTTCAACACCTTTGCGAACTTCAGTAACTTTCGTCACAATTCTACTGGTCTTGCTCTTGGGACTAACGCTACGTTCACGTATGATTTCTTCGTGTTCTTCAACATGGCGTGATTCAACAATTGATTCGGCATCAATGTCATCATCATCTGTCAATTGGTATCTTTCTGTTCGCACTGGAGTTTCCCTCTTTGGAGTAGGACTTTCTCTAACAGAGGATGATGAAGTCTTTCTGATCGTACTAATCTTGGTCATTCTTGAAACTTCTTCCTTGGTCTTGGTTTCAAGGAGCTTCTTCACTACTCGAATTTGAGCACGAATACGTCTTCTTTGTTCATACAATGTGACAATATTCAACATTTCCTCGAGAAGATCAAGCTCAAAGACATCTTCAATGTTTGGAATATCTGAAGAACTTAACTTCCTCTTGGGTTTTGGTTCTTCTTTATGCTTCAATCCAACACCGAACTTAACAGAAGACCTTGGGCTTGGCTCGTAGGGTTCTTCATCAATGGAAGACTTACGGGAGAAGTTTGTCTTTGTTATCTCAAGAGAGTCCTTTCGGTGTTCAAGTGAACTCTTTGTTGGCTCCATGTAGGATGGACGCCTGTTAGTTGGCATTGGTGAAATATCTCCGGGAGATTTTTCAAAAATGTTACGACGTGCAGCTACAGTTTCTGGAACTGCTCTTCCTCTGGGAGTTCTATTGCCAGGAGTTGGAGTTGATGGTTCATTACCGGAAGGACGTCGAGGCCGCCTTGAAGAAATATCTTCAGTTATGCGTTTCGATGTAGATCGGTGAGTGGTAACTTGTTTGTGGGACGAGACCGTACTTGTTGATCGAGCTGGTGAGTGATCTTGATCTTCGTCATCTAGAAAAGAATTTGGACTTAAAGGACTGTCTTTTGGATGTCTTGGTGCGGTACGTGTTGTGTGGTGTGTTGTTTCATCCCGCCTAGAGCTGAAGGTAGAATCTTCAGGCTCTTCAACAGGTTGCTTTTTAAGAGGGGAGTGTGAACCATTGTATGGAGATCTACGTTCAGGGTATTCTTGTGTGGATGATCTTCTACGAGTTGTGTGATCTGAAGCTTCACGTGTCTCCGTATAGCGATCAGTTGATGGCTGATCTCTAGTTGGATACCTGGGTGAATGATCTTCTGAATACCTACGTGATGGTGTATTGTCTTCAGGTTGTCGACAAGATTTTGTGGGAGTCTGTGCAGTTGGTCGACTGTCAGGATGACTTGATTTACGTGTGGGAGAACGTTCCGTAGATCGTTGAATAGTTTCTCGATTTGAAGACTCGTAAATGTGTCGAGTCCTTGAAGAGCCATATACATCTTCATGAACATCATCATCTGGTTCCTGATGACCATAGCCATCAACATACTGTGGTACAAACTCGGCCGGGTATCTTGAGTCCGAGTCGTCAGATGGACGTCTTACTGAAGGAGACTTGGTGGTTCTACTGGGATGTTTATCAGGAGAGTTTTGTTTTGTTGTAGTTGTATTCTTGTTGGTAGAAACTTTGTTTTCAAATAGTTCCTTTCTCCTGGATACGGAATCTGTCATTTTAACTGGTTTTGATTTTCCATCATCGGGATGGATTTTGGATGGAGCTTCTCTCCTTGGTTCTGCTTCCGGCTTAGAGCCGATAATATCATCGAGTTTTACATCAGGTTTTGGCTTCTTTTCCCAAACGGAAGGTCTAGAAAGTATATCAATCTGTCGTTCTGTATATTTCTTTTCGTTTCTCTCGGTTAACGGTGAAGTTGGTCTGAACTTTCTCACCGAAGCAGGGCTATCTTCGCCTTCAGGACTTTCCGAATCAACATCACTTTGCCTAGAAATTTGTCTCTCAATTCGTGCTACAAGCTCAGGAGATCTTTGTGGAGCTGACGGTGCTAGTTTCTCAGCTTTTGTTGTGAACTTATTGACTTTTTCCGAAACACTCAAGACACACTCATCAGTCTTCAGATCGTCATCTAAATCCTCGATACTTGGACGTTCCACCCTTCGAGGCTTCGAAGTTATAACCTCCTTGGTAACACTATCGGCAGTTTTCAGAAACTTGCTGACCTTTTCATCGACTGTCAAAAGACACTCGTCGTCATCAGGCATATCCTTCTCAGGAATGTCTCTGCGGAAGGGGGCCGAAGTCTTTGGCTTGCTGACTTCTTCAGCAGTGGTTATGAACTTGGATACCTTATCGTGGACACTTAGGAGACATTCACTGTCAACATTATCCCCAGTGACAATTTTTGGAGCTCGTCTTCTAGGACTTGACTCTTTTTCGATGAACTTTGTTGTACGAGCTTTCAGGGTATTCTCGTGTGTTTCTTCACTGACCTCAGTGATTTGACAACCAACAAAGTCATTAGTTTCTTCTTCAAATATTGGAATGTTCTTCACATTTGGCTTTCTCTTTGGTTCGTCCTCTGGTTCCTGAACGACATCGGGATAACGTGGCTTTCCTGTGTACACATCAACTGACACTGGAGTTGGAACGATCTTATTCGGTGATGGTTCCCTAGAGCTTTTGGCATGTTGAATGTCAATAACAACATTTTCCATGTCCTCACTATTTATAACCTTGTCGAATGTGGTCAAATTAATAGTTTTGGTACTCAGGTGCTTGCTAGGACGTCGTTCAGTTTTTGGTGAGGATCGATCTCCAACAGTAGGTCTAGGGACCTCATGCTGCGGCTCAAGAGGTTCATGTCTGCTAGGACGTTTAGTGAAGGGTGTCTTTATAATGTTTTCACTCGTGGACCTGGACATTTGGACGTCCTTGTTTACCTTGGTCACACGATGAACCGGAGCAGATTCCTTCCTCTCGGTCACCGGAAGCTTTCTGGTTGAAGGCTTCTGTGGCAAGATTGTGTCTACCTCTTCGGCATCTGTGGGAACTTCAGAGTCTCTCTCAGAGTCCGTTGGAATGAGTCTTTCCTTGTATGTTTTGCTAGTGACTTTCTTAGTGGTGGTCATGTCACTGGCAAATTTGTTTCCATTTGGCTTCGATGTCGGAACTTTTGATGAAGGCTTCTTCGACGTTGGCGAGAACTTCATCTCTGGTGAACTAATAACCTTAGTTGGTGATGTTGGCGGCGTAATCTGGAACTTAGCTGTGGTAACGTGTATTTCTTTTGGCTTGGACTTGTCAATCGAAAGTGTTGTCTTCTTCGTAGAACTTACTGTCGTGGTGATGTCTTCGAGTTTCACAGACCTTGTTGGACTTGGTGTCTTTCGGGATGGACTCATGTTTGGGGAACGATATGGTGAGTCAATTTCAACGTCACTTCCAGGACGTGATGGGCTAGAATCTGGTGAGATGCTTGGTGAAGGTTTCCTTTCAGTTGGCCTTGCAGTTGGTCTGGCAGATTCAAGAGGTTGTTTTGATGCCTTCTTGGGCGTTTCCGGGGTAGGTTTAGAGCGAGGAGAAGGTCCAGTTAATCGTGTAACTGTTGTTGTTTTAGTTGTTACCCCAAATGTTGATTTGGGTTTTCGTACTGGTGACGGCAATTCAGATGGAATTCTTCTTTCGGTTGTTGGCTGAGTTCTTGGAGAAGATAATGGAGTCGTTTTGGTTGGAATCTTATCGCGTGTAGATGGTTGGGTTCTAGGGCGTTGAGTCCTATTTATATCTTGCTCATCTAAAGTCGATCGGTTACGAGTAGTTGTTGTAGTCGTAGGAGTAGAAGGCTTACTTGGACGACGCAGAGTGGAAGGTTTCTCCCCTGGAGACTGATCTCCTGGGCGACCTTTAGGATATCGCTTTTCAAAGTCAGTTTCTTGAACAGTTTTCCTTACTATCGTGCTACGACTGGTTGTTTCTTCTAATTTGGTAGGTCTTAGTCGGCTAGGCTTATCCGATGGTGATTTGTCACTGGGATAAGATTTTGGACCGGTTTTGTCAGTTGGAGACCTATCCCGAGGGTAGGATCTTATACCAGGCTTATCAGATGGAGATCTATCACGAGGATGGTCGTCAATTTTTGATGTAATTCTTGTTGTGTAGAGAGTAGTTTCTTCAGTAGTTTGGGGACCCTGGGGTTTTCGCAATGGAGACTTATCATCATCGAACGGCATCTTTCTATACGACTTCACGACCACCGTTTCGTCAATGTCTTCTCCGGTTGGCTTTTTGGGTGATGAATCACGAGGATAAGACCTAACTGATGGTTTTTCTGTAGGAGATATACTACGTGGGCGATCTTCATGGATCTGATACTCAGTTTCTTCTACAGAAGTTTCACCTTTATGTGTCTTTCTGGTCTTTTCCACAACAGTTATATCAATACTCTCGTCCGTTGGTTGACGTCCTCTGGGCTTTGTTGACGGAGATGTTTCACGAGGTTGATCACGAGTGGATTTGGGCTTCTCTCTCGGATATCGATTCTCAAGAACTTCATCTTCAATTTCTTCTAAAGTTTTTCTTTCTTTCGTTAGCCTAGACGTATCGAAGGTTTCTTCCGTTTCTTCATCAGTCGGGTGCTGTCTCCTAGGTTTTTCTGTTGGATATTTTACATGAGGATGATCGGCATCCCCATTTGTTTGAGGTCTCTTGGGAGAATATTCACTTGGTTTCTTAGGCTTTCCTGATGGAGATAACTCACGAGGATGACTCTTTACTTTCTCACCATCAATGGTATACACCGCGATCACTGTCTCAGTTGTTTCATCGTCTGTTTCTTCGTCACTTGTTGGGCGCCGTCTTGGCTTTTCTGATGGTGATTTTCTTCGAGGATGATCTTGAACTATTATCTTCTCTGAAGTCGTTTTATCCTTATTTAACCTAGAGGTGGTCTTGTGTACTGTTTTTTCAACTTCGCTTACAATTGGTTGACGCCTATTTGGCTTCTCTGATGGTGAAGTTCTACGAGGACTATCTTTTGTAGAACGATCATAAACGGTTGTAGGTTTCTGAATTGGTGATCTTTCGCGAGGAGAAGTCTTTGTAGGAGATGATCCACGTGGAGATTTTGTTGTATGGTCATCAACAATTGTTGATTTGACTGTTGTTTTTTTGACAATAGTTTCGCCAACTGGTCTTGGCTGTCGGGTACCTGGTTTCTCATCGTTTAGCCCTGATTGCCTAGGCTTTTCAGTTGGAGACCTATCACGTGGATAATCTCTTGGGCCAGGTTTTCCTGATGGGGAAGTACGTCTGGGACTAGTTGACAGACGATCTTTTGTTGGTGTTGACTCGGAAGTAGTTTTTTCCACTACAGTCTCTTCATATAATCTTGGCTTTCTTGTCTTATCGGTTGGAGATCTATCACGAGGATAATCCCTTGGGCCTGATATTTCTGTGGGAGAAGTTCCCCTAGGACTTCCAGGTTTCCTAGTCTTATCACTTGGAGACCTATCGCGAGGATGGTCCCTCGATCTTGGCTTCTCTGATGGCGAAGTTTCTCGAGGATATTTTTTGGAGTGATCTTCAAGTTTTGCTGTCTTTTTTGAAGTTGTTTGAATAATGACTTCTTCATTTACAATTGGCTTCCTAGGTTTATCAGTGGGAGAACTATCACGGTGATAATCTTTTGGTCTTGGCTTTTCTGATGGTGAACTTCCTCGTGGACTTTTCGGCAAACGATCTTCAATTGTTGTTCTCACAACAACAGTCTCCTCTGTTGGTCTTATTCCCCTAGGCTTTGCCAAAGGCGACTTTTCCCTCGGTTTGTCCTCTGGAGATCGATCAGTTTTTTCTTCCAAATTTGTGTCATTTCTTGTTGTCTTACTTGTTCTTCTCATAACAGTTTCGCTTTCAGTTGTTTCTTGCTCTTCTGGCTCACGATATCTTGGCGATTTGTTAGCATCTGTCGGTCTTGGTTTTCCAGAAGGTGATCTTTCACGAGGACGGTTTTCAAAGTCTACGTCTTCGACATCTGTAGTTACCTTTGTCGTTCCCAACCTCCTAACAAGATTTGTCTGTTCATCGGTGGAGTGATAGATTCGTGACTTTTCTGTTGGCGAACTGTAACGGGGACTTCCGGTTGTTTTTGGCTGCTTTCCAACTGGTGACCTACTTTGAGGACGACTGTCTACAGGCCTTTGTCCTTGATCTTTTGGATATTTCGAGCGGGGGGATGGAGAACGATCACTTGGCTTTGGTTTCTGTGGAGACTTTTCTCTAGGCCGATCTTCGGTCCCTGTTGGTCTTGGTCGGCGACTTGGTTTTTCAATATCAACATCTAAATCAGTTATAATCTTTGCTTTTTCAGAAATCGATGTCTTTTCAATATAGGTCTCATCAATTTCTTCAGAAACCCATGGTTGTTTAGGTTCTTCCGAAGGTGACTCACTTCGTGGCCGGCTTTTTATGCCAAACTCTGTTGTTGTCTCAGTTGTAACGATTCTTGGGCTTCTTATTGGTTTTTCATTTGGAGAACGATCACGAGGACGAGTTGACGGGAAGAGTTCTTCGTCTTCGGTCTCAAGTGTGGTGTCTCTAGTGGTTTTCGTAGTTTTGATAGTCGTTGACTCATCGATGTCTGTACTCATTGGACCTTTGGTTCTTCGAGTAGGAGATTGCTTATTAGGATAATCTCTTGGATGAGAAGAAGTTAACCGCTCAGGGCTTCTAGGTTTGTCGTCGCGAGGGTGCCGTGGCTTTTCAACTCCCCTCTCGGTGTCCAAAAATTCATTTATTACGGTTTTTTTGTCCACCCTGTGAGTTTCGGTGATTCCCTTAGTTGTTGGTCGGGTAAGATCATCTACTGGAGAACGATCACGAGGATAGTCCTTAGGACGTGAAGAAGGGGTGCGATGAGTGACTTCTTTGTCAACAGTAGTATCTCGGCTTGTTTTAGAAGTTCTTCTATTTTCTTCAGTTTCTTCAGTAGTTGGCTTTTTATTCGGAGATCGATCACGAGGCTGATCCCTGGGGCGTGAAACAGGTGACTTATCAGTAAGTTCACTTTCGATTACTGTGTCGCTTGTTTTTTTCGTAGTTCTCTTGGTGGTTGACTCTTCGATTTCCTTGGTTGAAAGTTTCTCGGGAGATCTATCACGAGGTGTTTCATTTGTCCTTGGGCGACTTGCTGGCTCTGAAGGGGACTGATCCCTTGGACGAGACAAAAATGGACCATCCCGCGTATCTGGTTTGCGAGGACGATTAGCTTCAAAAACTTCATCATGAATTTCTTCTCTTGATGTTTTCTTCGTTTTCTTCGAAGTTTCAATTATTACATCTTCTTCTTCTTCAGTTGTTGGATACTTAGGCTTCTGTTTGTCTAAAGGAGAGCGATCACGTGGATAGCTTTTTGGCGTATACGAAGGATAACGATCTTCTTTAACACCATCTGTTACATTAGAATGAGTTGTAGCAGTGGAAGATATGATCGTTTCTTCAGTACTTATTCCACTAACTGGCTTTCTGGTTGGAGATCTATTGCGTGGAGATTCATCAGTTGGACTTGTTCCACGAATTGGCTTTTTGAAAGGAGATCTATCACGTGGAGAGTCATCAGTTGGACTCGTTTCACGAGTTGGCTTTTTGGTTGGAGATCTGTCACGTGGAGAATCATCAGTTGGACTTGTTCCACGAATTGGTTTTTTGGTTGAAGATCTTTCGCGTGGAGACTCATCACTTGGACTCGTTCCATAAATTGGCTTTTTGAACGGAGATTTATCGCGAGGAGATTCATGAGATGGACTTGTTTCGCGAGTTGGCTTTCTGGTTGGAGATCTGTCGCGTGGAGACTCATCACTTGGACTTATTCCACGTATTGGCTTTTTGAAAGGAGACTTATCGCGAGGAGACTCATCAGTTGGACTTGTTCCTCGAACTGACTTCCTGGTTGGAGATCTATCACTTGGGCTTGTTCCCCGAATTGACTTCCTGGTTGGAGATCTATCACGTGGAGAGTCATCACCTGGGCTTGTTCCACGAATTGGCTTTTTGAACGGAGATTTATCGCGAGGAGATTCGTCAGTTGGACTTGTTTCTTGAGTTGACTTTTTGGTTGGAGACCTATCACGTGGAGACTTATCAGTTGGACTTGTTCCACGAATTGGCTGTTTTGATGGAGACTTTTCATCACGAGAGGTATCCAACTCAAAGGTTGTTTCTCTTTTCGTGGTAAAAGTTCTCTTTTCAGAAGGCGATCGATCTTTTGGACCTGAGTAGTCAGCGGGATATTTCTCCGTTGGTCGTGTTTCTTGTGGAGACTGATCCCTTGGTCGAGAACCTGGTTTCGAACGAGTCGATCGTTTGTCAATTTCATCGACAATCTTACTAGTTTTGCTGATACTGGTTGTTTCATCGACTCTTCCTGGTCTTTCTGTTGGAGAACGACCTCTTGGACGGTTTTCCTCATTTTCACTTGGCCTAACCTGCTTCGGAGTCTTTTGGTTCGGTCCTTTTTCACTTGGTGACTTATCTCGAGGATGATCACGAGTAGTTCTGACTGTTGTTGTAGTAGCCCTTGTAGTGCTAGTTGGGTATTTTCGAGGACTGTCTGAGTAGTCATCGTCATCACAATCTTCAATGCTAACAGTATCACTGGGTTGCTTTTTCTGTGGACTTGGTGAACGTTCAAAAGTGGGAGATCTCTCTCCGGGTCGTGTTTCTTGTGGTGATTGATCTCTCGGACGAGAGCCAGGCTTTGAACGGTAAGATTGTTCGTCGATTTCATCTTCCTTCTTAATGGTCTTTCTGGTAGTAATGGTTTCATCGAGCCTTTCTGGTCTTTCTGATGGAGAACGACCCTTTGGACGAATATCATCTTCTTCACTTGGCTTGGCACCTTTTGGAGACTTTCGGTTAGGTGATATCGAACGATCATCAGTCATCTTCGATGTTGTGACTATCCTTGTTGTTTCATCATTCTCATTTACTTTAGTTCCTTTGGGAAGTTTACCAACTGGAGATTGCTCGCGTGGACGATCACCAGTAGTTTCTTCTCTTGGTCTAGAAGTGGGTTCTTTTTTATTTGGAGACTTATTTCGGGGATGGTCTTTATTCGTTTTGATAGTTGTTGTAGTAGTTGTTGTCTTGCCTGGGTAGTTTCTACGAGGAGTGCCTGTATCATCATCATCATCACAATCTTCAATACTCACAGTGTCACTAGGGTGTTTTTTCTTTGGACTAGGAGAGCGGTCACTAGGCTTGCGTATCGAATCGACTGTTGTTCGTTCAGTCTCGATAAACTCCTGAGTTTTATTGGTTCGATCAACAACTGTATCTGAGTCCATACCTAATATTTGACGACAACGTTCTTCAAAAGTCTCACTTCGTTCCAATGGAGGCTTTGTTCCTCTAGGCCTTGAAGTTTCCGAAGGTCGTGATGGCTTATCATCGGTAGGCAGTGGTTCTTTTTCATAAGAAGGCCTACGATTGTCTTCGTCTGGTTGAATAGGCTCATTGCTTGAACCTTTGTTTTGTGTAGGTTCATCAACCAATTGCGAAGGCTTACGGTCTTTTGGAGACTGTCGCTTAGGCTCATGATCTCCTGGGTGGCTGCGATCTTGTGGCCCTGTTGGTTTGTCGGTTGAATATGATGGCTTTCGGCCGTCTTGCTCTGGACGCTTTCGTCCTTCCGGTTTTTCGAGATCACGATCTTTCGGTCTCCTTGGCTCTTCAGCCTCTTGAGTTCCTCGTGGTTTCGTTTCAGTCCTTTCGGTAATCAAGAAATCATTTGTGACTAATTTCTTATCAGTGCGATTTGTCTTCTTACGGATGGAATCTTCTTCATCATAGGTCTCCACTTGCACAGGCCTACGATACTCGAAGTCACTTGTTGGCGACCCAGCCCTCGGAGAATCGGGCTCGAAGCCTTCATCATCTGAAGTTGGACGCTGAGAGCTCGGTTTCCTTTTACCCTTTCTATCAGGGACATAACCCTCGTCAAGATCTTCGGGTTCGGGCAAAGGCTCTAACTCTGACTCCGGCTCTAGCTCAGGTTGTCGTCTTGTCTTTGTTTTCGTGTCACGATTTATGGCGTTTTCAACTTTTACGGTTTTAGTAAGTCTAGATGATGTACTGTTATCGACTTTAGATGGAGAAGATGATGGCTTCGTGGTTGGACTAGTGGTGGATGGTGATTTAACTTTGTCTTTCGTGGATTTTGGTGCATTGTGAGGGGTGGTGCTGGTGGTTGTGGTGGTTGGTGCTGGTGATGATAAATTGTTCGTTGTTGGTCTGTCTGATGGTGATCGGTCGGCTGAAAAAATATGTGATCGAGAATGGAATTGTGATTAATGAGACACACACAGATGGAGTGAACAAACGAAAAAAACAATGAAAGTATTATTAACTACGCACTACTGGGGAAGTAAAGTAAACCTAACTCTACCTTTTGGAGCACTAGGAATGTAATGGGGATAGGATACATGTTTGTTTGTCGTCTGATTCTGTTTCTCGGTGATTTCGCTGGCCTGGTCTAGGGTAATGTATCCCTCGGGCTTGGTTATTGGCTTCTTACTATATAGGGTTTCCGGTTGAATTGGTTTTTTTGCTGATCTTGTTGTTGGTGTTACTGATGGTGATGGATGTGTGGTGATGTGTTTCGTGGTTGTATCAATTAGTGTGTCTACTTCTTCTTCGGTGTTGTTGTGAGGCCTACGAGAAGTATTGGGAGTTGTACCTGTAAAAGGTTTTGTTCGTTTTAACCTTAAAGCTTAACCTAGGCGACATAGCTATGCAAAACAAAATGAACTCAAAACAAAATAACCGAAAGCCAAACAAAAATAATACTCATGAACCCAAACATTTATTGTTTACAATAAGCACACCTAAGCACATGCTATGGGATTATCTTACCAAGCTGTTGTCTATTTTTTAAATGGCTAGACGGAAGTGTTGCATCGGAAATACCAAGCTGATAGTATTGTTGATTTTTTAATATCGGTTTCTCAATTACACTTTCGCTTGCAAGAAAATTTTCGGTTGCACCAAATATTTTCTTGCGCTGTATTGGCTCAACCAAAACGGGCTCCTCTTTAACTGAGGGAAGCACATAAGGGAAGCATATTGGTGGTATTTTGGGAATGGGGAAGGGATTTTTTTCTAACTTACTTGTTGTTGGCCTCGGGGTTGTCTTGTCTGGTGAGGGCTTAGCTGTGATCTTTCTTGTCAGGCTCAGATCTATTGTCTCGTTGGATACATGGCCCGGTGCTGCCTTCCCGATTGGACTTTTGGGACTAGACACACGTCTTACTTCGGTTGGCTTATGCGTCTTTGTTACAGTTCCAGAGCTGATGCGACTCGATTCAGAATTAGTGACGCTGTCATACGATGGACTACGACCATCCCGTTTGGATGGGGAATACGAGTTTCGAATCGAACCAATACTTGATCTTGGAGTGTGACGATCGGAGGTGCTATCACGTCGAACAGACTCCACTGGAGAAGCACAGCGAAGGGAACGTGCAAATGCTTGATGGGCGGCGTCAATCTTCTTTTCATATATAACGCTGTTACTGCGATCTGACGTAACCGATACAGTATCCTCTCGATCAACGCGAGGAGAGCTTTCATACTGAGGTCCTGATTGTGTGGGAGTACTGCGCCCTGGCTTCACTGAGGGAAAGCCATGAGTAGAGAAGTCCTCTGTGGTTGGCCTTCGACCTTGATTTGTAGGCTCAGGACCCGATGGACGTCTTGGTGAGTCTTCCGTTGGACTTCCACTTTTCACTGATGGAAACCCATGAGTTGAATATCCGTCAGATGGTGGCTTTCGCGCTTGGTGTACTGGAGGCTCCTCACCTGATGGGCGCTTTGGAGACTCACCGGGAGCTGGGTCAGAGCCAAATGGACGTCTTGGGGAGTCTCTAGTTGGAGTTCCTGCTCTGACCGAAGGAAATCCGTGGGTACTGAAGTCTTCATTGGTGGAAGTCACATGACGACGTGTTTCATTTGTCGAATAATTGGATCGAGTTGTAGTCGTAGAATCAGAGTGGCTCACATCACCAGGTCTTGGACGATCTGTATGGATCACATGAATCCTTTCTGTGGTGTTATATTCATCTTGAGCTCTTGGCTTATCAGAAGGATGCTGCTGAGTAAGTTTGTCCGTTCTTACCGATGGGAAACCATGAGTCGAAAAGTCTGTAGCTGGACGTCCACTTGATGGAGTTTGGCTTTTAGGCTCATCGATTGGTCTTCTGTTAGAAGGATATCCTCGTGTTGTGTAGTCTTGGTTTTCATTCTCAGAATGCTGATAGCTCTCAACTGTCTCAGTAGAATAGCGACGACTTTCTGAGAACTTAGCTGAAGACTTCGAAGTTGAAGACTGTTTGATAACCTCAGTTGCATTATATCCATTAGATGGATAATCCTCTGGATGATGAGGACGACCCTGGCGATTGGGTGTGATCGGTGCGAGTGCTTCAGGATAACCATCTGGACCACGACTACTTGGACTGTCATGCTCACGGACGTAACGATCTCGCTCGTTTTGAATAAAATCAGAACTCGTTATCTTCTCACTGCGAACGCTCTGATTGAGATCTTTTTTCACTGTCTTATTAGTTTTGGAGATCACTTCAACATTTTCCACTACATCACTGGGACGACGATTGGGTGCATTTCGAGATCCTGGATGGTGATTGTTATCTCGAAGAATCTGTGTTGATCGCTGATCAATAGAATCAGAAAACTTTTGTTCATTATTATCACGAGTTTGTTGTAATCGTGAAAAATTGTCTTCATTTGATGGTGATTGAGGAGCATTTCTGGGACTTGCTGGAACATTTGAGTCACGAGTTCTAGCCAAACGTGTGAATACATCTTCCGAGTCTTGAATTCGTTTCTCGGTCAGTTTCTGCGATGTTGTAGTATTCGATGATGTCCTCTGCTGTTGCTTCGTTGTCTGAGAAATTGATGTGGAATCAGCACCTGCAGCCGAAGCTTCGGTCTCATACCGCTTGGTCTTCACCGTGGTACCATCAGGTAATTTCTTCACAGTGGTGATCATCTTTACTCCTGGTTTCGGATACTCAACTGTATTCGATACTATGGCACCTGGTTGGGACATGAGATACTGGACATGCTGTTGATATTCCGGTGAGGCTTTATCCATGTCAATGTACTTCTTGCTCTCTTCATGTACATTCCTCGATGTTTCCTGCCTCTCATTGCGTTCGTTGCGTGAGAACTGTTGGCGTTCACTGTGTAAAGTACTGCTGTTATTGGCGGCTTGAAGCACATTCTGATAATGTTGATCCTGATTTGTCAACCGCCTTGGTTCCATATCGAATTCAGGATCATCACTCGAAAACACCTGTTGTGATGATGATGAGACAACTTTAGACGATGACGTCACTGAACTACTTTTCATTTCGGTCCGTCCCGAATTTTCATCGCCAATAACCACTTTTTCTTGCAAGTGTGTCTTGGAACTTTCAGCGGCCTTTTTGACATAGTTCTTATCGTCACCCTGATGGGAAGCACTTGATTTTTGTTCGTTTCGACCAGCGAACTCTGCATGACCTCCAGGTATCTTCTCAACACCTATATAAGATAAAACGATGAACTTAGTAAGACTTAAATGATTCATAGAATAAATAGGATCTTACCATCTGTTTTGGCCAATGATTCAGTTCGAAACGCCCTCCCATCTGGACTAACTTCCGATGAACTTTGCACATTCCAACCGGTAGTGTCCGGTACCAATACTCCACCGGCAACACCTCCGCTATTGCGAAACTTTATGTCGTGCGTTGGACTCAATGAGTCACGAATCTCCTTTGATTTCAAACTCTGGAAGCTCTGATCCACCAGCGAGTCCCCATGACTTGGTGTCAAAGGGGCTTTGCCATAGTGCAGATCTGTTGCTGGATTCATAATTTCACCTCCTGGGCCGCCCGTAGAATAGAATTCTCGAAGTCTCGATTCACGTAATTTATACAAGTGCGAACGAATTTCTTTTTTTCGACCAAAATCTTCAGATTGTTGCCACTAAAATGAGACAGAGACAAGCTGGTTTTTTATTTTTGTTTTTTTTTTTTGTATTTCTTTTTTTTTTAACAAAAAATATGAATAATGAGCTTGGTGTTAAAAAATAAGTTGTCGTTCGATCGAAGTTCGTTGTTAGACTAAAGCTTAAATATCTGTCGAATACCTTAGCTAGCTAGAATTTTATTGGAAATCGGGGGTGTCACAGATACTTTATATACACGACTTAGTCAGCCTATACAGTCTGGTGTGAGTGGTGACGACCCACGCTAGACTACTAACATGGCCAAGCTAGTGTTTACCATTTCTGGTCGTCTTAATTCGAAGAAGAAAAACAAGCTGATTTAATTATCGAGACTTAGTCAAGACTGCGTCATCATCGGTGCAAATTAAAAAAAAAAGTATTTCGCAATTTCTATAGTGCACCCAAGAGTGATATCTTGAAGTTCTAGTTTACCTCCAAATATATGTAGGTACTTATAGACAAGCATTTCATTCATATTGAGGACGCCATTTGGCGGCGACTGATCACTTGTTTAATGACATTCATTTTTATATTACCTGATTTTGAATTGTTGGCAACAAAATGCATGACAATAAAATAAAACACATCAGCTTACAACTATTAAAACCGTATTAGAGTTTATTTTAAGCCTTTTTTTGTAATGTGAGATTACGTCATTTCTAATGAATGATAGATGGTTTGTTTCTTTTTTTTTTTGCTTTTTCTAAATAAATTAAAACTTTTTCTATTTGTATTTAAAATATGTGCGGAAAGTGGGTTGAATTTAATTGAATCGTCAAAAGATGGATGTGATACGATAAGTGTTATTAATAAGGATCTGGTTTGGTCTGATGTAATGGTAGTTTAATATAACTAAAGGTTTGATACCGCTGATACTCACGAGTTCCTATAGATAAAATTTAAAGTTTTCTATTGGATATTAGATCAGATCAAATGAAAATAAGTCTGAAATCCAAGTCATCATAAGATATCGCTAGAAATTTCAATATACGTAGCTGCTTCTTATGCTGAAGAAGGTTGATAACAATTATTCATACCTTGTCTATTGTAAAAAAAAACTAAAGATAGGAATATCATAGAAAGATAGAAATATCACAGAAAATGTTTCTCGAAGAACTTATTAAAAATAAGATGAGAAAATGGTTTTATTAAACAAGAACCAACACTCATAGCAACAAGTTCAACAGTTAAAAACCTTGCTCTGATTTAGATAACAATATCTTTAGAAAGTTATCATTAAGAGCATTGAGAATCCTAGAAGTATGCAGACAAATGTATTCTGCAAAACACCAACAATTTAAAGCGAATCTGTCAGCAACGCAAACGTTTATTTCAGGTTTTGCTGTACATAGTATACAAATCGCAGCTTACGAGACTAGGAATCATTTCAATGACACACTGAGTTCAGAGTTGCGTTAGAAATATCATTATTTATGCCAGTTACGGAAACCATATTGATAAATTGAATTGAACTGAATGAATTTTTCTCAGAAATAATATCATCAACAAAAAAATACACTGTATAGCACTATTGGTTTTGACTGTACTCTGAGTTAGTTCAAGAAAAATCCAAGCATTTTTTTTTTTAATTAATCCAAAAGTAATGCTTACTAAGTACCATCACAAATTTAGACGAATTTGAGATTATATTTTAATTTTTGAATCCAAAAAAAAAAACTTTTTTCAAGACTTTAAAGTTGAAAAAAGTGCGTCTTAATCTAATTTCTCGAAAAGTGTGTTTTCTGTTAGTAAGTAAGTACTATTCCTTGTTTCTTCAAGAAATCCATAATTTTTAAATTTAACAAAAAGAATGAAAGCTAAGTGCCACCAGGGCCGTAGCTAGAGTGAAATTTGAGGTAGGGCAGCAATGGAAACAGGTAGGGCTGGATTAAAAATTATGCTTGATGTAATCCGGCACAAATTTTCACCTAGGACTGGCTGACTGGATCGCACGAAATTGCTCTTGTGGTTCAGGGCCTAAAGGTGGTTGAAGATGGATGAAATAAAGTTTTAATAACAATACCTAATTAATATTGTGAACGAATTAGTTTAAAAAAAGTACTAACAAAATTAATTTTTTCATTGACTGTCACTGAAATTCTTTTGGGAAAAAATTTTAGCTGGCATTTGTGTTTTCTTTTGCATAGATCTGTCTCATGGCGATTTTTTTGACAAACTGTATGCTGACGACGATGAATGAAAAATTTCGTTCACACAACGCACATTTTTTCCTTGACGAAATTTTTCTTCTCACCACCAAGCTTATTTTTTTTAAAGAATTGTATACATACATACATAGTTTTATAACAAAAAATTGGTTTGAAAAAATTCGGAATAGAATAGTACATTTTTTCAAAAAGTAGGAACAAGTGTTGCAAAATTTGAAAAAAATTGTTCGAGCCCTTAAAAAATATTTTATAGAATAAAACCAAAAATAAGACAATTTTCTCAAAAACTTTTTGAGAAAATTCGAAAAAAAAAACAAAACTTTTGTACGGCAGCTTCTCGTTCGAGAGGTGCTACAACAAAGAATAAAATTTCTCATCTAGGGAACGACATAAAAATGCTCTGAACCAAGTTTGAAGCAAATTGATATACTCTATTGGGATCTAGCGTCTAGCTCGATGTATAGTGAACGCATAGGTTCACAGACGTACAGACATAATAGACGCAAAGACCGGTGCATTGTGGTTCAGGTGCGGACACAAATTTTATCCACTGTTAAATATTTTTATTTTTGACATTGCAGTTTGATCAAGTAATAGTTGAGGCATTACAATTAAATTTTTTTAAGTTTCTAAATATAAAATTCCAGATAAATGAAATTTCAGTGATAGAATTTTTTGATTTCTTTGACTTTGAAGACAAAAATGAACATACGAGTACTCTAACAATTATTATTTAGAAGTGAAATCTGTGTTTTATTTCTACGGATGTTTTTGTTAAAGTCGACTTTAGCTAAATTCTGATCTATTACTCAGGGCCAATGATTTTTTGTTTGACATGAAATCAATATATGTATATGAGCCATTTCCTTCAAATTAATTTTTTTGTTGTAAATTAAAGAAAATTAGGAAATTGTACCAATAGTTGATAGTATTTTTAAGGAAGGGCATTAGCATTTTAAGGTAGGGCATTGCCCCACAATGCCCTACATTAGCTACGGCCCTGAGTGCCACCAGTTCATATCTTTCCTTGCAATAATTTTTTCAAAGTTGAATTTTAAGCGAATTATTTACTAACCGAATATCAAGCTGCTTACAAACTGCAGTAGAATAAATAAGAGTATTCCAATCTTCTTTCAGGCGCATAAAGATGTCATGTAAGGATGTGTTCTGAGTGGTAATGTTCATTTGATGATAAATTTGCAACTGGCCTTAATCTGAATAGTTTTAAAATAAATGTTCCTACTACGGTTCTCCTTTGCTGTTAATCTTAAGTCCTAGTTCCAATGCAAATTCCTAATAAATTGTTAGATTCTCTTTCAGTACAGCATTCAAATTGAAAATATTCATCAATAAAAAATGCTCAATTCTCAACCACCCCCGTTAGTAAGTTTTTCAACCCACATATGATTAAAAAATAGTGCGAAAGTTGAGAAAATGAAGTAGAATATAAAAGGAGATATCGAACCGATGCAAACATTGCACACTAAAATTTGAACTCAAAAAATTTCATCTTATAGTGAATGAGTCAATACGTCACTTTATTAGTGAACGAATGCCATCATGGCATCATCTCAATAGGAAGGTTTATAAGCAACATCATGTTATCAAACATTGCTTGATGGAAACGGAATAACTGAAGCTAACTGCAGACCTATTTCTATTTCTAAGTTGTAAACAATCCCAAACAAATTTTAAATGGTAGTTAAAAACATGTAAATGAGAACATAAAACATGGTATCTCTGAATTTGTTAGTAGAAGTTCAATATTAAAACTTAGAGTTTGGTACGAAGGGAATGGAACATAATGATAGTCAAGTAGATGAGAGCTACGCGGATTTTTCGAAATATCTTAAGGATAGTTTCAGCAATACCATACTAATCACGCACAGTGTGTAAATATTGGTTACAATTTATCAAAGGAAATTAAAAACTTTTCGGGAGTTCCCCAAGGAAGCCTCCTTAAACTTCTATTTTTTTATCTTTTTATATAAGCGATTTTTAGACTCTTAAAATTAAGCAACGAGTGCGACTTCCTTCCACCTTAAATCTTGTTTGAATATGATGGTATAGGAAAAAAATATTTAAGATAAACGTTTTTTTTTTTTAATTATTTTGTATGTATTAAATTCTAAAAACACTTACAGCCCTATTATTGACACGATACAAAACTAGTTTTAACGTAAAACTAGTTTTGTAAGGGTTTCAAGTGTTGAGTTTTGAACATATTGGTATTATTCAAACAAAAATTGACATCTAAAACTCTGATTTCAAGTTTTAGATGCCAATTTTTGTTTGAATAATACCAATATGTTCAAAACCTGAAACTCAAAACCACCATAGAACTAGTTTTATATTAAAACTAGTTTTGAATCGTGTCAATAATAGGGCTGTTAAAGAAAAATAATGGTACAGTTTTTTTAACTTTTGTATGGAAGGTACCGTTAGTTTTGCATAAAAGTAAACTTTTTTCTTACTTCATTTAAGAGTGTATTAAAAAACTCTTCAATATCGAGTTTCAAAAAAACTTATTATGTCGTTTTCGAAATATTTGATATTCCGAAAAAAAAATTTGCAACATTACTCAAAAATTATGATTTCGAAGAAAAACTAAAAATAATTTTCCTCTGTTTTAGTGGAGCTCACTTACTTCTTTATTTGAACTCATTTCTTAAAAATCCAAAAAAATATTTTTTGAAAATTTTAGCAACAAAAACTGTATTAAAAAAATTATTGAACTCAGTCATACCGTTTTGAAGAAAATCGAAAATTAAAAAAATGATTCTTTAGAAGGTACCATTAACAACCATTTTTTGCAAAATGATGGTTTCCCATCTAAAAGTGTCCTTTACTAAAAAATATTATTGATTTTTTTGAAGAAAAGCTGTGGAGCCATTTTTGAGAAAAACATTGTACGACAGAGACCGTTATTTTTGGTTCTAAAAATAATGAAAAAAAAGTGGTGGGCAGAACCACCAAATCAAAAAACTCTTTTAAATGCTTATCCTGAAAAAAACCCATAAAAATGTAAATGTCAAAAAAAAATGTAAGGCTGAGTCGCTGGGACTTGCTCTTATGTTGAAGAGACTTAAATACTGTAGGCATACATACATATGTATGGGTGTACATATAGTTTTAGGTACTGTGAAACCCCGAAGCATTGAGATTAAAGAATAAACTGGTAAAATTTGTAACCTCCAGCTTGAAATGTTTTATCACAATAAAAACATAAATGTTAAAAAAGGAGCCAAGTTCTTATGTGTACAAGAAACCTGTGCGTAAAGTCAGCCAAAAAAGTAATGAGATCTAAAATATATGCCAAGTTTTAAGTTCATGAAGTTTAATATCAAATATCTTAAGTAGAGTAATATGGAAACAATTCCAAATCATGACAGAAATTTGTTAATTAATGATTACTGATTAAAATTTGGTGGGTTCACTGGTCAAGTTTTCATACATTTTAAATTTGTGATTAAGTAAGTATTTAAGAGAAAAATTGCCAAGTAAATCCACCAAATTTTAATCAGTAATCATTAATTACCAAGTTTCTGTCATGATTTGGAATTGTTTCGATATTACTCTACTTAAGATATTTGATATTAAACTTCATGAACTTAAAACTTGGCATATATTTTAGATCTCATTACTTTTTTGGCTGACTTTTGACGCACAGGTTTCTTGTACACATAAGAACTTGGCTCCTTTTTTAACATTTATGTTTTTGTTGTGATTTCACTCCTTTTTGCAAAGATTTATTTTGCCAGGTGTAAGTCAAGCCTTACCGCTCTACAAAGTTTCATAATTCTACGACAACCGAAAGTGCTCCATACAAATAATAGCAATTCTGATAAAGTGGATGGATGGCACCCCTCCCCCCCCCCCCCCCTGAATGGACAATTCCAAATTTTCGATTTTTTTCCTTTCTAAGTACTTCAAGTCCTACCGACCTACCAATTTTCATCGTTCTACAACAATCGGAAGTGCTCCATATAATTATAAGAATTTTTAAGAATGTGGGTGGATGCCACACCCCCTGAATGCAAAATTCCAATTTTTCAATTTTTTCTTTCTAAGTACTTTAAGTCCTACCGACCTACCAATTTTCATCGTTCTACAACAATCGGAAGTGCTCCATATAATTTATAAGCATTTTTAAGAATGTGGGTGGATGCCACGCCCCCTGTATGGAAAATTCCAATTTTCCATTTTTTTCTTTCTAAGTACCTCAAACCCTACTGACTTACCAATTTTCATTGTTTTACAACAATCGGAAAGGCTCCATATAATTTATAGAATATTTAAGAAAGTGGGTGGATGCCACGCCCCCTGAATAGAAAATTGCAGATTTTCGATTTTTTCTTTTGTATGTACCACAAGGCCTACCTTTGTGCGAAAATTCAAGTTTCTACGATATCGGGAAGTGCTCCATAATTTTGATGATCTGTCAGTGAGTCAGTCAGTTACGGTTTTTGCGATTTTTGAAGTCCTATATCTTGGGAACTACTCATGCTAAAGAGTTGAAATTTGGTGAGCCACCTGTGTTTGATCAGTTCAGCATATACTCCGAATTTAAAGTTTCTTACTTTATTGGTACTGAAGTTAGAGGGGGGTTGAAAATCGCCTGAGTTTGTTCCTGTAAAAAGGGTGTAGTGCCGGAACTTGGCTGGGCACTACCCTGCCCTTTGATTTTCATAATTCATTCCGGACTTTTTTCAACAGTTTTCTTGGGCAACAGTACCTACCTTTGGTAGCCCGCTTCTTGGGATCCAAGGGTAATAACTTTCTTTTTGGGTCCTCTGTTAAAAACCTTTTTATTCAAAACTAACAAATTTCAAATTTGTACCATTTCTTTACATTATCCACATTTGTTTTGACCCGAAAGCCTCTTTTTCAGTACTACATGGCATTACACATTCATAACCATAACAATGTCACTTATATTCTTTTGCGGAAAAAAAAATTGAGTTTGGAATTTGTGTTTGTATAGAACAGTCCCATTTAGATTTGTTCTGCAAACTGTAAACTGACGACGAATAAAGAGATTTCTTTTACCCCATAGACATTTTTCTTTGAGGAATATTTTTTTTCTGATCGCCATGATTTTTACTTGAGATAAAGGTACATATTAGGGCTCTTGATTGTACCCGGGTAATACCCGGTTTCTTAACTACCCGGGTACTCGGGTAGAAAAATACGCGAGTACCCGGGTACCCGGGTACTACCCGGGTATTCCGGTACCCGGGTACCCGGGCGGGTCTTCGGGTACTCGGGTTTCAAGGGCACTAGTACATATGTATGTATCTATACTATGTAATCCAAGAGCCAGAGAAAAAAAAGTAGGTTCGTTATGTTATTTGTAACTGAACTGATTTGCTTGATGGAATATGTTCAGGGGTGTCCCCCGAATGTAAGGCCAAGTTGACATAACTGGGGGCGTGAGCATCAGCCGCAATCTTGGAAAGCGCGTTTTATCAAAATATCTCGTGAACCCTGCATCGTACGACAAAAAAAGTAAATATTTTTGAAAGCTAAAATTTCATTATTTTATTAGATTTTTTTAATTAAGTTTTTGAGAAATTAAATTTTAAAGCCAATGTTATTGAAACAAATTTTGAATTTAATTTTGAGTTGATTGTTTAAAAAAATATTTATTGACTTTAAAATTAAATATTTTAAAAGTTCCAAGCAACTTGAACTACAAGATAAGTGCATGCGACCCAGTCGTGCATTTTATGAAAATACAAAGTGATTCTCACCATCTGATTTTTTTGTTTTTCTTATTCAAAACAAATAATCAACAACAAAAAAGTCTTCAAGTCAAAGGTTACGAAAGAAAAATGCTAGACTTTTTATTATCGTTATCGCAAATAATATAGATATATTTAATTAACCTACTATACATATATCCTCTTACTTTATTTATACTTTATACATCCTACTCCCAAAAATTTGCCGAAAGCCTGAGATTGAATTCTGCTATAAAAAGAAAAGAGATCTAAAATGACACCAAGCTCATTTAAGGTATATAATGTAAAGTAAATTTATCATTATGGAAACAGCACTTCGTTTAAAAAAATCTAAACCGTGTAGGATATAAATTTTTCACTTGTACCTATATTTGCTATGAAGTTATATTACTTTCAATAACATATACTTGTATTGGCGGCAATAATGAACTAATTACCTGAGGAATAATTAATTTTATGGTCACTAATTTTTATTTGATTACTAATTGGCTTATAAAAACAAAGCTATAATTACATATAATTTGAATAAAAATCAAATTTCGAACTTTACATACTTTTCAAAAATTCTTTTCCCCAATCTCTACAAAAAAAATAACAACAAAATAACTGTTGCATAGCATGTTAAAAGGCTTTTTTCACCAAAACGACACGAATCATATTTGTTTCCTTAATCTATTAATTCACATTAATCTCTAATAAATAGAGTATACAATGAGTAAACAATATTAAAATGACATCAAATAATTAATGTTTTTTTGATATTCAATTAAAAATAAATATAAACTCACATTATTTAAAGCCTCTGTCACGTCTGGTTTGATTAACAAATTTTAATTAAATCACACAGAACAAGATAAACCACTCTATAGCCGTTTAAAAGTTCAAACTTTTTTTAAATCAAGCTTTTTTCACTACCAGAGAATGATCGATTCATATTTTTGTGACTTGTATAGTTGTATATTATTTATTTAAGACAACAAACGGGGGCAGGCACATCACGTCATCATATTTGCACAAAACAAAACCTTCTGCAAAAAAAAAAAAAAAAAAACAATCCCAACAAATTGCATCACTCTAACTCTATGGCAATGATTAATGAATAACAAAACAAGTGTTGTGTTTTTTTTTCAGTTAAAAATCAAACTTTATTTCCGCTCACAGCATATCATAATCTCTACACTTATTTAAACTTCATAGAACAAGGAAGTATCTAGAGGCACAATAAAATGCCAAATTATCAATGCGTCAAATTATTATTATTTAAAATGTTCCCAAAACATGAAAGAATTTTGTTTACTATTGTTTTTTTTTTTTAGTAAATAATTTGGCATGAAATCACTACCCAAAAATACCTTAACTCACAGCTAGAAATGTTTGTTTAAATAAATACCTTCCTATGTATATGTATGTATATAATATAGCTCCAGGTGGAACATCAAATCAGAACTAAACCATGTTTTATAGCCAACGATGAGACTGGTTCATCTCTGAACGAGTTGGATTATTATCTTCTTAAAAAAAAAACACAACCACGTATACTTTACCTTTTTAAAAGACGGTAGTCTTGCACGACATACACAATATTAATGTTGGATATTATGACGTCATATTGATAAGATAATGTTAGCTTTTTTGAAGGTCAAATAACAGTTTATCAACGAAATACAATCAATTCAGATATACAACTATCAAGTTTTTTTCCAATTGAAATTCAAATACATCCATAAGCAATTCAAAAAAAAAATGAGAGTAAGACGGAATTAACCATACAGGTAATAGCTATTTTTATCAAATATAGGTAGTAGGTTTCTTAAACACTCCGCTTCAACTAAATAGGTACAACTTTCTAGGTGCCATAGAATCGTAAGATGATACCTATCCCCACCGGATGAAATTGCGAATTTTAATTGAATATACTCAACGGACGACATTGTGCAATTTTTAAATATTTTCCGTAATCATCTTCAAAGTTGCACAAATTCCCATACATTTGGCTTCTTTTTTTTTAGCTAAGAGTGCTCAAGTTGTCTTTCGGAGTACACTCCATCCCGGTCAGGAAATCGAATCTCGTTCATCTTTTGGCAGGACCTTTTTTTAAGACTGGAAATCATTCCTTACACATTAAGGATGAAAAAGGATGATTTATGTAATTCTGTTGTTGAGCGCCATTTTTCAAAATGACCCCCAATCTGTTTGTCCAATCAGAAAACCATAATCCCTGCATTTTTTGTGGGGGAGACCTCATCTTTACATTTGTTATTTATTTTTGACATGCTAAGGATGTAATTTAGCAAAGGACTCATTGTTGTAATTCTGTCGCTTGGACGCCATTTTCAAAAACGGCGCCCAATCTGTGGAAAATGGTAAACAAAACAAAAACTCGTAAGCTATTTGGAAAATTTCCATAATCAAAATAAAGATTTATGTCTTAAAAGAAAGGTTTTAGTAAACGAAACTTCAGGTAAAAATTCAGCGTTGTGACATTTCGGGAACATACTTTTTTTATGTCAACCTTTCTGATCATTTTCAATATTTTAAACATGAAAAAAGTTGCGGAAACGCCTCTGGCCGTTTTGAAAAAATAGCGGTTGATGTCTTAAAAGATAAGTGTTAAGTAGACGCATCTTTGGATAAAATGTTAGTGTTTCCACTTCTCGCGAACATACTTTTTTATGTCAAAGTTTGTGACTTCCACTTTTTTTTTAATGCGAATTGGGAAAATAACGGGTGACATCTTAAAGGATAGGTGTTGAGTAGAAGCTCCTTCGGTAAAAATGTCAGCGTTGCCAGTCGAGTTTTCGATTGCGCAGCTAGCAGATGAAAATTAAAAGTTGGCACTAAATTTTGATACGTTGAACGCACCGATTTATATTGAATCGTATCCGTATGCCAGTTTAGTCCTTAGAAGTCTTTCAAAATTATATTGGAGAGCTCATATCATACTCTGCTCAGAGCTACATATCAATAATCACTTGGCTCTGCTCCATGCTCTGCTCAGAACTAAAAAAAAAAACGCCTATTGACGCCATTTCAAAATCTTCTGAATTTCTAGAAATCACCTCAATTTCCATGAAATTGCTTATAAAACTATTTTTTATTACTTATAGCTTATGAGCGTTTCCGTTTGGCAGTTTTTTTGATGAAGCAAACAAACAGAGCTAAAAAAGCCGAGCAAATATTTGCTATCAGTTGGTGGTTGCCTCTGTCCCTGTTCACACGTAAGAAAATTCAAGCATTTTCTGCGATTTGTGATGGTGACCGAGAAACTTGCAAAAGAGGGAGGGGGATGAATTTTTTTTTAAATATTTGAACAAAATCGTTGAAAATAATTGACGTTCTCTTTTGTGTTCCTTCTCGGATACAATCCAACGATTCAAATCGTTCCTACGCTGATATGGATACGAACTAAAAATTTTCTTTTCCGCCATTTTGAAATTACGAAAACACAAAGAGGAAAACAAGATCTGCAGAATATTTTTCCACACATCTGAACACCTTCGTTCTTCACGCGTGAGCAAACATTTTCAAAATAATTTTACTTTCGCATTTCTTGTATTTTGGCTCTGAATCGTCTCACAAAGTGATAACATATCAAATTAGTCTGAATTTACATTCTACCCGACCTTTCCACTAAGATTTATACAGAAATAGGGTAAAATGTCTCCTAATACTCTTTCTAATAAGATATTTGTCATTGTTCTCTTAATATTTAATTAATTTCCTATTTATTTTTCATTCAGATTTACTTAAATACTTTTCAATTCCTGTTTAATTTCAAAAATACTTATAATTCCTTGTAATTACTTTAAATTTCTCTTCCAAAAAAAAAACTATAAATAAAACATTTTTTAAACAAAAATCGCCGTGGTCGTCCAAACGTGGTTTTCAGTGTCGGAGTCATCGTGTTCGTCTCGATCTAATCACACAGTGACCATTTACACGGGGATCTGTTTCGTGGCTTTCTCGCTAGTCCCATGACACACGTGATTTTTGGCATTGAGCATAATTTGCCGTAGTCTCGCTTGACAACCCCAAGATTTGTCGAAAAAACCTGAGTTTTTCGGTTCTCAAAAAACACCAAAGGGTCTTCTTTGTGTTGTTGAGATAAGAAAGAAATAAAATTTCTTTTAAAAATGAATAAAAAAAAAAACGCAGTTTTCGTTTTCTATTTCATTTTGTTATTTTTAAATAAAAATTGTGTATTCCGTGAATTTAAATTTCAAAAACAACAGAATTATCTGCAGCATGTGAATCCACAACAAAAAAAAATGCTTCAGAGCTCATGTCACTTTGGCAGTTTATTCTTTACCTCAACTCGCTCCAGCAAAAAACCTAGTTCTACTTCAGGGCGAGTTCAGGGCGACCCTAGGTCTCAAAAAACACAGAATTTGCTGGCCAGGGTGAGTTCAAGGTTTTCAAAAAACACTTTGGGGCGACCCCATGGTGACTTCAGGGCTCAACGAACAAACCTAATGTTTGAGTGTCACACTCACATATATGACATTTGTCACATTTTTTCACATGAACTGTCATTGATTTAGGCGTGTTCAGCTTTAATTGTTTTAAATAAGTGAAATAATTTGCGCATGAAATTAATTTAAAGTGCTTATAGTTCAAGAAACGTCAGAGCTGCATTAAAGTTATACGTTAATTAAGTAGTATGTATCACTCTAAGTTAATATTTAATTTTCGTGAAAGGTGGGTATAAAGCTGTAATGACAGAATTGATTTAAAAAAATTAAAACTGAAGCATTCAAAATAGTAATCGGTTCGGTATCTACATACCTACTTATAAATTTACACCGGAGTGTAATACTTATAACACCTTTTGTCTGGGAGAGAAGTGATATTTGGATCCTACATGCACACACACCATCAACTAATAACAAAACAAAACAATAAATTAACATATTTTTATTATTTTTGCAGGTTTTTTTTTTTCTTCTGTCAGCTGGGCTGACCGGCTTTTTAATTTTAAGTGCGACTATCGTGATCAGAAACTGATTGAATATAGGTCACCGTAGAGAGATATTGCGTTTCGGTTGCTGAAGCCAGTAATGAGATTTAATGGTTCTGATCATGAGTTAAAATTTATCGGAGCTATAATATGGTGTGGGAAGAGAGAATTAAGATTGAAGTGTGTAAATATCTACTCGTATATGAATATCGTATAATGCAAACAACAACTTATCTTATTCGCAGAATGTTGATTATATTTTTCTTTTTCTTTATTTTTATTTAATTAGGGTAAATAAATTATAAAGATATACACATATTTTAGTTAAAAGTGAGGCTTTATCTGCACTTTTATTTACATTTTTTTCTCTCTCAAATACAACATTCAATGACTCATATTGGATTAACATTCTTAAATTTAAATTATCAAAAATTAATCAATTTTTTTTTTCTTTGTCAAAGATATGAACCCCAAGCCAAGCACAAGCATAAAAGTTGAGAAAGAAAAATTACCCTTAGGTCTTATCGTTGACCGCATTTCCTCTGTCAATGTATTTGGGATTTTGGATGGATGTATAACGTACATAATGAGTCATCGCCAATGGAATTCCTATCCTGAACAGAAGCTGTCTTATGGTATTTATTTTAGTCATAACACCTATTCGGAAGAAAACAGAGCATAGATATACCTAATTAATTTTGAGTTGCATAAGAAATTTGAAACTCTTATGAGATAAGACATGTTCGAACGATAACGTGAAACAGGTAGGTTGTACCCAGATCATTATCTTCTTGTTATAAAAGAACGAATCAATAAAAAGAAAATAACCAAGAGCAAAGAGCAAATAAATGTGTGTTAATTGAAATAAATCAAAGGTCAGACAATGAAAATAATAATATTCTTTGTGGCCCGTCCATATGAAAGCATTTCAAAAAGATTCACGAAACAACATAAGAAATAATTTTTGGACAAACTTAATTTAAACTTTTTTATATCATTTTTGGGGTCTGTCATATGGTGTGCTTGGAGGTGAGTATGCTTAAACGGTTGTATGTTAAAAGGTGAGTAAGTGTCAGAGACCGAGTGAAAAAGCTTGAACTCACATGTGATATCGATCGAGCCGAAATCGGACTCAGTTTCATATGCAAACAAGCTAGTTCGCTCACAACATCAGCAATGGCTCGATGGATGTGAAATGGATCTTAAAGCTCTTCTTTTTAAATAGTTGAGATTGTTTGTAATTTAAGGCGCACCGAGAAAGAAGTGAGTAGAAGGAACAAAAATTTTCTTCTGAAAACGAAAATGAAAGTGTGGTGTTTAACATTTAGTCGGATCATCTAAATCTAAACCAATGTTTGAAAAAAAAAAACTTGAAGTCCGAGGCATATTGCCAAACAATATATCGGCCAGACCTCGAATGCTCTACAATTAACTATAGTTTGTTACGCTTTGTTCTTCGAGATCTATCATGGAACAATCCTCTGATTCTGCCCCTCTGGAACGCCTTAAACGAATCAACTTGAATTCGTTGGAAGAACGAGGAGAAATATCAGGCATTCTCTTCATTCATAGACTGCTCTCCGGTTCCTTTTACTGCATGTCGCTCGCTCTACAACCCTATCTGTCTTAATACTAACCCTCGTAATACACGTAATCCTCGTCTCTCTTTTATCCACCCATCAAAGGTCTTATGGTTCCAGCGAATCTATCTCTCGTATGCTGCGGAGTGTTTATTCGATCATGTGCTCCTTCGACTTTAACCTCAGTATTCCTTTCTTAAAACTCCGGATTCTGAATTACCCTCCCCCTCATAGACTTGAAGCTGGCTGCTTATTGTTGGTTCCAACGCACAACCAAAAAATGAGTATCAGGGTCTGTAGGTGCATGCTTCTTGACATCGAATACAAAATTCTGGCAGGATTTTTTTGATGTCCGCAGTAGGGACTAAGGGTAGAATGGTGCAGTGGATGTAGTGCTTGACTGCTAACTTAGAGGTGAGGGTTCGAGCCCCATTCTAGGCAGCATTCTTTTCTATATTCTCCCAGCTTAACTGGACGCCATTCATGAGATTGATCTCTATCCACTGTGCCAAATCTTTCCTATCCTCCTACTCTTTCTAACTAGTGCCGTGCAATTCAGGTTGCATTTAAAAGACCTTAGGTCTTACAGGCGCATATAATTAAAATTATTATTATTATTAAAATAGCGGTTTTCGGACTATTGTGGAAGGGGCAAACGAAATTTAATGTAAGTACTATTAACGTGCACATTAAATTTCAAATAATAAACTCTAAAAATGAAGGAGCTATAGAATTTCAAATTGGTTACACGTCATTTAACGGACCCGTATTTCCAAATGTCTTCCAAAAACACTAAAAGGAAATCTTTCCGGAGGAATACCTTACATAAAATGTTAAATGTGGAATTTACTTTAAGAAAAGAACACAAATTCGGAAAGTACAAAAATAAACGACACAGCCTTGAAAAGATTGCCCATGCCATGAAGTTGATACTTATAAGGGATAGTTTTGTTCATTCAAAAATTATTCAATATTAATTGATGTATAATTGGCAGAACATAGGTACTGATGCACTAGTGTGGATTTCCATTTGCACAAAAAAAGCCCCACTTAAAAGATAAATTTAAGTTCTAACAACTTTGGTATTGACATAGCTTTTCAGCTCAAATCAATATTTTCGCAGATATATGTATGCACTAGACCGATTCACATTTTCCAAAATGGTGGATTTCATCACTGAAAAGCTGACATTAGTAAAAAGTATACGAAGTATTAACAATCAGGAAAGTGATGCCGTAATCTGGTATAAAGAACAGAAAGGTGATCGAAAAAATTAGACTTCCTTTAACAGTTCAAGTTCAGTGACTTACATAAATTCTAAAAATTGAAGCTCTATAATGAGAAGAAATAAGCATGGATACATACAAATAATACACAAGTATGTCCAACCCTCGAAACTTGAGTGCTAATAACACTATTGTCTAGTTGACAAACTTCAAAAAAATTGCTCAAGAATCGATCAACAAAATGAAAATATTCGATCTTTTCAATCAATCGATATTTCGATCATTTTTATTTCACTGAATTCATTTGTATCGAAATATACTTTTCCTAACAGAATATAGTTCGTCCCCTTTATTTTAAGCCATCAACTGTCAAATTCCATTGACGAACGGATGGGTACGATGTCGGTGGATTGAAGAAAACTCTAAGAAATTACAAATTTTTGATGATTTCCTACTGCTCCAGAAAAAATGGATTTTAAGGCAATAGGAGACGGCATGTTAAGCTAAACGCATAGAATTCTCGGCACTTAACTTAAAAGCGGATAAAAACTGTGTTACCGGGGTGTAGTAGACACTAAAATTTACTTGTCAACGCGTTGAAAGCTCGTTGCAAAAGTGACGTTTTTATAAAATTGGGGCTTAACTGTACTAAGAGAAGTGCCATTTGCGTGTGATTTATCGATTACAAAGTCATTCACGCAAATACAAGACAACCTCTTCGGGCTTATTTAATCGAAGAGAATTATCAGCGCTTTACTTAAATGCGGAGAAAACTGTGTTAGTGCCCTATTACACGACGGCTTACTTTTTTCGAAATTAAATGAGTGCGGAGATGAGATCAGATGTTTTTTCTCGTCCGCACTCATTGAATTTCGAAAAAAGTCATGACTCAAAAGTTGTCATGTAATAGGGCACTTACCGGTGTGAATAACACAAGAATTGTTTTAGTTATAAGCACGTTGACAACTTATAGCTTTTTTGCAAGCATGGATGCAATCGGTCGAAAAACATGACACTGGAGCTTACGGACCCCATCACAGAATAAACATGGAGTTTGCATTCAAACTATTGATTACATGTATGTGATTCATTCCGGTAAGACAGTTTTTCTCGTTAGGCACCGAAAATTCTCCATAAATTGATTAGTACCGACATCGATTTTTTTCATCCAATTCCCTTCGGGCTTGCAAAAAATCAGAGCTATTATCCATCACGTATGAGAGTAAGCTGACTGCCATTCAGTCTGACAAAAAAGTGTGACAACTTATAGCAAAATGAGCCAGGGTATTTACATACGATTTTTGGATGTAATCTAAGAGTAAAAATTAGTTTATTTTCTGCAGCACTGAATGCTGCCATCGGACACTCCAATAATCTTTCCAGTCAGTGCTGGAAAATTGGTTGGTTGGTGGGTGACAAAATTAAAACGTCACCGATAAAAAGAAACAAACTTAAAGTCAACAAAAAAGATAAGAATAATAACAAATAAAAAAAAAGAGAAATTTTAGGAAATATATCATTGTATTATAAAACGGCAAATACGAATCTTGTTTATAGAAAACAATAATGTCGTGAGTTTTTAAGTAAAAAGGTCAAGATATCAAAAAGTAAAGTGTTGTGAACAAATACTCGGTCTCGCCCTGGCTCTCGCTCGTACTTATTGTACAATTTTCTTTTATTATTTTTTAGTTTTTGTGGTACAATTAATTAATTAATTTTTGCATTCTGCACTTCTGTGCAAAAAAAAACCTTTCAAACGATACATAATTTATATGTCTTTGGGTTTTGTAGACCGCGTAAATTGTATCACAAGATTAGTGTTTGCCATTTTATAATATGATACAGATCTATCATCGTATCTGATAACAAAATTTTTTTCGATTTGTATACCTACGAAATTCGTCAAAATGAAAGCAACGAATCACGATTTCGTGCGTTGGTCGTTGGATGGACCTATTGTCTATGACCGAATGTCTCCGACATGACAGTCAAATGGTTGCGGAACTTTCGCGTATAAAAAACATTTGCGCAAAATTTTAAACGATTTAGTACGATATTAAGACAGTGTGTCAGTTGCGTTAAAATTTTAAATAAGATTTTTTAAAACATATATTTCCCATTAGTTTTGTTGTTGCATTTTTTCAGTAATGACGTTTCGCCAAGCAAACAGTTCAGTTTGCAAAATGAATGAATCTTCTGACAAAGTATTTTCAATAAATTTTATTAATTCTTTCGCATCAAAAATTATTGAATATATCTTTGTTTTATTTTCTTGAATTAAACTTAAGACTTTTGTCTATATTTCTTAATCTTTTTTTTTATTTTAGTTTTTTTAATCTTTCCCGATAGGATTCATGACTTCTCGACAACGAAATAAAATATTTATCTTCATTCATCTCCCTCACTCCTTCATGAGCATATATGTACATGTCAAAAATTAAGAACTGATGGCTGAAATTTTAAGGAGCTCCTGAAAAGGTTAAATTTTTACGTCTATATTCCCCTCAGTAATGTCTAAATTAAGCCATGGGATCAAATTTAACATACTTTTAGCGCAATAGACACATGGCCTAAAGTTATTTTGATGGTGGGGGTAGGGTTGAAGGGAAGAGGCTTTTGAGATGGGTCTGGGACAAAGGAACATCTCTTTCAGACCTACTACCAAAAGAAATCTATTAAAAGGTTTAAAAAAAAATGTTCCTTTGTCCCATTTCCAGACCCACATCCAAAACCTCCTCCGTTAGACCCTACCCCATCATTTGATTGAACTAATGAAGGAAAAAGCATATTGAACGACAATTCATCAGCCATAGGTAGGCAGCCGTATGTTTTATGTCAACTCCATACGTCACCGGTAGGTATACTTCTTTTCCGATTCGGATACCATGATCAAAATAAATTCTTCGATCATAACTTCTCTCCGATCGTACATTTCTCCGAATGGATGCGATGATAGGGCTCACAATAATAATCTCGCCTTCATCGCACGTACAAAATTGATCCCTCTATTTATAAAAACAATCAATATTAAGTCCAGGAAATTATTTATTTTAACGGTTGTACCGACAGCTGTAAATTTTTTAATTACCAGTTAAATTAAATAACCCCCACTTATCTGGCTATTTAAATACTAAGAACTTAAATAAATTGATAAATATGGAACGTCAATAAAAGAGATTCTTAATTGACGAATAAGCATATTTTTTCGTACAACAATAATGCATAAAAAGTACTGATGAATATTTAAATCTAAATACAAGGATTAATTTGACTTAATTATAGTTAGTTTTTTATAATTTTCATTTCTGAAAACTTATGCTTTCAATAAAATTCTTCACATAATTTAATAATTAATCAAATTATAAATATGTGAATGAATAATTGATTGCATTGTCTTAATTATCTGTTATTTTCTGAAAGGAATAACCAGGTCTCGTGAAATATTCACACAAAATTATTTTTTTATTTAAAAACACAACTGGGGTCGAGTAGTTGAACTGGCTAAAAATGCTTAAGATTCAAATTTAAAAAAAAAAAATCAAATATAAATTTGGATAAACATAATTATGACAAATTCTAGATTCTTGATTCTATAAATATTTCCTTAAAATGTTTTAGCCTCAAAAATGTTATTATTGATTGGCGAACATATTTACACAAATGACAAATTGCCTATATTTCTCCGACATTTTAGCCACTAGTTGTCATAATTATTTTTAATGACTTAAAAATTCGTACAAAATAATAGAAATATTGACATTTTTTCAATAACAAATAATTTACGGAACAGCTAAATTGTAAAGTCTTTCACTATAAAATGTCAGATTTTTAGCGCCGTTATATAACGTAGTAAGTCAAATATAAAAAAAGACAGCGTGATAGAGGCAAGATTTAACTAAAACAACTTTTTAAACCTTCCCGCCAGTTGTTGAATTCTTCCCCTTAAAAATTTCAACCGTTATATTCACGCGTTTAGAAATGCTCATCAGTGTACCTTGAGTCCAACTTTGGGTGTGCTACCAAGCACAGAGATTCTTTCCTAAGCCGCACATCACGAATGTAGAATGCTCTACCAAGCTCTATTTTTCCCTACTTATTTTTATACTCAGAACATCAAAACCAATGTGTCTCCTTATGAATCCTTCTCTATTTTCCTGATCACTCGCCTTGTGCTTCACCATCTTAAGAGTAGTCAAAGCCCCTTAAGTGCGCATTCTTTATAAAAGGACAAATTGAAAATTTACGCGAACTCGATTTTCGAGTCCTTAGAACTCAAAACCTATACAATCAATGCTTTAATTCGTAAAATAAAACAAATGAGGAGCTAAGGAACAAAAGGTGACATTTATTTTATGAATTAATATTTATTTAACACTAGTTGGTTGTAACGCACCTAAGGCCTGTTGAAAGTTAATGAATACATATCAAACACTTTAATTCAATATGCATGGAATATTTAATACAACAAAATTTTCCGAACTTTTTATATTGAAAACTTCCATAAAATAGGTATCCTTTCACATTAAAAAAAAAGTATCCTTCCGTAAAATGGCAACATCAAAAATTTACCCGAAGGTGAGTTTATTCAACACCTATCTTTTACGACAACAATCATATATATTACCGAAAATTGATAGAACTGACATTCTACTCGAAGGTGTGTTCTACTCAACACCTTTCTCTTAGGATGTCAAACGTTATTTTGCCAAAGCGTGTTTGACATCTGAAGACGTTTCTACAACAACCAGAAAGTGGGGTTTTGTCATCAAAAAAGTATGTTCCCGAAAAGTGCTAACACTGACATTTTACCCTAAGGTGCACCTACTCAACACCTAGCTTTTAAGACATCAGCCTTATTTTCCCAAGCCACGTTTGGCATGTGGAGGTGTTTCTGCGACCTTTTCCCTTGGTCAAATATTAAAATTACTAAAAAAGTGTAGTTCCCATCCTTTGACACTAAAAAAGTATTTTCCCGAAAAGTGGAAACACTGAAATTTTACCTGAAGGCTCGTCTACACAACATTATTTTCCCAAAACGCGTTTGACATCTGGAAGCGTTTATAAATGTTCATATTCAAATTATTTTCCAGCGTTACAGAGTCAGTCAGTGGATCAGTGATCATCTTAAATATATAATTTATAAAATAGGTACTAAATAAATCTCTAAGGCATTCGATAGTATTCAGAGCTAAGGCACCTTTTCACAAAACAAAAAATAAATAAATAAATAAAAATGTCACCTTTTAAATATTTGAAACATTTTTTAAACAACAATGAGTATTTCAAATTAAAAATTTTGAAATAGTAAATTCACGATTATAGGAAATATTGAAAAGTATTTAAAACTAAAAAATATGTAAGTTTTCCTGAGGCAAAAATATTTTTTTTTTGAAATGTTGGCAATATTATTTATTTATATCAAATAAAAGTCTCAAAATTTTAGAAAGTCGAAAACCAAAAAAACAAAAAAAAACAAATATATTCTCCTTTAACAACAGAAGATTTAAGCAAAACGGACCCTACAATGAAAGGTATGTAGGTACTCAGAATAATACTCGAAGAAAGGAATTTTTTTATCGAAATCGTTAGAGCCATTTTCGAAAAAAAAATATGTTTTCCATAATTAGAAAAAGAATCTTTAATTTTTAATCTTAAAAGGAAAGTTGTCGCAATTCTTGTTAATTTTTAAATTTACTATATATTTTTTTCGTTGATTTCCTGCCCCCTGCCTACAAAAGTTTAAGAAAATTTATTAGGTATTTTTGGAAAAGTATTTTTTGTCATACAGAAATAGTTGTTCTTTTTAACAGTTTCTGTGATATAATAAATTAAATTATTTCGAAATACAATTTTACCTATTTTAAAGTAATTGCAAACTATCTAACTATTTTTTTATGAATTATACATCTAAAAAATGTTCCCACTAATTGTTAGACAATATAAGATGCTCAGTATAAAATAAATAAATAAAAAAAAATTGCACTTGGTAATTCCAATTGGCATTCCATTCAAATACAATTTTACATAAATTAGCGGCAATCTTTGAAATTAACTTTCCCTGTCTGTCTACATATGAATTCAACAAAAAAAAATCACATCTTAAATAACCAGAATCCCGATCCTTCTTTTCTAAATACCTTAAGTTAAGAAAAAAAAATTAAACTGGTTTCATCCTTATAAGCCTGTCCAGACAGTGAGACAGTGGGATTCGCGAATAATCTTCTTCAATTTATTTTAGTCTGTTCACTCGTTTTAAGTTCCAAGAATTTAAAACAAAAAAAAAATTCTTAAAATCCAGTTTGAGCGTGCAATTAAAATAACACAGATATACCAAAAAAAAAGTAACTTTAAAATGAATTCAATATAAGTATTTAAAAAAAAAGTATCTATCATCTTTGGATCATTGCAAAAAAAAAAAAAATATAAAAAGCAACCCCCTACCATACTTGAAAGTGTAGGATGTTTGTCAAAGCCTACACTAAATATTTTATTATTTTATTCGACACTTTAAACGCCTAAGTAGGTATCTACATCTTTCTTTTTATTTTTATTTATTTTTTATAAACAAGTTCAAGCCTTACTTACCGACAATATCTATATACACCTCTCCTTATATTCCTCCCAATATCTTTGTGAATTAATCCCAAATTCAAGATATGAATAAATTCAACACGTTCAATAGAAGATGAAGATATTCTTTTAGTCAATTTGTTTTTTTTTTTTTGAAGTTAAATAACAAATTTAGCACTTTTTTCTATTTAGCATATACCACACACAGTTTCAGTTAAATTAGTTCAACTTCACACTTCATTTCAAAGTTAAGGGACAAGAATTATTTACAAAACAAGGAACAGCTGCAAAGAAAAAATCAACAACAGTAGAAGGTATAGGAATTATGAACTAGAAAAATCTACAAACTAAGCATTAAATATTAAACCCGAAAGATAGTTTTGATTATTTGAATTTATTAACTTCTAGATGCAACAAAACGCACTTGGATGGATAAAGTTGGTTGGCAAAAATAAGAACACACAAAAAAAGAAACAAACTTTTAATTTCTTCCACTCACAAATGGATATACGACAAACGTCTTGATCGAGCACCAAATTCTCACTGAAACTGAAACCGATGTCTGACTTGAAAGCTAAGTGCAAGATTCTCGCGGCCGGCAAATCCAATACGCAGCTCAGATTCCGATTCATTGCGCGGACAAACGATCGACGACCACAGCGACACCAATGATGACGGCAACAACGACGACAACAACAACAACAGCAAAAACTCAGATTTTGTCGAAGAAACACACCTCATCGCTCCCCTTTATCTCTCCTTATCCGTATGTGTGTTGTGTCCAAAGTAATAAGCTTTGGATTTATCTAGATACTGCAAGGTGGTTATAGCTGGCCCATACATTCCCACAGTGTCTTACAGAGTAAAGCCCCCGCACAGAACTCGCAATCCATAATACCCATACAGTAAACCAATTCAAAAATCAACTACCTTATAGTTATGTTCAATAAAAACAACAACAATTCAGAGCTCTTAGACCATTCTCGTCAATATAATTTACACAGGGCTAGAGTTGATAATGAATAAGAATATAGGCGCACAACGAGTATAGGTTTCAGGGTTGGAGCATAATGTGTTTATGTGCCAAAATTATATTAAATTAGAAATTATCAAGATACATAGTTAAGAGTCCGGTAAATTCAGAACCTATAAAAACGCTTTTTTAACACAAAAGATCCGATCATCGAAAGGTACTGATGATTGAAATCACAAATTTTCATTTCAATTCATCTCAATCTCAATAATTTCGATGATCCTCGTTTTCCATTCCAATCTCAATCATTTCAATTAATCTAAAACAAAAACTATGGAAATTTCAAATTTTTGTTGGAGTTTCTTAATCCATCCGCAACATGTGTTATTTTAAAATTTGGATCAAATAATATTTGATCAACAGTACAACATTGAACTAAATTCATCGAATTCAGATAGATTAAATTTCATCGAAATTAAATCAAAATTGAATCGGAACTGAATTCAGTGAAATAAAAATGATCGATTGATAGAAATGATCGAATAGTTTTGGTGATCCGTTCTAGAACGCTTCGATGAGTTGACATGAACGATTTACACAGCCATCTTTGAAAAATACTGGTAGTAAGCTTTTTTCAAGTACTAGTACCGAGAGCTTAAGAACAAGTACAAGTCCTGGTACTTGCACTGGTACTGGTACTTGTACTTGAAATTCTACGGCTCTGGTATTAAGTATTATGTTGTAAAGGCTGTTCCAAAAGTCTCTTTTCTGTATGAAGCGTTTTCAAATATTATCTTTTAAGACATTCTCGAAGGCTTGGGAGATTGAATATTTGGTTTAAGCAAGGCAGTAGAAATCTCTACACAACTCTTGAGATAGTGAACTTGTTTAAAGAAAAACATTAAAACCATTGTGATGTGCTTTTTGCTTTCCAGTCGAGGTTTTGCTCGCCGGTTTGCCGTGGTCGGTTTTTTTAAGAACACACTTAACTTCAATTTGAAAGGTCTTACGACCTTATAACAAATTTTTATTAGAAATGAAAGATCACAGGTATAAGCTAATGGTGTCAAGATCACAGGTATAAGCACATGGTTTTAAGATTACGGGTAAACCCCTGGTGGCAAGATTGCAGGTATAAGCCTCTGGTGGCAAGATCACAGGTAAACCCCTGGTGGCAAGATCACAGGTATAAGCCCCCGGTAGCAAGATCACAGGATAAAAGCCCCTGGTGCCAAGATCAAAGGTATAAATCCCTGGTGGCAAGATCTCAGGTATAAGCCCTGATGGCAAGATCACAAGTATAAGCCCCTGGTGGCAAGAACACAGGTGTAAGCCCCTGGTGGCAAGATCGTAGGTATATGCACCTAGTGGCAATATTAGTTAGGCTTACGCACTAGTAGATCACAGGTACCGAAGACGCTTGTGGCAATTAAACCTAATCGACCTCCCTCGTCCACAGCTTGAGTGAGACTGATTTATTGAATCAAGTTTACTATAGCTCTATTGACCTGAGCACTGACCGAAAGGGTAATTTTCATTCGCCGGAGTAGCTCCTCATGATACCTTTTCCGTAACCAGTGAGTGTTAAGTGTAAGGAGGTGAATGAAAATATCCTGTGCATGTTGTTGGTGTGTTGGCCTCATATGCATATCTCGTGCTGTTGGGTGTTGCAGAGTCGCTGGTAATGGATCTCCAATTCTAAAGGTACCTATTGGGAATAGCGATGTTGGTGGTAATGAATGAAGTGGTAGGCATGTAACACCTCGTTACACCATGTAAATTCCAAATCAGCAATTTTGAGTAAATTTTTTTCTGTGTACACAGAAAATCGTGTACACACCGATTTTTGTTATTCCGCAAGAGTAAGTTTAAAATTTTTGACAGATATTGTGTGCACCATCAGTCAAATTTATTCACACTTGCTTTGGGCGTGAATAGAATGTGTACACAGAAAATCATTCATGCTTGCGGAATTGGGCCCCTGATCTGTAAGCTTCAGACTGCATCTGTTATGCTGTCTAAAGGAAAAGGTCTACATCAACAAACCACGGATTTAAATCGTGCTACTGAGTTGAAGGCTACATTTATCATCTGTACTAGCAAATAATTCACAACCATATATGATCAAGGGAATGATCAAGATCTTTGCTAGCTTATGTTTGACAGTGGTTGGGAATGTTTCTCGATAGACTGACAAGCAGAGATGTGCTAGTTGGTGACTGCAGTCTATTGACTAAAAAGACTTGTTTAATAAGTATTTTGTCCTACTAAATGACATAAACCTTAAGACTACAGTCAACAGTAATTTTTTATTGCTCTGTCTTGTAGAGCCAATTTTTCAGTATGAAATCATTCTTGTGTTATGGTTAAACCTGATTTAACTCCGAAATCGTGTTTTCCAGTCAGTTGAAATCCTAAGCTAACTCACCTTATTTGGTTATTTAACTCAAAGACTAAAATTAGAGCCTTTTCCGCTGTGGCGCCATCTCTTTTTCTATGCGCGAAAGGCGTAAAATGGTGATTTTCATATAGTTTCGCACATCGATGACAATAGATTTGTGATAACTAAAAGATAAAGTTAACCCACAACTGAAAAACTTTTCCGGAGCTAGCTCGGGGTTTATTTATTTTCAGGATTAGCTAAATTCTTTTAAGCTGTCAAAAATTTATTGAAATCGATGTGTGAGACAATGGATATCACCCTTATACGTCTTTCACTGTCAATATCGAAATGGTACCACATCGAAAATTGTCCTATCCAAAGATTTCAATAGCATAATCAAGATAGTGCCACAACAAAAATTGCCCTTAGTTTAATCCCTGATTTAACTCACCAAAGAAAGACGAACGAAGCAAGAACTTAGGATTTCAATTGACTGAAAAATACGTTTCTGGATTTAACTCAGGTTTAACCAAGATACTAGGATGCACTGAAAAACTGGACCTAAGTCATTTCAAAGAGTCAACTAGAAACCTTACCCCAGTTTCTCAGTGGGAGTTTAAACCCCACTTTTGGTTTTAGCTTTATTCAGTAGAAGAATTGAACTCAGTTCAAGGTTTGAACGAGACTATGAAACTAGGCGTAAATCGATTGTAAGAAAATTATGTCAACATCGTTCGGAAACGCTCAGCACCTACATCACTTTCGAAGAAATATGGCCCAATGACATCTACAGCCTAAAAATCGCACGAAACTGTCATTTGTTGTGAATTAAGAGGTTCTTTCACCATTTCACCATAGCGTAAAAATGAGTTTTATGAATATCGCTCAATATACATATGTATGTATTAATAGGTATTCTAAGCATTTATTATTGACTACAATTAAATGAGTTCTTCAAATTACTGCTTCGATCAAAGGGCCCTTTTAAAACTCAATACACCCCTGTCCACTTTGATATCGTATGTATGGCAAGCAAGATCAGTATAGTTACTCTCGTACTTGTATAGTTAAGTTTTTCGTATTCCAAGAGGGTTCGGAAAGGTAACAGTTAATATAATAATAATAATAGTGGGCCGATACGTATCCGTCCATATCGGATAGTTTAGTCATTTTGTTAAGGTACACACCGCTATACTATAGTGTAGGATAGGACAGGTAAAGATAGATATACATTGATCGGTATAGGAAAGGAACGTAGGCTGTCTTCGATGTCTTCTGCTTTTCTCAGTATAGCACTACGATGAAGACCACCACACGATTGTGAGTGGTCATGTCGTGAGGATACCGACCGGCTTTTTTATTTATTTTTTTATATTCCAAATCCAACTCTCGGTTTAATACTTGTTGAATGTCCAATGGTGTTACATATGCAAACGTTCATTGTTATATATGATATGACATGAATTTGAGAAGAAGTTCGTGCAGACGTGCAGGATGAGTCACCCACCATACTGATGACGCGTTTTTTGGGCTTGACAATATGTACATATATATTTTTGTTTGTTCCGAAAAAAGTGAATAAATTAGAGAGGGGTACCTATTTAATATGGAAGACGACCGAGATTTATCGATAACCAGTATAAAGTGTGTCTGAAGGAGGGAACTTATTTTTTTTTTTTTTTACTTTTTTTTTTTAATTTTTAATTGGATGAAATGGTATTGATGATATTGAACTAGTTAAGGGAGTTTATGTGGCGACATGTTGAAAGTTGGACTGAGTTAATAGTTTTTATGAAAATGGGAGGAGGATTGGAGTTGCTATATGTATTGGCTTTAATATTGATTAAATGTTTTTAAAAGCTGAAATTTGATATTTGAACTTCAAGTTTTATCAATTAAGATAATTGATTCAATGATTTTTTAACTAAGAAATATGAACATGGGGCTTTACGGGAATATGATTTAATTTCTTTTAATTATTTGACTAACACTTCTTAAAACTTAAAGCCAAGTTCATTAGAATTCGCTAAAACCAATTCTCAATTGGTGAATAGTTGCACATGTATTAAGCTTTTATTTATGTTCTATTCGACGTTGCATTAATCCTAATTCGTTAGACATTTTCCAACCCATTTTAGCTACAATGCCATTGTGTCAAATAAAGTACAAAAACAGAAATCTATTACGTTTAGATGTCGTACTGAAAATATTCTTATATAGCCATACTATTCAACCTCTAAACGAGTTAAGCTTAAAATGGCTCTATTCAACGTCACATAACTTTTATGAATGTTCAAAGGATAGACACGGTGCATTCAAGAGGACACAATCGTATACAAGCCTTTTTTAAAGCGAACCTCTCTATATCAACTCCTACTCCCACCTCCCCATGGTGAACATCGTGTGCCTAGTACCGTTAACTGAAGATGGGGTTCCAATCCCTGTGGACGGTTTAAGGAGGCAACAAACGAGAGGGGGAGGAGTGTTCCCACTAAGGCACTTCTCCTTCATCCAGGCGGCAGCGGAAGAATTCTCCAGATAGAATCAACGGTAGTGTCTACAGTTTCAGTTAGGTTGAACTACTTAGTGAACACTCACGGGCGTAGCCAGGCCTACGCTAGGGTGAGCTCAGCTCACCCAAAAAAATGTTGAGCTCACCCAAAAAGTTTTAATATTTTGCATATTTCTAACTTGAGACAAAAACAAAATATTTCCTTGCTTCAAAATTAAATTTTTAGTCTGCGCCAACACTAACATTATAAATAATTACTTCATTCGTTGCATCGAAAACAACCTTAATGCAGAGGTATGGAAAGAGCTCTCTTATGGATTACATTATTGAAAAAATTTGTTTTTAGCTGGGATTTTTTTTCTTCAAATTATCAGGAACAGAAGAATTATATCTCCAAATGTTGAATGCAGCAGATGACAGAATGCTGTTGAATATGTGTCAGCCTGAAAGCCACAGAGAATTAGAAGTCGATGTTAACGATAGTGCGAATCAATTTTGTATCGTCACTCTTGGAGAAAGAGATTTTGACTATTAAATTGAAGTTTCAATATTGAAGCGGTTTTTTTTTTTAATATTGGCTTCGTGATCTCAGCAAAAATGTTTGCTTATCAAAAAATCAACAGATATAGAAGAAAACTTCAAATGCTCATTTATATTAAAAGTATTTTTTCGACAACTTATCCCTAGTTTTTGAGACTGTGTGATGATGATCGCTGCATTAGGTGGCAGCACATCTATAAAACGAATCATTATTTCAGCACTTCGCGAATTGAACTATAAGATGGTCATCATCATCAGTAGCCAATCAGACGCTTTGTAGTCTTTATTTTCTTGGATTCCAAAAGGCACGATTGAATTTATAAGACACAGATAATATTTTGGTTACATTTACCGAAAAACCCAAAGAGCCCAACTTATTCAACTGTTTCAAATACTTTGCTTTTATTTTTTTTTTTAATGCAAATTTTTTCAAATAAGATACAGGTCTTATAATTTTGTTAAAAAATGTCAGCTCACCCTAAACTACCTTGAGCTCACCCATACGTTTGATCCTGGCTACGGCCGTGTGAACACTTTATACGGGCTACTACGACATATTCGGAGCTCAGGCCTATAAGGAGTGGTTTATCCAGCTCCCCACCCTTGGAGTTATATTGTAAGGGTCTGGTCCTCCAGGTTGGGGCTGTGCCGTCGGGGTGACTTCCCGGCCACGTAAAGCTATTTAGTTGCGAAGCACCAACAAGCCTCGGATACGAACGCATTCACTGTTGACGAACCTTGCAAACGAAATAAGGACATCGAACTTCGGATCTGCACGTGGAATGTTCTTTCTCTCTATAGACCACGTGCAGCCGAATATTTAGCGGAAGCCCTAGACTGCTACAAAGCAGACATCACCACCATCCAAGAAGTGGCATGGGATGGGCCGGGCAAAAGAAAACTGAAAGACTGCAATATCTACTATACGGTGAATGTTACCGACCACAAGGGCAGCGTCTCTTTGGATGTGGATTCGTTGTTAGAGGCAGACTCAGGCAAGAAGTCTTGAGTTTCAATTATGTGAACGAGCGCCTCACGACAATTCGCATCAAGGCTAAGTTATTCGCCAACATCAGCCTGATATGCACGCATGCCCCCACAGATGAGAAAGATGACGACACCAAGGACGAGTTCTACGAGCTCCTGGACAAGACATATGAGCAATGCCCTAGCTATGACATTAAAATTGTTTTGGGTGATTTTAATGCCAAACTATGAAGAGAAGACGTCTTTGGTGGCACAATCGGAAGATACAGCCTGCACGACACCACCTCCGATAACGGACTCAGGCTAATCGACTTTGCTGTGGGGCGTAACGTTGTGGTAGCTAGTACGCAGCTCCCGCATCTCGATATACACACGGGGACATGGCAAATTCTGGTCAATCAACATACGCAAGGCACTCCTCCAGTATCAAGGATGTCCGAACGTTCCGAGGAGCCAACGTTGACTCGGACCACTACCTCGTTGTAGCCAAGGTAATGTTAGGGATATCCATACCAAGGCCAAAACAGGGAAATACTGCGTGAGCAAGTTCGACGTCGGACGGCTACAGTCGCAAGAAATCGCCAGGTCCTTTTGCGATCGAGTGTCTCGAGCTCTCTTAAATAGTCCTTTGTCGCCAACTGCAAATATCGAGAACCAGTGAAAAAACTGCCAGGAAACCATCGGAGATCCGCCTGTGACGTGCTGGGCCTCACATGACCACCACAGCAAAATAGTCTGAGAGCCCACAGCAGATTTTGGATGTGAGTGATAGCAAAAAAAGAAGTATAGGCGTCGGAAGCTTCATTAAAGGCTATTCAAAAAATCAAAGTCTTGCAGTCCACAACTGGGGCCTTTGCGAGAAATAATGCATCAAAAAAAAAAATATGAATGCAACTTCGAGGATAATCGTGTTAACCGAAATTGGTTTTCACCCCTACCTAGATAAGCTCCGCGGATCCCATATCACGGAATCTGAGATCATTTGAGTGTTTGATTCGCCCTGCCAGACTGTTTAAAAAACCCGTTTTTCACTTAGAATTTTGAATTTTTTAAACGGTCTGGTAGAGCGAACTATAAACTCAAATGGTCTCAGATTCCGAGACATGTGATCCGAGGAGCTTATCTAGGGAGGGCTGAAAACCAATTTCGGCTAAAACGATTATCTTCGAAGTTGCATTCATATTTTTTTTTGATGCACTGTTTCTCGCAAAGGCCCCAGTTGTGGACTGCAAGACCTTGATTTTTTGAAAATCCTTTAATGAAGCTTTCGACGCCTATACTTCTTTTTTTGCTATCACTCTCACCCAAAATCTGCTGTGGGCTCTCGGTCTAAAACCCCTGGTTCGACGAAGAGCGCCGGCTAGTACATGCAGCCAAACAACAGGCATACAAAGCGACGCTGCATAGAAGGACCAGAGCTGTTCGCGAGCTCTTCGAGCAGAAGAGGAGAGAGGAACACAAGCTTTTAAGAAGGAAAAAGAAAGAGCATGAGAAGCACGCGATTGAGGAATTTATAGGGATGTCATTGCAGGAATGAAGTTCGGAAGCTTTACCAAAAAGTTAAAAGAAATTTCCAATGTTACAAGGCTCAAACCGAAGCCTGCAAGGATGATCAGGGGAAAATCGTGGTAGAATCCCAGTCGGTGCTGAAGATATGGAAAAATCATTTCTGCAAAATTGTATAATGGCGATGACGAACCGAATTCCGCTACCATGCAAATTGCACCATTCAACCTGGGCACATAGGCAGACAGTTCCGTCCACCCGATCTCGACGAAGTAAAGATAGCTATATCTAAAGTTGAGTCCAATAAAACTGCTGGAGCTGATGGCCTTGCAGATAAGCTATTCAAAGCGGCTGGTTATGAAATGGCTCGGAGTATCTATGCACCAGCTCATCTGCAAAATATGGTCGGAGGAAAGCATGCCCGATGAATGGAACCTCAGCATTTTTGCCCTTTCCTGAAAAAAGGTGATTCTCTATACTGCAACAACTACAGAGGCATAATTCTCTTTAACATCGCATACAAGATCTTTTCTGTCGTACTTTGGGAATGCCTGAAGCGATTCGTCAACAATCGGATAGGTCCATATCAGGCCAGGAAAGTCCACCATCGACCAAATATTCGCATTACGACAGATCTATAAAGAGCAATGTTCGTTTTAGCATCCCTCTCAAGCTCGTCCGTTTGTGCAGGATGACGATCGAGAATGCATGAGGCTCCATCAAGGTCGGCAAGGACCTACTTCACTGGTACTTTTGATAGTAAAGAAGGTTTTAGACAAGGCGACGCGACGACACGCACTGTCATGCGACTTTTTCAACTCGTGAGTATAGAGAAGGAAGCCAAGAAGATGAGTTTAACAGTAAATGAAGGCAAGACTAAATAAATATATGCTGCCAAAAAGCAAATGCACCCAACATCGACACGTCTCGGACAGAAAGTCACTATAGACAGCTATAATTTTGAGGGGCTTGTCTACCTCAGCTCTACTATAAACTCAGCGAACGATAACAGTGCTGAGATCAAACGAAGAATTACTCTTGCCAATCGCTGTTTCTTTGGCAAAAGAAGGCAATTGACAGGCAAAGCCCTCTGTCGAGAAACTAAAGTCTCCCTGTATAAGACGTTTATCATCCTGGTCCTGATGTGTGGTGCAGAGGTATGGACACTATTAACGGTGGATGAGAACGCTTTAGGATGTTTTGAGAGGAAAATTCTCCGGGGATTTTTGGTCCCGTCTGCATAGATAGGGAATGGAGAAGAAGAAACAACAACGAACTCTACGGCACCGACCTAGTCACAAAAGTGAAAGCCAACGACTGAGATGGCTGGGTCACCTAGAGCGAATGGACATCAATGCTCCGGCGCAGAAAGTCTTTGAATCCAACCCCGTGGGACAGCAAAGTAGAGGTGGACAGCGTAAAAGGTGGCGCACGCAAGTGAAAGAGGACCTCAACCAACTTGACGTGCGAAACTGGAGACAGCTAGCTAGAAACCGAGCCGGCAGGAAAAAGCTTGTTGGTACAGGCGCTACTATTTGGGATTGACCTGTTCCCCGGACAGTAGTGCCACCTTAATTAAGTAAGTAAGTAAGAAGACTCATATATAAACCGCTGACATCTATAACCTTGACAGAACTTTCCCTATAAAATCTCCAGTTCGAGGCAAAACCTACATTATTAAACCTTCTTGGTGCGTTCATGGCTAATAAAACAAAGATCGATGATAAATGTAATATATTCCACTAAAGTAGTTTAATGAAATTTGTTTACTGCGTCACATCATCGTCGCCGCCACTGATTCTATCAGAAAAACAATAGTTTTAAAATGTAATTTATTATAAATCAACAATCAACCAACACAGTAGCTCAATTAAACATTTAATTTTAATTTATATAAATTCCATGTATATATTCAGAAGTTTCGTCTGAGAATATAGTTATTATTATAAACTGCTCGCAGACACATATTATTAAATTGTGTTTGTTTTTAATCGTCTACAAAGTAAATCACACACAGCCCACGCATACGTACAACTCAGATTAGATTAATCATTCAATTATAATTATACAATTTACCTCAGCCAAACAAGGAATTCCAATCCATTTCCCACTGATGGATGTCAGTTCCTTCACTATATGGTTATCTAATACGAATACAAAATAAAAACTCTCTTGGAACAATTATAAACTTCCGTCAATACATCATCGCCTCGATCTCATTGTGATCTTTTTATTGTGCATTTATTGATGTAGCTCGAAGGTGTACCTGTACCTATAGACAGGTTTATAGGTACCCATCAGTGTACCCACTATACATGTACCTTAGACACTTAGCACTCTTTTTTTTCCATTTTGTTGATTGCTGATTTTAGGTGACATCGACATTATGGTGTAATCTTAAAAGTGTTCCAGGTTGTGTGGGATTGTGATAATTATAACATCATCGTTGCCAATGACATTGATCTGTTTTAACAAATTAAAAATCTGTTTTGCAAGAAAATGTGTTTTTATATATTTCTACAAGTACAACTTGCATTTATGTCAATAAAGTAGAATTTTTTATTTTACTGGAGTTGATATTGTGCTTTGTTAATTCAAGGTTACACCCACAATAAAAATAATAATTCTAAGTTTTAGGAAATAAAGATGTTTTGTTTGTTTTATTAGCGAATGAAGACTTAAAGAAATTTGATCAAATTTCTGCTCACGAATATCGTTTGGGTTTTTTTTTATACTAATGTTAATACTGATGGCAGTTTATGGTTAAATGTAGAACATATCACAAATAATAATTTTTTTTAATTTCACCATATGGTGAAAATAATATATTCAAATAAAAGTGTTCCGATGAATATTCTCTCAGTATATTGGCAGAATTAAATGAGTTTTTTGATAGATTTACTCGACAGAGAAATCGCCATATTTTCTACCATTATTGTAAGCCATTTTTTGACATAAGACACGATTTTTACAATAAATGGCAAAGGTATGGTGAGTTTTATAAATCCAGTACAATAATGAATATTGCCATAAGCCTAGTTTGCCAATATTCTCGCATGTCAAAAATAATTGACGTGAAATGATAAATTGATTGTTTGCATGATTGGTTTACAGTTTCATGCAACAAGAAAACCATTGCTGTCATGGAATATCATGCAAAACAATGGTAATTGTATTCCATGCGAAAAAAAAAGAGTGGTGGATACAATACTTCTTCCAAAAAAAATATATTCAGTTCAAGGCATTATTTGCATGCAAAAGGTTTTTGTATCCAAAATTAGTTATATATTCAATTTTAAGGCCTATAGGTTATTAATAAAAGGGAAATTTATGACTAAATGGGTGGCCTAGGCCAAGGCAAACTTTGTAAACTGTAAACTATGCTATGAGGTCCAAAATGGCAAAAATTATAGGGACTTATCACTCGTGTAAGGAAAATTCAGTATTATGCTTGGCTGCTCTTATCATAAGTTTTTCGTTATTTAACATTTAAGTACTTTACAGTGTAACTGTTTTCTGTTATTATTTTTGTCATAAGAAATAAATAGAAAATGATAGATAATGACGTTTAATGTTACCATTACCATCGTGATTATATGTGTTGACATGACGTTTGAAGTTACGAAATCTTGCATACCAAAATCTTGCAATTCAAAGTTTCTCAAATACAAATCTCAGTATAATATCGCTCTTGTACAGAAAAATAAAAATCCTGTGAACCAAAAAAAAAAAGAAACTAGCTTTTATTGTTTTTCAAAAAAAAACAATAAAAGCATGAACAAATGAATGCATTTAAATTCCCTATGCGAAATTAGAATTAAAATTAAAATTAAAATTAAAATTAAAATTAAAATTAAAATTAAAATTAAAATTAAAATTAAAATTAAAATTAAAATTAAAATTAAAATTAAAATTAAAATTAAAATTAAAATTAAAATTAAAATTAAAATTAAAATTAAAATTAAAATTAAAATTAAAATTAAAATTAAAATTAAAATTAAAATTAAAATTAAAATTAAAATTAAAATTAAAATTAAAATTAAAATTAAAATTAAAATTAAAATTAAAATTAAAATTAAAATTAAAATTAAAATTAAAATTAAAATTAAAATTAAAATTAAAATTAAAATTAAAATTAAAATTAAAATTAAAATTAAAATTAAAATTAAAATTAAAATTAAAATTAAAATTAAAATTAAAATTAAAATTAAAATTAAAATTAAAATTAAAATTAAAATTAAAATTAAAATTAAAATTAAAATTAAAATTAAAATTAAAATTAAAATTAAAATTAAAATTAAAATTAAAATTAAAATTAAAATTAAAATTAAAATTAAAATTAAAATTAAAATTAAAATTAAAATTAAAATTAAAATTAAAATTAAAATTAAAATTAAAATTAAAATTAAAATTAAAATTAAAATTAAAATTAAAATTAAAATTAAAATTAATTATCTAGGCTTTCCAAAAATATGAGTTATCCTCCTTGAATCCCAAATAAAATAGAAGTATTTAAGATCGATTAAAGACGAAAAATATGCTCCAAAAAAATGGGTTACAATACACCACTACACAGTCTCAAATATATGTAGGTTAACTTTTGGACACGCAACGAATAAGTTTTAAGCATACTTAAGACCGCTTCACCCAAATCCGTAATCGGTTTTCCGCTTGCAGCTAGGTTTTTCGATTTTGAAAATAAGAAAAACGAATTGTTTTGCTAACTTTGAGGTTATTAAAAAGGGAGAGATGACTTTTTGAAAACAAAATTTGCAACCATTTCTGAAAACACTAATCTCCTTCTTCAAAATTTAGTACAAAGCTTCATGTGCTACTTTTATTATGTTGCAGAAAATTAAATGTTTAACCAAAAACTAATTATTCTTAGAATGTATGTATAATGTATATAAAGGAAAACTTGCGTTATAGCCTTTTCACACCGATTTTGGAGAAAAACTTAATCGAAACACACAAGTTTTCTCATACATTTTTTGTAGTTTCAGGTTTTCGTAAAAACAAAAACAAACATACATTTAATTAGTGCAGCGCCTATTGAAGTGTCAAAAAAGAAACTGATGGGATGCTTTCAAAAGAAATGGAAAACAGCTGACGAAATTCTGTCATATCAAATATAAAATTCGAATCTCAAAATAAATTATTTTATTTAAAATTGATAAATAATTGTTTGTGGCAAGTCAAATTGTTCGTATGGATCCTCTTTATAAAAATAAATCCCCGATTTTATTTTAAAAAAATGGAAGAAAATAAAAAAAAAATGTGCGTGCTTTGTGTAAAAAAAAAGAATGTCAAACGAGAACTTGTAATGTTCAGTGTGAATGGTTTTCGCGTTTTTGAAAAGTTTTCACCGAAAACCGGTTTTGGGGTTTGGTGTGAAAAGCCTATTATTTATAAAATTTACTTCCATAGGTGCTGAACGCAATCATTTTGACTAACCTGGAACGCAGCCCACACTAGCAACCGTCCACTTATTGCCATCTGTCAAAATATTTTCTCTTTTTTACTAACGGCCATATTATGCACTGGTTTAATCCAGATTAAAACTAAAATCCAGGTTAAAATCCAGCATCGATTAATCCCATTGGGTGTAAACTGCCATCCAGGGGTCAGTTAAACTCAATTTCACTATAATTCACTTCTTTTTTAAAGTTTTTATGATTTCTTTTCTTTCCCAGTACGTAATAAAAAGGTAGAATGAATTTATTAAAAACAGAAAGAACGAAAGCTATTAGATTTAATGCATGTTTTGGAGAAAACAATAATGACATTAGCGCTATCGGATTTTTTTGTCAGATATTCAAGACGGGTTAGCGATGCCCTATAAGCCATAAGTTCATTTTTTAGATTTTTGTCTCATCCACAAACATTTGATAATCGAAAATCTGCACTGCACTCTAGAAGCGAACCATGTACCAAGCGCATCAGGGATCGATGTAGGTAATACACACCGGGAGCAGTACGATATCCTGCAAACCAAAATTTCGAATAACGAAATCTCGCATTTTTTTAAAATCTCGAATAACTAAATCTCGGAAGTTAAAAATCTTGTTTTTCATAACCTTTCAATTACAAAATCTCGCTTTTAACAATCTCGCATTTAAGTCTCGAACCCAAAAATCTCGCGAATTTCAACCAAAATTTCGCAATTTAAAATCTCACAAATCAAAATCTCGCAAAGCAACGAATAGCATACGGCTTTCACAAATTAATTTTTTGTTTGAGAGTATTTTACATAGTTTGTCTTTCCAAGTGTAACTGTAGCCCAAGGAAATTAGACAAGAAAATGGCATAACTTCGAAAAATTTCTGACAAAGCTGAATTTTGGTGGAGAGCTTTGTTTTGACGTCTTAAATATTATCGCAAAAGTTTCGTAAATTTGGGACGGGGCTAAATTTTGTAGGGGGGGTAAAAGGGGGTAAAATTCAGTTTTTTCTTAATTTCTCGAAAACTATCAGTTTTTTTTTTTTAATATGAAAGTACAAATTGTAGCTTATGCAATTTTACACAAAAAAGATCAACATACTTTTTTCATACAATCAATGGATTCAGAAAAAATCGTGCATGAACTTCATGGTGGAGCACATTTTGTCAAAAAATTTATTAAAATTTCAAAATTTTGTGTTCAATTTGTGTTTGGCTACACCTCCTCATTATAAAACCAAGTTTTTGGGGTGCCCGAGGTAAGACGATGCCGCCATCTTGAAAAAGAAAGTGGTTTGGTTTTTATTCAACAAATTGATTGAATCTCATTTTACAAGAAAATAATGAGAGAATAACATTTAGACAGTAAAATGATCTAAAAAAAACTCTGTAGGTATATTAATATTGAAATTATATGTCGTGTCAAAGTTACACTTTTGATTTTGTACTTTAAAAGGAATAAATTACAGTTTTTGGAAATTTCTCAGCATTTATGTAATTGTTTTCAAAAAATTAATGAATTAATATTATTGCTCATAAAATTCTACACAAAAGTGATTTTGACACTTTTTTTTTCGTAGGAGCAACAGATGTTGAGAAAACATAGAACGACAAATTTGAAATTATCACAACTAATTAACGTCTAATTAATAGTTAATTATTAAGCCAAACACCATCTGGTATGAACAGTTTCTACCTCATTTGATGTCAAGTTACCAAAGAACCCAAAAAACATAGAAAACAATGCACGACAAATTCAAAACTGTCACAACTAATTGAGGACTAGTTAGTGGCAAACTATTATAAACAACTCGGTATTACCGTTTTAATCCCTTTTTAAGGTAGTTGCACAGTTAATTAATGACAAATTAACGGCAAATTATTAAACTAAAAAACATTGAGAATAAGAAGTTTTCACGCTCTTGGAATTGTGCCAAGCTAGAAAAGCAACCAAAAAAACATAGAAAACATTGAACGACAAATTATTGACCCTCATTTTTCGATTTGTGAAAGTTGCTTTAACTTGACACTCGTAGAAAACAAATCACCAAAAAATACATAGAAAACATAGTATGACAAAATTGAATTTATCACAACTAACTAGCGATTTATTAACGACAGATTATTAAGCAGTAAAATATTGCGTTTCATAAGTTTTTACCACTTTTCGAAAAAAAACATAGAAAACATAAAAAACATAGAACGACAAATTCGAAACTGTCACCACTAATTAACGACAAAGTATCCACCTACCCATTTTTGGATCCTTGATATCAAGTTAGCAAAGCACGCAAAAAAAACATGCACGATCAAATTGAATTTGTCACTACTAATTTACTACTAATTAACGACAGATTATTAAGCCATCAGGTATAAGAAGTTTTTACTGATTTTCGACAGTAAACATTGAACGACAAATTTGAAACTGTCACAACTAATTAACGGCAAATTATCCACCAGCTCATTCGTCAAAGTAGCTTTGCTTACTTGACACTCATAAATAAATTAAAAACTAAAATGATTTTAAATTTTAAACTTCTATAATCGCAATTGTAACCATTCATTTTAATTTTATTTTATTTACTTAACGGACTTACCGCGATAGTTTTTTATTTTTTGATTTTGAAGGAAATTAAAAATAATATTCTTCTGTTTTAGTGGAGCGAATGAATTAAGTTCAAATATTACAAGCATATTACATTGTGATGTATACTTTGTAATAAAACAATTTATATTCCCACCACAAAATAAATACATATAAATAGATCACTAGCTACATACATACATATGTATTTATCAATATTGCCTAATAAATACATTAAATCTTCCCATAAAATCAATAAAACGATGTTGTACTCGTATAAATTTCAAATAAAAAACAACAGGCATAAAAGATGTTTATTTTTAAAAATGACTTCACTTATTGATCAAAATGAAATATATCAGACTCAAAATCGATAATATTTAATATTTAAGACCAAAGAATAGGGAAGAACGAGTACATAAAGACATTTTTTATGGTTTTTTTTTTGACAAAACGAATCTAATAAAATATAAACTATCACCATGAAATTCAATTTAACGATTATTTTCTTTTATTCACTTAACACTGAAACTGTCAAACAAATCTATGTTAATGTCCTAAATAGTTCATTCATAAATTTTATATATTTTTTTTTATCGACTTAACCGTGTGTTAAGTTTACCTTTACGGCGAGAAGGTTTTAAGTGTCTATCAATCTTGAAGTACGCGTGGGGTTACTTGCAGAAAGAGACATTCTGGTCACTTGAATTAATAAATTTGTGTTCACGGTCAACCTTTATTATACTCGTATGAGAGTGTGATAAAAGTGAAAAAATATAAATATAAGCTTCAGCCAACAAACTGTCAACTAGGTATATGATGATGGCCGAAGAAATCTCGAGGCACGTAGTCGCCAGCACAGCCCACATGCGCCACATCTAAAGTCGATATTATTATTTATCACAATTTTTTTGTCAGAGGCCGAAGCGTGTGGAGTTCAAAAATTGTAAATTTATATGACCGCATATCTTATTATTATGAATGGTTTGGTTATGTTTTCAGTCTTCTGTGAGAATAAAGCTGAACTTCAAGAACAATAATTGAGACCTATATGAATGAAGTCAAAAGCTTATACATATACAAAATAGTTCATCGATATGATGTCATGCCTAATGATTTATTACATCTACTTGCAGTTAGTTGATGGCTGAAAACCAGTGGCGCTTAGGAGTGGGCTATTGACATCTATTTAAGTCATTAGGATTTGTTTTGATTTGGCAAATATCGACCTAAATGGTGTCAAAATTTCGTACATATTTTTTTCGACATGAATATTCAAATAATTTGAAATGCGGGGCAGTTGATGTTAAGTCCCTAGAATATAAGAAATATTTGGAGCAACAAATTGTAAACGTCTAGACTAGTCACGCATGAGAAACATTTTGAATGTGGGTGAAGGAATGTCGGTGGATAATGCCAGTGAAATTTGTGTTTACAAATAATGGCAACTATTGAGCAAGAAAAAAGGAGCGCCAAAATGACAAAAACCAATTGACAGTTGGTTTTGTATGAGAACCTTAATAAGAAAACAAACCAGTTTAAAAAAGAAAGTATGTGATTTTTTTATATCTTCCTATAGAAATGACGCTTGTTTTATTAATAAAGGTCTATTTCTATCATAAATTTGATATTATAAACTATGCAGATATTTGCATTGTATATATTCAAAATTCAAGTTAAAAGCATTTTGCCTTTGAATAAGAGATGATCAAAAGAAAAAGATAGTTTCACCTATTTGTTCGTTAATTTATCTGCAAGTTTTAAGCTATACAAAAGAAGAAACCGAAATATAACTGAATATTGAAGGTGGATTGTTTCTTCAAGATAGTTTTTTACACAAACTGCGATATAAATCACACAAGTTAGATGAGGTTACGCTGTTTAATTATTGACTTGTTTTTAATGCAAAAAGGCATTAAGTTTAGTATTGAAAGGAGTATGGCCAAAAATGAATGGGGAATGGGCCAAATTTCCACCGCGAGCGAGACCTATGCAGTTGAATAGTCCGATTAATATGGAGTAATTTTTACTGTGGTGGCAAAGAAAAACACAATCGGAGTTAAGAGTTACGGCCGAAAATAGAGTACATGTAAACAGTACTGAGAAATATGTATATCGTATTAGAACTAATGTTAATTGATATTTTCAAATATCACTACTACACAGTATTACTCATTTTCGTATTCAATGTATACAAGAACGCATTATACTCATAGTCATATGAATATTAGACATTATATGAACGTGTGGGGAATTAAATGCATTGAGGTGGAGAAGTTTAACTTCCAATACGCATTTTAAGTGCACACTCTTTTTTTTATGTTTTTACTGTAATTCTTGACTCCCATTGGTTTTTATTTGCTGCCATAGGAAAAATTACTTCATATATAGCAGGCTATCCAACTACATGGGTTCTTTTCGTGGTGGATATTTGGACCAATTTGCTTATTCTCCTTTTAGTTTAGTTATGACGGAAAGCTGAATTTTGGTATATAGCCTCTTCATGGCATTCTAAGGGAACTGTAAGAAGTCTCCATCGATATGAGTGCCGCTAACAATTTTACGGGGGTCAAAGGCCCCCCCAAATGGTTTTAAAGGAATATCTCCCGAACGGTAGCTCCTACAGAAAAAAATGTCAATGACAAGGTTGTAGCTTAGAAAATTTCCGACAGAAAATGTTAGGTACATTTTTTTCATAGGAGTAACCGTTTTCGAGATAATTCAATCGGTAGAGTTGTGGATTTTATGTTTCTGTATAAATGTACACTTTAACACCACCTTTGCGGTTGAGTACCAGGTGAGTTTTTGTTGCGTGGTATCCGCCAGGAAAATTAGAAAACAGCTCAAAAAATATATACAGGGATTTATTTTAAGGTTTTGGGAAAGTTCCCCATTCATTCGGGCTCCACTACATTAATCATACGGGGTCGAAGGTCACGAAACATGGTATTTCGTTTATACAGGGTGATTCGTAGAAAATGTGACAGAAAGCTAGGGCGTGTAGGGTGAGTTGAGAAAAGAAAAAATCGTTTAGGAGAGGGGTCCTATTCACCCCCGTTAAGCCAGGAGGGGCAATTTTCTAAGAAATTGACTTTAAACAGAAAAAAATTATTAAAAAATAACGGTAACACCTAAAATGCCATGCCTTAATTTTTTGTAAGGCCAAACATCTCGTCTTTTATTTTTATTTCAAATAAAATAGTTTGAGTGAAAAGTTTTTGAAAAATTAATTTTCAGACTCAAAATTTTGAAGAAAAAAATATTAAAGAAAATTTCAAACTTGTTTTTAAGTAATTAAGTGCTATTTTTCAAAATTCAATGCTATATTAATTTACAGTCAAAAACAGAAAACCGTTTAATTTTGAAAATAAAAAGAGTAGGTACTTACTTACATAAAATTTTGAAAAAAAACACTTCAATATTTTTTTTTATTCTCAATTCAAAGTTTAGTTTAGTTTGGAAAATAGTTTTTCACTCAAACAATTTTATTTAAAATAAAAATAAAAGAAGTGATTTTTGGGGTTACAAAAAGAAAAAGCATGGCATTTTAAGTGTTATACCATTGTTTTTTAATATTTTGTTCCTGTTTTAAGTCAATTTTTTATAAATTTGCCCCTCCTGACTACACAGTGTGAATATTACCCCCTCTCCCATACGATTTTTTCCTTATCAACCCACCCTACACGCTCTAGCTTTTTATCACTTTTTATACGAATCACCGTGTATAAACGAAATACCATGTTTCGTGACCTTCGACCCCGTATGATTAATGTAGTGGAGCCCGAATCGATGGGGAACTTTCCCAAAATATTTAAATAAATCGCCGTATATATTTTTTTGAACTGTTTTCTAATTTTTCTGGGGGATACCACGCAAGAAAAACTCACCTGGTACTCAACCTCAAAGGTGGTGTAAAAGAGTACATTTTATACAGAAACATAAAATCCGCAACTCTACCGCTTGAATCATCTCGACTCTTATGAAAAAAATGTACCTAACATTTGTAGGAAATTTTCTAAGCTACAACCTTGTCATTGACATTTTTTCTGTAGGAGCTACCGTTCGGGAGATATTCCTTAAAAACCATTTGGGGGGTTCTTTGACCCCCGTAAAATTGTTAGCGGCACTCATATCGATGGGGACTTCTTACAGTTTCCTTAAAATGCCATCAGGAGGCTATATACCCAAATTCAGCTTTACGCCATTTATTTCGTAATTTGGCTGATTTTAAGGCCTATGCTGGACTATTTGACAATTTGTTCACCCTGCAAGATCGTTTTAAAAAAATCACGGTTTTTCTTAACGGTCTGGCAGGGTAACCTGTGAAAATTTAGCCCATCATAGACAAATTTGGGCCGTGAGGACAAAAGTGGTGTTACCCATTTTTTGGCAATATTGGTAATTTTGTCTCATATTTTTACATTTATACATCAAAAGTCATCTAAAGTATCTAAGGTCGGTTAAAGATTAAAAATATGCTCTCAAAAAAAGTGCGTTACACCACTTTTGCAATCACAGCCTCAATAATCCTCTTCAATGAAATTAAATAAAAGGATAATGGGCGCAAATATATGGAGCTTGGTCCAAATGTCCACCACGACAGAGACCTATGCACTATGCCGTTGGATAGTCCGCTAAATTCGGAGTTATTTTCAAATAGACGCCAAAGAAATAAAATGCAAGACTGGGTCGCACGCAGTGGCGGATCCAGAGGGGGGGCTATAGGGGCTGAAGTCCCCCCCCAAGGCTGATTCAAAAGAGAGTTAAAAAAACTAAGATTTTGGCTACAAAATTTACATATGAGCTGTGTTTTTCCAAGCCCTAGGAAAATTGAACGATTTGCTGGGCTGAACCATATTATATGCAACTGTGTTTTTTTCGAAGCCCCAAGAGAATTGGATGAAAAAACGCGATTATATAAAAAAAATTAGATGGCTCTATTTATTTCAAGCCCTAAAGGTATTAGACGAAAAATTGAGGCTTGGGGCTAAACCTTTACGAAGCGTTTTCCTAAGCCTGCAAGGGAATCTGATGAAAACTATAACACTAGGGCTACCAAATTTGCATAATAGAGCTGTGTTTTTTCCAGGTATTAAAGAAATCCGACGAAAATAATAGGCAAGAGCTAAAAGAGCTTTGTTTTTCCAAGCCCGTAGGGAATCGGACTAAACAAATAACTAGTTTGGGGCTAGTATGTATCATGTATGCATACCTAAATTCTATGTTTTTTCCAAGTCCGTATATTGAAACTAGTGAGGTTGACTTTCATGCTATTTTTGTTAACAAGATTTCCTTGGGTATTGATATTTCTTAAAGATCGAATTAAGTTTGACAAAATAAATCAATGTTACCTTTTTCTTCAACTTCTCTTGATATTTTTCGGACTTAGCTGAGCGTTTAAAAACTCAGCTTCCGGTGTAAAAAATCAACCTGATAACAGAATCCGACGAATGAGTCAGGTTCAATTTTGACATTTTGCTCATAGTAAAATGTAAAAATTCAGTCTGATTCGCTCCACAGCTCATTCATCAATAACACAATCAATAACATCTCTGAAACACCGTCGCAGTGTTTCATGTCTCTCATTATTCTATCGCTATTTTTATAAACAATGTTCTAGTGAAATAGCCAGTTGCATTCCTCCCCTAAAACAATTCAACCGTAATACTCGCGGTTTTGGGAATGCTCATCAGTTTACCCTTTAGCCCAACTTCGGACGTACTGTAAAGTTCAGAGATTCTTTCTTCAGCCGCACAACAAGAATGTGGAATGCATTACTAGGCTCCATTTTTCCCCCCATTTTAATATTCAAAGCTTCAAAACCAATGTGCATCGGTATCTCCTGTTAAATCCTTCCTCATTTTCCTAACGCTCGTACTGTGTATTATAATCATTTTAAGGGTAGTCATTACCCCTTTAGTGCGCGCAAAATATAAAAAAAAAAAATTCGACGGATGCTATAGGTAATCGGGCTGAATAACTTTGATATGGATAGTTTGCATGATAATATCAAAATATTAAGGGTATTCATACAACTGCGTAAAGCCGTCGTAAACGTTGTAAAGTTTAAAACTTCGTAACTCTGTCACAATTTGTATGGAAAATTTGACAGATTTACGAAGTTTAAAACTTTACAACGCGCGCCGTTTACGACGACTTTACGCGTTTGCATGAATACCCTTATTGTTTTTGAAATTGAAACTTATGTTTTTATATTAGATTGTTTTCGTGTGCCGAAGGATATTTTGACGATTTCAAAGACTGCTTTAAGACGAAGTGATTTTTGATCTTAGTTTCTCTTGTGATTTCCTTTGTGATCTAACGAAAGATTACAGAGCTCTTCCTGCGAGCAATATTCATTAAATGAAATGAAAAAGAATTTCAATTCACTTCGAACTCGTTTTCCAAATGTAAAAATCAGCTGCAACGGTTAATGTTTTTTTCTTTAAAAATAATATACAGTAATATACATTTTTGTTTTAATATGAAACAAATACTCGTATAACTATAAATAAATAGAAATTGAAGGGCAGACAAAATTTACATATGAGCTGTGTTTTTCCAAGCCCTAGGAAAATTGAACGATTTGCTGGGCTGAACCATATTATATGCAACTGTGTTTTTTTCGAAGCCCCAAGAGAATTGGATGAAAAAACGCGATTATATAAAAAAAATTAGATGGCTCTATTTATTTCAAGCCCTAAAGGTATTAGACGAAAAATTGAGGCTTGGGGCTAAACCTTTACGAAGCGTTTTCCTAAGCCTGCAAGGGAATCTGATGAAAACTATAACACTAGGGCTACCAAATTTGCATAATAGAGCTGTGTTTTTTCCAGGTATTAAAGAAATCCGACGAAAATAATAGGCAAGAGCTAAAAGAGCTTTGTTTTTCCAAGCCCGTAGGGAATCGGACTAAACAAATAACTAGTTTGGGGCTAGTATGTATCATGTATGCATACCTAAATTCTATGTTTTTTCCAAGTCCGTATATTGAAACTAGTGAGGTTGACTTTCATGCTATTTTTGTTAACAAGATTTCCTTGGGTATTGATATTTCTTAAAGATCGAATTAAGTTTGACAAAATAAATCAATGTTACCTTTTTCTTCAACTTCTCTTGATATTTTTCGGACTTAGCTGAGCGTTTAAAAACTCAGCTTCCGGTGTAAAAAATCAACCTGATAACAGAATCCGACGAATGAGTCAGGTTCAATTTTGACATTTTGCTCATAGTAAAATGTAAAAATTCAGTCTGATTCGCTCCACAGCTCATTCATCAATAACACAATCAATAACATCTCTGAAACACCGTCGCAGTGTTTCATGTCTCTCATTATTCTATCGCTATTTTTATAAACAATGTTCTAGTGAAATAGCCAGTTGCATTCCTCCCCTAAAACAATTCAACCGTAATACTCGCGGTTTTGGGAATGCTCATCAGTTTACCCTTTAGCCCAACTTCGGACGTACTGTAAAGTTCAGAGATTCTTTCTTCAGCCGCACAACAAGAATGTGGAATGCATTACTAGGCTCCATTTTTCCCCCCATTTTAATATTCAAAGCTTCAAAACCAATGTGCATCGGTATCTCCTGTTAAATCCTTCCTCATTTTCCTAACGCTCGTACTGTGTATTATAATCATTTTAAGGGTAGTCATTACCCCTTTAGTGCGCGCAAAATATAAAAAAAAAAAATTCGACGGATGCTATAGGTAATCGGGCTGAATAACTTTGATATGGATAGTTTGCATGATAATATCAAAATATTAAGGGTATTCATACGACTGCGTAAAGCCGTCGTAAACGTTGTAAAGTTTAAAACTTCGTAACTCTGTCACAATTTGTATGGAAAATTTGACAGATTTACGAAGTTTAAAACTTTACAACGCGCGCCGTTTACGACGACTTTACGCGTTTGCATGAATACCCTTATTGTTTTTGAAATTGAAACTTATGTTTTTATATTAGATTGTTTTCGTGTGCCGAAGGATATTTTGACGATTTCAAAGACTGCTTTAAGACGAAGTGATTTTTGATCTTAGTTTCTCTTGTGATTTCCTTTGTGATCTAACGAAAGATTACAGAGCTCTTCCTGCGAGCAATATTCATTAAATGAAATGAAAAAGAATTTCAATTCACTTCGAACTCGTTTTCCAAATGTAAAAATCAGCTGCAACGGTTAATGTTTTTTTCTTTAAAAATAATATACAGTAATATACATTTTTGTTTTAATATGAAACAAATACTCGTATAACTATAAATAAATAGAAATTGAAGGGCAGACAAAATTTTTAAAATTTTAACTCAAATTTCTTTCAAATCTTCGTCATACTGTAAGATTTCAATTGCCAAAAAATATGAAATATGAAATATGAATGTTGAACACGAAGTTCGAAACACCAATCCAAATAGACTAAAATATACCAATTCCGTTGTCCAAGCTAAAAAATTTTAGGAGAACAGTAACGTACAAAGTTTATTAATAACTGTTCGGACGTATACGGCTGTCTAAAGTTAAACAAAGTACTGTAGGATGAGTATTTATAAATCCTACAAGAAATATTCAAATAAAAGAAAGGTACCTAACTTATTTAAAGTTCCTATAAACTTATCCTTACAACTTTCTTATACGATGTGTCTTTGTTTAGAAACTGGTTAAAGCGTCTTTTTAAAAGACGCTTTAACCAGAACGTCATTTTAATTCTGTATTGAACAAGATTGAAAGGGAAAAAAATTAAAAATCGTTGGAGCGATTTTTGGAAAATAATTTTTTTTATATATTGAATTCTTAAAATGTTTTTAAAGAAAAATAATGGGATAAGAATCTTAAGTTTTAATTTATATGCATATAAAAATAAAATTTCAAAAAAAATTGTCAACCCATTTTTAAGATGTCGAATTTTCAAAAAAATAATTTGATACTTTTTTTTAAAATTCAAAAATTTCCTCTTTGGAAAATTTTAATATGCAATATTATTTGAACTTATTTGAAATTTGTACACACAAAATGTTATCTAAGTCCGTTCAGCTGAGAAAAATTTCAAAATAAAAGAAAAACATTCTATGAGAGGTAGGTACTACTAATAGTTGCGAAATGTTAAATTTTATATTTGTTTGTAGTAGATCCCACTGATTTTGGCCTGCGAAAAAAGCTTAATCAAAATCGTAGGAGCCCTTTTTTAGAACTTTAGAAATGTTTAAACATTTTTTTTTATATCCAGAAAATATTTTTTTTAATATTGGTAGCCAAAAATAATAATAAATAGAATAAAATAGTATAATAAATAAAATAAATAAAAGGGGAAATCATAAGGACTATTTTGAAGATAATCCAAAATAAAAAGAATTGTTCGTTGGGAGGTACCATTAATAAACATTTTTTGAAAAATGGTTTCCCACCCAAAGGTAGCCTTTACTTAAAGAAATTTATTGAATTTTTTCTAAAGAAAAGTTGTGGAGCCGTTTTTGAAAAAAATGAGTTTTTGTAAAATTGCAAAAAAAATTGTATGACAGGTACCTTTATTTTTGGTTCTAAAAAAAATAAATCGCCATATACCACTATGTACCAAGTTTTGAAAAAATCGATCCAGCCGTTTAGGCCTTTTTAGACCTTTTTTTGTAAAGCACACAATAAAATGTAAAATTTTATCTGACTTTGTTCACACCCCGAGTCTCTCTGACGAAAAAGATATATTAATGCCAAATTTCAAGAAGATTGGAGAGTATTAAGCTATCATTGCTGATACGAAACTTAAATATTTAAGTAGAACATAAGCGCTTATAAGACATTTTACGCAGAGGAAAAAGTAGAACATATGCATTTAAGTAGAACATAAATGCTTAAGTTTCGTATCAGCAAACGGGTCATAGAGGTTGCGCATTTTGATCACTTTTTTAAAAGTAGGCAAAAATACGATTTTTACATTTTTTGCTGTTTTTAGAGAAAATGTTTTTTTCTAAGTACACAAAAGTCTAGTTCCCATTAATCTTGATTGTGGGTTGATCTGCAAAACAAACAAACAAAATTCATCACATAGGGGGGAGGGGGGGAAGGGGACAGATGAACCTGATGTGTAGTCAATTTCGTCAATTTAATCAAAGGAGATCCCTTCCAATAGAGTATACAAAAAAATTGTTGATCAAGACTGGATGATAGGGATGTGATCCACATATTGTTCTAAATGAACAGCACTACGTATCAAACAGCTTATGTAACAAAAAACATTCTACATAAACGATAATTATTGTAAGATAGGATTATCCCTCGGGGAGGTGACGTAAATTGGCCACCAAGATCGTGCGATTTGACCCCATTTAACTCAAGTTAAAGGTCTCTGCTGATGAGACGCAATCAACTGATATCCTCAAAGTCAAAATAACTTAGGCCATCGTTCAAATTCAGCTGGAACTATGCGGCAAAGGCACTCAAATTTGGACACCTTGGATACATGCCAACGTGCGAAGCCGTGGTGGATATTTTTAACATTGTCATATTCCATATTATAAATACATAATAGCTTATATATAGCCCCTTCCAAAAATAAAAGGAATTTCGTAAATACCACTCACACAGCTTGTTTTATTCCATTTCAAAATCGACCTGTTCTAATTGGTAAACCGTGTTTAATGCTTGAAGTTTGAAGGTACAGTTAGAAGAGAAATAATTTTAAAAAGAATTGACGTATAGGGATGTCACGAATTTACACATTTGAGATTGTACGTATAGACAAACTACAACCTGCGTAAGATAAAAAAGTGCATGAGAAACCCTTGAGTACAAAGAACATCATTATTAGAAAACTCGATAGTCTTAGATAAAAGTGCTCAAAATGCCCACCCTCTAAATATTATCCAATCATTATTTCACCGTTAACCCGGTCCCCAAGACGAAAGAAATTTTATATGGGAAAATACGTAAAATATTCAATCAATTTTTGAATTTTTATAACTTTGGTAATTATTGATAGAAAATTTTAAAAATTGGTACAAATATAGTCAAAGTCACGCATAGGATTTAAGGAATGGCGTATTAGAAAAATTGTAAGGCAATTATTTCCTAACTTATAGACATGAGGCAAGTTCGACTTATTTCAATTTTCCTCAATGGGTTTAAAATTGAAGAAGTATTCGGTTTCAGTTTGTATGAGTTTTGTACCGAATCTTGGATGTAGTCCCTAGATTTATACCAACATTAAAATTTTTCTATCCATTTTTACCAAAGATATAAAAATTCAAAGTTTCATTAAACATTTGATATGTTGTGTTGAAAGTGAATTGCTAAAAAAAATGTACGGCAGGTATCATTATTTTTGGTAAAAAAAATGAAAAAACGTGTCAAAGGAATTGCCAAAAATACTGTGTTCGAAGTTTTAAGAAAATCGATCCAACCACCTAGGCTGTTCGGCTACAGCCAGCGACAGACAAACAGAACTGTGATACCCCATTTTCTCGTCATCCCTATCATCTTAGGGACAATTTTTATCAAAATATCGAGTAAGATTTTTTTACGAATACAAAACATAGTACCTACATACTGCATCGTAATTCGTAAGTAAAAATTAAATTGCTTGTAATATCACAACTTCTTTTGCCATGAAAAACTAAAATAACCACATGTTGTTATACATCGTTAGTTTTGTTCTTAAATACTGAGGACAAAAATCAATATGTATAGTGAAACCTCTTATAACGGACAAATTCTCACTACCGTGGATCTAGGATTCATGCGCCACGAAATCACTATGTGGCTAAAAACACATAATTGTTTCTACATATGTATTTGATTGATTATTATGAATTTATTTTTTTAATTACTTTTTTTTTTATTGTTCCTCTTGGAGGGACAACTCCCTTAGACAGACATGAGTATTGTGATCGTCGCTGTCCACCTAAGAAGGGTCTCACTGTATTAACTTGAACAATTTCCAAAAGATTGAAATATGACTCAGAAACATAAACAAGGTAATTATTTAAATAGAAGATTTATCCTCAAATCACTTCAATTTCCAATGGCAAGCACAAAAATATAATATGCTGAAGATGGATTTAATATCTGTACGACATTTTTTTACACAAACAGAATGTCAAATAAACATGTAAGTAGTACCTAAGTGCACAAAAAATTCTTCTTTACATTTTTTTATTTTAATCATATCTCTCATATTAAGCAAAGATTTCTTTTAGTGTTGAATGCTTTATTCCAAAAAGCACAAAAGCCAAGATGGCAATAAATTTTGGCAAATTCCATTAAATTATAACAATTATTGCTTTTTCATTTTTATTTTTCACTTTCGATATCCAATTAGGACAAGCATGGATATTTTTCACACATTCTGATCAAAACTTGGAGCATCAACAACAACAACTGTATCTTAACAAATAACACACGAGTGCATGCGAATGACCAAATTGGAATTTCAACATTTAAAGACACTTGAATGGATCTCTATGGTTGTTTTTTTTTTTTTTTTTTGTTAGCTTAACCATGATGTCATCAAAAAGACGATCGATGAGAGACGACTTTCTATAATGATGGTGAACTCAAAACAAGTAAGCCATTTTTTTTCTTTTCGTTATTTTTTTTTTGTTTTTTCTTTAATACCAATCTTACCATTTTTCTCAACAAATCCTCATCTCGTATAGAAGCCAAATCACATTCAATCTCCATTCTGACGGTCTGCGCAATTTAGGGGCGGTGCACACCTGAAAATATTAAATATTAATTTTTATATAATTTTTGCATTGTTGTTGACAAAGTAACATAACCGCAATGTAAACCCATGCCCACTTGAGTGGATATTTGACAATCTGTCAAAATAAATTTATTTATGATCCAATTGAATGAGTTAACTGAGCTAAGATCACAGATGGATATATTCGGTAAAACTGCAGTTTGTTTATAATTTTTGTAAAAAAAAAAATTGTATTTTATTTTATTTGTTTTTTTATTTAACTATAGAAACATTTTTTATATCGGTAAATATAGGTCTGTGTGTAAGATAGTGTTTTCTCGATGGCATTTTAAATGTGTTTTTATGCTTGTAACGTATGTGAGTTATGGATAAACAAAGTTGTGCTTTTTTTGATTGATTGCTATTGAAAGTTTTGCTCTCAGCTCTTTTGTTTTTATTTTTATTTATTTTTTCCTGTTCGGACATATCGGACGCAAGAAAGACATTGAACTAAATCTGTGTGTTGAAAAAATTGTAGATACTTAAATCACAAAGTAAATATGGATTAATGTTATTTATGGATTTGTTTTTGTTTTTAAGGATAAGACAAGAGGTTATAGTTTAACAATGCTGATTTATTATTCATAAATTTGGTTTTTTATTATGAATTTGAACTGTTTGTTGAGAAATAATTAGAATATGAAATTTTTCAATGAAATTTTGTATAAAATTGTTAAGTTCTTACGATAAAAAAAAATAAATTCTAATCTGTGTTCATCAAAACTGTCAGCATCAGTATGCTCAGTTGAGTATGGACCTCGTGATGGTAGAGCGCATTGTGCATTTGCATCCATGCCGCACTGCCATTATCCCCGCATTTATTGCATACATTTTGGGCAGTAGTGAGGTTATGATTTGAGTGTTTTGTCACAAGCTAAACTTAAAATCTCTGAAAATCTAGTTTATGACCATTTCGAAACTGTTAAACGTAATACAAGGGCTTTATGCGAGTCAAGCTCAGAATAGAATGACTTAAAGGAAACAAAATTCAGCGTTTATTTTTCAACTACGCTGCAACAGTCTTGATACAAAAACGAGGTTTTAATACTAGCAGCGAATAGTTTTTCTAAGATTCCTTAGTGACAAAAACTACATATGTTATGTAAATCTATCTCTTACTTGACTGACATCAATTTCAATATAAATACTGACAATATTGCCAAGTTTATATCTTATCTAGACGATAGTTGTATACCAAGCCCTGCTATTTTGAAAAACTGTGTGAGCCACTTGGCGTCACCTTTGTCCGTTATTTTTAACTTATCAATGTCCTCTTGTTTATTTCCATCTATTTGGAAAAACTTTTTCATAATCCCTCTACATAAGAAAGAAAAAAGACATGAAATCAAAAATGATAGACCTATTGCTAGATAATTATCTGTTATTCCAAAACTTTTCGAGGCTATTATCTGTGAATCTTTATGTTTTTATGTGAAATCATTTATAAATCCAAATAAAAAAGGTTTTACAAAAGGGCGCTCCACTACAACTTTTTTACTGGAATTGGTTAAAAATTAGACAATTAGATTGCGTATTTACAGACTTCAGTAAGGCATTTGATAAACTCTGTGATTGAATCTTACTATTCAAATTCAGAAAACTAGGATTTAGTGAACAGTTTGTAATGTGGATTCAATACTCGGTACTTTTCAACGGCTGTGAATCGAATAATTTTAAAGTTAATTCCGGAACACCTCAAGGTAGCCATTTGGACCCAGTCCTTTTAATTTCTATTATTAACGACCTACCGCCTGTGTTAAAATACTCAAACTATCTGATTTAAGCGGACGATGTTACAATCTTTAAGCATATTTCGAATAATCGATATTGTGAGCAGTTGCAGTATGACCTAAATTCATTTTTTGACTGGTGTGCTTGTAATTGTTTGTTTCTCAGCATCGATTAATGTAAAACTATAAGTTTTACGAGAAAGTTTTCCGTTCCTTCTTTTAACTATTTGCTTAATGGTTTGCTATTGTCATTTGTAAGCGATATAAATGTTCTTGGAGTATTTTTTGATCGTAAACTTGAATTCATGCATCACATCAACTCCATAGCTAATAAGGCCAATTCAAGTCCAGGTTGGATTAAAAGGTAGTCAAGACAATTTTCCGATCCTTTCGTTATTAAACAGCTTATTGTATCATTTGTTCGACCAATTCGGCAATATGCCTGTCAGGTCTGCTCATCCCCATTAAGACTGTCATAAGGCCAGATAAGAACAAGTACAAAAAAGATTGCTTAGGTTGGAAAAACTGTACAATCTTCAAGTAAATTTAATTTAACTTTTTTTCAATTAAATAATGTATAAATAATAAATTTTAATATTTAAGGCTAGTACTTTTTTTTAGCTATGTTAAATAAATAAATAAATGTAATGAGTTCAAGGATCAAGTTGGCTAATTGCCAATAATATTAAATTGATGCCATTAACATCATTTCGTTTTTCGCATTAAGCACATTTACATTCAAATTTTAAATTGGCCCTTGTCTCGAATGCACGTTGGCATCGTACAGTGTGCCTCATCTAGCGGAACTTAATTAATAGCGCTTATAAGTTTAACTTATTGATAATAGTTTGCAATATTTGTCATAAATACGTGTACAATGAAAGGAGATGACCCATTTTTGGGCCCAGGGCGTACACTAATGAGACTAGTACCAAATGAAAGCTAACGTTTAGCCCAATCTATCTGCCAAATATTTTCGAATTCGGCTACGGAGATTTTTAGATAATTGAGCTTGAAGTTGACCTTTGCAAATTAAATAAATCTGGCTTTTTTGCAAACAATTACTTATAAATCCTAAAGTATGGCACGTAGGATTAATATTTTAATATCAAATAAAAGATCATAAAAATATCTTTCAAATTATGTTAAACACTTTTTTCTACACCTGATATATTTTGAATAAGCGAGCCAAACACTTTTGTAAAAATATTTTTTGAGGTACTTTCGAAAGTCAATATCTCGAAAAATCAGTGATGACCTATATTTTGTTTACACCATTGTAATGCCTGATTGATAAGCTTTAATTTGATATATAATTAAGTTATCATACACTTAATGCCGTCCATTTAACACTTTTCTTTTAAAAAGTAAAATTCAAATAAAAAATATGTTAAAAAAAGTAATATTTCATTTTAAATATGTTTCTTTTTTTTACCAAATTATATGATATTTAAAATATATTAATGTTAATAAATTGAAAAAAAAAAACTAGTCTTCGTTCAAAGTGTCAATCAAAATACCACCCAAAAACAGGGCTGGTGGTATGCTTATTGTTTCCTGGTGTCGTGCATAGCCCAAATACCATAAAATGCTCATTACATGATCGCAACAACGGACATCGACAGTCCTCATTCCAACGAGACAGCTGCAACAGTAAGCTTTTATTGCGCTCGAGCTATTTGCTTCGTTTGTATCGCCATTCACCAGGATGTAAGTAAGATACACTTTTCTGCTTATATGCCTCGATTTGTTTCGCCCTCGTAATAAAAAGTTATTGTTGCCAATAAGACTTTGATGATGGATAGGTTCCGTTTACCTTTAAATGTTTCCCACAATAAGAGCGAGCCTGGTTAATTTGATAATTCCCTATTGATATCCTGCGTAGATCTTGAAAGGTGAGAATAGGGAAGTTACTCAGATTCGGGATATTTCCATCGATGCGGCTAAATGAGGCTCTGGTTCTGTTAAGATTGTTTTCTTTCACCTTAATAATTAGGAGTGTTTAATCGACTTAAAGCCAATTCTGATAGAATGCTTGCATCGGCAGCGTCTTCGATTAGTGGATGAAACTTATTAAGAAGTGCAGCTGCAATTTTGAAGTCATCCATGAAATGACTAGCAGCTAAATTAAAAAAATCTTGTCGAAAGAGCTTAAAATCCCTCTTAAACCGTCCATAAACGACTTTAACGACCCATCTTACCATAGTAACACATCTGGATCTATTAGCTTGCGCCGTTGTCAATTGAAAGTTACCTTCATCCACAGATTGAGGCATGTAAGCCTTATATCCTTGAGATTCTAGACACGGAATTGCATCTCTGAACTGAACCCTCTGTCCAAAATAAACACATCATTTTGTTGAAAAAATTGTCTTAATGTCCCATATTCGTCCCTAAAAAGATTTTTCATTATATTCGCATCAGAATCGGTTGCGGCATAAGGCCCTGTAACGTCCAGGAGATATCCAGTTAAATAAAATTGACCGCATAGAGATAGAATAATTTTGAATATTACGAACTTGAGTTATGTTATTCAAACAAACTCTACAATTCACACAAAAGCTAACATTACTCATTTTCACAATTTATTTATAAAACTTATAAAATAATAACTTTTGTCTTATACTTTGTCTTATACTTGAATACATTTACTTTACCACATGATTAGTAGAACTATTATCAAAACTTTTTAATCACTTTGCCAATAGAGTACAACTAACCTAACGGCCGCGAACTTGTTAATTGATATTTTTTGTATCACTTTCTTAATATATTTATGCAAGGTAGTACATAAGTATCAATGAACTATGCCTAACGGTCGCAGACTTGAAACAAAAGCTGCAGTATGTTTAAGCTTGATGCATAGAAACATGTTTTTTTTATAAAATGGTCATTTGGAAGAAAGTGTGTTAAATGGACGGCATTTACCCAGTGTATGATAACTTAATTATATATCAAATTAAAGCTTATCAATCAGGCATTACAGTGGTATAAACAAAAATATAGGTCATCACTGATTTTTTCGAGATATTGACTTTCGAAAGTAACTCAAAAAATATATTTTTTTTTTAAGTTTTTGGCTCGTTTATTCAAAATATATCAGGTGTAGAAAAAAGTGTTTAACATAATTTGAAAGGTATTTTTATGATCTTTCATTTGATACTAAAATATTAATCCTACGTGCCATACTTTAGGATTTATAAGTAATTGTTTGCAAAAAAGCCAGATTTATTTAATTTGCAAAGGTATACTTCAAGCTCAACTATCTAAAAATCTCCGAAGCCGAATTCGAAAATATTTGGCAGATAGATTGGGCTAAACGTTAGCTTTCATTTGGTACTAGTCCCATTAGTGTACACCCTGGGCCCAAGCTCCATAGGAAAATGGGTCATCTCCTTTAACTACTTGAAATTATTTATATTAGTTAGGGGCCAGTTATAGCGATCAGGAAAAGGAAACAGGAATAATGTTCGAATGGATTATTTACGATGTTTTCATTCGATTTGAAACACAAATGCTAGACTAATCAATGACAATCAACTCAAAGAATTTGTTTGCTAGAAACATTTTCAATTCATTAATTATTTTTTGTTTAAAATTAATTTATCTATTTTCCTGATGTAAATTCATTTTTCAGGCCAGCTGATTGACATACAAACAAAATCGAACAAACCGTTCCAATGATTTGGGTTCCAATTTTTTCCTGTTGTGGACGAACAAAATTTTCGTATGTTGTATGTGTGCATATATTCACATGTTTTTAGCTTGCCAACTGACATATTTTTCCTGTTCAATATAAAAAGTATTCAATTTTATGCTGTTTCAACTTTTCTGGATGGATTTTCCTGATCGCTATAACTGGCCCTTTACATAACTAGACAAAATATTGATTTACATTGATCTGAAAAGTATACGTTTTATGCACAGTAAGATTTCTCAAAATCTGCTGCTACGAAAAAAAACTGTAATAATGTTTTTTTTTTTTGTAGAATTTACAATACACACTATTAACTCTTTTTTTCGAAAAGTTAATTATTTTCGAGATGTTTTCAAACACTGAACTTTTACAAAATCAAAAGGTAAACTTTGAGTCGCTTTAACATCAACATTATATTAGAATTTCAGAGTTCGTTAGTAGCTCATTTTTTAGATAATTTTAATGTCTAAAAATTATTCTTTCCTTATTTTTGGGAACACCCTTATAACTTACTTTTATAATGAAGATATATACACTAGTCAACGAAATTAAAGGAACAAATTTGTTTTCAATTTTTGTTAGTGTATTTTGAAGAGCTGTATCTTTGCGACGAGTGGTCGTATTAGGTTGAAACAAAAAGCATTCTACAGCTTTATTATTTCTTTGTGGTGTGGTCTCCATGTTGCGTTTTATAAGAGTATTATGAAACAATAATATTTAAAATGATTTTAAGAAAAAGAACTTTTAAGGTTTAACTTTTAAAAAAAAATTTTAATTTATTTAATTTTAGTAATATCACAACATATTTTAATTTATTTTATGAGCGACGCGTTTTTTATAAATTAAACCTTAAAAGTTCTTTTTTTTTAAATCATTTTAAATATTATTGTTTCATAATACTCTTACAGCTTTATGTTTTTTGTTTCAAGATTTTATTGCAAAACATTTTTTTTGAAGTACCGTTATTGCGTTATTGCAAAAAATGAGACGAGACAAAAAAAATATTTTTTTTTTTTTGAAGGTTTTCATTTCTATGGATAATTTTCTTTGAGTTAATCAAATTTAATGACTAGATACCATTGTATTTATTCTTTGTTTTGCTTCCTTAATTTAATAATTTAATTTAATTTAATTTAATTTAATTTAACATAAAAGTTCTGCAAAACAATAATTAAAATATACTAGATACCATGTTTATTCAGCTTTAATTCATTTTTTTTTTGTTGTACAATTTTTTTTCCATGGTTTATCCGACTTTAAATGGAAAAAGATACTTTTAGCCTTGATTATATTGGCTCAGCAAATAATGACGTTATAAAAAATCCAACGTCGGTTTTTAGTACTTTTATTTAAATTGACGGTGAACCGTAAAAAAAATAATTTCTGCAAACTTTTAAAAAAATCTTGTAAAGAAAGCGTTTTACAAGATTTTTTTAAGATTTTGTAGAAATTAAAGTAAGCGTTTTACAAGATTTTTTGTTGTTTGGAATGGAATCACCTTTACATAGTTACAACAACAATTCTCAAGCCTTTTTTCTACATTTTTTTTCTGTAAACAACATTTTTCATGCTTCCATATTTTTATAAGGGCCAGTTGTACAAATATTTAACTCGTGGTTCAGCAATTTTAACTCACTGACTTTGGCGAATTTACTGAATTTCAACGATGGTTCAGGCATTAAATTGGCGACTCTAACATACTTGAACCTTGAACCATTGCTCAACCCCATTAATTTCACCGAAATCAGCCAGTAAAAATATTTTAACCACGGATCAAAATTTGAACCACGTTTGTACAACGGGTTCTTAGTTCTTTAGTTCCCAGCAATTTGAACATAAGAGTAAGTACGTGCTATCCAGTCGTGCATTTTATATTTTTTTTGGGCAATAATTATGTCTGGGCCTTACACCAGACATGCAAATACAAATTTTGTTGCTTTGTGTGTCCTATTTTACCTAAACTTCTTTATTATTTTTATGATTTAAATTCAGTATAGTGGTTATTAGTTCAAAAATAATAAAAATCAAAACATTGCATTGAAACATTAAAATTTTGTATTTGTTTAACACTTACAAAATCATAACCACCTAAATAGATAACAACCTTCAATAGATACAACCCCATTGAAATCCAATTTGTTAATTCCAGTTTTGATTAAAAATACTTAAAATATCTATCCGTGTACCAAACAAGTCTCATTGCAATCGAAATCTGTAGATAAAAATATATGTAGGTACTGTTTGTTTACTTGTATCGATTGAGTATCTATTTCTACTCATTAAACATCTCAATCGTATTTGGAAACATCCAGCATCCAAATCTATCACTAACTACTTGTATTTCAATTAACTTTTAGCAATTCAAGTGACATTTACAGCAACAACAACTGTTTCCATATGAGAATTTCATATGCCCTTGACTTAAACTTGTACGTTTTTAATCATTTTTTTTTTTTTTTCAAAATAAATACTCGTAAACAAATAATGATTGATTTATTTTAATTTTCAAATTTTTGAACTTTGTCCAATAACGGTGATTTGAATTGCAAACCAGAATGTTCTAGTAAAATTAAGCTCTCTTTCAATTTAAAGTCAAGTCCATGAACTTCCAACCTATTCGCATGTTTCACATGCACATCGTGTTTCGTACACTTTTTTATTTCATAAGGAATTAATAAAAAATTTGTCATCATCAATATAAATATAAAGTGATGATCGTGGGTAGTTAAGGTATATAATAACATTCGAGCGACAACACTCGATAATTGGCGTCAAAAAAAACTCTTAATAAAATGTACAGGCATCACGAACAAAAGAAAAAAAAACTCCTTCAAACAATTGGTTCAAAATATAGGTCAGTGGTGGAAGTGATGGAGTCTTTTTTATTCTTTCAATGAGACTACTTAAATCCAAAAATGGAAAAACCATGTTAGACTCCGTTGTTTGAAAGTTTTCGTGACCACCTGTACAAACAATATGCTCCTACCTGGCAAACAGCAAGTTGCAATTGCTTATGCATTACTGAATCTATTGTTGAACTTGGTCATTAAACGTTCAACAAACACCCGTCAAAAAAAAAAACCATGTGGGTGAGTATAGAGAATATAAATTATTATAAAATAACAATAAAAAAAGTTCTCGCGTCACGCCTCTGCTTTTTGGCAAAATTAATGTTTTTAATGTCAACTTAACGCGAGCCTTACTTGATGTTTGTTGGGAAACGAGGTGGAAATTACCTAATTTGGGATCGAAGACGAAGAAAAGAAATTTTCAACACAAGCACACACATCAGACGACGAAGAGACCAGAGACCAGAGGAGAAGAGATTTATCTTAGCCATTTTGACTTTTTAGGTAAGCAGCGAGTTGTCACCCCAACAACTGACAAATGGATTTTCTAAACTCTAACTAACTGTCAAATTATTATGTCTCGACATAACATCGGTATTATTCAAATGACACATACTAAGTTAAGTGCCAAATATGTTCAAATGTCTGGGGTGCACCTAAATCCAAAACACCAGCCTAGAAATTATTGTAATTCGTCTATATATGTATGAGAAAAGTTTCATCCGAATTGCATTACTGGTTCTATCAATTGATGTCCATATTGGTTCGATATATATGTAGCTACATAGCTTAGTCTGATTGACAGCTTTGCCACACGGTTTACTTCAGAGAGAGAGAGGCTTAAACAGCTTTTTACGTGATATTAGTGTTTCTCTTGTAACATTGTGTGTTTATCCTATAACCTAATGCAATACAAATTGCACTCTGTTCAATAATATTGCTAATTTTGTAGCAAATAAACAAATATGGTGTGACGTTCAGGGTCGTGTGTCGGGGTAATATGTGGTCATAGGATTCGAAAACTCAAATAATCATAAAAATTAACGTTTTGATTGATCGTTAGTTAAGATTTTTGATGTAAATGTTAATGTTTGGGTTGTTTACAACAGGGTTTTATTTAGTTTTTCAATTTCATTGGATTATGATTAATTTTAAATCTATACTCTTAACTATCGACTCACAATTTTTAATGTTTAAATAAAATTATAAAGACTGCATCATGGTGCAACTGTAAGTATATATTTGAGGAACTGACAGTTAATATTTATTGTAAAATATGAAATCTGTATTACCCCACCTAGGCTATTATAGCTATAGTTATGGGTGGTCTAATTGGAGTTTTTTAGTTGGCAACACTGTAAATTAGGTAGTCGAAACGTTCACGTTAAAATTGTGGCTTTTTAGTGTGCATTGAAGACAGTAAGCCTCATTGAACCTTAAAAAAAATAAAAATATATTTTAAAAAATGTTCCCGGCCCATGCATTGATCTTTTTTTAAGATGTTTTAAAAGTGCCTACAAGTTCTATTGTTGCGGTAAATTTTACCACAATAAGTTTCACCTCCTTCATCCCTTATCTACTTTTAGCGTTTCACTTGCGTTGCGCTTCCAATATGCTCGAAGAGTGCATTTGAGTTGAAACCTGGATCCCATCAGCCAGAGTCCTTCTGTTAGAGCCAATTTTTTAGTGTTGTGTTAACTCTACGTTAAATCAGAGTTTATTTACTCTGCAAATAAATTTAAATCAAGTTTTCTTAGGGTAGGATTAACTTTAGGAAACAGCGGTCGGAGAGCGTTCTCACGTCCGACTTCAAAAGTTAACGAAAATTAAACGAAAAGTACCAAATTGCAATTATGTGCGCGTCATATGAATTTCTTGTTTTCGCTTGGTTTCGTACGACCACTTAAATTGGAACAACGAAGGTGTAAATGATAACACCGAACACAAACAACCAAAAACTTCAAAGCCGTTTTGAATTTTGGATGAACTTTACTCGTTGTTCGTTGTTTGTGGAACAACGTTCACGGAATGAAGAACGAAGGTGTAAATCCAGCTTTACGTTGGCCTCCAAATATTCTAGTTCTATCTTAACTACATACTTCCATCGGGTGACAAACAACCTGACATTTACAATTTTACTTAAACATTTTGTGATAGGCTGCCCACAAGATTATCACGTGTGCCACAGTTGGTCCACACAGGGGGATAAACATTTTTTATAATTAGCACGCACTAAAGGGGTTTTGACTACCCTTAAAATTATTTAACCCAGTGCAAGCGTAAGGAAAATTGGGAAAGATTCAAGACGAGATACCGATGCATTTTGATTTTGTAGTTCTGAATATCAAAATGCAAAATGTATAAAGCACTCCACATTCGGTTAGTGTTAATAAGAAAAGAAAATCTTACTTGACAGTACGTCCGAAATTGAGCATTCCTAGAAGTACAAGTATTGCGGTAAAATGCCTTAAGGGGAGGAATTCGACTGGCTATTTCACTAGAACGCTGTTTGTAAAAATATCGATAAAATAGTGAGAGGCACGAAACATTCCGGCGGTGTTCGAGAGGTGCAAATGTTTCCGCTATAGTTCTAATAGCTCTAATTTGAACTCTATCCAATAGACCTAAACGGGTTTAAGGAGCACCTGGCCTCCAGTCCAAATATGAACGCTTTATAGATTACAGCCAAATTAGAAGGGGAAACAAATTTCTGGCAACTTTGAAGAAAACCTAAACGTCGACGTCCAATATTTGATCATTCCACAGAAGATGGTTTGTGATGCACATACCCAGAACTAAAAGCATTTCAGTTTTCTTGATGCGAGTGCCACCCATGGATAGAGACATAGGAGGTATATTTCGCTTTAACGACAGAAGACAGCATTAAATTTTTGAAGCGTTAAATTCTACCGGGTTTTTTTATTCGCCTCTGGAGATCAGAATTTAATGAGCTTATCACACGCTACCATTCAAGTTCCAAGTTAGATTTGGTAAGGTTTGTAGAGATAATGAATTATGAATTAATGGATGTTCACCCAATTATCGTCGAACAAAAATTCTCAAAGGGCTGCTTTTCTGGTTCTGGCTAGGCTAGGGCACTTAAGAAAGTGAGACAAGCCCTCTTCCACCTCAACATCCTGACACTCTTCCACAAGTCCACCAAGCAAATACCAATTCTACGCGTGTGGGTTCAGAATCAGTTACCCCTTTATACATATAGGATTCCAATTAGGGTCGATAGTTGAGGCCTGCTAGTCTTTAGTAAACATTTTGTCTTTTAATTCGAAATATTCGGCCATAGATTCCTTGAAACTCAAGGAAACTCTGGTGAATTCCACTTTTTTCTTGCTCTAGTGGCAAAAGTACCGAGTGATCGGTTTGGCTCGGATAAAGAAATTACCCGTATTTGGTCAGTTCATCTGCCATTTCGTTCCCGTATATGTTAGGATGTCCTGGGACCCATCTAAGGGTAATTGTGTTCGTTGTATTGATCATTTCAGCTCATTTCGGAAACGATCTACCAGTTTTGACTTTTTAGTGATTGAGAAAATGGCTTTTATTGCCGCCTGACTAAGATATCGATAATATTTCTATTAACTACATCACGTGAGGCAAGATGTTTTGCGACTTCGCAGACTCAGACTGCAAGTACTTCCGCTTGAAATACACTACAGAAATTTGGAGGCTTAACTGATCTGTTAATAGGTGGGTATTAGGATTAGATACCTGTCCCTACCCCCTCAAATGTCGCAAAGATCGAAACGTGATTAGCATGAATGCCCCGGTCTTCATTCCAGAATTCCCTTGTCGTACCCTCAGCTTTTCACACTGGACTGGTTGTGCCAATACACGCCAGTCTACCAACAATTCTACTGCAAGTGTAGAATGCTGTTGAGGCTTTTTTCTCTCTTTCTTAAATATTTTCCTCCACTTTAGTTTACAATCTAGATTCTAGAGGAACACCAAGATATTTGGCGGTGCCAGAAATCTGTTGCGGAGCTCCGTTGATGGTTGACGGGTCTATGTTTGGAATAATACGCTTCCTTTGTAAACAGCAATTGTTCTGTCTTCCGTGGGTTAACGTTAAGTCCACATCTGCTGGACCAACTTCTTAGCTTGTCAAGGGCCGATTACAAGAGTTCACACTTAGTAGGGACGAATTTTCGTCAGCGTATGTAATGACCTTGACACCGCTAAGACTAAGTTTAACTTAATAGGGGAAAGCTTACACTTTGCCAGCATTGAAAAAAACCTATTCATCAGAAGCTTGCTTCTCTAACCCTGATAATCTCTTGACAGTTCAAATCAAACCATACATTTTATTTTTAGCCTGGACCGGTTTGGGCGGTTTAAGATAATTTTTCGTTTGTCTTTAGAGAGAGCAATTGGAATTGACGGAGAAGTACTGAACAACTCGTCAACTGAGCCACTAGTGGATTGATGAATGGTGAGCATGAGCATATCAAACACGTTAAAGAGATAGCATATGGGGACTGGATTGGACAACGGCATGCACCTCAGCGAATAAGCATGATTTTGATTTAGACCAAGACAGAAAACCACTATGGACTAATGATCAAAGTATCAAATCATGGCAACGTAAGCTAGCCAAATCCGCGATTATTGAGTCAGGTTTTTGATTTCATCTGACTAATTTTGTTGGTGACTAAAAAATTATAATCGAAAAATGGTTTTGAGATCCTTTTTTACGATGGACAAAACAAACAAAAGTTTACTGTTAAGAATCTTAAGTAAATGAAGGAGAAAAATAAAGCAGCTATTTTTTGTGTATAAGAGAAAACTTTTTTAGAAGAGATCAGAGAAGATGGCCGTTTTCGAAAACGTCATCTGCGTCAAATATGCATTTGCAGAATATTTTTAAACGCAAACTGCAAAAGTCTTCTACGAAAATATCAAAAAGCACGGTAGTGCCCAGTCAAGTTTGCGGCACTACACCCTTTTTACAGGAACAAACTCAGGCGATTTTCAACCCCCCTCTAACTTCAGTACCAATAAAGTCAGAAATTTTTAAAATTCGGAGTATTTACTGAACTGATCAAACACAGGTGGCTCACCAAATTTCAACTCTTTAGCATTAGTAGTTCCCAAGATATAGGACTTCAAAAATCGCAAAAACCGTAACTGACTGAATCACTGACTCACTGACAGATCATCAAAACTATGGAGCACTTCCCGACATTGTAGAAACATGAAATTTCGCACAACGGTAGGCCTTGTGGTACATACAAAGGAAAAAATCGAAAATCTGCAATTTTCTATTCAGGGGACGTGGCATCACCTACTTTCTTAAATATTCTATAAATTATATGGAGCCTTCCGATTGTTGTAGAACAATGAAAATTGGTAAGTTGGTAGGGTTTGAGGTACTTAGAAGGAAAAACATTGAAAAATTGGAATTTCCATACAGGGGGCGTGGCATCCACCCACATTCTTAAAAATTCTTATAAATTATATGGAGCACTTCCGATTGTTGTAGAACGATGAAAATTGGTAGGTCGGTAGGACTTGAAGTACTTAGAAAGGAAAAAAATAGAAAATTTGGAACTGTCCATTCCAAGGGGGAGTGCCATCCACCCACTTTATCAGAATTGCTATTATTTGTATGGAGCACTTTCGGTTGTCGTAGGATTATGAAACTTTGTAGAGCGGTAGGGCTTACTTTCACCTGGCAAAATAAATCTTTGCAAAAAGGAGTGAAATCACAACAAAAACATAAATGTTAAAAAAGGAGCCAAGTTCTTATGTGTACAAGAAACCTGTGCGTAAAAAGTCAGCCAAAAAAAGAAATGAGATCTAAAATATATGCCAAGTTTTAAGTTCATGAAGTTTAAAATCAAATATCTTAAGTAGAGTAATATCGAAACAATTCCAAATCATGACAGAAATTTGGTAATTAATGATTACTGATTAAAATTTGGTGGATTTACTTGGCAAGTTTTCTCTTAAATACTTACTTAATCACAAATTTAAAATGTATGAAAACTTGACCAGTGAACCCACCAAATTTTAATCAGTAATCATTAATTACCAAATTTCTGTCATGATTTGGAATTGTTTCGATATTACTCTTCTTAAGATATTTGATATTAAACTTCATGAACTTAAAACTTGGCATATATTTTAGATCTCATTACTTTTTTTGGCTGACTTTTTACGCACAGGTTTCTTGTACACATAAGAACTTGGCTCCTTTTTTAACATTTATGTTTTTGTTATGATCAATATTACTTTCACATGTTCGAAAACACCATCTGCAGTGCAGCTGAGCAGTAAACAAATCGAAAAAGTATTCAAAGGTGTTCGTTAATGTCAAATGCGTTTGCAAATTATTATGGACTGACTTTAATCAAACCAATTTTGTGCAAGCGGGACAGTTGTTTTTTTGCAGATAGCAATATCCTAAGACGGATCAATTTGACTTTGATTTCGAAAACGCCAATTGGACGAAGAGGAATATTGAAGAAGATAAGATCCGCCTGATTGTAGAAAAATATTTTCTTTTTTTGATTTTGTCCAAATATCGAAAAGGCTTTATTGTTCGCTTTAGATTCTAGCTAAAAAGTTGGCAATCATTTCTCCGTGTGGCAAAATGCCAATGATCTGTCTTCGGTCCATCTCGGATTCATCTCTGATCCGTCTCCTATCCACCTTGAATCCGTCTCCGATCCATCTTCGATCAGCCTGCAACCCATCTCTGATCCATCTTCGATCCATCTCCGATCCGTCTCCTGTCCGTCTTTGATCCTCCTTTTACCAGCAAGTGTTTGACAAAATGGGCAATTTTATTTCAACTTTGAATTTGAGTTCCAAAATTGTATTTAATTAAAATTATGACCAGTCAATGGTCATTTTCATTTTTTGTTGTTTTGTTTGAAAAATGATGTTAGAAAATTATTTTGTATATTACTTCGGCATTTCTTTCAACTGATCTTCAATGTGTTATCAAATGAAGAATAATATTAACAATTTCACTCGGTCTGCAACTAGTGGCTGCTGTTAAAAAGCAAAGAGAGCGAAGGATGAGGACATAATAAATTAGTTGTATCACGTCAAAACAGTATGACTTCCAACGCGCGTACGTGAATATACCTCCCTAGTCAAAAAATGATGTCAGCATTTCGTTTTTTGTCTCATTTCTTTGTTACACTGAAATTCGACCGTGAAATTTTACTCTCAATGAAGCCAAAAAACACACCTATTTTTGTTTCTACGGTTAGGTATCTTGACAGGCGCTATACGGGACTGTCTGAGTTGTTCTATAGCAGAACATTTCATGCATGGGCGATATAAGAGATCATACCGACTCCAATAAATCTAGAAAAATGCACCCCTCGTTGTATTATATGTATGCTCATGGCATCATTACTTTGCAGAAGAAAAATTGCATTTCAGAATAACCCTTTTTATTCGTTCTATACAAAACCAAGATGTAACTTTAAAAGTTCAATACAATAATAAATTTTTATTTCCGCATCTGTTCAACAACAACAAACAATAACAACACTCAATAAAATTTAATTGAAGGTCCTGGTAAGTCTTAAATTAATTAAAGCAATACAATTTCTTCAAAAACTTAATGGGCCCCAAAAAAAAACCATTAGACAATAAATCAAAACAAGGAATTGACAATAAATAAAGAGAGAGAATTATTATTATCATCTTAGATCTTTAAACAAATTAAGAACTTGACGTAAGCTTTCTGCACACTTCCTATAAAAAGATTTGATTTTTTTTTTTAGAAAACTCTTGTGTATCAAAAAATTACTTTGAGTTAAAAGCAATTTTAAAATTTATATAAATACATACATAAGTGTGTTGGAAAATAAAACAAACAAAAAAAGAACCATGGTTTTGCTCGCCCAAGTGTTATTTTATGACAAATCTCTAACCCACAATATGTAATTTTTTTCGCTGCGTCCGACGCGCCCGAGCCACCACCATCATCACCACTACCACTAGCACCACCACCACCAGCGACCACTCCAGGCTGAATTATTGAGAGATGAAATTTGTTTGACCTTCATTCTGCGTTTGTTTGTTGTTATAATTATTTCATTTTTTTTTTCAATATCATATCACTGTTCTAACTTTAACATGCTATTACTGTACGAGCGGTCTGGAACTTTTTAATTATAACAAAATTATCATATAGATAGTTTAATCTTTCATCGAAATCGACATAGCCCATGGGAGGAAATTATTTAAATAAATCAAAAAATATAGTAGCAGCCATTATTGCATCATGGGTATTCATGACGGACATTCATAAACAGTGGAGTCAAAGAAGTCGTTTTGATATTTTAAATATTTCATGGAAGTGCAATTTCTATTGACTATGTATAGTAGGGTGTTTCATTTTGTAAGACAAAAACTAAAATGTAAAATTTTACCTACCTTTGCTCACGCCCCGAGTCTCTCTGTCAAATTTCAAGAAGATTAGAGAATATTTAGAGGTTGCGCATTTTGATCACTTTTTTTAAAAGTAAGCAAAAAATATGATTTTAACATTTCTTGCAGTTCTTGAAGTAAATAGTTTTTTTTTTCTATGAACACAAAAGTCTTGTTCCCGTAAACTTTGACGGTGGGTTGATCTTTAAAAAAAAGGCGTCACTTAGGGGAGGATTAAGTGGACAGGTGAGCCCGATGTAGTCAATTTCGTCGATTATACAACGGAGATCCCTACCAATAGAGGATAAACAATTTCTTTTGGCCAAAATTGGATGATATGAATGTGATTGACATATTGTTCTAAAAGGAAAGCACTACGTATCACACAGCTTTTGCAGCAAAAGACATTCTGCATAAATGATGACTGTAAAATAAGGTTATCTCTCGAGGAGGTGACGTGAATTGGCCACCAAGATCGTGCTATTTGACCCCATTAGACTTTTTTTCGTGGGGTTTTATGAAGGTGCAGGTCTAATGAGCCGCAGTCAAATAATGGCCTCAAACTCAAAATAATTCAGGACATCGTTCTAATTCAGCCGGAACTATGCGGGAAAGACATTCAAATTTGGCCGCCTCGGATCCATGCCACCGTGCGAAGCCATGGCGGATATTTTGAACAATATCATATTCCATATTATATATTATACATACATTAGGTATAGTATACGCATAAGAAAATTAATAAATTGGGTGGCGCAACAGCTCGTGGAGAACCAGGGCCTAGTGACTTACAACTTTCAACCATTCCTGTGTGCGTGTTGTTTGGCAGGAATGGAGGGGACCTACAGTTTTTTGCCGAGTCCGAACGGCTAAATGAGAAGCACTTTTTCATGACAAGTATACTCTTGGAGGATTTGTCAGTTCCTCGCAAGAGGCAGTACCTCGGATAAAACATTTCTGTTTTTAGGTGGCACGGCTGGGAATCGAACCCACACCTTCGACATGACAGTCCTACGCACTAACCATCCTGTCACGAGGTACTACATAGCATACGTAAAGGTCGTTCAAAAAATATTAAGAATTTCTTTATAGTCTGGGAGCCGGCACCATAAGATTACCTGCCAACCGATAGCTTTAGTCCAAACATTTACAAAACTGCTGGTCGGACAAGCTTTATCTGGTCCCAATGGTTAGAAAATGCACTTTTCAGGTTGCATTTTCCTCTAAATGTACCTATAATAAAAGCATCTTATATAAATGGTGGAGAATAGAACAGCCCTTCCACAAGATTTTTTTTCCTCAACCCACCTAACATGCTCTAGATTTTTGTCACATTTTATACGAATCACCCTGTATGAACGAAATACCATGTTTCGTACCTTCGACCCCGTATGATTGATGTAGTGGAGCCCGAATCGATGTGGAACTTTCCCAAAACCTCCCTGTATATATTTTTTAGATTTGTTTTTTTTTTGCTTTCATTTTTATTTTAAAGTTACAAACAACCCAGTCGTTGACATTTTTTCTGTTAGAGTTACCGTTCGGGAGATATTCCTTAAAAACCATTTGGAAGGGCCTTTGACCCCACGTAAAATTGTTATCGGCGCTCATATCAATGGGAACTTTTTACCGTTTCCTTCGAATGCCATGGGGATGCTTTGTACCAAAATCCAGCTTTCTGCCATTTTTTTGGGAAGCAAAAAGCTTAAATGACCGTTCTACTTATGTATGTCGGAAGTAAAAATAGCAAAACTAAAATTCATGGAGAATCAAAATCGCGTGTTTGACGCGAACTAGTTTTGAGTAATGAAGCGATGAAACCATTAAAATTGGAATGGCATTTGACGAGTCCATATGGAAGTCAAGTGGAAAGTGGTGCATCATTCGAAATCGAAAAAACCAGATACAGAGGCATAGATAAATTCATGTTTGCCATCTTCGAAAGATGCTGAAAATGTTTTAAACGACGATGCTAAGCAAAAATTTTGGAAAATTATTTTTCAAAAAACACTGGTAAATCTCTTCAGAATTGTGTTCTCTGAACACATGAAAATAAATAAATTCGGTGGCGTAACAGCTCATGGAGAGCTAGGGAATAGTGACTTACAACTCTCAACCGTTCTTTTCTGCGGCTTGTTGGTAGGAACGGAGGGGACCTACAATTTATTGCCGAGTCCGAACGGCTAGATGAGAAGCATTTATTCATGACAAGTATACTCTTGGAGGATTTGTCAGTTCCTCGCAAGAGGCAGTACCTCGGAAAAAACATTTCTGTTTTTAGGTGGCAGCGGCCCACACCTTCGGCATGACAGTCCAACGCACTACCCATTATACCACGAGGTACTACTCTCTGAACACATATGTATATGAATTGGTCCCACTGTGCAACATTACTTAGATAATAAACAATACCTTCGCTTCCTTGCGCGCAGACAAAAAAAAAAATTGAAATAGAGTTCAAGTTTGTCGAATTGAAATGTTAACTTAACGCCCCCGCACAACAATCAATTTATTATTATTTTCGTAGAACTTATTCTAGATATATTAGAATGATGCTACAATTAATTGAATCATTACTCGCACATGCTATTAAAGTCTTATGAAGATGACCAGGAATGGCCAACATATGTACTTATAATGTATATTATGTATGAGTAGAGCATGCATATCTATTGCATGCGCTTGAATGAAGCACGCGACGGCAAACAAATTTGTTTAATTATGATGACTTTTTCATAGAAAAATGTCCCTCTCTTGAATTTTTTTTTTTTGTGCAATTCAATTAAATTAGTGAAGATAATTTTTCTTATGTCATTTCATTCATTCTTCAGTCTGAGGTTCAGGGTTCAGGACTGATTTTATGTTTTTTTAGAAGAAGTTATACTTAATTGAAGACAAGTGTTCATATATATAAGTTGAGCATATAAATGGTTATTCTGTTATTTTGAAGATAGATAGTCTTTCTTTTTGAAAAGATTTATTGAAATGGACTTTTAACTGTAAACTCAATCTATCATAATAAAGGTTTTGAGATTAAACAAATTTTGAGCTATGTGAATTTTTGATGTTTTTTTATTGACGATCAATGTTTCAGTCAATGGGTATGGGTTCATATGACCAAAGGGACTAGAAAGTAATGCAAGTTTCTAGTCTCTGATTGAACACCTGTGAAAATATTGCTGTACAGTTAAGACAACCTAATTAAAAAGTGGACTGGAAAGTAAGTCAAGGAAAATCTCCCATAATATCAAGTCAAGTGAACTTGTGTCAGAATATCAGCTGGTTATATTTTTTTTCACTAAACAGTTACCAGTTTGTAGCAAGGTGTTCTTAATCAAATATGGAGAAAAATGAAAAACTTTATGATGAGTACAAAATATTGAAAAATAATTTGCATAAGTTTTCTGTGACATATCAAGCAAATTTTATATTTGGTTTGCTAATACCAAAATCAAACAGTATTTAAAAACTTTTTTCAAAAATTAAATTAAAAGGAGAACATGCGTTTCGTCAGATATGTTGTAACACTTTCTGACCCGTGTATAAGTTAAACTTTTATTGTTGAATTTTTATTAAAAAAAAAGAATATTTATTCTTTTACTCTTTTTTGTATGTCTTTATTATTTTATTTATTTTATTTCACAAACTGGCAGCGATTCTGCCTTCGAAAACTTAATGCATAATTTTTCCTAAAATCTAGAACTTAAATACCTATTTAATGATTACGTAGCATAACTGCATTATTATTTATTTCCCAAGACATTGCTTTCATGTTTCCAAGAATTGGAAATCGTTCGCTGCAACATTGGTGTCATCGGCCAGACTACATGTCAGCATTTTTCGTGGGAAGCACAATATTCGTCGAAGTTAACTTGTCGTCGTTAACTCTTCCCCTCTTAAGTGAAAACGTCCACGTTTTAAAAATACGGGATCTTGTAGATGCTGGGATGATCTGAGATATTGGGATATGATGACGAGCTTTTTGGTCTTGTTTCTGTAGGGATGAATACTGGTGTAAGTTTTGTTTCAGGAGTCTTTCTGTTCCAATTTTTCATCTTAAGTATTATTGCGATCAGGAATATTAGAGTGAAAATTGAATAGTTGATCCATTGATAAACTTCTTTTTCTACTTGAATTTTGTTGATGTGGTTTGTATTATTTAAATGGAGTTCCTTCATAAGTTGTAAGGACAGAATTTCTTCTATTTCGGATTCTTCGGAGACTGCGTGTAGTAGTGGTGGTAGTTCATTAATTTTAGTTATTTCATCAGCAATATATTGTTGGTTCCTGATTTTTAATGTAGTGTTGGAGAATTTAATAAGATAGGTGCCATTCAATGATCTGGTGGTATTATTTACTTCTATGTTACCATCAAAATTGTTTAAAAGCATCGTTCCTGGTTCTATTTCCTCGACTTGTGGGATGTGTTGACTGTTCGTTGTTTTACATGTAGCATTTTCATTTCTTATTAAATTATAAATACATTTATCATTACTTAAGTCTAAGAGATTAGATTGTTTACATAAGGATAAATCATTTATTGTTTTACATTCATTCTTTATGCCATATATAATATTATTTTTCTTTAAAATACTTGCATTTGAGATTTTATTAACAACATTATTATTTTTTATCAATGGTTTTACAGTTAGTTTTTCGAATGTTTCGTTTCCCGTTTTTGGGATGCTTAAAATATAAAGAATGGATGATATGTCCATTGCGACTTTTATTTCGGCAAATTCTAATGCTTCTTCGATATTTCTAAAAGGTGCATTTGTTTTATTTTTATTTATATTTTTCAATATTATATCAATTTCTGATTTGGAAAGTATATTTGAACTTACGATATTTTTCTTACTTAATTCGATTGCATAAATTATATTAATTATTTCCTCTTTTATAAGCTTTGTTTTATAAAGTAGACTTAATACTAATTCGTTTGCAAAGGTTTTATCTTTTTTTAATTCGTTCATTATTTCGTTAGTTACATTTGTTAATTTATTTATTCTTTCAATGTATGCCTTGTTTATTAAAACCTGATTGTTATTATTTTCTAAAACATTATTTATCTTATTAACCATTACTTCATAATCATCGTGGTCGGGATTACCCGCGACCCATTTCCAGGCTGAGCCTATAAAGTTAAGGGATCTTTTTGCTCTGTTTATTTTGATGTTATTTATGAGGTTCTTAGTATGCTTGAGTTCGTGTTCCAGGATGGGAAAAAAAGCATTTTTAGGTGGGATATGTTCGTATAGGAGGGATGAAGTTTTTGCTATATAGTCTTCATAGGGAGGTATTTCTATGATGTGGATGAATTTGATGCTTCCGGTTTGGATTCTCGCAAGTCCATGTTTTAGAACTATTATTTCTGAATTAGAATAATCGAGTATTCTAACTTCTGTGATGACGAAAGGGATAAAGTACCTGTAGGGAAAGAAAGGTTAATTTCAACTTTTTATATTTGCTTTATGTACTATTCTGTCGGATTCTGTTACAATAGTTTTGGTTTTATTTTCTTTGACTATCTCTCTCTTGTAGCGGGGTGTTAGTTTTGAGCCTAATCTTTTGTTAACTCTGATATAAACTATATCACCAGGTGAGTAATTTTTAATGGGGTGTTTTTTCTTGTTATGATGCTTTAAGTCACTGTTTTGTTTTTCTTGCAATTTTATTATGTTTTCTTTTCTGGCCTTTTCAAATTGTTCAGGGTCAGTGCTAACATTTCTGCCAAAGAATACTTCTATGGGTTTTTTCCCTATTGTAGAATGAACTGAGCAGTTGTATTCGTAGACTGATCTGTCTAATAATTCAAGAAATGATTTGTGGATTTTTTCAGTTTTCAAACAACGCATTATTTCCGAGAGTGTAGAGTGGAACCGTTCCACTTGTCCATTGACTGTACTAGAGTGCGGGGGTGTTTTGTAAATTTCTATTTTTAATTGATCTTTCAAGAGAAAACATATGGATGATGTACTAAACGATTTTTCATTGTCGAAGACGACAATTTTAGGAACACCGAAAGCAAATAGGATTTGTCTTAAAGGTTCCAATATGTCTTGTACTGCTCTTGATTTAAGGATTCTTGTTTGAGCGTATTTTGAGAATTTGTCCAAAGCAGTGAGAACTAGATTCTCTTCAGTTGAATAGATATCTATATGTAGGATATGGCCTGGATATTGAGGAATGGGAGTTGGTTTGAGTTCAGGTTTTTGCGGATGTCGATCGTATTTGTGCTCTTGACAGATTTGACATTGTTTAACTAGTTTGTTAATTTTTGCATTCATCTGTGGAAAATAGTAATTTTCGAGTAGCTGCGTTTTATTTTCACGAGCATTCCTGTGAGCTCTGTTATGAATTTTAAAAATATGTTCTTCCTGTTCAGCTAGTTGAGCAGATCAGTAACTTTTGTTTGAGTGAAGCGGATTTTATAGTTTTTAAAGTAAAGTGGGTAAAGGTTTTGGATAATTCCCATGGTTTCTTCATTGGTCATGAGCCCGTTTATTATGTTAGGTATGACGTATCGTTTGAATATGGAGATAATGTTTTCCTTAGAGTAGGAAGGTTGAACAAAGGTATGTCTACGGAATTTTGGAAAAGGAAATTGGAGTTGATAAGAGTTATCTTCTCCTATAAGAAGGATAAGTTGATTTCTGAATACGTTGATTGGGATTTCTACTGCTGGTATAAGTTCATGTGATGAACTTTCATCGCTATGTTGGGAGGCTGTTAGGGAGTTTATCTGAGAGACGAGAGGTGGTCTTGACAGTGCGTCGGCAACAACATTGGATTTACCTGGCTTATATCTTAATTCATAGTTGTATTCTTCTAACGCTGATTTCCAACGTTTCATTTTTGAGTTATTATTTTTGTTGCTTAGAGCATATGTGATGGGTTGATGATCTGTTAGAATTTTCACTTTTGCAGAGCCATAGAGGTAATTTCGAAAAGAATTCAGAGCCCATATGATAGCCAGCATTTCTTTTTCGTTTGCGGCATAGGACTCTTCCGTTTTACTTAAAGTTCTTGAAATGAACATTATAGGTTTATCTTGTTGGGATAAAACTGCTCCAAGAGCGTAGTTTGAAGCGTCGGTTGTAAGTTCGAATTCTTTTTTGTAATCGGGATAGGTTAATATTATGTCTCTTGATGCTAGGGATTTTTTTAATTTATCGAATGCTTCTATTGCTTCATCATTAAGGTTAATTAATTTTTTAGAAGAGAGGTTTTTGGACAAGCGTCCGTCTTCCCCTCTTAGAAGGGCTGTTAGGGGTTTTGCTAATTTAGCATAGTCCCTAATAAAACGTCTATAATACCCTGACAGGCCTAAAAATGAACGTAAATCCTTGAGTGTTTTAGGTAGTGGAAACTCGAGTACTGCTTTTACTTTTTCTGGATTAGTTTTAATACCATCAGAGGAAATTAGGAATCCAAAGAATTCGACTTCTTCCTTGAAAAAATCACACTTGTCTAGCTGCACCTTCATATTGGCAGCTTCAAGAGTTTTGAAAATAGTCTCAATACTCTGCAAATGTTCTTCTTCGTTCTTGTTAAAAATGATGATATCATCGATGTAAACGAAACATATTTTACCAATATGTTCCCTCAATATATCATCAAGCGCTCTCTGAAAAATGGATGGAGCATTTTTCAGACCAAAAGGCAGCCTGGTGAATTCATACTTCCCGTTATTCACCGAGAAGGCTGTTTTTTCAATGTCTCTTTCTTTGAGAGGGATTTGATGGAATCCGCTTTTGAGATCAATGACAGTGAAATATTTATTTTGGCCTAGTTGCGCTAACACTTGATTTATTTCAGGTATTGGGTACTTGTCAGGAATAGTGATGGTATTAAGTTTGCGGTAATCGATCACCAATCGATACTTTTTTTTGCCGGATGCATCTAACTTTTTGGGAACAATCCACACGGGTGAATTGTATGGCGATCTTGAAGGTCTTATTATACCATTTTTGACCAGTTCCTGTATTTGGCTTTCCACCTCGTCTTTGAGGGCCATTGGATAAGGATAACATTTTGTATAGACGGGTGAGTCTGAAGTTGTTCGGATTTCTCCTTTTACAACGGTGGTATAGGTTAATTTCTCGTCCGGATCATCGAATAATTTTAAATACTTCCATGCAAGTGTTTTTATAGAGGCTTCTTGTTCAGTCGTCATATGTTGCGTTCGCAATGACAAAGTATTGACTGATTGTGCAGCGAGCTGCTTAATTCGAATTTTAGTAGAGCCTTTAATTGTCATGTAATTATGACGAGTATAGATAACTGCGGATAAATCTTTTAGACTATCATTACAGAGGATAGCATTAAAAGATTTTAAATGAGGCATAAGAAAGAATTTAATTTTAAGATCTTTTATTCCGAACAAATTGACAAAAGTGTGGTGTGTCACTTCTACGTTTCCTCCTACCGAATTGGCATAAAACTTTTCTTCATTGGATTTTTTATTAAAGAGGGTTGAATGTAATTTTTATTGGAGCCTGTATCGATAAGAATTTTAAGCACTTCGTCACCAGATGTTTTTACTTCAATATAGGGTAACGAAGAGCTCGCTAACCTAAAAAATGGATGTCACTGAGTTCAGAAACTATTTCAGTGACATTATCATCTATTTGCTCATTGTTTATGGGTTCTATGTAATTATTGAAAGTTTGTGCATATTGTTGGTCATCTAACTGAGAGGCGTCGAAGTATTGCTTCAGTTCTGACTCTTCTGGGTTTTCTTGATATGATGTATTCAGGTGAAAATTCCTTTGTAGTTTACTAGGATAATTGGGTTGTTGTGGTTGATAGTTGGCTCTTTTCGGTGCTGGTGGCCAGTTTTTCTGTTGTTGTTGATACTGCGGTCTATTAACGTAATTCACTCTAGCTGTTCCAATAGTTGATGTTTCCATGTGATCCTGTCTTGGTTGTGGCCTTGGTGGTGGTCTGATGTTGTTTCCTTGAGCTTGATTAAAGGATTGATGTTGATGTTGGAAAGGATTGCTTTGGAAGGGTGGTTGTCTAGGACCATTATTATTGAATGGGAATTGTCGATTGTTATAATTCATTACAGGACGGGGGACATGTGCAAAGTGGGCAAGCTGTGGGTAGAATGGGATTTGACGATTGGGTAAGGAATTATTAGTATGTGTTCTTCTGGGAGGAAGTTCTGGGGGCATTGCATTATGGATTCTCTTCGTATTATTATTTGATGCTATTGCATACTGAGCACGATAATTTTGATTTTCGAGCTTTAAGCATAAGTGTAATGCTTGGGGTAAATCTGAAGGTTCTCGGATGCCGAGAAGCCTAGGCAGATCGCCTTTAAGACCCCTTATAAAGGTGTCTAGGGCTTTGTCCCTATAAGCATGCATTAACATGTTCAAAGCTTCTGCTCCCATTTCCATAGAGGAAATTTTGTTGAGAATCAATGAGAGATGAGTATAGACTTCTTGATAGAAGTCCTGTATAGAAGAGTTACCCTGTACTAAAGAAGTTAATTGGTACTCTAAAGTTCCCAAGTCACGCTTATCTCCGTAATGAAGCGTTAGGCATCTGGAAATATTTTCCCAATTAAGAGGCGTATTGTAGGACTCGAGAACATGGTCTGCATGTCCAACAATTTTATTTCGGATTACGTTTATAATGCCGAAATATTTTGGGGAGCCTCTTGTAGAATCATAGATCCTAAGTATTCTTTCGACGCTTTTGCGCCATGAACTAAACTCTCCTGGTTGCCCAGAAAACTCTCTCAAGCTTCTGACAACATCAGGTATTTTATCAAGGTCTGCAAGATTTCCTCGTTGATCTGGGTTGATAACTTGATCAATTCCTGCGAATTGATCAGAGTTGGGGTTCATTATAGAATTAACAATGTGCCTACCATCCGTTTGGAGGGCTTGAGCTACCATGGAGGTGACTAAGTTCTGTAATTCGACACGATTTATGCTATTGTTTTGTTGCATTGGAGGATTTTGTTGGGGGACCATGGGAGGTCTAACAAGATTGCCTGGATTCGACATGGTTTTTTGTTTTTTTTTTTTTTTTTTTTTTTTTTTAAATTTCACACCTAATCATTATTTTCTAAATATTTTTGTGCTAAGGTTTTAATTATCTATTAAATTGATTTCGATTTTAAATTTTCCTTTACGTTTTGGTTTGTATTTAAAATATTTTTAAGTAACGTTGCAAGGCATTCATTGATTTCACTTATTTTCGCAAATATTTATTATTATATTTTTTATATTTCTTAAAATAATAAGGTTTTTAATTTATATCACTTTTTATTTAGTTATGAATTTTTTTTTATAAAGGAAAATGAAGTTTTTATGACCTTAAAAATAATTGTAAATTGTTTCTCATAAATTATATAAATCTTTTCATAATATCCTTAACCATTGATTTCTTAATTTTTCTCAATATGAAATTTAAATTTTGTTTAAAATATTTTTATTTTTCAAATTAATTATCTTAAGATACGTAATTATTTAAAATTCTTACAGTAAAAAGATGATACGCATGTCTGTGGAGCGGCGTGTAGTTCAACTACGTCCTTTTTGCTTTCCTGCTACTAAGGGGCCCTTTTTCCAATTCTCCAGCAATTTATGGTTTTTCACTTTGTTTTAAAACTGTCTTTTTCAAATTCTGCAACAGTTTATTATATTTTTGTTTTCACTTTATTTTAAAATTGTCACAATTTTTAAAGGAATTCTTTCAGGACACTTATTTTTATATTTTTGTTTTCACTTTATTTTAAAATTGTCACAATTTTAAAGGGATTCTTTCAGGACACTTATTTATTAAAATCAATATCGCGAACCGAGGGGACTACTTGAGAACACTTTTCGGTATACTAAATGTCTTTTTTCTATACGAACCGATTGTGCCTACTTTTAGGGACTTTTACCGGGACGAACGACACTTAGATTTTTTCGCGATACTTGATTTTAAATGTCCCTGCTCGGGCGCCAGTTAAACTTTTATTGTTGAATTTTTATTAAAAAAAAAGAATCTTTATTCTTTTACTCTTTTTTGTATGTCTTTATTATTTTATTTATTTTATTTCACAAACTGGCAGCGATTCTGCCTTCGAAAACTGAATGCATAATTTTTCCTAAAATCTAGAACTTAAATACCTATTTAATGATTACGTAGCATAACTGCATTATTATTTATTTCCCAAGACATTGCTTTCATGTTTCCAAGAATTGGAAATCGTTCGCTGCAACATTGGTGTCATCGCCCAGACTACATGTCAGCATTTTTCGTGGGAAGCACAATATTCGTCGAAGTTAACTTGTCGTCGTTAACTTATATCATTCTTTTTTATATTCTTAGTTGTGTAGACATTAGTCTGTATCTCATGCAAGGAAAGTGTTATAGCCCAATTACTTATGCACTGCGCTACTTTAACAGTTATGGTGCTATAACACTTTCCCTGTATGACATAGAGACTTATGAGTTATGACCATACAAAAAAGAATATCACTCATTGCGATCTTTCCAATGATCTCGAAAAGTCGAAAAGTGTTGCAACACTTACGACGGAACTTATGCAGTGAAAGAGTTATGTGTAATGCGATGCAACAGTTATTATGGGCAATTACACTTTATTTGCACGAAGTACAGACTTATGCTTATAAAAAAAAATAACACTCATTAAGACCTTCCCAATGATATTTGTAGGGCAGAAGGTGTTACAACACTTGGAACGCAACTTGTACAAGAGAAGAGTTATAGTGTACGAAATTGAGACTTAGCCAAATTACTTATGCACTAACGCTATTACTACTTTAACAGATATTGTGCTATAACACTTTCCCTGTATGAGATAGAGACTTATGACCATACAAGAAAGAGTATCACTCTTTGAGACCTTTCAAATGTTCTAGGTCGAAAAGTGTTGCAACACTTACGACGGAACTTTTGCAGTGAAAGAGTTATGTATAATGCGGTGCAACAGTTATAATGGGCTTATTACAATTTCTTTGCACGAAATACAGACTTATACATACAAAAAAAAAACACTCATTAAGACCTTCCCAATGATATTTGAAGGTCAGAATGTGTTGCAACACTTGGAACGCAAATTGTGCAGGGGAAGAGTTATAGTTTAGTGATAATGTTTCAGTGCACGGGATACAGACTTAAGCCCATTATAAAAATTAAATTAAATAAAGAATGGTACTCATTGAGACCTTTCCAATGATATAGGTCATAAAGTATTACAACGATGGGACTCATACAATTATGCCCATTCTCCTTAATCAGAACTTTAAAAGGCTTAAGCCTGGTTTGAAATCTTTCTTAGATAAGTATAATATCGGTACTTTCTTCACGCTCACATGAATGTAAAGGTTTGAATTAAAGTTCCAAGTTTGACACTTCAAAAAAACCTTGTTTTTTTGGTCAAATTTGCGTTAAATGAATGCAATTGACTGAAAACTCCCAATTTGCTATATACAATACTATTTTCGAATAATATCCTCTACATATATATAATCTTTCAAATACAAAAATGACATTTAAAATCAGATTCCATATTTTACAAACCCCATTTCACACTATAAGTATTTAAATTTTGGAATGTCTTCAGTCCTTAAGCCTTTAAGAATAACCTTCCAAACTCAAAAATTTTTTTAAATCATATATATACTCATTTTTAATTTCTACCCCATGGTATGAAGGCAACATACTCTTAGTAAACTCTATCAAACAGAAAAAGAATTTTCGTTATCATATACCATTTTTGTTTTTACACCATTTAATTTCTTATCCGTTAAGCCTTCCCCTTAGAATAACTTTTCAAACTCAAATAGAAATTTTGAAATTTTGAAACAAAAAAATCAAAAACTCACAAATACCCCAAAAAAAGTACAAAAATTGAGATTTTAACGTTGCAATTAATTTGTATCCAAATAAAATGTAGCCTATGTTACTCAGGGACATTATATCTTTCCATTTATTAAAGAATTTTAAGGATTGGTTGAGTATTGCCAGAGATTACCCCCAACATAGGTACAAACAAACAAACAAACAAACAAACAAATAAATGTTTCATCTTTATTATATAGTATAGATAAAGATATAGATATAGATGAACTTTGACTAAGGAACAGTGACGGTGCGTCAATAAGACGTTTTAGACAGTGTCTACCCTAACGTAAAGAGAGACAAAAAAGAAACCTGCTTGTTACAATCCAGAAAACTGTGTTTACATTCATTGCATAAAGTCCCTAACATCCATAACCTCCCAGCAAACATTTCCCTTCAGAAATGATTTATAAACAATTCACAGAAGTGAAAGAAACCCTCATTTATGAACTCATTTATAAACCGGTTTGGATCAAATCGTTTTATGTTTCATTAATAATAGGGTAATTCTTTACTTTAGTGAATGTTAATAGGATGCTTATTGCTTATATATTCATTTCACTGAACAATTCATGAATCTTTTTTGAATCATTTAAATGAGACAGATTTGATTCATTAATATGAATATAAATTGGGGTTTCCCCATTCAGTTTAGTGAATATGAATTGAATTATATTTAATTCATTATAATGATTCTTTAATAATCCGAATGTATACCATAGAACTGAATGTAAATATTATTTCAGTATGGTTATACAAAATGCTATTTTAAAATGGTAAAATTTTCTGCATAAACAGTTTAATTTCCCTAGATTTATCGAATGAAACTTATGATAAATTTTGCTAAAGTATAATGGAATATTCGAGGATATTCTGATATTCGGTCGAATTAATTCCGTACGGAATGAAAATCGAAATCAAAAAGATACTCCAATTGAAAAAGTTAAAACAAATGGATTATTGTGCTTCCGTTCGTTGTCACTTTATTTTTATCACTTTATATGTTTATTTGTTAATTTATTCAATTTATCTTTTTTTTCACTGCCACAATGGATATAGTTCCGTCTGTACAATAACAATACGCAAAATTGAATGAAAGTGACGAATTTCCTCTTTGAATAACTTTTGCTTCAGTTTTGGCGTGACTAGGTCCCGTTATGGCTTTTCAAAACAAAATTAAGGGACATTCAGTTTATTTGAATTAAAATGGACGCACCCAATACCTCTTTTAAGGATCGCTTGTGCGCGTTCACTTTTATTCATATTATGTGAAGGAAATAAGAATCTCGATATTTTTTACTGTAAAAAAAATCAACACAAATCCCCTTCCCCGCGTATGAGGTAAAAGTGATGGGATATTTGAGTATATTCACATTTGATTCATTGAAGTGAGTGTTTCTCGAATATATATTCTTCATTTTCACTGAATGTTCAATGAACGTTCACAAAAATGTTTGCTGGGGCTATCTCAAATTGTCAACACCTATAATGTAACAAACATAAATCATACATTCATCCCTTACTATTCACACACTCACATTTTCCACACCTACTTTTATTTCATTAAATAATTTGACCTTTACCAACAACCACAAAGCACAAAATCTCAATGCTCAAACACAATACAAACACTATCAGCAGTATTAATAAAAAACTGGTATCCGCTCCCTAACACACGTGTTAACTGGCACACGGATAGACAACTTGTCCGCTTGATAACTTTTCTTATTAAAAAAGATATGATATCTTTCCAGTATTTATCACTTCACCAAATTCACCACTTCATCAAATGATGGTGATTTTCTAATACATGTGTCACATGCATGCACTGCCTTATGAAGTGTATACTGGTAGTAGTAAACGGTGCTATCATACGCGTGCGTGTATGTGTTAAGAAGTTATCCGTTCATTATACGTGGAATCTGGCTAGTTAAAGTTATCCGTACGTTAACACACGTCACAGACTATTACGCATTTGTTAATAAGAATTACTAGTTAACAGATGTATAAACGCTAGCACGTTGTTATCCGCAGTTTATTAATATGGGGGTATAGCTTCGCGCTCTGCATCTGCATCTGCTACGTGCTTCGTTCTATCTAAATTATATGAAAATAAAATCAGCGGATTATGTTGCTCAGGTATAATTTCTATGTGGAGAAAGTAGACAGATTCGAATCTGTCTAATTGCTTATTTTGCTTTGAACTTTGAAGTAAATTCAAAACTTTTTCGTTGACTGTTAAGTGAAGAGAACAACTACTTAATTATTTATTTTGGAGTTGATTAAAGAGGAGGATTATTTTTTGTTTTCTCATTTAAAAGCATTTTGAAGCTGTGTGCTTCTTCTTATTTTGAAATTGTTTCACAAATACATATTTATTTTAAGGTACCATTATTGCCTTATTGCGACTGAGAGAAATGGTACGAGAATCAAATGTTCTATTATTTTCTTTGTTTTATGAGTTTTTTAATTTTTTGTTATAAATCAATACATTTTTTATTCAGCTTTAATTTAAGTCAAAGTTTTTAGTCAAACATATGCCAACTTTTGTCTTTGATTACCATTATCTCAACAAAAAATAATAAGGATGAGGATGACATATTCAAGGACAGTTTTGAAGACTTGAATAGGCTTTCAAAGTGATGTTTTTAAAACTTTATGTGGACTACATAATATGTTGGCCCTTCAACGTTTGTTTCAAAAAAATACAAGTATCCTTATCTGTGTACAATTTTTGTAATTTGTATTCTTGTATTAAATAGGTATTTAATTATTGCTTAAAAGAGTTCGTTATTGGTAGCCCTGTTTTTTATACACGTTTGTGAAGTCTTGTGTGAATTTTAACGTTTGATTTCAAAGAGAAATACGCTGTATTTTGGACTTTGAATTAAATGAATTAAATTTATAACTGTCTACCCAGTTCGTTTGAGTGCCGCACGTCACTGCTAAGGAACAGTTAGTCTTTTTAGTTTTTTTACTTTGATAAATAGGAGCTATTAAGTAAACTGATAATTTGTATCCCACCAATGGAAATTTAAAAAAATATATAGGCTCAATATAGAAAACAGATTTTTTTTGTTGAACGGGACAGGATTGCTCTTTATGACAATTGAAGAAACAGGTTAACTCGTCTGTGTCTTTTACAAAGACTTACATGATAAATAATATAAAACATCAAATAACTTCCATTTAATTCTCATAAAACACCCTTCGGAATCATTCCCCTAACATCATTTTTTGTGTCATTCCCCTGACTTTCAAGTTTTCATTATTACGATTGATTGCGTTTTGGTCTTCTTTAAGGATCAATAATATTGCATTTAAACATATTTACAGTTTTTTTAGTAGTTTTGAATTTGTTTACATTTCTCTTTCAAAATATCATAAAAAAATATAATAATTACTATAAAATGTTTAGTCGCGCAAAATCCTTGAACCACAAGAGCAAGCTCGTGCGACATAGTCGTGCATGCTATTTTTCATGTTAGTATTTGTTTTCTTTATTCTTTATCCTCCTGAAACCATCCGCAAAATTAAATATCCATCTAATCACCGGAGAAAATATTAATTTTTGTTATTCCCCTGATGCAAGTGTCATTTCCCTGACTCAAAAAACCGTGAGATTTAATCAAATACTATGACCCCTTTTTTTAAAGTGGTTATTATGAAGTTATTAAGAGGTGTAATTTTTATTCTAGCTAAATAGGTTGTTTCGAGCGAGGGTCCAATTTGGAGTGAAAAATATTAATGTTTTGAAATATTGACCCATACTAAGTAAATCTAAGTGAATGCAAGCAATCGACTACATACGACATACTCTTATTAATTTCTTAAGTGATGAAATTTTTTAAATATTTTTTATCTTGACAACAAATTTTTTTATATCATCTATGATCTTAACTCATACACACATATCATGATTTTCTTAGAAATTTAATTACTAATTTCAATCGCATAAGAAAGCCTTACGAATCTTTTGCATGTCATTTAATCAGCTCATCAACAATGAAACACCCATTTTCATTCAAAAACCCAAAAAAATCACCCAAAATGGTAATAGACATCATTGTTTTCTGTGAGTTCAATCACTGGTCGTTAAACTAATCATCATAAATTACCCTTTGATGCCTAAATACGTAAAATTTATGAACTTAAGTTTATAGGAAAGTATAAATACTTATACAACGTGTAGGTCGATACACATGGGGTATTTTTAGATAAAGATCAAGTGTTTTATGTGAGCAACAATTTTGATGAACCATATTTAGTTACACCACCGGTTCAAATAAACATATAAATAGTCAATTTAAAAAGAAAACTAGATCGTGTTTTCAAAGACAGATGGAAAAATTAATCAAAAATGAAATTCTCTTAGACCGGTGACGCCGACGCACTGGAAATAAAGTAAGTAAGAGAACGCATTAAAAAGAAAATATGAGACATTTTTTAAACAAATTTAAAATTTTTAAATTTAAGAGTGAAAAAACAACAAAAAAATGTTTAATAACACAGGTTATATCATCTGAATGTGTCATTGTTACTTGCTGATAGGTTATAATGCGAGTATTGTTTTCGTGGAAAACAAATACTTAACGATGATGCATCAAAAGTTCAAAAATGTTATCTTCGTCATCATGCCATCTATTATCTATGATTTTCTTACGTCTGCTGAACTAAGCTAGATGAAACGCAGATGAAACAATTTGATACGCGATTCTTACTTGAACGGGAGGGGAGCTCCAAAACAATAATTTTTTTTATATTTTATCCGAGCGGATGCCGAGCGGAGGCGGAGCGGACGCTGAAAGGACGCTGAGCGGACGCCGAGCGGAAGCGGAGCGGAGGCCGAGCGGATGCCTAGCGGACGCCGAGCGGAGGCCGAGCGGACGCCGAGCGGACGCCGAGCGGACGCTGAGCGGAGGCGGAGCGGAAGCTTAGCGGACGCCGAGCGGAAGCGGAGCAGAGGCCGAGCGGAAGCGGAGCGGAGGCCGAGCGGAAGCTGAGCGGACGCCGAGCGGAAGCGGAGCGGAGGCCGAGCGGACGCCGAACGGAGGCCGAGCGGACACCGAGCGGTGGCGGAGCGCACGCTGAGCGCAGGCCTATCGGACGCCCAGCGGAGGCAGAGTGGACGCTGAGCGGACACCGAGCGGAAGCGGAGCGGAGGCCGAGCGGACGCTGAACGGAAGCGGAGCGGAAGCTGAGCGGACGCCGAGCGGAAGCGGAGCAGAGCCCGAGCCCGTATCCACCTAGCGGACGCCGAGCGGAAGCCGAGCGGACGCCAAGCGGAGGCGGAGCGGACGCTGAGCAGAGGCCGAGCGGACGCTGAGCGGAGGCGGAGCGGAGGCTGAGCGGAGGCGGAGCGGATGCGGAGCGGAAGCTGAGCGGACGCCGAGCGGAAGCGGAGCGGAGCGGAGGCCGAGCGGACGCTGAGCGGACGCTGAGCGGAGGCGGAGCGGAAGCGGAGCGGAGGCCGAGCGGATGCCTAGCGGACGCCAAGCGGAGGCGGAGCGGAAGCTGAGCGGACGCCGAGCGGAAGCTGAGCGGAGGCCAAGCGGACGCTGAGCGGAAGCGGAGCGGAAGCTGAGCGGACGCCGAGCGGGAGCGGAGCGGAGGCCGAGCGGAAGCGGAGCGGAGGCCGAGCGGATACCTAGCGGACGCTGAGCGGAGGCCGAGCGGACGCCGAGCGGAGGCGGAGCGGACGCTGAGCGGAGGCGGAGCGGAAGCTGAGCGCACGCCGAGCGGAAGCGGAGCAGAGGCCGAGCGGACGCTGAGCGGAGGCGAAGCGGAGGCGGAGCGGAGGCGGAGCGGAGGCGGAAGCTGAGCGGACGCCGAGCGGAAGCGGAGTGGAGGCTGAGCGGACGCCAAGCCGACGCCGAGCGGAGGCGGAGCGGAGGCGGAGCGGAGGCGAAGCGGAGGCGAAGCGGAGGCGGAGCGGAAGGTGAACGGAAGCTGAGCGGAGCGGAGACTGAGCGGAGGCTGAGCGGAGGCCTTGCGGACGCCCAGCGGATACCTAGCGGACGCCGAGCGGAAGCCGAGCGGACGCCGAGCGGAGGCGGAGCGGAAGCTGAGCGGACGCCGAGCGGAAGCGGAGCGGAGGCGAAGCGGAGGCGGAGCGGAAGGTGAACGGAAGCTGAGCGGAGCGGAGACTGAGCGGAGGCTGAGCGGAGGCCTTGCGGACGCCCAGCGGATACCTAGCGGACGCCGAGCGGAAGCCGAGCGGACGCCGAGCGGAGGCGGAGCGGAAGCTGAGCGGACGCCGAGCGGAAGCGGAGCGGAGGCCGAGCGGACGCTGAGCGGAAGAGGCCGAGCGGACGCTGAGCGGAGGCGGAGCGGAGGCTGAGCGGAGGCGGAGCGGAGGCGGAGCGGAAGCTGAGCGGACGCCGAGCGGAAGCGGAGCGGAGGCCGAGCGGACGCTGAGCGGAGGCTAAGCGGACGCTGAGCGGACGCTGAGCAGAGGCGGAGCGGAAGCTGAGCGGACGCCGAGCGGAAGCGGAGGCGGAGCGGAAGGTGAACGGAAGCTGAGCGGACGCCGAGCGGAAGCGGAGCGGAGGCCGAGCGGACGCTGAGCGGAGGCGGAGCGGAAGCTGAGCGGACGCCGAGCGGAAGCGGAGCAGAGGCCGAGCGGACGCTGAGCGGAGGCTGAGCGGAGGCGGAGCGGATGCGGAGCGGAAGCTGAGCGGACGCCGAGCGGAAGCGGAGCGGAGGCCGAGCGGACGCTGAGCGGACGCTGAGCGGAGGCGGAGCGGAAGCGGAGCGGAGGCCGAGCGGAGGCCGAGCGGACGCTGAGCGGAAGCGGAGCGGAAGCTGAGCGGACGCCGAGCGGAAGCGGAGCGGAGGCCGAGCGGAAGCGGAGCGGAGGCCGAGCGGAAGCGGAGCGGAGGCCGAGCGGACGCTGAGCTGAGCTGAGCTCAGCGGAGGCGGAGCGGAGGCTGAGCGGAGGCGGAGCGGAGGCGGAGTGGAAGCTGAGCGGACGCCGAGCGGAAGCGGAGCGGACGGTGAGCGGACGCTGAGCGGAGGCGGAGCGGAAGCTGAGCGGACGCCAAGCGGAAGCGGAGCGGAAGCGGAGCGGAGGCCGAGCGGAAGCGGAGCGGAGGCCGAGCGGACACTGAGCGGAGGCGGAGCGGAAGCTGAGCGAACGCCAAGCGGAGGCGGAGCGGAAGCTGAGCGGACGCCGAGCGGAAGCTGAGCGGAGGCCGAGCGGAGGCTGAGCGGAAGCGGAGCGGAAGCGGAGCGGAGGCCGAGCGGATGCCTAGCGAACGCCAAGCGGAGGCGGAGCGGAAGCTGAGCGGACGCCGAGCGGAAGCTGAGCGGAGGCCGAGCGGACGCTGAGCGGAAGCGGAGCGGAAGCTGAGCGGACGCCGAGCGGAAGCGGAGCGGAGGCCGAGCGGATACCTAGCGGACGCTGAGCGGAGGCCGAGCGGACGCCGAGCGGAGACGGAGCGGACGTTGAGCGGAGGCGGAGCGGAAGCTGAGCGGACGCCGAGCGGAAGCGGAGCAGAGGCCGAGCGGACGCTGAGCGGACGCTGAGCGGAGGCGGAGCGGAAGCTGAGCGGAGGCGGAGCGGCAACTGAGCGGAGGCGGAGCGGACGCTGAGCGGAGGCGGAGCGGAAGCTGAGCGGACGCCGGGCAGATACCGAGCGGAGGCGGAACGGAAGCGGAGCGGAAGCCGAGCCAAAGCGGAACGGAGGCCAAGCAGAACGGAGGCCAAGCGGATGCCGAGCGGACGCCGAGCGGAGGCGGAGCGGCAACTGAGCGAAAGCGGGGCGGAAGCTGAGCGGACGCCGAGCGGATGCCTAGTGGACGCCGAGCGGATGCCTAGCGGACGCCCAGCGGACGCCAAGCGGAGGCGGAGCGGACGCTGAGCGGAAACGGAGCGGAAGCTGAGCGGACGCCGAGCGGATGCCGAGCGGACGCCGAGCGGACGCCAAGCGGAGGCGGAGCGGACGCTGAGCGGACGCCGAGCGGAGGCCTATCGGACGCCCAGCGGAGGCAGAGCGGACGCTGAGCGGACGCTCAGTGGAAGCCTAGCGGAGGCGGAGCGGAAGCTGAGCGGACGCCGAGCGGAGGCAGAGCGGACACTGAGCGGAGGCGGAGCGGAAGCTGAGCGGACAACGGGCGGAAGCGGAGCGGATGCCTATCAGACACCGAGCGGAGGCGGAGCGGGTGCCGAGCGGACACTGAGCGGACGCCGAGCGGATGCCGAGCGGAGGCGGAGCGGAGGCGGAGGCGAAGCGAGCGGACGCCGAGCGAAATTTCTCTCAGAGCTTTTCATAAAACATCAAATGAGATGCCACACACAGTCAAAAGTATCCTCCTTTTTACTTTTACTTTTTCTCTCAATTATTTTTTGTTTCGTTCTTTTTTATTATTCATGCCGATTACAAAATCCGCAAAATTTAAGTCCCGGGGAATCGACTCGATTCACGTCTCCGGTAAAAATTAATCAGTAAATCCGCCGGAAGAACTACATTGTCGATTCTTAAAACTACCTTATCATTTCCGAACTTTCTTATCGATGCTGTCAGTTTTTGGCATTCAATTTTATTGTTGCGTTCTTTTTCCAAAAAAATTAACTTACTATCGCAGCCGCGTTCCATTTGTAATCGGTTAATTGCTCTTGATGAAGTTCACAAACAAAAATTAAAATGGTATTTGGGCCATTTGTAAACGATAAAGGGGAATTATTTACAATGGAAAAATTAACCTTTTTTTGCTATAATAATGCAAATGAAGTTTTTTTTCGGTCTTCTGACACATTTACAAAATCTAAGAACGTATCGTTTTTAGCTGAAATTGTAAATATCCCGACTTTTCCACCATAATTTTTTCCGAAATCGGATTAAATGCTAAATCAATCTTTTCAATTAGATTTCTGTCCTTGTCGTTTTCATATTTTATTACTATCCTCCTCATTTTGAATTCAGATTTATGATACTAAGCATTAAACACACACAAGAAACAAGAAAAAGTGCAAAAACATACTGAAAAAATAGTTTGAGTTTGTCAGGAACGGACAACGCCATTCAAATGCAAACAAAAGTGGATTGATTCACTTGATAACAAAAATCTTCTCTTAGTTCATGCTTCTATATAGATATTTTTATGTTCTGCCCACTACACTTATGAGCATAGCTGGGTCAAACAATCAATTTTTGTGTCTAATTTTCACTTTCAGTTCATTATTTTCCATTTTGTTTGCCAACATTTCTCAGAAAAACAAATTAATGAATTTGGATCCGCAACACTTTTGATGCGGATTTGCAATGTCAAAAGTTATATAGAACGCGGATGGGTTGAGTATTCAGTAGTCTAAAAGAAATTAAACTATGCTATCGACATTCTTTCAACTGTTCACCAGCGGATTTTCTGATGGTAAAAACTCGGAAATTCTGTCAGATAGGATCCGCAGCCTATTCATCGGATTTGGTAATCGGGGTGATTATTTCGAAAATAGCTTTCGGAATCGGATTTTATTTTAAGATCCAGATAATACTTCTTGGTAACTTTATATTCTTTGATCAAAGCTAACTGATGAAGAGCTGATTTTTAACTATCGCCTTAGTCATGCCCGTCGCTGCATAGAAAGTGCATTCGGCATCCTTAGCGCCAAATGGCTTTGTTTAAGCAGAACATTATTTTGTTATCCCGACAAAGCTCAACAAATCGTTTCAGCGTGTTGCATACTGCATAATTTACTGATGCAAAACAACAAGGAGTCTTACTGTCCTGTTCCTTTTGCTGATACTTATGGGCCTCTAATGGCGAATTTATGTCTGGAAACTGGAGAAACAGAAGTCAAAGTATAACTTCACTCCTCATTCGGCCTAATTATTCGAATAAAATAACTGAGAGCGCAGTATCCATCAGAAATCATTTAAAAAAATGTGTAAACTCTACCCAAGGTTCCCTTGAATGGCAAAGAAGAGCTAGGGGTCAATTCACGATCTGTGAAACTGTGAAATGAAAGCAAAGTTATTATTTCAGTTTTCACAAAGTTTAATCATTTTATCACTTCACAAACAAGCGGAAGGGGATTCCCGAACTTGCTATAAGAAACCTGTCAAAGTGAGTACTAAAAAGTACTAAAATGAAAAATCGAAAAAGATGATTGTGACGTCATAGAAAGATCAAGATGGCGACTTGCGTTTATCCAATAAGCACAATTTGTTTCTGTTTATCATTTTTCTTTTCACGGAATGAATTGATTGTGATAAAAGAATCATCATATGAAAACATTTGTTTTCAGTTGTTCACACTTCGAGAATCGCATTTGGCGTGAAGGGGTTATCATATTTATCACTTCACAGTTTCACAGATCGACAATTGACCCCCTGTATTTTTATAAAAAATTAATAAAATCAAACAAAAGCATTCAAAAATAAAAATGAACATAATGGCTTTTATGTGCATTTATAACTTCTCCATACTTCCATAAACAAGGCTTATAATTTTTTGATTAAGTTCATTGATTTTTTTTCGTTCATTTGAGTGTATAACCCTTCAATGAGCTTCCAAATACACATATATTTGAATGGACTTTGAGGCATAGTGGTTTGTTGATGGGCACTTGACACTGTAGAAAGCTATTGGTTGATTGCATTAGAAATTCAGTGCACCGATTCTGTAACTTCATCTTTGTTTTATTTTTTCGAAGCCTAGAAATAAAATTTGAGCTTGAGTATTGGCATTTTTCAATAATAAAACCTAGATATGTAAAATGTCCATACATAAGAATAATTGGACTTTTGACTTCTTGGTGTTTCCACTTCGAGAATTTCGACATCTACAATGTCCTCATATCCACCAAGAACAATAGTTTCCCCTTGCTTAAGAGTTCATCATCCTGCTCTTCTTGAAAATATTCTGTCGATTACATTTTTTTTATAGCGCAATGCGTCACGCAAGCTTTTCCACATTGTTTTGCATTCTTGAACTTAAACAACTTTGTTGAAAAATAGAATTTTTCGTTGCACAAAAAGAAATTGGAATTGTTAATTACAAGCAAAAAATTGTGAAAATCGTTCTTTTTTGTAGGTTTCTGTTGCACCATACTTATAGCAATTACAAATTTGTTTCAGTTTGTGAAAGAATTTTACAGGTCAAAGATCCTTTGTAAATTCTTCTACAAGTTTTATTTTCTCATAAATGTAAAATGTCTTTACGTAGAAGGCATAGCAGCAGTGACAGCAGTGATTCTGAAGCGGTTTTCATCGTTCAAAAGAAAGTTTATCGACCGCGTATTAATTATAATTTGAACAGTTATTTTAATTTTAATGAACTATTGATGCACCAAAAGATTATGAAGCGGCATATATGTCGATAGACATGGAAATCACTCTATAAGTTGTATGTTGGTTTGTGGGCCCGACTATATTTTGTATAATGGCTATATTAACTGGCCCGGAAGTGTACACGACTCAAGAGTTTTGCGAAGAAGTCGACTTTATGCCCAATTTGATAGTGGTTTTCGGCCTTTTCCTCACGCTGTATTACTTGGTGATACCGGATATCCGTCCAAGGAATGGTTGATAACACCAATTTTGCGAAGTACTTCCCCTGTGATTGAACGTTATAATCGTGCACATAAATCCACTCGTCGAATTATTGAAAATTCGATTGGAATATTAAAAGAAAAGTCTCCATGTCTAAAGCACTTGAGATTACAACCTCAAAAAGCTGTATATGTCATTAGGAGTTGCATTGCCTTAAATAAAATTTCAAGAAATTCAGAAGACATTGACTTTGAAGCTCCAGATATTGAAGAAAATGGAAATATCAATAATAATGAGATTGGAGATACCGACGAGAATACAGGACAAGCCAATCTGAACTATGCCTTAAATAACTTCCAATAAAAGCAAAGAGGAGTTAAGAAATGAAAGAGTGCCGCTCATCAACCACTGCTTAAACGTAACAAAATAAAATCCAAGCCATAAAATTACTATTTTATTTTTATTTCTTTTAAATTCTACTCTTTTTTCTTAAGAAATAAATGAACTTAATTTTAAATACAAAAACTAAATATTGAATTCTCTTATGTAAAGTTTTTTTTTTCTCAAAAGTCGGAAAAATCTAACACTCTCACATCTTGTGATGAACCAGCCCCTTGATCCCCTCCTGTTAAGGAACACATCGGTAAACCCAATTCCTTTTCCTTCTTTTTTGCATCAAGCTCTAAATTATAAATTTTCAACTGCAACCTTCTCTTCTTTAAAACAATCATTTCCTCGTCTTCCAAATTGCACTTTTGTCTCTTTCTGCCCAATTTGGCTGTATATATTGTCTGTCTTTAATAATAAGAACATACATATAGGTTACCTTATGATATAATCAAATTTTTAGTTGACCTACTTCTTCTCCTCTTTTTTTTTCTATCTCTCAATTCCTCTTCTGTGATGTTAGTAGTTAGAAGAAGGAGAGGGACAAGAAGTCTCATCTTCTATCCCCTGCAAAATTGGTGACTCTTTATTAACTATATCGATGATAATATTGTCAAGATCATTCAATTTGCTGTTTGGACCTCGACCTCCTCCAGAACCGGTTTTTTTTGGCATTGTCAACCTTAGACTAAAGAAAGTTTGAATTAATTTGGGAATATTTTTTATATAATTAATCCTACCATTGAAGCACGCTTCAAGTTCTGCCACAGAACATCTCTTACGTATTTCCAATTTTTGTCCTTTAGTATATTTTGGGAAGACAATATGGGTCATATGCAAAAAGATGAGTTCAAGCTGTTTTCTCACTTTTTTGAGAACTTTCTTAGCTTCGTATGCAAAAAAAAAAAAACTGACCGAGTTCAGGCGCGGATCCAGGATTTCGCTCAGGGGGGGGGGCAATTTTCGTAAGTTTCCAAAATCTTGATGAGATCTACAGAAAATTTGAGTACATTTCGTACCGCTTTACAAGCCTGATTACACAAAGCAATGCGAGTTGATGTGTTTAAAATTTGAAGACAATTAACTCTTTCATAACTGCCACAGTCTCGAACAGCGGGTACATTGAACTTTGTGAAATGAAGTTTTGCAGTTTGTAGCTATAGAATGGTGTCTTTAAAGCGTTTTTAAGCTCCCTCTGGATTTGCGTAACTCCACATTTATGCTCGGAAACCATAATGGCACAGTGGTACGTTCCTATTCAGACACAATAAAGTTCGAGTTTGAGTGAAATTTCCAGCCTCTTCTTTAGCAGGGAAAACCTAAACTAATCTTGCCAGTAAAAGGCCATTTTTGAAAACGTCATCAGCATCAAAAATTCATTTTGCGGAATGTTCTCAAATGCAAACTGCAAAAGTCAAATACAAGCTTTAATGCATAAGCATTGTGTTCAATAATGCAGTTTGTTAAAGTCACATGTTCGAAAACATCATGTGTGGTGAAATTCTGCAGTAAAAAATCGAGTTGGAAACACAAATATTGAGAAGCTGGAGGACGTGTTCATGAACTTCAAATGCGTTTGCACGAAAATTGAAGGATCAAAACCGAGATGGACTGTATCGTAAGCTCAGATGCCTTCGTCCATCGATACAAAACCAAACTTTCCGACACAATGATTATAGTGGAAAATACAACCGTCAACTCTAAATAAAACCTTTCTGTCAGACCGCCTCGATTCATCCTTCGATTGTGACTAATTCTCGTTATTTTTTTATTTACAATATATTTAGCCCTCGTTAAGCTTTAATAAAAATGTTTCAAAATCTCAAACCATCGTTTGCAGAGTTGCCAAACTCATGCAGTTCGATACAATAGCAATATTCGCGTCAAAAAATGACGATCATTTGACAATCGAATTGACGTTGATTTGACGTTTTCAAAAGCGGCCAAAAACACCTATCCTTAGGTGTAAAAGTTCCATCCAACGCTTTTCGGCAGTGACTGCTGTAGTCGTTCCTGGTTTCTCTCCAATCTTCTTCATTGGATTCGTACTCTTCTCGAGCTCGAAACACAGGTACCTTTGCATACTCCTAGGGTGCATATCCATTTTAGAGTAAAAAGACGGTGAGCAGCTCTGAAGAAGCTCTCGAGAGTAAAACACGAAAGTGGCCACAAACACAGTCATGAAATAAGCTCACCAGAGGGGAAGAATGATATCCGAGAGTCGCTCTCGAGAGTTTTCTATTGTGAAAGTACTCCCACAATGGAAACGCATATTTAAATACTAATCATAAAAAGACCTCTACCACCCTTTGTATGAAATTTTTTGGTATTTCTCAATAAATTTTATACACAAATGTAGTTTATTTTTTCAACTTTAATTAGATATCTTCATCCTGTAGATACCAGCATTTGAAGCAAAGTTAGTTAATTTTAAAAGCTAATCAATTCGACGTTATTTAAAGATTTAATTTCTTTTGTAAATTAAAATCAACTTTAAGTTTAATAATTTAGATAAGTGCCCCTGTCACCTCTCCCGTTACATTTAACTATAAAAACCACTAACAAATTTGATGAGGAGGGTTGGAGTGGAGGTGGGGCAGTAACTTTTTAAATCATTATATTTCAAATTGTGAAATGTTTCATTGACAGCATTTTGAAAAGTGAAAACCAAATCGATTTAGGATTCAATCTGATTCCTAGTATGAAATAAATTGACTTTTCTCATAAAATGTTATAGGGACAGTAATGTAGCCAGACATCTATCTTTTAATTAAAGACCTTAATTTTGAAGATCGGACATCTAAAACCGAAGTTATAAGCTTTCCACTCAGTCGACTTGAAGGCAATTTGCAATAGCGGAACTGAACCTGGTCAGCCAGCCGGCAACGCACAACCACTCATTGCTGCAACGCAGGGCTACCAAGAAAAAAATTTAAAAACGTATTACAAAATAACCCTTTTTTTATTACATTTTATTGAATTCATATTTTATGCTTCGTCCATTCTTGCCCAGGGGGGGGCAATTGCACCCATTGCCCTCCCCCTGTATCCGCGCCTGACCGAGTTAGATCTCATGTGGTGAGTTCAATCTCACAGTGATGAGATCGATCTCATTTTAAAAGCTCTTATGAGACAGAACTCGGTTAACTATTCAAAAAGGGGAGAAACCATTTGATTCCACGAGATCGATCTCACAAACTATTGAGCATGGGTTTTCTCTTACTCAACTCATATACAACCGTCAAGATACCAGAATTTCAGCTTAATTTTGTTACAAATTAAGTTTATAAAAATTTTAGCGAAGAACTTTATTTCCAATTTTGTTTTGCATCTACCTACTCTTGTCAAAAAAAGGGAAAAAGATATTTTTCAATTTTGTTTAGTGATTTTTGAAGAGCTGTATTTTTGTGGTAGGTGGCCGTATTGCGATGAAAGAAAAATCATTTTGCGGTTTCATGTTTTCTGTACGGAGGATTGTTGGCAAATATTTTTTTTAAATAAGATATGTAGAAACCGTAATTGCTTACCGTATGAAATGATACGTGACAAAAATTTTCTATGTCTTGGATTTTTTTTTATATTTGATCACTAATATTTCATAGTGACAACATACAAAACTTAAACTTGAATGAGTACCTGCCACGTACCTATTCTTAAAAAAACCTTTCAAAATTGTATAAGATTATGTTTTTACATTTTACCGGGAAGAAAATAAAAGTGAAAAAAAAAATGAGAACCCGTTCAATAAATTAGCATCAAAACTTACAGGAATATTTGAAGAACCTATATAAATATTAAAATTTGCAAACCAACTCCAGGTAATAATTCAATACATATTTGCAAAGAGGCAAACAAATAACCAAGATACATTCGCAAAAATTATTTTTTTTTTGTGATTTTCTATACGGCGAAAGAAAATCCATAAAATGCTTAATAGCCTATTGAATAGACCTTTTAAAAAGGAACAATTACGTGCAAGGGTTTTTATTATTGAATATGTTTGTTTGGCCCATAAGCATGCTTAAAACCGAAAATGCTACTAAATTCACCCATGCGTTCTGAGAGAATGGTCACACTGGCCACTTTTCAGTATTTTTGGTATAACTCGAAAACTAAGCCGAATTTGACAATTTTACATATACTACTTTTTGTTCAAAATTAAATTTTCTATCAAAATGGATAGTTTGGAAAATGTCTTAAAAAATTTAAGCAGGAAAAGTAAACAAAAACCAACATAAAAAAATCGAAAAATCAAAGATTTTTAATTTTTTTTTTTTAAATTGCGCATAACTTTTTTCGGAGCAAAGATACGCTCAAGACATCCATGAACAAAGTAAACTAGAGTCTTACGGCTTTAATATGACATGTTAAAAAAGCCATATTATTTAAAAATTGACAGAGATATAGTCTTTCAAACTTTACCATTTCTTATCATTTTCCGCAGTTTTTGCCCGAAAGCCTATTTCTTGGTACTTTATGACAAATTTAACGTTCCTAGCACCTAATACCAAATCTTATGTTAATCGAACCAGCCGTTCGGTCTGTAGGTCTGAACGCATTTAAAAACAGCCGAAAAACGTAATTGCGAACTTACATCCTTTTTATAAATTTTCTATAGTTCTAATGTCATATTATATGAAAATTTTGATTTCGAACATTTTTACGAAAGTGAAATTTGCCATATTGTACCGAAAAAAGGACTTTCGGGCCAAAACTGAGAAAAATTATAAGAAATGATAAGGTTTGAATGGGAATATCTCTGTCAATTTTGAACAAATATTAATTTTTAAACATGCCATATTAAGGCCTTTAGTCTCTACTTTGTTTTGTCTATGCATGTCTTGACCCTATCTTTGCTTTAAAAAAAGTTATGCACAATTTATTAAAAAATTTAGATATCCTTGATTTTTTGATTTTTTTTTAAGTTGGTTTTGGTTAATTTCTCCTGCTTAAATTTTTTCGTAAAATTTTTTGAACTATCCATTCCAATAGAAAATTTAATTTTGAACAAAAAGTTTTATATGTAAAATTGTCAAATTCCGCTTAGTTTTCGAGCTATACCAAAAATACTGAAAAGTGGCCAGTGTGACCGTTCTCTAAGAAACGCATGGGTGAATTTAGTAGCATTTTTGGTTTTAAGCATGCTTATGGGCCAAACAAACATATTCAATAATAAAAACCCTTGCACGTAATTGTTCCTTTATACCTCTCATTTTCCGGTCTATTCAATAGGCTATAAGGATTCCTTTAGAATACATATTCCAGTTTTTAGAACCGCCCTTCAATTTTGTATTTTGTCACTATTTGCTTAAATATTAGTGACCAAAGACTAAGGTATCTCCTTCAGTTTAAGGCAGATATCTCAGGCAAAACAAAATTGTACACCAACACAAAATAAAGTTAAGTGAAGCTAAAGCTGAAAAAACATGTTACATGACTTATACACTCAATTGACTCAAAAATTTAAATTCAAAAGAAATTAAGAAAATACAAAATATTTGGCTTGCGCAAAAAAATTATTTGCATACAAAACTAAGAACCAGAAAAATTAAGCTGTAGGATGTTTTCTGTTTCATCTCAAAAAATACTTAAAAATTTTTATTTAAATCTTAATTCTTAATTCTTTTGATGATCGCATTTAGCTTTTTAAACGCAATTTCATACTGACCACTTTTTTAATTATTTTTTTTTTACGTTTGTGTATATTACACCAAACCGGTTTTTATAAACATATGTAGCATCTCATTTCATTTTTTTAAACCATAGTACTCGCAAAAGTTTACGAACATAATCCAACTGAATTTTAAACACCAACTTTTCGTTTCCTTGTTCAGAGTAATTTATGTTTTTTCGTCTTCAACGCACTGCACACAAATAACAGTCACAACTATTAAAGACGAAGAGCTTTGAGATCGATCTCATATTCATCGAGTCAGAGCTGTTCAGAGCGAACTCACTTTTTTGCATATAAATCCGAGTCCGAGTTCGGCTCTGCTCGATCGATCTCACATGTGAGTTCAAGCTCGTTAACTCGGACTCAGAGATCTTACTCATCTTTTTGCATACGACCCTATATCTGTAATAATCTTCCATTCAGATACTTTCTTATCATGGGTCAACTTTTCAGAAAATTTCCCAAATAAAACTTCTATTCTATCCCTTATGAGAGATGCAAAGAATTTTTTGTTCTGGGTATTCATAGAGATGTTTTCTCAACAACGATCAACAAAATTGTGAACAAAACTTGTAGCTTACAATATGTAAACATACATGGTGCAACAGTAATTTGTAGTTGAACGGTAAAATTTTGTAGTCTCCTTACAAATTTGTAAACACATTAATTTGTATATGGTGCAAAAAAAATTAATATACAAAATTTGTGATTGTGGACTACAATCACAAATTTGTGTTTGTAAATTGTAAACTGGTGCAATAGGCCACTGAAGTTAAAGACTTTTCACTTGCTTATCTATTCCATGCCAAATTCAATGCATTGGAATTGCAATGAAGTCGGTGCTCTTTATTCCAAATAAGTTCTTCTTTTTTCATAAATTTTCTTTTGCTCCACATTTTTTTGGTTCTTAGCTTTACCAAAACCTTTCGGCAAATGATCACCACTTCTTTTAAAGGTGTTAATGAAAGTGAAGGAGTAACAAACTCAACACTAACCGTATTTGAAATTTCTTGCAGGATTTCGTTTATCATTTTTATTTTGACTCGACAGTTGACATATGTATGTATAAAAATAATATTCTTCGCTTGCTTAGTTAATTTTCATTCAAAAATACAGGAAAGAAAAAGCGAATGACAAGTGAAAAGTTTCGTTCCACAAAATTTTATTCTCGCATGTCACTGGGGTTTATAGCTCATGCTAAGTGAAGTTTTTGAAGAACTTATTTTCACGATTGGGAAAAAGTCTTTTTTTTTGTATGAGAACTTCACTTCACTTGGATGTATGAACTAGGCTGGGGAATCGCATAAGGTGTGTTTTTGAAGTGATAAAAAGAAAATTTTTCGTGAAAACTCAAATGATATTTATTTTATCACTTCACAGCTTCACAGTTTTCCAGTCAATTTAAATCCTAAGTTAGCTCACATATTTTAGGGAGTTAGCTCAAGGACCAAATTGTGGGCCTTTTCCGTAGTGGCACCATCTCGATTTCCATAGATCCCCCCACCTTATACGATTTTTTCTTGTCTCAGCCCAACCACCCTACACGCTTCAGCCTTTGGTCACACCTTATTCAAACCACTTTGTATAAAAAAAATTTTGAAAACAATTTAAAAAGGTACGTATACGTCATAGTGTACCATTGTTATACAGAGTCACAATTGCTAATTATTTTGATCAGCAATAGACAAACGGCTTAAAACTACTTTTCTATAGATAAGGAGAATGTACTGCAAATTTTAGAACTCCATTCTTTAGTCCTCTTTTAAAAATAGTTAATGAATAGCTTTTGAAGAGCTAATTTTCAAACTCAATATTTTGAAGATAAAAAATTTAAATTCATTTTTCAAAACCCTACATTATTAGAACAAAAAGAATTAAGTGTGAAATTGTCAAATTCGGTTTAGCTTCCGAGTTATACCAAACATATTGAAAAGTGGCCAGTGTGAATATTTTCTTAGAAACGCCCGCCCCAATAACAAACACCCTTGAACGTAGTTGTTCCTTTATTACTCTCATTTTCCGGCACAAAAGCCTATTAATTCGGAGAGAATAAGGAATCAAAAAAGCCCAAACACCAATTTTTGACAAAAAAAAAAGTTGATTTGTCCCCAATATGAACATTAAATTTGCATGCATATCAAAAGGTATTTATAATATTAAAGTCTTAAAACTAGGACCACAATAACATGAACAAACCACAAAATATATATATTTTATTTACACCGCTAGTAAATCTCATCTCAAGTTGAATGTTGGTTTCAAAAATTTTGGTTTTGCTTTCAACTTAAAGGTAAATTAAAATATTCAATGCAACTGCTACTGTATTCTATTCACCTTATTCTTAAGGGTTACTGGGTTTGATTATCAAATTGCATACTTTGTATCTGCTACTGTATTTAATATCTCATAATGCTTGTTCATAATGTCTGCTTCTGCATTTTAAATCTTACGATATAGTTTCATGTGAACTTACCTAGAATTTAATTTATATGAAGTCGCCCACTTAGAAAATGTAAGTTTAGAATGTTATTAAAACCGCAAGAGCGAAACCGCGTTTATTATGTTTGTTTTTGTTGTTGCCTGGGCCCGGTGATTGATTAGGTGGTTTTTGGTTTGGTATCGTATTCCGTTAGGAGCAGTGCAAAATTGGGTAGATTTTTTCAATGGATTCTGACGTTAAACACACAAAAATTACAAATATATTTAATTTTTTTCTTTGAATTTATGTAAATATTATTTCAGTTTGATTTCGAAAAAGGTTTTTGTTTTTTTTTCTTTTGATCACTTATCACTTTATTCGTTCACAATAAGTGACAATAAAATTTGTTGTTTAATTTAAAGTTTTCTCAGTTTTTATATAATTTAATTAACAAGACGATACTTTCTGGAATACACTCAGGGCAATTTCGAGTATAATTTACAATAATTGAAAGGTATTTTATCAATATTAATTGAAAACCAACCGACGACGATAGATAGATAAATGGAACTGATTGATGCTGTAAAGCTTTGGGGTCCATATAGGCAAACAATTACTACTATATTTGCAATAAAATATATTTTCAGTATTATTTTAATTTTTTTTTGCAATATCAAGTGCAACAGCATCACTCTGTACCACCCCACCACTATCAGGTGCATCTGAACGACTTTTATATAGAGATGTCATTCTTTTTTATATATTTTTCAGGTGCAACAAAATATGCATTGAAACGAGTGTCATTCGCCACTTAATGGTTGGTATAGATCTATGCGTTGCATCCGAATGTTAACTTGACAACAATTTAAAATGAAAAGGGCGCAATTGGAGCTTGCTGGCGCGACATCAGGGTCTCTTGCCAATTTTGGAAGCAAGGTATTCTATGAAAATTGATGTAGATTGACTTTTTTTTTGTAATAAGGATGGCAAATATGTACATACATATGTATGTTCTTTGTCTTTGACGTAGACTAGTGCACGAGTTTTCTGTGGAATAAAAGATTTGGGGTTCCCAAAGATGACTTGAGATTGTGTAATATTTCGAAAAAATACAGGATGAGATTTAAAAGAAGATACTGATGCACATTTGACTGGGATTGGGCTCAAGGACAAAGGGTGGGGGTAGGGTTGTAAGCCACGGTTGAGGGCTGACCCTGGGCCCAAGTAAAAGGGTTTTGCTTCATCGTTCGATATTGAAATGATATCCTCGTCCAGAGTTTCCCAAGGTACCTTGGTTTGGAACGTCGTTGTTGATTTGTCATCCTTCTCATCAGTTAATTAGGGTGATTGGCGATGTTTCTAACCACCTTTTTTGCAGATAGCATTCCATACCTACCCAAGGGGATTGTCCTGGCTTCAGAGTAGAGTAACTCTTTCAGGAAGTATTTAAGCCGCTGTAGATTCAAGTAAAGCTCGATGCAGATCCTCAAGATTTTCCTCTTAAATATTTTCAGTTCATACATATGTATTTGTTTTCTGTAGCTGATGACTGCTCTCAAAAGTTGCTAGTGGCTTAGAACAGTGCTTCACATATACATATGTACGATGGAAGGCAGTCTGTTCGCGTACTTCCCAAAACTACGAATTTCTACGAATTTTATTTTTTTGTATATGAACTTTGACATAACTTTGGGCTTAATTCGTAGAACTTCGTAGTTTTGGGAGGTACGCGAACAGACTACGTGGCAGTGTGTGTTGAATCTCAGCTTCTCGTTGAAGTTGATGTCTAGTTACTTGCCACTGAGTTTGGACTGCTATCTTATTCTGTCAGAAATTGCCAGGGTGATGCTTTTGCAGCGCAGATCTTCAGATTTTCTGAAGCATACGAGTTCCAATTTGGATTAAGTATTCAGAACTCAAAGATTATGCGGCTGTAGTCCTCAACTATCGAATAAGGACTTCTCTGTACCGAATGCTTTCTCTACATCCAGAAAGCACCAGAAGGTAACTCGATAGCTATTTAGAGTATTTTTAAGCGTCAGGAGAGAATTAAATGTGATTACTTTTCCCGAAATCCGAATAACATTCCTGGGATGATGTTATTAGCGTTGCAAAAATTTTTAAGCTTGCTGATTATCAGCTTTTCTAATAGCTTATTCTTATTTTTGAAGAGGGTTATTGGTGAGCAGGTTCCTAGCAGTTTTCTTCGGAATCGCCACGTTTTTGCGTTTTGCCATTTTTAGAGGAAGTAGCTGCTGTTGTTGCAGTTGTTCAGGATGGTGGCTTTGAAAATCATAACTGTTAGTGGGACCCTCTTTAGGACGAAACTGATAATGTACCATCTGGCTGAAATATGAGCTGATTCTAGTTATCTATTACGTTCGAAACACCCAGATCCAGAAAATTCATGGCTGTGTCAATTTCGATGTCCTGTAGCAAAGTACACATATTAAAGGTAATATCATTAGAGTTTTGATTTGTGTTCAGTTCTGCGCATATTTCAAAATTTGTGTCAAATGTCAATATTTGTTGTTGTTTTTACTTGTATTTAAGTCATCACGTTCCCAGCCATATTTATTTCTGACAATTTCAATTTTAACTTGTTGTTGTTTTTACTTGTATTTTCTTCCTCACGTTCACAGCCATTTTTTATTTCCGACTGACATCCTGCGCAGTATAATACCTTACATTTGTGTACTGTGGTCCTGTAGGTTCTTGTTTTGAGATGGAAGCGTTATGGTGTCTCTTATAATACGAATAGTGAATATTATGGTATGCGTGGTGTGTGCCAAGATTGTATGAGAAAGAGCTTTTCCATTAATTATTTTTTGCTTCGTTCTTTTTATTATTTCGAAGGTGTGGGTTCGATTCCCAGCCGTGCCACCTAAAAACAGAAATGTTTTATTCGAGGTACTGCTTCTTGCGAGGAACTGACAAATCTTCCAAGAGTATACTTGTCATGAAAAAGTGCATCTCATTTAGCCGTTCGGACTCGGCAAAAAACTGTAGGTCCCCTCCATTCCTGCCAAGAAAAACGCACACACGAATGGTTGTGAGTTGTAAGTCACTAGGCCCTGGTTCTCCATGAGCTGTTGCGCCACCCAATTTATTTATTTTTATTATTTCGAAAAGAGCTTCCGGAATCGGTTTTATTTTAAGATCCAATACTTCTTGGTAGCTTTATATTCCTTGCTAAAATATAAGTATGAGGGTTTATTGGATTATGCGTCATGGTAGGCTTGCCGAATTTCTTCTCTGATTTTTATGCGGTGCAAAACAGTCTGATTTTCTATTTTTGTTTCAATTCATTTCAAAAAAAGGAAATGATACCGTTATACCCAGATTTTGGCTAAACATCATCCACTCCCAAAATTTGTTGTCGGCTCTTAGTCTATAAAAGTTTGTTTTCTGAAGCTTAATGTTTATTTCAACAGCCTTATGGTCCAAGTCACTGGGTAACATTGTAGTTCTCTGGTTCCTGATTTCTAGAAGAATATGAATAGAATGAGATGATAACAAAAAGAAGTCTAATGTTGATAGCGTGTTCTGGGGAAGTTTAGTTTGGGTTAATAAATAGCTACCAACCAAGATGATATGCCTAACACTAGGATTTCATTGGTCATTTCAAAAATGAAAATTTTGCTCCGTCAAAAGACAGCAAAACTGATACATTCTGCTTAGGAATCCTGTTCATACTTCTGAGATGACAGAGATTTCAATTTTTAAAACTGGCCTAGTATGACAATTTTTGTTTTATTGTTCCCTCATTCCACAAAGCACAACAAAGCAAATCGTAATCCCCTCAATCCACGAAATTCATATTGACTATATACCATATCTTATGAGCTACAATTTTTTTTCGGAAAAACAAGCCTTTAGGTATGCACTTACTTCCAACCTTATATCATACTCCTTTACTCCTTTATTCTGCCAATGAATGTCACCACATAAATATCATCAGAAAAACGGATTCGTCATTAGATTAAGAAATATTTAAAACACTGCCTTCGAAGCAGTTGCCCATACAAATCAAATGGAAAATTGATTTGATTTCAAAGCTTGTTCCATTCCATTCAAATGTACATGTATGTAAGTAGATAATTGGAAAGTTTTATTTCAGCACTTTTTGGATATCATACTTTTTGTTAAATTAAACATGAACATACATATTCATATACCAAATATGTCTCGCCCTTTTATTTTGAAAACAGTTGGCCTTCATAACCTGCATCTTGGTTTTCCACCATAAAATCATTCGATTGAGTTTCTTAAATTTAAACACTTCTTAATATGGTATTTGCAATAAACAGGGCTAACACTGCAAAAATGAGGACCACCACTCACTTAAAAAGCACCCACATCTTCAATTTCAACTTCTGCTTCAACACTCTCTCTCTCCCGGAAAGGAAATCCACCCAAAAACTTCATCGTATGTTATAAATCTTACAAACAAATCGTAAAAAAATCATCCACAAAAATTTAATTGTTTCCATCAAGCAATTCCAGTTCCACAGGTAGTATGACCAAAAACAATAAACAAAATCAAAAAAAAAAACTCAATGAAATCTCATAGAACTCACCTTGTATCAAATGTATGTTTTGTAACCTGTTAACTGGTTGACTGGCTGCAAAGCCTGCTTATTTGACTTTAATTCGATATCAAATATAAAATGAATTTACGAGAAAATCATTGCAATAAGAATCTTTAATGTACAGCCATTACAACCTCCTTCTCCTGCTCGTCCGTCGGACTTAAAAGTATAGCGCAGCAGGAGGAGGCATTTAAAATGTAGTTTTCCCAAAATTGGTAATGTTACGTGCGTTACTGGCCTGGCCACAAACTTCCATTTCCATTCATGCGTGCGTCGTCGTTGTCGGTCGGTCGCGTTAAATGGAAACAAATTTGACATGAAACGCGAAAACGCAACTTTTGCTATCTAAAAAGTGCGATTTGCAATTTTACCAACAAAGTCAATATGATTTATAGGAGCAGCATAAGAAGGACAAATAATAATGTTGATGACAGCCACAATGACAGAGTGGTAAGATAGTTGGAATTTTTAATCAGTTAGCGTAAAAGGATCACACAAAAATGATGCAAAAGCCATTTAATGTAACCATCGAATTATTTTGAGACTTGCGCCGCGTAGTCGGTAAAAAGTGTGCAGCACAGTGTGTGAGCTCATCAGATATTCTGAGATGGGACACCGGAATACCTTGGACTACTTTTGTCATCAAATTTAGAGATGCATACGGTTCCAGGAAAATACGAATGACTTGAAGCAAGGGTGATGTATTTTCAGTGATGAGCTCATTTGATTTTACTTTTGTATTATGAGATTGACTTGAACTAAAGAAGATCAAAAAGACTTATTTAACTAGGTTTGCATTGTTATAAAAGGTATAGAGGAGCTCTTCAAGGGGAAATCGTTGCTCAAGCAATGAATGTTGATGCTATTAGAGCTTATTTTTGATATACAAACTTGTAAATTTTCCCCACTATTTATGCGGTAGATTCTATTTTCGAACCCCACTTTTGGTTTAAACTTTAGTTCAGGAGGACAATTGAACTCAGTTTAAGGTTTAAACGAGACTGTGAAACTGGGCATAAAACAACACTTGAGAATTTATGCTATAGCTTTTTTTAAAGCCAGAAACCTATTCTCTTACTTAATTCCTAAATCAAAGTGTTATATTAATAGTTTTTTTGAAAAAATTGTTTTGAACTCATAGATAAAAATTGAAAAAAATCGTATGGGAAGGGTGCTAACAGGAAGGATGCTAACAGTGAGACACTTTTATAAATGTGTTTTTCTTAAATGCTCTTAAGCAATGCTGATAATATTTTGTGACATGTTTTTCATTAAACCTTAACCACCTACCACCTTTTTCAGTCCGCTAACCACCTACGTGCGGTCCTGGATACCGCTCACAGATTATTATCCCGAATTCAGGATTTCCGGTATTAGCTAAATAAGAAACTAATGAAATCGTTGTTAATACTCTCAGACGGTGTCCACATTGGGTATGAAAAATTGGATTTTTAATGACTTTTCAGTATTCACATCTCACTTCAATGAAGGAGTTGGAGCGAGATATGAATACTGAAAAGTCATTAAAAATCCACTTTTTCATACCCAATGTGGACACCGTCTTAGGCTTAAATTAAAAGACTCAAATAACGTAAACTAAAATAAAATTTAGTAAAAAATGGCTATGCTCATACAATAATTTTTGTAGCAGTAGCAAACTTAAAATTTAAACTTCTTGGTATTAATTTTTATAAATTTAGGAACCAAATAAAAATAAAAAACCGAACTAAAAATAAAAACTTCGATAAAATTGCAGCCCACCAAATTTGTTTCGAAATATCGCAAAATCCTCGGTCGTAGCAGGTTTCATGTCACAACAAACTTCACCTGGCATATCTTTGCTACCAGACTTGCTGTATCAATATTTCAATCTTTTCGTCACTTCTATTAATTTTGTCAATATAATAACAGTACTTAATTAATACAAACAAATCACATAACCACCTATTTGCGGTCTTGGAGACCGTTGACGAAATAGTTTTTCTAATCTTCAAGATTCACGAAATTAATTTGTATGGTAAATCTACGAGATTTAAAGGAGATTTAAGGTTAATCTCATTAAATCTCAGATTAGCGCTAGGTGGAAATGAAGCATAACCTAGGCCAAACGCGTGCACTCGTTCACTTTCCTACCTTATTTGCGACACAAGTTGACCTCTGAGAGGTACATGGATGGACTCCGTTACACGACACGCACACATTGAAATATTTGAATTTGAAAATTCGATGGTATCTCTGAGACCGGTGGTTAAGGGTTAATATTGAGAAAGAAACTTTATTGAATGAACTAATAGGTAAACTGTCATGAGCATGCCACGTGGTACACTCAGCTCACGGTTTCAATTCATGGACTTGTGATAAAAAAAAATTCCAATTTCGATGCATACGAAAATTTTAAACGATTGTTTAACTTTTTTTATCTTCTTTAATTTTGTCGTTTTTTTGAATAGAAAAAGAAGATACTAGTACTACCTACCTATCATACATGGCAATACCATTTACCAACATAAAAACTATTTTTCTTCTAAACTATTTGCAACTAAAATTAAAACAATAATTTAATTGTTATTTCACTTACCAATTTATGTTCCGTTCATTTACATCTGTATTCTTCTTTATTCCGATTAAATTCTTTTATTTTTGGTTTAAAAAATCAAAATTTGTAAGCCCATCATTATACTTGGTCAAAACGCAAAAACTGAAGTAAAGGCTGTCAAACCTATTCAATCAAAAAATATATGCATGTAAGAAAAATATTTTGTTTTATTATCTTGCAATTATGTTTACTAACTAAGTAATAAAAAAAAGTAGTAAATGCATAAATTCAAAATTTTTACGACCTTTTTTTTTCTTCTAATTTAAGCTAATCAGTTCTCTACATAAAATAAAATATATTTTGTCTTTATCTGCTTTTATTAATTAGTTTGAGTTTTGTTTTAAACTTTTAACTTGTTTAGTAAATATAGTACATATCGCTCATTTTCTACAAGACCGGCATAACTTAAAAATTGACTATTTTGAACTAAGTATAACATTGTAATCATGATATCGTCATCGATATCTCTACTTAATTTCAAATAAGAGCGCATTATTTTTTGAAATACAGTCGTTTTTTTCATGTTCTTCTCAAAAACGAAATTTTCAATCGCATTTTCGCCGAAACAACCATTTTTGTTCGTTATGACAGCTTTATAGCAAATGGGCGATATATTGCCTTAATTTTTTTAACTTGTCTATATAAGAGAGGAAAAAAAGTTAAAATACTTTTTTTCTTAGCTGTGTTCATTAACTAATCACAAGAAAACAGCACTTTTTTATGCAAGTGCCAGAATGTATAATATAATTATTTAATATTAATTCATATTGCTATTTTAATTATGTATAATAACATTAGTATAAAATTTAAATGGAAGATATTTTTATATTGTCATATATAGCTACTTAGGTGCACTAAACAAATTGCATTTTGGCACATTTACTTTCGATATTAAAATAAATAAAACTTAAAATAATATTGAAAATGTTATTTTTTTTTTTTTTTTTTTATCTATAATGCTCAAATGCGGCGATTTTTCATTAAATGTATATGAATTTAAACATAATTTTCAATTTATTGTTCTTAAAATTATATCCTAAGGATTAAAAAAGAAACGGAAGAGAACTTAAATCGTTGGTTGCAGAAAGCAGATATTGTGTATGAAATCAATATGATAATTTTAACTTCAAAATAAATCAAAGTAAAGTTACAAGGCAAGAATTTCTTCTATTTACTCAACAAAAAACTTAAAAAATTGAGGGTTTCAATTAACTTGTTGGTTAACGTAGCTGATATAAAGCAGATAGAATATGGTGTCTGGAAATACAAAGTTGAATTAAATATAAAAAAAATTAAATAAAACCTTTAGTTGAAAAAAACGAAAAGAAATAAGAAAATCCCAATGGTTTTTCTCTTCTATTCAAAAAAATGGATTTTGTTTCAGCAATTCTACTGCATTATCAGATGTCAAATTTAAGTTTAATAGAATTGGAGTTCATTCACTCTCGCAGTAAGGATCTAGTATTCTGTTTAGAGATTTCGTTCATATTAGGCTTTTTTTCATTTAACTTATTTTTTAGGTATACGAAGAAGTTGAGAAGTTCTACCTGAGCGTCGAACTTGTCAAGTTGTAGAAGCTGAGTAAGGTCAAAAAATCTCGAGTTAAAATCCAGATGAGTCCTGAAACTAAAGGGCCCTCCACTCATTCCTAAACCTTTCCTATCCACGAAAGCTGTCCAAAGTTATTGCCCTCGGTAGCACGGCGAAAAAGCTGTTCAATTAACTATCCCCCACGGCGGTATGGCGTATCGCTGTCCAACGTGTATTCCTAAAAACATCACCATATTATGAGTTTCACGTGAACAACACTCCACGCGGAAAAAATTGACATTTCACTTTTCGGCTATTGTGAGTTTCAAACGAAAAACGAAAATTCCCCCTCTTTATGAGTACTCACTCATATAGGGCAAAATGTTTCGTAATTAAGAGCTTAAATTGTCACTTATTTTTGACGGCGCAAGAAAGAAAAACAGAGGGTACTGGTGTCCTTTGCGCAAGCTTTTTGTTTATTTTAGGCCAAGAGAAGTTCAGGCGAGACTCATAATAGCTTTTAAAATTCTGCGGAAACAAAAATGTTTCGGGTGAAATTTGATTTAGGCTGATTATTCCTTTCCTTGATATTACGGCGAATAGCTGTCTGCCACTCTCATCTCATTATAATCCCTTCTGGCTAAACTTCATTAAAATAGGCAAATAAACAAACAAACTTTCACATTTATTAGAAGGACTAAGCTATGGGTAAAATCATAAATGTTAAATGATTCTACATCATTCCTGAGTTGCGATACCGATGCACAACGCAGCTGAAGCTGGATAAAATACATCAGAAACAACGTTTCAGGAATTTTCTTGACGTTTATTTTGATTCTTGTTTTGTCTGCGCATCATTTGATGTAAAAATGAACACTTGGTGCAAAAAGCGATACCGACATACTTGAGTATTTATTTGAAGAAAGTTTTTGTCATATATAAACGTCTGAAACCTTTAGCTGATGCACAATCAGAATCCCAAAATTAAAATATAAAAAAGACATTTCACTTACTACCTCTGGATCGATTCTTACTTTTCACAAGAAAACTGCCATCTAGTGCCAAACGTACGCTTACAGAAGCATTCGGAATACTTCCAGAAAGCCCAAGAATTTAATATCGATACGCGCTTCATGTTCATCGATTTCAATTGTGAATAGAGTAGAACTACATATCGTCGGTTCAAAGGTAAAACTCACTAAGTGCAGAAAAAAAAGTTCAAGAAAATGAGAATGAAATGCATTTTTTTAATGCAAAAAGCCTCATTTCGCACGTTTTTTATAAGGACATTGAAAGGTATACCCGGGAACTCTATTTAAAAAATTTTGAAATTGAATTTTCAGCTTCAAAAAGTATGTTTCAATTTAATTTCCTTCAAAAGTGTAAAATGTTAGTTAGTTACCTTTGAACCGACGATATATAATATCGTGCCATGTCCAGTTTTAACATTTCTAAACTGATAACACTTATCTGGATGACAACAAGATCAGCGCGGAAATCAAACGTGGAATAAAACTTGCTGGTCGTTATTTATTTGTGCAAGCAATTGAGTAATAAGGCCTTATCGAAAAAAAGAAGCAGAAGCTGTTAAAGCACACATCATTCCGGTCCTGCTCTATGGCTTGGACGCATGAGCTCTTACCGCGTCGAATGAAAGATTACTTGATGTTTTCGAGAGAAAAGTCCTACTTCAGTTTAATGGTTCAGTGTCTGTACACCATCAAGACAATCAGCCTTTCTACGATAGTCGTTTTACTAAAACGCCAGTAAAACGACACGGCTCTAAAAGGAAATTTGGCGTTTCAGTCAAACAACTACCGTAAAAGTGGTGAGAATAGTGAAGAGCGGAGAGAACGCTTAACGTTTAGTTTAGAATTGATGTGCAAAACTAGAGAGACGGTAGAGTAGAAATCGACCCAGCTGAGAACACATACTGAGGTAAAAGGATAAAATAAATGTATGTTTATTTAGCAGTGTACTAGTAAGCAATATACATACATTATTTCTTAGAAGTCATTCAAATAAGCTGAATAAGCTCAGGGTCCTCATTAACCTCTGGGAAGTATTATAGGCAAACTTATGTATATGCTGTCTACATGAAATTCAAGACGTTTAAAGACTAAATATCATTTTATCAATACAAGACAGCCCTAAGCATTTCGAGTGCTCACGGACACGAATTTTATTGAAAATTTTTGACCCACTTATGAAAAATCAAACTGAGAAATCCAAGCCCGTATACCTGGCTTTGCTGAAAGAATGAGATCAAATATCCATGCAATGAATAAGCTATATTGTAAGTAAATTAATATCAAGTTTCAAAAGAAAATGATAACAAATACTTTTGCATTGCTGTATTCTTAACTACCACAAGAAAAAAAAAAACTTACCAAAACTGACTTTTCAAAACGTATCAATTTTTCTACTTTCTGCGCTGTTAAAAATTATTCTATTTACTAATTTTCTTAAAAGATAATTGTTAAAAATTTAAATATAAATGGAAGAACTTAATAGGAAACACCTAGTTTTACTGACACACTTTTAAAGCTTCTTATATACAAAAATATATAAAGATCTCTTTTTTTTTAAATCAATACATATGGAAATATTTGTGTAAATATAAGTATTTTCAAAAGATACAAAAAATATATAGAATGATTTTCAAATGGCTGATGGCAAGAGATTCTCTTATAATTTTTTCTCATTTAAAGTGTCATGAGTTTAGCTTAAATTTTTCTTTTAACGTTTGGCTTACCCAAACCGGAATATTCAAAACAAAAATTGCACACCTTCTCTCGAAATTGTTAAATTAAAACCTGCTGTGTAAAATCCAATAAAAACAAAAATAAAATAAACAAACAAATTATAATCAGTCAGTTACTCCTAAATGCACCAATTGCTGCATGCACCGCTGCAGGTATGTCGGATCAGGGAACATATTAAATTGTGTCTTGTGATCTACACTGTTCCAAATGATGACGTCTTCACGGCCCGTTGTAACCGAACGTCCAATGGAAAACAACAGGCGTCTATCAAATGCTATTTTGAGAAATCTTAGAACTTTCCGACCCAACGGACAGTCGGGCAGATAGCAAATACGAGGGAAACCTACTGCAAAGAATGCCCTTCCTGGGTGAGGGTGTTCTTCTGTTTGAATTCCGGAAGCAATGCTGTAAATATTAATTTGAAATTATATTAAATCCTTTTTTTAGGATTACATACTTACTCATATACAATCTGGATTGTATTCTGACCCTCGTGTCCAGGCAGATTCTTGCCAATTATGCTCCACGACATTGTGCCAGCAGGTTGATTGCCAACCTTTTCGCCATACACTATCCCACAGACTGGGCACTCGATAAAAAGATTCTGGAAATGGACACAGCTAACCATATTGGGTTCCCATAAAGGGAGACTACTACAAGCACCCACCTTTGTTACATCTTTCTGCTGTTCGATGATCATCTCGTTGAGACACTGTAAGTGAATAAGGTGTTGGCAACGGCTGAGCGATATTGTAGGGTTCTGTGAATTGTGCACGAGCTCTTCCATACACATCGGACAAGGTTGAGCATTTGGCCACTGAGGCGGATCAACTACTTTCACGAAACGACTGATCATATCGCTAGCGGGATCAACACCGACTATTGAGCCGGATAGCTGTTGTTGATGCTGCAATTGTTGTTGCTGATGGTGAAGGTGGTGTTGTTGTTGCGGAAGAGGAGGCGGTGGGGGTGGGATGTTCCTATCGTGCACTGAAGTAAACACTTCATCACTGCCTATTGAACAATCCAGCAGATCATTGACAGAGATCGCAAAATTCCGGCTGCGTAGACTCTCTTTGCTTTCATGACTGAGATACGTCGATACCGTGTCAACACTAGGCCGTCGATTCGACTTCAAGCTGCTGGAATCTGTTTCGGAAATGCGAGTTCTTGAACGGGAACGATGTGATCCGAGGCGAGAATGATGAGATCCTTCTGAGCTGCGACTATGGTGGCTGTGGATTGATGCGGTGAGTTTATTTGAATGGGAGAAATGCGTGTTGCCCGACGGTAGCTGGCCGTTTTGTGAACTTGAGGAAGCGCTCGATGATGAAGCATTTTTTGTGCTGAATATATTGAGATTGTTGAGAATCTGACGAAGATTTGTCGTCGATACCTCGTTGGTGTTTTTTTGTTTAGGCTGTTTCGTTGGGCGTTGTTTTTGATTGGCATTGCTTGCATTTGATTGAGGTATGCCAATTGTTTGGGAAACTTGCAGGCTTGGTGCCTGTAGATGTCTAGGTTTTGGATATGGCTTCGGTGGGATTATCGGAACTCCTGAATTCGGTGGTAGTTGCGGTTGTGGCTGCGGTGGGTTGATTTTCTCGGTGTTACCTGAAATAATAAGTTATTTTTGCTTTTTTCAGGACAATGTGTTGATGGTGGTCATTGATATTTGAAGCATACTTCATTTTTCATAAAAATGTAAGAAAATGTTGCATAAGCCAAATTATGGCCTTATATTTTACTAACAACATACTCGAAACAGAATTCAGTTCATTTGGTGATTGGGCAAAAAATCATAGAATAAATGATGTAATTGCAAATGATTGATCTTCTTTTGTTCGTATTTGTTCAGGAAAGGCCAATCAAGAAGTGGGCAATACACAAAATTAGGTGTCAATGGCTGTTGATTCTTAGCACCGTCTCATAAAGCTAATCTCACAAAATGTTTATATCTTTAGATAAATACATCAGTGATTTCAACTCGACTTGAAATATAAATAATAATGTAAAATGTTCGTATATATTTTTGGTTTTAATTGTGTAAATGCCTATTTACTACAATCTACATTCGATATCATAACCCAATTTGCTACTGCTTCCACATGGCTTGCAAAAGTGTAGTCAAAATGTCAGTACCGTGGCATGTCCGTTCCTTGTTTTTCCGATTAAATCTACTTTTTTCTAATGAAATACTTCATTGAATAGAAATGTTGTCCTTAGAAAAGTTTGAGTGCAATACTTGCTTGACAAAATAATGCAAACATTAAGTCAAAATACTTATTGCTGAATAAAATAATCATGAATGAATGTTGTCCGAGGGTTTAGTTTTATTTTTGAATTCTTAAGATTTCCCGCTCAACCGCCATATTGTTTTAGTTTTAACACATACATATGTGTCGTTGTTTTCTAAAAGATACACTATTTCAGCCTTATTCATTAGAATGCGCTAAACAGATGAATAGTTATGCACTGCATAAGGATTTATGTAGCCACTATGTAACGTTACATAAATCCTTATTCATAAAAAATTTCCCCATCCATTTTAGTTATGCAACGCTTGTGTCAAATAAAGTACCACAAAGAGGAAATCTATTACGTTTTACTTCAACTTCACATAAACAAACATCAGCTGTTTGTGAAAAATCAATAAAAGAAAAATGCTTCCAGTTCGGTCTTTTCAATTTCTGTGTCTATAATATTATAATTTTGTAGTTTTCTTGTGTCATTACTCATTTTTAGCAAAAATAAATAAAAGTTTCGATAAAAACTCATAGCAATTCCATTCCATTTACTCTCAGTGAATTTTTATAAAAAAAAAACAAAACAACCCCCAGTTTTCCTGCTGCGCTGCCGCCACCGGTTGGATTGTTTTTAGTTTCTCTATTTTTGTTTTTCTATGCTATTTTCATTGTGTTATCTATTGTTTATAGTAGATACGCATTTACATATGTGCATAAATAAAAGAAAATTAGTTTTTTTAAGAAAATAATCTGTTTTGTTGTTTTATTTCATTATTTCTTTGCTCACATTTTTATTGGGAAGAATAGGTATAGATATGTATATGTGCGCATATCAAAATATTTCACTTTTGTGTGTGCTAGTGACATTTTGATACTAAAATATCCTTATGTTGCCACTATTCAACCTCCAAACTCGTTTAGCTTATAATGAGTCTATGTAACGTTGCATAAGTTTTATGAATAAGGTTTTTGCGTTCAGATGCATTATAACGAGTACATAGCACTATGCACAAGCTATGATGCGTTTATGAATAAGGCTGAAATGTATAGTTAACAATAGTCATTTTATTTTGTGAACATTGGTGTACTTTAATAGCGTTTTCGTTTGGTTGTCCGGAAGCATTCCGAATGCGCTTCTGAAAACGTTCGTTTGGCACTATATGACAGTTCTTCTTCTGAAAAGAAGAGAAAAACGATTCTGGATTTGTATGTTTCATCACCCAAATGCAACAGCCAAGTGCACAAATACAACCAAACCCAAACTTCAGAATAAAGAAAAGGATTCAACTTGTTCGTTTGGCATTCTGGATCGGAGAGCTCCGAAGGCTTCTTCCGGAATTCCAAACGAAAACGCTATAAGAGTGATATGTTTTCTGCGATGAAAGTATGTCACAAATTTATTTGTCAGTACCGTGGTAGTATTTTTTAAGCATGTTATGACATGTTTTTGTTTGGTTATCAGAATTTTGTATTCCTTTTAACGGCAAAAGTTAAAATTGTCTATTATTTTTCTCATAAGCTTAGAGAAGTGAGGTTACATAAACTGTCTCAATGTCAGTACCGTGGATGTCAGTACCGTGGCATTTAAATACTTTTTGAACTGTAATTAAATATAATTAAATAATTCCTTGCAATAATATTTTTTTTTTTATTCAATTCTCTTTATAAGAACGGTAGTAATACCTCGAACGAGCCCAACACAAAGAAAAGCCATTCAGAAGAACAGACAAAAACTAAAAAGAGAACATTTTTTGAAGAAAAAAAAGGGCAATAGAAATGTCAAGAGGTCAAAACATATAAGACAATCAAGAGTCTCAACAAAAATATTGTCAAAAAGAGAGAGAACAAATTAAAAATTAAAAAAAGAAAAAGAGTGTCATTATCGTCTATTCCAGCTTCAGTACATTTCACCATATTTTATGTTTTTTAAAAGTTGTAGCAAAATGCTTGTACTGATTTGATACTCTGATTTAATGAAGCCAGAAAAGCGAAACAAAAATTGTTTTCAAGAAGTTTTAATTTTTGAAAATTTTCTAAAAAAAAGAATCACAGTTGGCGGACAATCACCCATATACTCTTCCGTATGTTCTATTTTGGAGGCTAAGTATACATACCTTTTAACCAAAAAAAAAGTTTGAACGATTTGTTGGGAAAGGTCAAAAAATCTACCGCGGTAGGTCGTGTTAAAAAATTGTCGTCAAACATAAATTGAGTAGAAATGTTGTCCTTAGGGAAAGATCAAAAAATCTACTGCGGTAGGTCGTGTTAAAAAATTGTCGTCAAACATAAATTAAAGACTACTATGTCATGTTAAATAGTTGGGTAACATTTCATTTGGAGTACCCTATTATCGCTGTGTTACAAAATTGCAAAACTGTTTCATTGATCGGGTCAGCAAGTTTTCATTCTTTTTATGGTTTATGTGGCTTTTGAACAAAAAACCATGATAAGCAATTCGTATGTTTTTCTGTAAGTTGACATATTTTTGTGGTACTTTGTAATAGTTCACGTTTTACAAGTTGAACAAACCGCATATTTGTCACAGGCATTTAATGTAAATATAAATGCGTATCAATTTAGAGATACAAATAATACGATTGAAGAAATGCTTATAATTGACGTCATCTAAAGGCCCATCCCCTAAACTAATACTCACTATTCCATTGTTGCGCTTGTTGTGGCGTCAATTTGACCAACGGATAAGGCGCTTGTTGTGTCCTCCTTATGCTACGAACTGGCCCACTTGGCTGACGCACTTGAGTTAAATTACAAAAATTTATTGTGTACGGAAGTCCAATATTCGTGTTGCACAAGTCCAGTGTTTGCTCGCCCTACAACAAAAAAAAAATAAAACAAAAAAACATGATAAGAAAAACCCAAATGACCACAAGATGTGGCGGTTTATTATCATTCTGACCAACTAACCTTAGCCCATGATTCTTCGATAATGCATTGTACATGCATGTTGTAGGGATGCCAATCGTTGCCACTCGCCCCTACCCACTCCCATTTGGTGCCCTTGCCCGCTGGAGAGCTGGGTTTGTAATACATCCGGCGCACACTGATCATGGGCACCTGGACATCTTCCGAACTCTGCACCATTGTTCTTACATTTACGTAGAACTGTTCCAGATTCGGATCGGCATCGCTCAGCAGCACCCGAGTGAGCTTCTTCGCATGCGCACGCTCCAGATGTTGTGACACAGCAGGACTGTACGGCAACCACTTGCCCCCGCGCGACTCGAACTCCCACACAACCACTGCATGGCTATTAACCAAAGCGGTAGACGGATTGCTGTTGCTAGGGGTTGAAGCAGAGCTACTATGTCCAGCACTAGTGCTTGCTACCGATTGCATTTTTACTACGCCTGAAAATTTTTCGTGTCGCGCAGTGAAATTGCTCCACCCTCGTCTATGAGAGGGGACTTCCACTTAAACGCACCACACAAACAATAAGAATCAACAATCCAATAAAAAAATTAACAAAACTCAATTTAAATCAATTAAATCCAATCAGACGAGAGATCAGTGGAGAACTTTTTTTAATAAATTTCTATCCAAATAAACGAACAAACACGAAATCAAAAATAATCGAGAAACCAACAGCAAAAAAAATAATAAAAATAGAAAAAGAAACAAAACACAACTTCTTCAAAAATGGTGGAGAACTTGTCTGTTCTTGGACACTTGTGGATTTAGCACAGATTTGTGCAGATCTTTTAATGAGTTCAAGGGTTTCATTGCAGCACTTGAATTTATATTTATCTTTGCACTTATTTTTTAAATGATTTTAGAATCAATTTTGTATTTTTTTGTATCGAAAACTGGTCGCAAACAAATCTCTGCCATAGACCAGTTTTTGATGGGTGTAAAACGAAACGATCTACAGTGGTTCCACAATTTTGACATATCCTAGTATAGAAAAAAAAGAATCCAAAATGGCGAGGGTGGGTGGCTGATGGTACTGCCAGTCAGAGAGAATTATTAGTGCTCTTATGTTCCACAAAAAATTGCTTATGGGGATTTCATTTTCCCAAATTTATATTTTTTTAGAGCTTTTCGTGATGGTGAATGGAATGGCATGGGTCCAATCCTATAAGCGTAAATATAAAGAGTCACGACCAATCAATATACCATCTACACTATCTATCAAATCTGTTCAAATCATTCATGCTTTCGGAATTATGGTCCCAGGGGTCCAATTTCGCAAGAGTGAGTTTTTTCTGTACACAGGAAATCGTGTTCACATTGATTTTTGTTATTCCGCAAAAGTGAGTTTAAGATTTTTGAAAGATATCGTGTGCACTATATCAATCAAATTTATTTAAACTTGTTTTGGGCGTGAATAGAATGTGTACACGGAAAATCATTCACACTTGCGGAATTTTTTCATTTTTTTCACTGCATTATAGTATATATTCGTGTCTGAGGAATTAACTGTTTGTGTTTTGCAGTTCGCAGCAAATACCTCGATGGTCGCGTAGAATATAAAAAAATGCTAAACTAATTTTTGTTCGTGTTTTCTTTTTAAAATTGTAGATAGGATCGTTTATTCACTTTTTTGAAAAGTTAAAACACTTATTTGTTGATATTTACGCTTGGAATTGCCTAAATAAATTTATTCGCATTCGCAGTTCGCAACTCATGTGAAAGGCACTTTAATTATGTTCTGGTGTAAATAAGTTCTAATACGAAATATATATGTGCTCAATCGCAAACTGAATAATTATAAAAGGGCCATATTCACAAAGCAATATAATATAATCGAAGTAAAGGGCCTTTCATATGAGATGCAACTTGGTTAATGATGCTATGTTTCCACCAAAGGTTTATCTCAGATTAGATTTAATAAATCTTTTTGGTGTTTCTACCGCACAAAAAGATTTAAGAAAATTAAATTTGACAGCACCTTCAAGAATGCAAATGGCGTTCCAATTTTTCTTATGAAGTGCGAATAAGACAGAATGTTTGATTCGTGTGAAACAATGAAGAACTGAATGCGAGTCTCGAATGAAACGTTCAGCACCATGTAAAAATAGGTTAGTTCGATTTGTAAAACTATTTGTCCTAGGAAGATTTAACAAGATTAATTTCTTATCTTCAAGATTTACGAAATAAATTTGTATGGTAAATCTACGAGATTTAAAGGAGATTTAAGGTTAATCTCATTAAATCTCAGATTAGCGCTAGGTCGAAATGTAGCATTAGCGAGTTTTGACATTTCTTTCACATGAGTGTTCACCAACAAACGCGAATTGTCGCCCATTAAAATGGGTGCTAAACAAAATTTGAGACTTTAGTGCCTTTCACATGAGCTGCGAACTGCGAATGCGAATAAATTTGTTTAGGCAATTCCAAGCGCAAATACCAACAAATTAATGTTTTAACTCTTCGACGAAGTGAATAAACGACCCTATCTACAATTTTAAAAAGAAAACACGAACAAAAATTAGTTTAAATTGTTCAATTTAGCGTTTTTATATATTCTACGCGACCACCGACATATTTCTGCAAACTGCCAAACACTATCGCAATCCACAACATCAGGACGCATTCCACAAATCTGCGAATGAAAAATTTGCTCGAATTTAACCTCAAATTTATTTAGCGCCCATTTTACTGGTTTATTTATTATGACAATTCGAGTCTTTTGGCGACCACTCATGTAAAAGAAATGTCAAAACTCGCGACCATTCGCAATTCGCAGTTCGCTATTCGCAGCTCATATGAAAGGCACTTTTGAGCGAATTTTTCATTCGCAGAATTGTGGAATACGTCCTGATGTTGTGGATTGCGAATAAGTGTTTGACAGTTCACAGAAAATTCTTAGTTGATCGCGTAGAAAATATAAAAATGCTTAGCAAAGCAATTTTTGTTCGTGTTTTCTTTTTAAAAATTGTAGATAAGATCGTTTATTCACTTTGTCAAAAATTTAAAACATGAATTTGTAGATATTTTTGAGCTTGGAATTGCATAACCAAATTTATTCGTATTCGCAGTTCGTAGCTCATGTGAAAGGCACCTAACACACTAACATAAGGATTGTATACAAATTTTACAGGATGACTATAGAAGCGAGAGCTTCTTTCATAACAACCCGACTCCACAGGGCATACAGATATGCCCAACATCACAACCACAATCCAATCAACAATCAGCAGATTTTTTCTCGCTGGGCAAATCATGTCATGTCGTTTCATTTCTCTCTCACCACTACTCTATCTTTTGCAATAATACACGCCCTCTCTAGACACCGGATAACAGTAAAGAGACTTTTTTAATATCCAGCTACCTCGAGATACAACGAAAACCAGAAAAAACACACACACGTGAAACGTTATCTCATGTCCAAGCTTGAACAGCATACATGTCGTGTTCAAAAGTTGGTTTTCTACGACATGTCATCGACAAGACATGGATTTTTCTGGCTCCATTGGATTTTTATTAGACATATTCATAGTCTTAGCATCGTTCATGGCAGGTGGAGACAGCATGTAAGAGCAGGCAGTAGAGAGATTGAAGAAACAGTGGTACACCACTTCTATCAATAAGCTTATATATTTTGCACCACAAAATATGAGAGGAATCAGTAATGCTCCAATAAGTCAATAAGGTATTTACTTCCCGTCAGAGGGGTAATAGGAGTTCTATAGAAACAAATAACACTTTAAAGTCTGAAATGTGAAGCAATTTTGTTAGTTGGACCTTATATTAGTTTGAGTTGTAAATTATTGAAATAGCTAATCAGCTAATATATGGTTGATTAACTCCATTTAACCAGAGGCTGTGAAAAAATTATTAATGATTTAGCCCATTGTGAACAAAATCAGTCTTACCCGGGGGCCACACGAGCGAGTACTCGCTATCGCTAGCGAGTTACTAATACACAGAAACATTTGCAACTCGCTAGTTCCCTGGCTTATTGCCTTTTTCGATGCCTTGCGAAGCGAGTAGAGCTGCGAGTTATTTGGCAATTAATATGTATGTATTCAACTCGCTTGCCCAGTACTCGCTTGCCAGTACTCTCAGGGTTAAAGAACTAATAAATAAAAAAGACAGGATCTTAGTTATATACCCGTCTCTTTTGTTTGTTTATCTTTCACGTGTCTATTAATAGTAATTTTTGGATCATTGAAATAGATTCAGATAAAAGGATACCATGTTGTGAGATCATTTGGATAGTAAAATGCGGCTATTACCCCAAGGCCACACGAGCAAGTACTTGCAAGCAAGTTGCAATACATACAAATTTGTTTACTAACACAAACAAACCCAAGCAACTTGCTTATCAACTGGCATGCAAGTTTTGAAGCCAGTAGTGAAGCAAGTTGGGAGACAAGCAAGTGGAATGCAAGTGGAAAGCAAGTGGGAGGCAAGTGGAATGCAAATTACGAATTTGACAGGCAGTGTATGTAGCCAACTTGCTTGCAAGTACTTGCTCGTGTGGCCTCAGGGTTAATTGTGATACATTTCTCCCGGAATTGAATTCTCACAAAAAAGGGGAGTTTTCATTTTTAGGCGAAAAGTGAAAGTTAATTTTTGCCGGTGGAATATTGTCCACGTGAAACTCACAATAAGGCTGATTGCAGCATTTTTAACAATTAAAACGAGGTATTTACCCAAAAAAAGGCCGCTGGTACCAATAACAATATTTACAGGTAAAAAGAGCCTAGGTTTGATAGGGCCCTTACATTTTTTGAATTCAAAAAAATTAACTGGATTGTTCTTGATGGATTAGTTTCCGGTATGCATTTTGTCCCCTGACACATTACATCTATTACCTGACAGGTGGCTCTCAACATCATACAATAAAACTCAAAAACACGGCCAACTTCAAAGATAAATTAAAATTACAAAATTTTATTAGAAAACAGAAATAAACAAAAATAAATACAGTTCCATCTTAACCTAAATGAACACCTTCTCTTTCCAAAATACTTATCTTCCTGTCCGAGCCCCAGCGGTACTTGCTCTTTCCAGACTTTGCAATCACTCTATGGCAAGGAATCAGAAATGCAATCTCATTGCTTGCAACTGCATTGGCCACGGGCCTGATGGCTTTTGGTTTGTTCATAGCCAGAGCAACGTCCTCGTAACTCCAAGTTTGTCCTCTCGGAATATCACATAACTGCTGCCACACTTGTGCCTGGAAATCGGTACCTTGCAAGATGAGCCGAAAGTTTTTTGTGGTATTTGTATCGATAAATATATTATCCACAACTTCGGTCGATTCATGTATTGTATCTTCTTGCAGATTGGCTTCGGGGAATCGCTTGATCAGTTCTTGGATATGGGTTTTGCTTTCTTTGTCGACAAAGTGGAGATGGCAAATAGCATCGTTAGAGAAGGCAACAAAACATTTTCCAAAGTAACAATCGGCATAGCCATATTTAATGTTGTAGTGAGATTTTTTCGATGCTATTTCGAATGTAAACATTTTATTTTTATAAGAAGTCGACAAATTTTCGTTGACGAGTTAAAAATTCAACAAAACAGCCGGCAAACAAAAACGAATGTCAAAATTAAACGGTCGACAGTAGATGAACGCCCATGTAGAGCTTTGGGAGAAATGGCAGAATTCAAAACGAATTAGTGGGCGAATCCAGTGGGAAAATTCGTAAATAATGAAACTTAAGCCCCCCACACACCACTTGGATGTTTTTAATTTTCAAACCAATCGTGGATAGTGCATTTCACATGAACTTCGACCTGCGAATAAAGGAGATGACCCATTTTCCTATGGAGCTTGGGCCCAGGGCGTACACTAATGAGACTAGTACCATATCTGCCAAATATTTTCGAATTCGGCTCCGGAGATTTTTAGATAATTGAGTTTGAAGTTGACCTTTGCTAAATAAAAAAATCTGGACCCATATGTTCTGTAATGCTGGATTTACACGATTGGAAAACTGCCAGTATAATGACAAAAGCACCAACAAAAGAATGGACAAATTCATTCTTTTTGTCATTATACTGGCAGCTTTCCATTCATGTAAATCCGGCATAACTCAGGCGATAACTTTTCGAGTCGTTAAAAAATGAAACAACTCATTCCTCAGTTATCGCCTATGGAAAAAATCGGGTTTCTGTAACTGAACGCGATAAGTTTAATTTCCGAACTATTCTGGCAGGAATTTCCACTGGAAGGCGATAAGTCGAACTGTCATATTGACATTTTAAAACGAAAACAATTAAAAATTCTCTTTTTTAAGCCGCGACTTATAATAAATTATAATTATTCTTGAATCAAATTTAATATAAAAAGTGAGGTGAGCCTACATAAGATTTTAATTATTAATTTAAAAAAAAAGGACGTGAATAAATACGCTGCCCAGCATGGGTAGAAGAACTACAAGAAATTAAGCTCTTAACTTTTTTCGTACATTCTAAAACTATAATAATTAAATTCCTTAAAAATCCCATAGTTCTTGAAACATATCGAGGTAGATATATTATTTGCAAGGACCATGGACAACGAATTAGCAGCATCGATTCCACATTACATTATGCTAACACATCACGTCAATATATTGGCGGATATCCTCAAAAGAAAGCTAGAAGAATTGGAAGCTAAAGAGGCTATGATCCTAGTAATGGTTATATTTTTGAAATTAGTCTTGGCGCTCGAATGGCTATACGAGCTGCAACAATGTTTGGATATCAAAGATAAGGTGAACTCGATGGTAAACATACATACATATATTTATCTTATTTTTGATTCAAACATAACTATGCACATTCTTTTTTATTTCTAACAGCTTGTGATATGGCTGAACCGGTCTTTGATTAGTTCGATCAATTCAATCCAACAGAAGCGGACAAATGTGTACAATGTTTTCACACAAGCAAAGACAAAGGAACCATGTCGTGAAATTGTCATCAGAATTGGAATATGGGTGTTTGTGAAATGTATCAAGCTAGTTCTGGGCTTATTCCAGGTCTAGGTTCTTTAACTTTGCACACGATTCCATAATGCAGCTTTCAAAAACTTCTATACAGAGCATGTCCTGGAACAATATGCTAGCTTCACCAGTACCACAAAATTATAAAATGGGCTACATGGAGCGTCGAAAATCCGAAGTGCGTGGCGTCTTATATATGCTTCCACTATAAGCTATATATTATCCTTACACGGTTAATACCAATCAAATTGTAGCATAATCAAGTGCATAATATGAAAAAACGATTCACCATGGTCATCAAAGATCCGACGAATATAATTCTGTATTTAAAAAGAAAAATGTGTTTTTGTTGACTGATTAATTTTAGAAATAAAATATTTAATAAGGGTATTCATGCAACAGCGTAAAGTGGTCGTAAACGTGGTAAAGTTTTAAACTTCGTAAATCTGTCAAATTTTCCATAAAAATTGTGACAGAATTACGAAGTTTTAAACTTTACAACGTTTACAACGCCTTTACGCTGTTGCATGAATACCCATAATTTATTGAACAATAATAGTAATGAGTTTAAGTAAAAGGGCTCTGTAAAACACTGTCGTGTGGGTGGTACTTGGTTCGATTAAACTCAACCAAACCAAACTGAGAAAACATACGACATAGCATCAACTCGACGACTAAATTCGACCATTTGTTAGTTACCCATCTTCTGCTACTAGACATTCGCAATCTTTTCTCTTTTGAACTGCACCTGTATGGGTTGACAAGATATCAGGAAAACTAGTAAGCACTCCTCTGCAATAAGAACAATAATATTAATTGGATTTTTTTTCAATACAACATTTAAAAAAAGCATACCTATAAATATGTTATCGATCTGAAAGTGGAATCCAATCCAGTCTCGGCTGTTCTCCACATAACTGATCAATATTTAAAAACAATCCTCCAACACTTCCCACACTCTCTGCCAACGAGTGACAATAGGCGGTAAACGCCTCTCGTCAATATTCAAAGCCTTAGCTAAATCCGACAGACCATCGCCAATGCGTTGAAAATCTTTCTTCGATTGAATTTGATTGCGTTTAGTTTGCTCCGATGCAATGGTCAGTAGATTCTTCACAGCAGCGTCCATTAAATGTGAAAAATTGGCACAACTTTACATCTGCGAATCCTCAAAAGACGTGAGAATGTATATCGCCCAACAGGATGTCACACCGACATGAGTGTCACGTTCGGCACTCCGTTTTTGGAATGAGGCAAAATTTATCAACCAGTCGTTCATGCAGCCAGTCGAAGTGTTTATAGCATTGAGAAACCTAAAATTTTACGAAGAACTATAATGATTGTGATCAGCTTTTGAAATATCTTTTGTCAAAATAATTTAACTTAGCTGCTTCAGTCTTGCGGAGTATTAAAGTCAATGTACCACACGGTGATGTGGTTGATAGTTTTCAACACTCTTTGGTGCCAAAGTTGTTGGTTTCACAGCAGCATCTGTCTTGGTAGCGGTATCATTGTTGTGATTGCTGCTGAAGAAACTGTAGCTAGTCGTGGTTTCGTTATGGAATTAGTTGAAGAAGTTGGTTCAGCGATAGCCTCATCGCAAGGTATAGTCCATGAGTTTTGAAGCGATTTCCTCTTCAAATTCGTTCTCAGCCGGGGTATTGATATCTTTCCTTTTCGCTTTACAACCCTTGCGAGGAGACTGCAAAATTAGCTGGTCTTTGAATTTTTGTGGAATGGTTTTAGTTCTTGGCCATCAAAACCATTTTATGTACATTATATGTTGCACGTTGTAGCTAATGGAGGAATCTAAGAATGTCCCCTTTCACACGAAGAAACAAGTTGCTGGAGATTTTTTGACGTTTTCTTTTAATCTCTTTAAAAATCTCTTGTACCTTTCACACAAGGAAACAAATCTCCAGGCAATTTTTGAAATTTCCTTTGAAAGTCTATTGGTTGAACACACCTAAACCTAGATGTGAAAGGAAATGTCAAAAAATCTCCTCAAATCCTCGACCGGGGAGATTCTGTTCGCCCCTCTTTCCTCCTGCCCTTCTCACCCAGGAACTAAAAGTTGCTGGCAACTCAGTTTCCTCGTGTGAAAGGGCACAATAGAAGATAAGAATGAATAAATTGAATCAAATAAAAACTTACATCTAACTTCTGGTGACGGTTCATTTTGTGACTGCCTTCTTTTATTTTTAGCCAATTGTGCCCGCTGTATTGTTAATTGTTTTTATCTTCTGTTTCAGTATGTTTGGGATTTGTGAAAGCACTAAATTTGTGCCAGAAATTAGGCGATAATATGTATACAAAAACATAATGCTGCTCACGCGTTCGGTACATTTTTTATCGCCACTTATTTTGGAAGTGATAAAATTTGACGTTTAAAATGAAAAACTTATCGACTTTCAGAGATACAGAAACCCATTTTATCGATTTTTTTCCAGGATTTCTATTCCGATATAATGAACGACTGCCAAAGTTACAGAAAACCGAAGATGTGATAAAATGAATTTCGTTCCAAGTTTCATCGTTTCTCGACTATTTTTATCGATTCGATAATTACAGAACATGGGTCCTGGCTTTTTTGCAAACAGTTACTTATATACTTAAGGATTTATAAGTAATTGTTTGCAAAAAAGCCAAAAAGGCACGTAGGATTAATATTTTGATATCAAATGAAAGATCATAAAAATATCTTTCAAATTATGTTGAACACTTTTTTCTAAACCTGATATATTTTGAATGAATGAGCCAAAAACTTTTTAAAAAAATATTTTCTGAGTTACTTTCGAAAGTCAATATCTCGAAAAAATCAGTGATGACCTATATTTTTTTACACCTCTGTAATGCCTGGATTGATAAGCTTTAATTTGATATATAATTAAGTTATCATTCACTGGATAAATGCCACCCATTTAACACTTTTCTCTTAAAAAGTTAAATTCAAATAAAAAAATATTGTAATGACTTTCAAAATTTGAACTATAACGACTCCGAAAAGCAAACAAACGGACACAATAAAGCTTACAGTCACAGTGCAAACATACCCTTACTAGCTATAATTATAGCAACTCTCAAACGAAAGAAGCGCCATCTGCCGAATTATAGCAGATTTACCAGCTGTCAAATAAAAGCTTTTGGAAGGGAAATTATTGGGAAATTTCCCCTACGGAAAGCTCTGGAAGCAGAGACGAGAACCTTCCATTACTTTCCAGAGTTTGGAAAACAAGTATAAAAGGCACATGGTTGAACGGCAGCGACACAGTTTGTTTTTAATCGTGAATGAATAAAGTTGGTTGTAATAAAAGTGAAAAGTAAAGTTTGTGAATTAATTCGGTGGTGAATAATAAATCGTTTTGTTTGTAGTAAGAAAAGTAAAGTGTTTTATTTTGCGAAAATAAATAAGTGGACGTTTTGAAGAAAGTAAATAAGTTTTATTAACGAACCTGAGAAAATATTACAATATGTTAAAAGCAAGTAATGTTTCATTTTAAATATGTATCTTTTTTTTACCAAGTTATATGATATTTAAAATATATTAATGTTAATAAATTGAAAAAAAAACTAGTCTTCGTTCAAAGTGTCAATCAAAATACCATCCAAAAGCAGAGCTGGTGGTATGCTTTGTTTCCTGGTGTCGTGCATAGCCCAAATACCATAAAATGCTTATTACATGAGCGCAACAACCGACAGTCCTCATTCCAAGAGACAGTTGCAACAGTAAGCTTTTATTGCGCTTGAACTATTTGCTTCATTCGTATCGCCATTCAAGTGAAAATAAGATACACTTTTCTGCTTATATGACTTGATTTGATTCGTCCTCGTAATAAAAAGTTATTGTTGCCAATAAGACTTTGATGTGCAGAAGAAGAAATTCACATCCGGTCTTCGCAGACTTCGATGGTATAGGTTCCATTTACCTATTCCCCACAATAAGAGTGAGCCTGGTTAATTTGATAGTTCCCTATTGATATCCTGCGTAGATCTTGAAAGGCGAGTATAGGGAAGTTACTCAGATTCGGGATATTTCCATCGATGCGGCTAAATGAGGCTCTGGTTCTGTTGAGATTGTTTTCTTTCACAAAATCACCTACATAATTATAGGAGTGTTTAATCGGTTGTTGCACTCATGTAATGAACATTTTATGGTATTTGGGCTATGCACGACACCAGGAAACAATAAGCATACCACCAGCCCTGTATGATAACTTTATTGTATATCAAAAAGCTTATCAATCAGGCATTACAGTGGTGTAACAAATATAGGTCATCACTGATTTTTTCGAGATATTGACTTTCGAAAGTAACTCAAAAAATATTTTTTAAAAAAGGTCTTGGCTCGTTTATTCAAAATATATCAGGTGTAGAAAAAAGTGTTTAACATAATTTGAAAGATATTTTTATGATCTTTCATTTGATATCAAAATATTAATCCTACGTGCCATTCCAAGCGCAAATATCAAAAAATTCTTGTTTAATATTTCAAAAAAGTGAATAAACTCTCCTATTTACAATTTTAGAAATGAAATGAGGTTAAATTGTACAATTTAACATTTTTATATATCTTCTACGTGACCAACAAGATATTTTCCAAATATCTAGGATTTAATCATTCAATTTGGTTTTTCGATTTTGAATCATAGTTTGAGTTGCAAACTACAAAAATTGTTATCAGCTGATTTTGGTTTGTTTAGTGAAAATTATTACGGACCTGTTGCACAAATGTGGTTAAAATTTGTATCCATGGTTCAAATATTTGTACTGGCTGATTTCAGCGGAGTTACTGAGGTTCAACGATGGTTCAAGGTTCAGGTATGTTTATTAGATTAGATTAGATTAGATAAAGTTTATTTAGCAAATTAGCTATTTTTTACAATTTCATTGCATAAATATCTTATTTTTAAATTTCTTAAATTTAATAATTATTTTTAACAAAAAATAGTACCCCTCTTTTAAATATTGTTAAGTTACTTTCAGTCTTCATATTAGTAGGCAATTCATTGAAAATTTGTATTCCTTTGTAAAATAACATATTTTGAGTTCTTGAGTTTCTGAATAATTGCACATTTAAGTTATTATTATTTCTTAAGTTATATGGTTGTACATTGGCTCTAGTTCTTAACCTTCTACTTAAATAACTGGGCAACAAGTTGTTTTTAATTTTAAATATAAAAATAAGTGTGCCTAAAACCAATCTTTGTCTTACATTTAACCAATTTAGCATTTCCAGCATATTTCGAATGGATGTATATCTTACTTACTTACTTAAGGTGGCACTACAGTCCGGGGTGGACCAGGGCCTCAACCAACAAGCTTCTTCCAGCCGGCTCGGTTTCTAGCTAGCTGTCTCCAGTTTCGCACGCCAAGTTGGTTGAGGTCCTCTTCCACTTGCGTGCGCCACCTTTTACGCTGTCCACCTCTACTGCGTTGTCCCACGGGGTTGGATTCAAAGACTTTCCGGGCCGGAGCATTGGTGTCCATTCGCTCTAGATGACCCAGCCATCTCAGTCGTTGGCTTTTCACTTTTGTGGCTAGGTCGGTGTCGCTGTACAGCCCATACAGTTCGTTGTTGTATCTTCTTCTCCATTCCCCATCTATGCAGACGGGACCAAAAATCACCCGGAGAATTTTCCTCTCAAAACAGCCTAACGCGTTCTCATCCACTGTTAGCAGTGTCCATGCCTCTGCACCATACATCAGGACCGGGATGATAAGCGTCTTATACAGGGACAGTTTAGTTGCTCGAGAGAGGGCTTTGCTTCTCAATTGCCTTCTTAGCCCAAAGAAACAGCGATTGGCAAGAGTAATTCTTCGTTTGATCTCAGCGCTGGTGTCGTTCGCTGAGTTTATAGCGGATCCTAGGTAGACAAAGTCTCTGACTACCTCAAAATTATAGCTGTCTATAGTGACGTTCTGTCCGAGACGTCGGTGTTGGGTGTCCTTTCTTGTGGACAGCATATATTTTGTTTTGCTTTCATTCACCGTTAACCCCATCTTCTTGGCTTCCTTCTCAATGCTCACAAAAGCACCACTGACATCACGCTTTGTTCGTCCGATTATGTCAATGTCGTCAGCGTAAGCGAGTAATTGGACGGACTTTTGAAAGATTGTGCCTCTGGTGTTGACGTGAGAGTTTTGCACTATTCTTTCAAGAACGATGTTGAAGAAGTCGCATGACAGCGCGTCGCCTTGCCTAAAACCTTTTTTGACATCAAAGGTGTCGGTGAGGTCTTTGCCGACCTTGATGGAGCAGCGTGCATTCTCCATCGTCATCCTGCACAAACGGACGAGTTTGGCAGGGATGCCAAAACTAGACATTGCTCTATATAGCTCGTCTCTATAGATGCTGTCATACGCGGCCTTGAAATCGATAAAAAGGTGGTGGGTATCGATTTGGAACTCCTGGGTTTTCTCCAAGATCTGCCGTAGTGCGAATATTTGGTCGATGGTGGACTTCCCTGGCCTAAAGCCACACTGATATGGACCTATCAGGTTGTTGACGAATGGCTTCAGGCGTTCACAAAGTACGGCAGAGAAGATCTTGTAGGCGATATTAAGAAGACTGATGCCTCTGTAGTTGGTGCAGTCCAGAGGATCGCCTTTCTTGAGGATCGGACAAACAATACTGAGGTGTTCCATTCATCGGGCATGCTTTCTTCCGACCATATTTTACAGATGAGCTGGTGCATACTCCTAACCAATTCATCGCCAGCCGCTTTGAATAGCTCAGCCGCAAGGCCATCAGCTCCAGCAGCTTTATTGGACTTAAGTTTAGATATGGCTATCCTCACTTCGTCAAGATCGGGTGAACGGAATTGTTGGCCTACGTCGTCCAGGTTGAATGGTGCAATTTGCATGGTAGCGGAATTCGGTTCGTCATCGCCGTTATACAATTTGCAGGATGTATATCTACTACAGTATAAAATAGAGCGCATAGCTTTGTTTTGAAGCTTTTGTAAATTTTCTAGCATACCTGAAGAACCCAACAATAGTATTGTTGGACAATACTCAAAGTGGGGTCTTACTATTGTATTATAAATTTTGATTGCCATTGGAATACATAGCTTTCTTCTTATTTGACGAAAAAAACCGATTTTTTTGGCAATTTTTTTGAATACATATTCGAAATGTTTTTTAAAATTAAGTCTACTGCCCATTATAACTCCTAAATACTTAATTTCATTAATACATTCAAATTCTTCTATCTGATTTATCACATTATTTTCAGGTAACAACATTATTTTCGTTTTTTCTACATTTAACTTAAGTTTATTCATGTTTAAATAATTTTCTATATTTTTTATTTCATCGGTTAGTTTTCTTATACAATCACATAGTTCATATTCATCAATGTATAAAAGCCCATCATCAGCAAAAAATTTGATTTGGCTATACTTAATTACTTTTTTAATATCATTAATGTAAAGCAAAAACAAAAGTGGACCAAGGATAGATCCTTGAGGCACACCTAATTCTGTTTCAATTGAGTCCGATAAATTATTGTTAAATTTGACAACTTGCCCGCGTCCAATCAGATACGATTTGAACCATTCATATTCAACTCCTCTTACCCCATACATATATAACTTCTTTTAATAAAATATTCCTGTCTACGGTCTCGAAAGCCCTCTTGAGGTCAAGGAACACAGCTGCTATTTTTTTATTGGCATGTATCTTCTCTTTCCAGTCGGCTATCACAAAGTTTAGAGCGGACTCACACGAATGTTTCTGCCTAACCCCGAGGCCACACGAGCAAGTACTTGCATGCAAGTTGCAATACATACACATTTGTTTACTAACACAAACAAACCCAAGCAACTTGCTTATCAACTGGCATGCAAGTTTTGAAGCCAGTAGTGAAGCAAGTTGAGAAGCAAGTTGGGAGACAAGCAAGTGGAATGCAAGTGGAAGCAAGTGGGAGGCAAGTGGAATGCAAATTACGAATTTGACAAGCAGTGTATGTAGCCAACTTGCTTGCAAGTACTTGCTCGTGTGGCCTCCGGGTAAACCCCGATTGCTCTTCCATCAGTAAGTTGTTTTCGTTAATGAAACTTTCAAGTTGTATTTGTACTACTTTTTCCAAAATTTTTTCATGCAAAGGAAGCATATTTACCGGTCTGAAGTGTTCGCTTTTGTAAGAATTTTCAATTTTTGGCACAGGAACTATAACTGATGTCTTCCAGTTCTTTGGGAAAACTCCACTTGATAATGAATGGTTTATGATGTTTAAAAGTGCAGGGCCAACCCAATTAAAACCGTCTTTTAACATTTTTTTGTTCATAAAACTAAAATCACTTTTGTTTGGCAGCATGTCTATAATTTTTAAAAGATCTTCAATAGAATTTAATGTTTTAAACTTAAAACTGTTTTCACATCTGTCCATACTGTTCACCCATGGTACCACTGGAATATTGTCATTTATTTCCTTACCACTTTTAACAAAATATTCATTAAATTTATTTGCGATTAAATTATTTCCTTTGGTTTTATTGCCATCAAATTCTATAAAGTTTTTTTCGGTATTCACATTTCCTAAAACTAGTGTTTTTATGCACTTCCACATCGATTTTTGATCATTTGCTCCATTTAACTGATTTTTGATATACTCGCTCTCTGTTTTATTTAATTTTCGTTTGTACTCATTTCTTATATTTTTATAAATCTCCCAGTCCGTATCTTGCCCTGTCATCAAAAATTTTAAATGACTTTGAACTTTTTGCGACTTCTGCATACGCAGATCATCATTAAACCACTTTTGTACATCACCCTTTACAGTCTTTTCAACTACAAATGTATTAATTATATTTAACATTTCATTTTGAAATATATCACTCATATCGTTGTTAACTTGAGTAGAGATACCTATTCCATTTATTGCACTTCTCCTTACTGCTTGTTTGAATTGAAAACTATTATATTTAACGAGTTTAATCTTTTTGGATTTATAGCACTTTTTTTCGTGTTTTATTTTAAATATAATCGTTTCATGATCACTAATTTTGATGTTATTTTGAGCATTTGCTTCACAATTTCTTATATCTGTAACAACATAATCTAATAACGACTTGGTAGTACGAGTTATCCTCGTTGGCGCATCAATCAATTGTTTGCAAAGCTTTCCAGTAAATAAACACTCAAGTTCTCTTTTATAAACACTATTTTCAAGCCAGTCTATGTTGAAATCACCAAGTATAACTATATTTTTATCTGGAAGATCATCTATCCAATCACTAATGCAGTTACAAAAGTCTCTTATTGAAGTACTGGGTAACCTGTATACTGTAAGGAACACAATTTCTTTGTTTTCAATCTCAACTTTTATTATCAGTAACCACACCATTAAACCAATTTGAACCCAAGAAACATTTTGAAGTTGAGAACCGGTTGAATAACCGGGCGACAACTTCGGTTATTCAACCTATGAAGTTACAAATTGGTTCAAATAACGTCCGAGAAACGTCCCAGAAACCTCCCCGAACCCGAAAATGGTCAGTAAAAGGAAAACCTGAGTTGAAATGACGTATATAAAAAACGGTTTAATTAAGTCAGTTACTTACTGATTTGGTTTATTTTAAACGTTATTTCTACGACTTCTAACAACCGTTCAGATTTAGTTAAAAAAAAACCTTTATATTGTTGATTTTTGATTATTTAACAACGGTTGCAAAGCGGCTTAGATAGGGTTTTTAAAAAACCTGTATAATATTAATTCTCGGTTACTTTCAAACCATTTTTTTGAAGTTATTTTGTAACCGTTAAGATACGGTTCTAGGACAACCTGTAATTAGATACTTTACGGTTTTTTAATAACCGTTTCCTTTCGGTTTTCATAAAACCTGTATTAAGCCTATGGTTATTTTAAGACGTTGTATTAACCGAATAAACAGTTTTCTTATGGCTTTAATAAAACCTGTAATATACCCATGGTTATTTTGCGACGTTATTTTGACGACTTATATTAAACCATTTTCCAATTTTCAGAAAACCCTGGGTCGAGATTTTTAGGTTCCATTGAACGATATAATCACTTTGACAATTGCTCTCTTTATCTTTTCGAAAAGATAGATATGTAGATCAACTGTCAAAACGACTATCGTTTAATCGAGTCTGTGATATCTCGGTCTTTGTTCTTGAAAAATTAAAGGAAATTGCTTTACAAAAGTAATCAAAACAATATGTGCCAAAATAACTATTAAGTGTATTCAAATTTTTTTAAAGCCTTAAAGGAAAACAGTTTAATCAATCAAAACAACGTCTTAAAATAACTCACCCTATGCTCCAAACGTTGTTATTTATCGTCATTTTGAAATTCTTCCCAGCTGAAAGTAAAATCCTTTTGTAAAAAAGAACATTAAATTAACATTTATATATTAATTTTATTAATATTATTATTTACTCTTTAACTTAAAAATTAAACTTAAACTCTACCTTATATACTACTTAAACTAAGTTTACTTTTCTCCGGTCTGGACTTGCACCTGATTTTGGTGGTGAAGGTGATTGTGGTGTATTTGGTGGTGAGGGTGGTGGTGGTGTAGGTAGTGGTGGTGCAGTTGATGGTGGTGTAGGCGGTATTCCGTTTTCTGTTGCCGATTCATTGCTGTTAAAATGAAAAAAAAAGAAAAAATTTTCATTCAAAATTATTATAAAAGGATGAAATGAAATAAATTATAATGAAAAATGAAATGCAACAAAATTATACTTACAGGAGGGGCTTGCCCATTCTAAAGGGCGCATGCTTCAAATAATTTTTGAAGAATGTGGACCCTTCAGTGTCGCTATATGAAGGATAGCGTTTCCTCACCGCCTCCAGAATGGCAGAAAATATCGAATGAAATTTGTTGAATGGCTTTTTGGCCACAGTCCCGTTCCACGAATAAGAAATCAGCAGAGAATCCGTAAAAACGCATTTTGCAATGGTTCGGAGTGTTTTTGTAGCGTTTATCCCCCCAAACGTTGACAACTTACGGACCTGCAAAAGTGAAGTATGTATATAGGGCAACAAATAATGCATTTTTATTTCATATAGAGTAAAGATATCAAACTATGATGAATTACAAAAAGAAAGAAGAAAATATCTTCTTAAAACGTTGTATTATTGGTTCGAAATCTTTGAACAACAACAGTATTTTATTAGCAGTGCGATATTTATGTATGCACAACAACATACTATGGGTGCTTTCATTAATGCATGGTTGCGAAAGTCTGCCGAATGCATAGGCTGAGTTCCTAAATGCAGTACTGCAGTGCATCATACTTTTAATATTCATATTCTGAGATAAATTTACGTTATAAAATGCACTATAATTTAGTTTTGTGGTTTTTTAATGCATTGCAACAGTTAACGTTGAATTGTATTAAGAAAGTAAAAATATAAAAAATTTAAGAAATCATGATGCACTGCAGTACCTACTGCATTTTGGAAAACAGCCATAATTTTCATTAATGCAAATGATAATAGTCGGTTTTTCATAAAAGCAAAACACAAATATTTGCGGCGCAAATGTGCAAATATCAAAACTCACATGCATTCTGATATGATATGATTGCAAATGATCGCATGTAAACAAAGCAACCATGCATTTATGAAAGCACCCTATAATACATAAATGTCGTCGGCTTTCAATCAAAACCTCGTAAGCTTAATTTTGCTTAGAAGACACAAAACTGATTTAAAAGGTAATAAAATGGAATTCTAAAATCGTAAAAGTTTAAGATATTTTTTACCCCAAAAATAAAAGTGTTCACTGTTTTTCTAATATTTCAAAGAAGACAATTTTTTTAAAAATGATGCACTACTTTTGTTTTTTAGCAAATAAACAACCACCTGAGCAACTTTCAATTATTCTCATATTGACAACAAACACCCCAATTTAATAAATTATTATGTTAATAAAAGCTGGCAGCGATTCAATCGCCCCGATATTGCGAAAATTTTATCTGGCAGCCCTAACCCATTTCGAAATAATGTTTTTAAAAATTATGAATAAAAATTTAGTTAAATTACCCAATGACTTTTGAAGCGAATGTCTCCACTTAACTTCCTCTCGAGGGCTTCCAGCTGCTCCTCTGAATCAATTGGCTTAAGCTCTTCAAGCAGGTGATCAGCCTCTTGCTGTTGCCCAGCATTTTCGCATACTTTCTCCACCAAGCAATTGAGGGAGACTTCAGTCTTCGCTGCAAACTGCTGCAGCAGAATCTTTAGCTCTTTGACCGTACTTGTCAGCGTTGCTTGGTTTTGAAGCAGCTGGTCTTGCTTGGCAATAATTTCTTTGAGGAAATTGCTATTGGGAGCTGAGAATATATGAGTAGATGAGAACCAAAACTCGTTATATCCAAAATTTTCATTTAATGCAAATAAAAAAAAAACTTAATAAGGCTAAATAATGCTAGAAAAGATTTAAGTTTGTATAATGAAAGATTTTTAAATCTTAATGGTATATTTAAGAGCAAAAATATATTGAAAGATCCGTTTAAAAGATATTTAACAATGAAATTTGGATATGAAGAGTTTTGCTTTTGAGTTTTTTTTTTGATAAAAGTGGATATGACGAGTTTTGGTTCTCATCTACTCATATTATATAATATCGATACATAGTTATGAAGGTGATCTTTAATAAACATTGAAAATAAATTTACCCTCAATTAAACCAATAATTTGTGTGTCTGTGCTACCAGGTGTTGGTGTCATCACATCTCCCGTTAGTGTCGCGTTTGAGGGGTTGAATGAGATACTTGCTGTAAAATTAATTTTATTATTTAAAAAAAAAACGGTTTACAAAATATTAAAATTAATTCATGCTTACTGGAATCACTGATCATTGTCGACATCATCATATGGTTGTATTCTGCAAGCAATGACTCCGACAACTTCTGGACTTCTTCCGCATCTGTGTCAGATGTCAGATCCTCTGCTTCTTTTTCCTTTTGTTTCGCCTCTTCCCAGGAACCTTTTAATGAAAAAAAAATTGTTTGCGCATTACAAAAAAGAAATAGTTTTTTTTTCTGTGGGCCTTATTGCGAGAGTCTATTCAAAATAGACTTTAAGTCGAATAGACTTTGAGTCGATTATCAGTATTGTGAAAATCTATTTGTAAATATTTTTCTATTTGATTTGTATGTATTTTTCTATTTGATAGAAATTTCATTTCTATCAAGAATCTCTGATCGACTTTTTTCTATTCGAATTTTTTCGAATAGACTCTCGCAATAAGGCCCTGTATTAAACAAACTATCGTACTTTTAACATCAAGCTAAAATCAAAACGCGTTGACAAGTTTTCTTCAAATGTTTTAATATTTTTGAGCATTAATTTGAAAAATTATGTTCGAAATTGGAGAAAATAGGTCAACCCGTTCAGGTTCTAGCTCTATGAAAAAAGTGCTTAGTGACTCAAATTATTTTTGTCAAGTTATCATTATGTTTACAAAACACCACAGATTTATGTATATTAGGGTGGTCATTATATATAATTTTTTAGTTTTGTACTTGGATGGGCCTAAATCAGCTCCAAGTGAAGAGAAAAGAATTCTCTATTTTTCAGACTTTTATTCTCATCCCTATAGTCTGAGGGGTTATAAATTGTATTTTTTTTTTGTCATAATAAGTGATTCGCGTTAGAGAATTTGTTTTTCTTCATTTAGAGCTGATTTAGGCCCATCCAAGATAACGTGTTTTTAACTACCAACCCAATGTATATTTTTTAATGTTTATTGTCTGTTTGTGTACTACCCAAACTACGAATTTAAGGACAACGTTCTGTTAAGTTTCATATACAAAATAAAATTGTTCTAAAATTCATAGAAATTCGTTGTTTAGTGCAGTAGTGACACGAACAGACTAAATTTTCTGAAAAATATTTGAAATAAGAAGAAAATTTTATTTTGAAGTAAAACCATTCAGAGAAGAAAAATGTATGGTTTCGGTAGCAAAAACTTTGTTGACCAGTGTTTTTAAAAATAAATATTGAAAATTTCTTACCAATATCATCGAACATTATTTTGCATGTAATTCTCTGCCATTCTGGTGATGGGTCGATGCAATTTTTCCGGCCAAGAACGCCATCCTTACGGGTTTGAGGCCACAGCAACGTAGTTCTATCATGCACCCATTTTTTTGGGACCGCCGTCACCAGCTTGACCCCATCCTCGACTGTCTCGACAACACAAAACATTTTCTATTGGGAATGAAGTAATGGAAAAAATACAGATTCGTGGTTTTGTAGAGTTATTTTAAAAAATTTAGACGTAATGTCATCTATTTTCCAAAATGTAGGCGTATTTTCTTCTTCATTTGATTTGTAGACACATAAAAATTTGGAATAAAAAGGTTTCTCGTAAAAATTTTGTTTTTCCTTTAAGCTTGAACCATAGATAACTGGGATGCCTCGCCGAAACGTTGCGAACTCCATTCGAACAATTTCCTCTGACTTTGTTAAGAAATAGCCATCTGAAAATGAAGATTTCAGAACAAATTGCTTTAGCTGAATGGCTCCATAGATCCCAATACAGTGTTCAAATTCACATGTTCTATTGTTGTCTTTATTAAAAAGCATAGGGCTTGATTTTGCATCAACATTATAGGCTTCTGTATTGTTGAAATCTTCGAGAACTCTATTTGCAATTTGCTCAAGTGGCCTATTTCCTGATCTTATTTTACGTTTTAAGTATTGCAAACGATTTTCGTATTTGAAAGCACTTATATTATCTAGAGGTCCATGGTATTTTACATCATCTACAATATGATATAAATTGTGGACGTTATAACTTATGTTTTCAACTCCATAGATTTTAGCGAAGTTCTGTATAAATGATTTGAATAAACTTTGTGCGATATCAATATAAATTTGCTTATTTTTATTCAAACATATTGAAACAGCACAGTGCAGCTCCATAAAATTGGCATATACTTCATCATGAATTTCATTTTTCAAAACAACCGGACCTAAGTACAACAAAAAAGTACGAAATTCAGTGGCCTTCCAAAAGCTTATAACATCAAGTCCACGAGCTCTTCTATTGAAATCGCATGGAGTACATTTTCGTAATGATACTAAGGTATTAGAAATTTTTTCAATGTTTTTGGCGGAAAGTTTTGTTTTAAGGGATCTATTTTTGATCCATAAAACCAATAATTTTTTCATAACACCTAAGCACAACAAATGCATGTAGTCCAGTGGAAAATTACGAATCATGTCTATTGGAAGTTTTTCTAATGGAGATGATAGCTGAGTATGGTGATCTTCGTGTATCCTAGCCCGGAAAGAAACATCCGTCCGAAGTGATTTAGATATGTTTGGAAAACACATCTGGTGAGACTTGTAGTTATAATCCCCTTCTATATTACATCTTTCACAGGCAAAATAACCATTATGACCTTTAATTCCTTTCAAGTAAGAACGAGCAGGGGCATCACATATGAAATTTCTTATTTTAAAATTAATGTTTTTTGAACCTATATTCACATCACCAATGCTTCTAGCCTCTTCAAGAAACAAATGCAGGAACTCATCAACGTTTGAAGGTTTTGCCATCCCGTAATATACACCTATTACAAGAGGTGGTAATTGAAAACCATCTGGGGCACACAAAATAGGCCAAAATTGGCCTTTAGAACTTTTGCTAATAGGAATGCCATCAATATTAAAGTCTAAGTATATTTCTGTCAGACATGTATCAACGCTTGCAAAAACTTTTGTTAACGCGCGAACCAAACCAAAATGCCAGTATCTACCGGGTGGAACTGCGATAAAATCTTGTTCATCTCTCAAGGAAGTATGTAAAAATGTTCGGGGGTCTAATGGTAAATGAGGATGTGAGCTATGCAAAATATTAAGCAAATCTCGCAAGCAAATATGAGTCACATTATGCTGAATTGCCCAGCTAGCTAAGTTCTTGGACAAATCCTCTGGATTTATTTTACTATGTGAGGAGACCTCCAAACTATTTTCTCTAGAGCTGTCACTAGAACTATCACTAGAACTGTCATAAGCTGGCACACTATCACAAACTGGCACAACGCTATTTGGTGGATTTTGCACCGTCTGCTCTTCAACGTTTTGGTGTAAAAAGTCATAATTTTTATTTTTTGTTTTTTCCTGATCACGTAATTTGGTTAAAACTTTTTTAATTTTTCTTTTAAATGTAGTCCGACTACATAGTTTATTTTTAATAATAGAATTCATGTCAAAATAACGCACTGAAAACTTCAAATAAGCACACCGAATCGAATAGAACAGGTCAGAATACGAACAAGGAATGAACCAACTGAAGAAGAAATATAACTGTGTAAATATAACTAATATGCCATACTTTTATAATGCGGGGTATAAACTGTTCAAATGCATGTCATGCATTGAGAGTGTATGAGTAAAATGCTTGAAGGAAAATCAAAACATTTTGATTTTTCTTCAAGCATTTTACTCATACACTCTCAATGCATGACATGCATTTGAACAATGCATAAATCTAGTTGAAAACTAATTATTATTTGCTCTTATTATAACTGATTATAATGAGAAGTAGGTCAGAAACAAACCAATTAAAAATTGGTCATAAATCAACGAAAAATTGAAGAAAAAAAAATTGTTTCTCATTCATTTCTAATTTCACTCTTAAAACATAAAAATCCTAATATATATGTATGTCTGTTTGCGTACCTCCCAAAACTACGAATTTCTATAAATTTAGCCCAAAATTGTTGCAAATCTCGTATAAAAAATGAATACATTTCGTAGAAATTCGTGGTTTTGGGAAGTACACAAACAGACATAATAACTATGGAAACAAATATGAAATTAGTAAAATATAACTTACCTTTGATATTTATCACACTTCACACGAAACACACGTATTTTAAATTTGTCTTCGATTGAAAATTAAATAATTTATTTATCAAAACCACGTGCGTGCCACGACACGTCCGATACCACGAAATCCAAAACAATCACTAAATGGACTTGAAAGAGAGATCCGAGTATTTCCAGACGAACTGATGTGAGGTGTGTGTGTGTAGAATACATGTAGATTTGAGGTTGAGTTGAATTGTGGTTGGAATTGAGGTGAAATATTTCTCGAGCTGTAGTTTGGTAGGATACAAGTTATCGTTTAACTAAGGATTAGATTTGATCAGTTTCCAACTAATAAATAACACTTTTGGTTGAAGAAAAGATAATTAAGAACTTATTCCAAACTTGTGTTAGGATTTAGTTGATCTTCAACTAATAAATAATACTCTGGGTTGAAAGAAGAGTAACTTAAGATCTTATGTATAACTTTTGTTTGGATTTTGTTGATTTTATACCAATAGGTGATACTCTAAGTTGAAAGAAGCGTAATTTGAGAACTTATGCCAAACTTGTGTCAGGATTTCGTTTATTTTCAACCTTAATAAAAAACTGGGTTTCAATAATGAGTTAATTAAGAACATATTCCAAACTTATGTTTGGATTTTGTTGATTTTAAACCAATAAATAATGCTCTGAGTTAAAAGAAGGGTATTTTTACTACTTATGCCTAACTAATTTCGTTGATTTTCAACCAAACAAAAACTCTGTGTGGGAAAAAGCGAAAATTAAAAACTAATTAAAAGCTTGTGTTCAGAGTTCGTTGATCTTCAACTAAAAAAAAATACATTGGGTTGAAAAAATGTAATTTAAGAGCTTATACCAAATCTTAGGTATGGATTTCATTGATTTTTAACCAATACATAAAACTTTGTAGAAAAAGAGTAAGTGCAGTAACTGTTCTCAACTTTAGTTATTATTTAGTTGATTCTAAACCAATTAATTAAAATCTGTGTTGTAAAAAAAAGAGTAATTTAAAGACTTATTCGAAACTTGTGTCTGGATTCAGTAAATTGTCAACGAATTTACAACACTATGATAAAAATGAATTATTTCTTAACTGATTCCAGACTTGGAGCTAGATTTTGGTTTTTTATTTACGCATTAATAGCAATCAGTATTCATAATGGAGTCATTTAAAAACGTATTACAAAGTAGAAGCTACGAATAAGTGGAAAAAGTACCTAGACTAAACCAATGTTTACCGTTCGGTTACTTCTAAACCATACATGGTTAGAAAATGGTAAGCACATATCGAAAATTTCACCTTAAAGTTGAAAAATGAATTTTTTCACACCGATAATTTGAAAAAGGTATGAATTGAGAGAAAGTGTGACCCCTAGTCAACTTCAAAGTTAGATTTAGAGAACATTTCACCCCAAGCTAAGCCAAACGGCAATTTTGGCTTAATTTCAACCGTAAATAAACCGATGGTATTTAAATTACTCATTTTTAGCCAAATTATGACTACAGTTATTTTACGTTTTTTTTTAACCTCAGTCAACAGGTAACTTGAGTTTCAAATTGTTGATTGGGAACACTTTTAATAATAGTAGGATATTCGTAACAGTCTCTTAGGTAAATTATCACTCCTCCTGTGTGTGACGAGGTAGTTTCACATCTGATTATATGGTAATTGTTAACACTTATTTCTTTATTATCTGTTTTAGTTCCAATATGAGTTTCAGTCAGTACAATCATATCAAATTTATGTTCATAGATATTATTTTGTATTTCACTAAAGTTATTCTTAAGACCTTGAATGTTTAGTTGCATGCACTTAAAAAACTTTGGTTGCTAATAAGCAACTTTTTCTCGCTCTCTTTCGACCCTTCTCAAATACACTGGATAGTTTATGTCCCTAGCATCATGACCCGGGTCAATATCAAGATTGAGTTTTTTAATTGTTAAAATGCAATTTATACACTGTGTTTTTTCATTTGGACATTCTTCCGATTTGTGCTCATCACTACATTTAGGACAATTTATTTTTTTTGTACACTCTTTCCCCATATGGTTAAATCCCCAACACTTGAAACATCTCGTAACATTTATTTTGTCATACACTGTACATTTGTTCCACCCTATATTGAGGCAGGGTCTTTTCACCTCCAATATATCTTTAAATAATTTATTATCCACTTCAACTATAGCGTTGTACTTATTTGTATCTTTATAATTATTGTAAGATTTTATAAGCTTTAAGTTTCCATTTAATTTATTTTGCTTTTTTATAATTTCAATAAGATTATCTTCAATTATTTTTTTATCCACTCCTATTATTAGTATTTTAGGATCATATAAGGATGGTATGTTAACTTTATAGTTGTCGCCTAGTTTTTCTTTTACTTCACTTTCCATTTTTTTTTGTAGATTCTTCATTTTCACATCTTATAAGCACTGCTCCATTTTTACTTTTAGATATTCCACTAATCTTAATCACTAGATCAGCTGGATTAATTTTTTCTTTTAAATCTTCTTTTGTTTTTTTCACAATTTTGACTTGTATTTGGCATCACTACAACCGGCGGGATATTTTTTATAGCACTAATTTCTGCATATGTTTTCGGTTTGTTTACTTTTTTACTTCAGTAGTTGACTCTTTTTCACTAATTAATTTTATGCAACTCATAACTCGCTTTATTTCATCTTCTTGTTTATTTAATGCAGCTCTATTTTCATTTACCACTTGTAATACATCTTCAATTTTATTTAAGGCAATTTTGTTTTCGTTTACCACTCTGAGTACATCGTCCATTTTGGAAATTATCAACTTCAAGTATTTCCTGCACTCATCACAGATGAACATAACATTCTTATGCTTCAGAATATTACTCTCATACTGCCCTAAATTAATGCATTAATTGCAATAAGTTTTTTTGGCAAAAAGCATTACATATAAAGCCACTTTCTTGTCTTCCAATAGTTTTATTGCATTGTGCACAATCACTCATTTTTATTTTTTTTTTCTTCTCTTTCTTTATTTACGCTACTACAACTTCACTTCGATCGGTAATATATTATTGGTCTTTGTCCATTCAATTCACTCATTAACGGCTATGCCGATTAATTTTAATTTCAATTTTTATTTCACTTAATATTTTAAGTATTAAAGTATTTCACTATAATTATTAAATTTCCGCGACTTTATTATCACTTCAGCAACGCACGCGTCACCTTTTTTTTACAATTTGTACACTTTTTCTTTAGCAACTCTAATAGACGTCTGTTCTTCACGGAATTTCACTCACTCAATATAGTAGCCATATTATAGTGCCTGAACCATGGTTGAACTTCAGTTGATTCCCCAAAGTCAGTGAATTAAAATTGCTGAGCCACGAGTTAAATAATTGTACAACTGGCCCTGAAATCAACCAGTAAAAATATTTGAACTACGGATCAAAGTTTGAACCACGTTTGTACAACGGGTCCTAGGGTTCTTATACAGCAGCTTACAACTTTACTACGTTTATGACGACTTTATGCTTTTGCATGAATACCCTTTATTAGCTGTGTTTTTTTGCATGTCCAAATAAAATTGTGTGAAAAAAACGACAACAAAGCAAAACAATTTACATGTTAAATACAACAACAACTATGTCCATATAGAGTTAGCTAAGTCCAGATAATTATCTGGAGTTAACTTTTGTCTCGATAAAAACGGTATTGCCAGACTACCATTGTCGTTGTGTTATCAATAATTTGTATAGAAATGTCAAATGTTTGTTGGTAGGATAGTTCAGAACAAAATGGCAGACCAAGGCATAAATGTTGAAATGTCCCGATGTCGTTTTTTTCACCAAACTCCATATGGACATACAAAAAAACGCAGCTATTATTATTATAATTATGTTATTATTATTATTACATGAACATGTATATTATCATTCATTCTAAATTTAATTGATAGATTAGTATATCATTCAATTCAAGTAGATAGATAGTCAGGGGCCCAATTTCACAAGCGTAATGGTTCTCTGTATTCACATCCTTTTCACTTCCAAAACAATGTGTGAACAAATTTGACTGATTGTGTACCCGATATCTGATGAAATACTAAAAAACATCAAAAACTGTCGTCAGCGAGTGTTTTGCGTCGGTTTGAGAGAGCATATTAGGACCCGGTTGTACAAACGTGATTCAAATTTTGATCCATGTTTCAGCAATTTTTACTCTCCGATTTTGGGGAATTAATAACCGTTTCACACCGAAACCAAAACGCGGTTTTCGCGAAAATATCGGCTTTGGAGAAAAACCTAATCGAAAACACAAGTTTTCTCATACATTTTTTGTAGCTTCAGGTTTTCGTAAAACACAAGTTTTATATAAAACCAGTCGAAAACATGTTGGAATTCAGAGATGAACAAAACAAACATACCTTTTAATAAGTTCAGCGCCTATTGAAGTGTCAAAAAAGAAACTGGATGGGATGCTTTCAAAAGAAATTGAATTGCTGACGAAATTTTAAATATAAAATTCGAATCTCAAAATAAATTAATTTATTTAAAATGGATAAATAATTGTTTGTGGTAAGTCAAATTGTTCATATGGATCCTATTTATATAATATATCTGTTCCCGTACCTCCCAAAACTACGAATTCCTACGAATTTAGCCCAAAGTTCTATCATAGCTCATTTGAAAAAAAATAAAATTCGTAGAATTTCGTAGTTTTTGGAAGTACGCGAACAGACATAATAAATCCACCGTTTTTATTTCCAAAAAATGGAAGAAAATAAAAAAATAAAGACAATTGTGCGTGGTTTGTGTAAAAAAAAAACTGGAATGTCAAACGAAAACGTGTAATGTTCGGTGTGAATGGTTTTCGAGTTTTTGAAAAGTTTTCGTCGAAAACCGGTTCTGGGGTTTGATGTGAAAAGCCTATAACTGGAGGTTACACTAGCCCTGTTTTTTAGTGCATTTTTATCTTCGCTTAAAAAAAAGTAGCATGTTAAATACAACAACAATACGGAATTATATACCAGTTTGTTGTTGCAATTAACATGCTACTTTTTTCTAAGCGAAGATAAAAATGCACTAAAAAACAGGGCTACTATGGTTCAAGCTTCAGTCTTGTGATAACCCTGAGGCCACACGAGCGAGTAATCGCTAGCGAGTTTAATACATCGAAACTTTCCTACTCGCTAGCCAACTGGCTTGCCTTTTTCGAAATCAGTTGAGAAGCGAGTAGAGTGGCGAGTGATTTGACAATTAATGTATGTACCCAACTCGCTAGCGAGTACTCGCTCGTGTGGCCTTCGGGTAAGAGCCAATTAATGCTTGAACAATCCTTTAACCTCATTTAACTCACCGAAATCAGTGAGCTATAATTGCTGAGCAAATGATAAAAGTTTGAGCCACGATTGTACAACTGGTAATTTCATTCAAAACTTCCAAATTCGATATGAAATCATTTCCCATACACATTCACATTTTGAAATGAGGTAATTTCAACCAAATTTGCATGAAATTATGTTGGAAATGATATGGGTCAACCTTTAACAAGTAATTACAAAAATAGCATGAGATCCGGGTTTTTTTCAGATCATCAGAAAATGTCAAAGCTCAATGGAAGTAAAAAGAAAAAACAACAACAAAAAGCGATTAACAGCCAGTTGAAATTCAGGAATGGAATTTGCTCTCAAAATAAATTACCAAATTACAAATGAAAACACTTTTCTGTGATTTGTGAAATTACCTCGCTTTGGTTCTTATGAAAACGTACATAGCTAACAAGAAATGTTCTAAATTGTAAGTTGTAGATACGTAGAATATTACGTTGTGGAACTACTGCACGAGTTTTTCAATTGGTAACTATAAATGAAAACTTCTTATCCTCGTACGATAAGAAGTTTTCATTTATAGTTACCAAGAGAAATGTTCTCCAAATTGTCCAAACTTATAGGTTGTTTTCTATGGCCCCTGACACCAAATTGTGAAAATTTGTAAGAAATTTCACATTAACAAACACACCTATCGTGTAACATGAAATTTCTTGCAAGTTTTCACAATTTGCTGTCAGAAACCACCCAAGTTTGGGAAACTTAGTGAACATTTCACATTACAAATCAGTCGTAATCCTAAATATTTAAATGTATTAACCCATTCATGTCAAATTATGTGAGAAGCACTGTCAAGCTATATGTGATGAAATTTCATAATTCTGTTTCATACATTATTTTCTTCGCACATTGTTGACGTGAGTGTTAATGCTCAGTTAGATAGTGTGGAAGAGTTAGTCGGCATTTACATTACCCGATTTTTCCAGTACGATTTTTCCCAAAATCGTGTGAAATGTTTACATGAAACGATATGAAACGATTTTTCCAGTCCGATTTCTATTCCTGTCCTCTTCATACTTTATTGCTGTCTCTTTCATTTTGCATTCAGAGGTAGATGGCATATTAGGACCAGCGTTGCCTATTACATTTTTTTTTCTTCGTAAAACACATCTACTGGCAATCAAATACTTTTTGGTTTTACGAAAAAAAAATTTAATTCAACAAAACTAAACCCACAAATAATTTCATCATCATTGTTGTTGTTTTTTCTCCTGAAACCCAACCTTTAAGTGCCTTGCATATGAGCTGTGTAGCAAACTATGTATGTATTTTCAATCACTTATATGTATTATTAATTTCTTCTTCGAAAATACAAATACAAATTTGGAAATGCATATTTACTGCGAAAAAAAAATAAATTTAGTTACTGAATTTTCTTTTTGGATCAGCTTCGGAAAATTCTCCGATTAGTGGCAACGCTGAACACACAAGACTCTGGGAAAAGTATAAAAGAGAACGCAAACATACTGGAAAAATCGTGTGAGTTTGCCAGGAACGGACGATTTGGTCCTTACCCCTCACTTTCTACTCCCTTCATCTATGAACAAAAGATCGTCTGAGGAAAAATCGGGTGGTGTAAATGCCGACTTACATAACAGATATAAAGCAGCAAAGCTGCTATGGCACGTCTTAAATGCTCTACGAAGTGAAGTACTAGCCTAAATTTAATTTTCAACTATAATCTTTCAACGCACCCTTAAAGCCGATTCTATTCCCAGGTAGATGTCGCTACAACAGGAAAATTTGACATCTCAAAAAACAAGATGAACACTATTTCCGTTTGCTCAACTCCTTTACCTTTTTGACAGGCAGACATACAAGCAGCTCTTTTTTTGAGCCGCCCAAAATCTGCGTTTTAGCTTAACATCTTTTAATAAAAACTAAACCAATATGGTTGTTAAGAAGGTAAATGTTAATTTTGATAAAGTTCATGTTAAATTTCCTAATAATTCGTAGTGATTTCCATAAAATATTTGCATTTGTTTACCACTCGAGTGTTTAGTATATAATTGTTAAGTGTTAGTGTATAATTGGTGTCTAATTTTTTTTTTTTAATTTGTTTAATAGCCAAGACCGAAGAAGAAGCCAGTGACCAAGAAGGTGGCTCCAGCACCTCTAGCCGTCAAGAAAGCCGTTGTCAAGAAAACTGTCAACCAGCTTTTCGAGAAGAGGCCAAAGAACTTTGGCATTGGTAAGTCGTACCTAATACCTTTCCAAGTAGAGGCAAATTCTAACTACCAATTTTATTTCAGGACAAAACATCCAACCCAAACGTGATTTGTCTCGTTTCGTCAGATGGCCCAAGTACATTCGCGTCCAGCGTCAAAAGGCCGTCCTCCAGAAGCGTCTGAAGGTACCTCCACCAATCCATCAGTTCACCCAAACCTTGGACAAGACCACAGCTGTCAAGATGTTCAAGTTGTTGGAGAAATACAGGCCCGAGTCAGCTTTGGCCAAGAAGCAACGCTTGAAGAAACTCGCCGAGGCCAAGACCAAGGGCAAGGAAGTTCCACCCAAGAAGAAGCCCACATACGTGAGGTCAGGAACCAACACTGTTACCAAATTGGTTGAACAGAAGAAGGCCCAATTGGTCGTCATCGCCCACGATGTCGATCCTCTTGAGGTGAGTCTTAAATGGCATTTTAGTTTTTTATTCTACCACTCCACTGATGAAAGAATTTCTTCAACTGAAGTTGAGAACTATAAATGTTCTTCAACTATTCTTTGTGGCAACTTGACAATCTGAGAAGAAAACTTCGAGAGTCAAGCACTCCAACTGTTTCATTGCACTTTACTAATACCTGTTTTGTTTTCAGTTGGTTCTGTTCCTCCCAGCTTTGTGCCGCAAAATGGGTGTCCCATACTGCATTGTTAAGGGCAAGGCTCGTTTGGGATTGTTGGTGCGTCGCAAGACCTGCACTGCCCTCGCTCTTACAGGAGTCGAAGCCAATGACAAGGCTAACTTGGGCAAGATCTTGGAAGTCGTCAAGACTAACTACAACGACCGTCAAGACGAAATCAGGAAGCACTGGGGAGGTGGTATCTTGGGCTCAAAGAGTTTGGCCCGTATCGCCAAGCTGGAACGCGCCAAGGCGAGGGAATTGGCACAGAAGCAAGGATAAGCAAATAATACTTGTTTTGTTTTTTAAGCCTGAGATAATAAAAATAGTTTGTACAAAATCTACAAAATAATTTATAATTTTTTTTTGTTATGTTATTGAAAAATTGAGGAGATTCTAGTTGTGGAACGTCAAAGTGGATAATCTGGAGTTTTTAATAATGTGAGAGGGATTAGGTGATTAATAGAACTGTATTTTCGGATTATGAAAAAGAAGATGGAATTGCATCTAAATGAATAACAGGAAATGTTGGCCCCTGTGGTAGTTTAAAAAGAAACATTGGTTCACGTGCACCGAAATGCCAGGAACATTGGGCTAATGTGACCGAGTCGTTTTTTTAATGCATATATCCGCTTAAAAATTGATTTCGATGTAAACTACAACAATTCCGCTTTGTTAATGTATGGAAGGCTAATATCTTCGCTTAACTAAGGGGATATACATAAAAACAGAATTATAAATACTAAACTAGAACGTTTATACATGGCGTAAGCTGTGATGGTGAAAGTGAATAAGTGTACAAAAACACATACCTATTGCTTCCTAAGAGGAAGAGACTGACCGGTGTATCTTTTTGAGAAAATAGTTATTGCAAACACGAACACGAAATGTAATTCTCCCTCGTTTTATTTATTTACATAGTCAACGACTTTTTTGTTCACGCTACAAGATTATGGAATTCACTACCTTTGTCAATTCGTTTAGTTATTTCAGGATACCTATAAGTTCAAAAAATTATTGTACGCTTATGTTGAAAGTAATCAAATGAATAATTTATTTAACTGAAATGTTTCAGCGAGTATGCTCTCCTACAATATTTGAAAATTGTGTAAATCTCTTCATTTTGTTTTAAGATAATAATTATGTTTTTTATTATTCTACAATGTATAGGTACAACTAAAAGAATTTAATTCTTACTGTACTCCCCATGTTTTGTATTCAATAAATTAATTTATGAATTTAGGAATTTAATAATAAATAATTTGGATAGAGAATGAGAATATTATTTTCTAAGTTTTGTGCAAAATGGGTTTTAGCACTATTTAGAATATTTAAACAAAATATTTTACTTTATGCAAAAACAAAGTGTACCTATCATAATACAAATGATAAAATTCTGTTAAGCTAAATCTCATTTTTATCAAAAACGGCCCCAACCATTTTGATGAAATGTGTCGTGTGCTAAAATTATTACGTTTAATATTAAACAAAATAATTTCACATTACAGGGAACTCATTAATAATACTTCCCATTTGTGGATTAAAATTAAACTTTGTATACAAAATTTTCTAAAAAGTTCAAATCTGCATGTCAAAATTTTTAAAAAAGTATTTTCTAATTAAAAAAAAATAAAAATAGGGTACCTCTAACCTCTGCCCTAAGGAAAAGGCCCAAATGTTAATAAAAGCTCAAATATTATGTTTTTAGCTAAGAATAATCAATTACACTTATATTTTTTAGGTTGTCAGTTAAAAAAAGGGAAAAAGTATTTGAATTAACTTTAAAAAAAACTTCACGATACCTATATGCAAAAAAATGTTTGTCTAAAATGGCAAACTATGCTATTCTAGCAAATTATTGAAGAAAAATTAGCCAAAAACAGTTTGCACTTTAATATAAACTCTAATAATAATGACAACGAACTTCAAGCTGAAATAAAGTCGAAAAAAAAAATTAACACTTATTGGCTCTACTAAGAAACAATTAAAAACGAATTTTTATACTCTTTAATGTTTTGGAGGCCTTCAGACAACCGATTTTCGAAACGAATTGCGATATTTCGGTTGGAAAATTCTATTTTTTTTAATTGCGATGGAGCAAGATTTCATGACAATTTCAACCAAATCTCAGTGACAACTCTAGATTTCAGTGAAATCTTAATGAAATCCGACTCCACCAATTTTAAATCTCAGATATTTCCAAGTGAAATCTCAAATTTCGGTTAAGTGGGAACATAGGATATAATTTGTTCACCTCGTTTACTAAAGCAATCATATTTTTTGCACGAAATTTAATTTTAAAATTGTACCTCTACTGTTTAAAGGCCTTTTCAGTTGTGGTTCAACAAAGACTCACCTAGCAATTGAAATCTTTCAAAATTTTAAAGTATGCAGTGTTTCCGAAAACTGCATACATACAAAAGGACTGCGTTCACAGAATACTTTAATTCTGTTTTCTCCTACTTGAACCTTGCACCATCGTTGACCCTCAGTTAATCCTCTGAAACTGGTGAGTAAAAATTGCTGAACCACATATCAAAATTTGAACTGCGTTTGTACAACTATGGCCCTTTATTTAATTCTTAAAAATACAATTATCAACATTTTTCCATAAAAATAATTTAAAAATTCATAAATTAAAAATAATAAGGGTATTCATACAACAGCGTAAAGTAGTCGTAAACGTTGCAAACTTTTAAAATTCGTAATTCTGTCACTATTTGTATGGAAAATTTGACAGATTTACGAAGTTTACAACTTTACGATGTTTACGACGAGTTTACGCTGTTGCATGAATACCATTATTGTTTAGATGGCATTCTTTTTCAGCTCAAAATTTAAAAGGAGTTGATTTCAAAATTTGAAGAATTCATGCTTTTAACATTTTTCTCTTATGTATAATTGTTCTACAGTTTTTAAAATTCTAAGGCTGATCTTCATAACAATAAATGAAATCACTTATAAATTTTAAAGTAAATCGAAGGATTTTGAAGCATAGTAGGAATTAAAAGGGCTCAACTTTCCATTAGGGTAGTACGAATTTTCATACGCAGATAATTTTATTCGGTAGATTTATTCTTCAAAGTAATAAATATAGTAATTTTAAAGTGAGAAAACTTTTATTTATATTTTTAATTAATTTTTTAAGTCTTCATTTTTCATACAAATTGTACGTTTGTCCAAAAAACTGTTGACATAGGCGCCTGCCAGGCGACTGAACATACCCTAAGCGGAGCGACAGAGGACCCAAAAAGGGAGTTAAAATCCTGAGAACCCACGAAGCGGGCCAGGCAAGGCGCTTTTAATCCTAACGAAAAAAAACATGTAATTCGCAAAAATGTACTGAAAAATCACATTTTTTTATTAATCACAATTAGAAATGTTTCCTCACCGTAATATTTTATAGTTATTCTATTGAGAGCCTTAGCTCACTATAAAAAAAATCAACAGTCTAGGCGTGCTACCTTACCCTGAGGCCACACGAGCAAGTACTTGCAAGCAAGTTGGCTACATACACTGCCTGTCAAATTCGTAATTTGCATTCCACTTGCCTCCCACTTGCTTTCCACTTGCATTCCACTTGCTTGTCTCCCAACTTGCTTCTCAACTTGCTTCACTACTGGCTTCAAAACTTGCATGCCAGTTGATAAGCAAGTTGCTTGGGTTTGTTTGTGTTAGTAAACAAATGTGTATGTATTGCAACTTGCTTGCAAGTACTTGCTCGTGTGGCCTCGGGGTTAATGGAAAGTCGCCCCATCAGCCCAGGGCCCGACCCAGCTTTCTCGCCGCCCTGGGCAAAAACAATATTTGCCGCCCTTTGTAAGGACACCTTATAACCAATATGTTACTGCAGAGATGGAGCGATTTTTAACCAAATTTTTGAAAAGTGGTTGGAATTGTGTGATATTCACATCAATATGTTAGTATACTAGGGCTTCTAAACAGGTTTATCAAATTTTATGAGTGTATGTGTGTACATACGAAGAACATTTAAATAATTAGTTCTACTGACCTAAAAAATCTATCAAAATCGGTTCAGTAGTTTAGAAGATAAAGACTAAAATGCTTTAAAATGAGTTTATATTTATGTATCTTTTCTAAAATCGACTTACTTAAAATAATCGTTGCCTTCTGTTTAAATGAAAATATTTCTTTTTAAATTTTATTGAAAAAAAAATACGTAGTAATTAAGTAAAAGAATAATCCTCAGAAATACTAAAAAAATTAATCAAACTTTTTTTTGAGAATATTCAAGAAACAAACTGAAAAAACGTAACTCCTCCCCATTTTAAAATCCCAAAATCCATCCTCTTACTTCTTTTTTAATTAAAGTTTTTTATTTATGCTTTTTTTTGAAAAAAAAAAAAATAATTTTAAAACAAAAACTTTAGATAGAAAAACATTTTTTTTTACATTTTTCTTTCAATATTTCAAAGCTGTTAAGGTACTTGCGGATGTACCTATTACAAACAAAAATTTTAATCTAAACATTTTTTCTAAAAAAATTGTTCAATATTTTATTTTATTTTTGATCTGATCAGTTCTTACGCTATTACTTACCTATAGCTGTATAAAAACATGCTTAAATTTAATGTATTAAAAACTACATTCTTTCGGAGTCCAGAAACAAATTGGCAATTTTTTTCTTATATAAATATACTACATATTTTGCAAAAATAATATTCTGCATGTAGTTTGGTCGGATTGATTGAAATTTAAAAAAAATGTGAATTATACACGATGTTCCCATTCGGTAGTTTTTGAGAATTAAGGTCGCAACCGGGGAAAAAAACTGTCCAGACAGTTGATTTTATGCCTGAAATCCGGGACATCTTGGTTAAATCGGAACGCGTCTGACAACGCTAAGTAATAACTATTATGCTTCAAACCAAACTATAACAAAGTATACAAACAATTCAGCTTATGACAATTCAAGTAGGAAACGACAGAGTTGTATTGACATTGACGTTTTATCGCATTCGTAAAAAGTAAATTTTTAGATGTTGGTCTTTTATTCTTCAGCTTCATGAGCAGTATGAAGAGTTTGTCAATGTATAGTTTACTGAAAGGCCTTTTCTTTATTAATAGCTGTATATGGGAACAATTATTTATGCTCTGGTCGGTTACAAAATTTATAAAATTATTTTTTAGTAGCTGCCAACGAGCCTAAATTTTCAATTTTGCCGCCCTCAACTTTTGCCGCCTGGGGCAAAATGCCCAGCTGGCCCCCCCATAGATCGGGCCCTGCATCAGCCCCATTACTGGCTGAACAGAATGCAAGACGCAACTGGAATAGATGTCAAAAAAGCTGCAGTAGATGTCAAAAATGCTGCAGTAAAAGTTAAAATTTGTTCAACTCTTGCAGCTCCGGCTGCAGCATTTTTGACATCTATTCCAGCTCCGTTTTGCATTCTGTTCAGCCAGTTAAAAGGAATATAATAATCCCAGCAGCCAACAAATAAATTCTACTTGAGCCATAAGCCCCCTATTAAAAAAATTCAATGGGTGCGAATGTGAAATCAGTGCTGAGATTCAGCTATTTCAGCGAGTGAGATGAGATGACTCGCCTAACTCGCCGACTCATCTCACTTCACTCGCAAAAGCGATTCAGCTAATTAAGTGAAATGAGCAGGCTCGAATTTAGTTTCGAACATGAGACAAAGAATGAAAATAAAAGAGCTAAATTCTACCTCCTTGTCACACTCGTTACGCAAAACGAAATGAAACAACAAATACAACAATGTAAACATTGGAATCTTTAATAATGGAGTTTGTAGTATCTTTTGTTTCAATTATTTTTTTTGTCATAATTAAAGTTTAATGTGAGTTTCACCCTTGAGAAATAAAAAGTTTAAAAGTGTTTAAAGTGAAAAGAATATAAATTTACTTAATATAATATATGTGCATATGATAACAAAATAAAATTAAAGAATTAATAAAAGGGTAGTTGTTTTTATCTACGTTGTTGGTTTTTTTATTTCGTTTCCTATCCATGAATAGGAATTCTTGAGAAAAGCACACATACCTATCCAAAATTGGAAATTTACCAACACATACACCAAGTCACTGCGGAAATATCTGGCGAGTAATCTGACATTTCATTTCACTCGCTCACTCACTCCCTTTTGCTAACTGAATCGATTTTCGACGAAAAGTGACTCATCTCACTCACTCCCTGCGGCTTCGAATTAGCTGGATCTCGGCACAGAGAAGCTCAATTCCGCAAGCATGAGTGATTTTCTGTGTACACATTCTTTTTACACCCATAACAACTGTGAATAAATTTAACTGGTAGTGTACACGTTATCTGCCAAAAATGTTTAACTCACTCTTGCGGAATCACAAAAATTGATGTGTACCACCTACACGATTTTCTGTGTACACTGAAAAAACTCTTGTGGGATTGGGCCCCAGATCTTTTTTCTACTTCGCACTCATGAAAATTCGAAAAGATTCAGACACAAATAATCATCGTGTAATCCTGAGGCCATACGAGCAAGTACTTGCAAGCAGGTTGGCTACATACACTGCCTGTCAAATTCGTAATTTGCATTCCACTTGCCTCCCACTTGCTTTCCACTTGTATTCCACTTGCTTGTCTCCCAACTTGCTTCTCAACTTGCTTCACTAAAGTGCCTTTCACATGAGCTGCGAACTGCGAATGCGAATAAACTTATTTAGGCAATTCCAAGCGCAAATGTCAACAAATAAGTGTTTTAACTTTTCAAAAAAGTAAATAAACGACCCAATCTACAATTTTAAAAAGAAAACACGAACAAAAATTAGTTTAAATTGTTAAATTTAGTATTTTTATATATTCTACGCGACCACCGGGATATTTTCTGCGAACTGCCAAACACTTATTCACCATCCACAACATCAGGACGCATTCCACAAATCTGCGAATGAAAAATTCGCTCGAATTTAACCTCAAATTCTTTTTAGCACTCATTTACGGGTTTATTTTTTATGACTATTCGCATCTGCCGGCGACCACTCATGTGAAAGAAATGTCAAAGCTCACGACCATTCGCAATTCGCAGTTCGCTATTCGCAGCTCATATGAAAGGCACTTAACCCTGAGGCCACACGAGCAAGTACTTGCAAGCAAGTTGGCTACATACACTGCCTGTCAAATTCGTAATTTGCATTCCACTTGCCTCCCACTTGCTTTCCACTTGCATTCCACTTGCTTGTCTCCCAACTTGCTTCTCAACTTGCTTCACTACTGCCCCAAGGGGCACATATTTGAATTTTGCAACAAGAAATTCAAAAATCTGGTTTCACAAGAATAACTCGGAAGTTTTTGTAGAGTCGTTGAATGCTCTCATTGTATTTTAAATTATTTGAGTTCCAACTTTGTTATATTCAGGTCACATGTTCTTATTTAGTGGGACTAAAAATAAATAGGCGTGGCTTAATAGTAACTGAGTAGTTATCCATTGTGTTTCAATGTAACCTAATTTTAATTAGCCGTTCTCAAAAACAAAATCGAAACTGTTTTGCGACTTTGATCTTTTGCTACTTCAAAGTAACTCTAAAGTGTCTAATAATTATGATTCAGTAAAACTAATATACAACACTTTTGTAACAAAGTGAAAAAGTGACAGAAATATTAAATAAAATCCTAAATGCAACTACATTGTAACTTGCTGTCAGATTCTTCAAAAATAACTACCATATATCGTCGGTGTGCTGCAAAAAGGTCTCAAGTCCACTTTTTTGTGAAATGGACTTAATGATGCAAAAATTTCCCAAAAGTCATAGTCTATGCCCTGTGAAAAAATCCCATGTCTATTTAAAGTAGTTTTGTAGTTATTGTATCAAAACAATTCATTCTAAGTCCAAAACACCCAAATGTGTCGAGCAAAAAAGACCCAAGTGGACCTGGGTCTTTTTTACATAAATATTTTTTCTCTATTTACTTTAATTTTTTGCTGCAAGAAAAGCTCAAGTCCCCAAATTCAAGGCAAATACATCCAGCAGAAAAAAAAAATATTTCATAGCCTACTTAAAAATTTGTTATAGGGGGATTTCCCAATATCTTTGGTATGATTCGCTTTGAGTTTACATTTAGGAAATTATCATTGTTGAAAGTTGTTAATGTGAAGAGGTTGAACTTTGAAATTTGCTGTAAAAAAATCAAAATGAATTTCTCAAGCCGAAGTGCTATTCTTCTTCAACTTGCATTAAAAAAAGGTAATAATTTTGATTCAGTATAGCAAGTACAAAAAATGTTTTTTTTAACTTAATGCCAAAATACATTTAGGACATTCCAATAAAAATTGTGATATAAATTTATGCAATCCCAGTTCAACACAGCTTCAAAAGCAAATTCCACAGAATCAAATGGTACGTCCCGACTTTAACAAATCATTTAATGATGTAGATCTTTAGTTTAAGTTTGTATTTAATTTGTTTTCAAAAATTTGGACGAAAATGGAGATAAGGTGAACTGGTTGAAAGTAAAATCTTTTAGGTACCAAAAGATTAAACCTGGCGTGATGGAGTACAGATACGACCACAATGAAGCCTATAAAGAAATACGGGTTTTCGGTAAAGGTCGGCCCATAGATTTGAAAGAAGTTAACATTAAAAAGGTGTATAAAAGTAGCCTTCCTATAAGTATTGAAAAGAAAAAAGATTTACTTAATCTCTGCAAGTCAGGAGCCATCCCGGATGAGTTTCATCACTTTTACAAAAGCTTGAAAACAAGCAAAACCACCAGGAATAGGGCCCCAGAACCCGATATAAACGAGGACTCGGAATCAGATTATGATTAAAAATTTTGAAATTTAAATTACTAATGCAAAAGATTTTCATACAAAAAGACACATGTCCATTAAAAAATATTTATTAATGCAAAAAAGGTCCATGTCCAAGATTGATTTTATTTTTGTATAAAAAAAAGTTAAATAAATTAAATTGCATAGAATTTTTTTCTTTCGTCTTATTTATAATTGCCTTAACTATCAGATTTTAATATCCATTTACAAATCGAAACTACTTATTGATTTTTCCAGTGGCCATAAAGTTTAAATCTTCAATAACTCAGAAACACAAATATGTGACTTGAGCTCTTTTTGCAGCATACCGACGATATTAGGGTGTCTATTTCCCAACATATTTTTTTAATGACGGACATCTCCTTAGTAAAATATGAATGTCCTAAAAAAATATTTTACCAAAAAATTGTGTCCGATTTGTCAATAACCCTTACAAATTTATATTTGTATAGGTATTGCTGTTTTCATATTTTATTTTTGAAATTACTGCAGCTATTCATTTTTTTTTCTATTCCTTCTTTAATCCTTTAAAAGCCCCCACTCAAAAACTTATAAACAATAATTTTATATAAAATATTAAGGTTATTCATGCAACAGCGTAAACTCGTCGTAATCGTTGTAAAGTCTTAAACTTCGTAAATCTGTCAAATTTTTCATACAAATTTTGTCAGAATTACGAAGTTTTAAACTTTACAACGATTACGACGAGCTTACGCTGTTGCATGAATACCTATATAATGACTTTTAATTATTTAATTAATAATATTATGACTTTTAATTCAATGATGAGAAATAATTTGTTTGGTCACTAAATTTTATTTAACCTTTAATACATTATTTTGGAAAATTGATGACACCCTAATAAAGGTTCATGTTAAAAAAATATTTTTTTGTTTGGCTTGAAAACAAAATGGCAGAAACAAACCTAAATGCAACAAGAAATACATGCAGACGGTCACAAAACTGTTTTCGATTTCTGGAGTTATTGAAGGACTTGTATGCAACTCTAGTATGACAACTGTGTCTGTCACTTTCGTTGTTATTGAACAGTCACTGAGGGAAAGCATGTTGTTTCAAAGGAGGTGCGTTCTTTTTCTTCATTAAATCGAACTTTTGTTAACGTTCATCGTTCATTTATTCCAAAATTGTATTGTTTTGTTTTATTGGATTTGGAATTTTTATTTATGTATGTAGTTATTTTCAAATTAGTATTTTCTATTGTCGATTTTCATTTTTGATATTTTTTTATTCAAATTTATATTTTCATCCATAAATAGTCCGACTTGGACAAATGTTATTATAAGGGAATTTTGCCTCTCCTTAAATGAAAAAGAGAGGTATTAGTAGGTTTAATGATTCAATTTCTTACAAAAATATTGATAAGGGGAATTTGATTTGTTAATTATATGAATATTTAAGTACTAATTGTATGAATATTTGAGTACTTAACTTTTTCCTAAACCAACTCGAAATCATAGCGAATCATTTGCACGATACAAATAATGCAGATACACAACTCTTAATAACAAAGAAAAAATATCATAAGTGAACAGGTTTTTTGTATGACAAATTAAAAATAGCTAAGATTTGTTAAGAAAAAGAACGCTCTATTAATGCTTTGTTCGTAAATGCTTCAAAGAAGTTTCTGAAACTTCTTTAGAACTAAACTTTATGTTAGTTTCTTCACAGTTTCATAAGGATCATTGTAGGCAAAGAAAAAGAACGAGGGTGAGTGAGGCAGTAAGGAAAAAAAAAACAAATAGAGATTGATGAAAAATTTTCGCACAGGGACGAATTAGTTTTTGTTGGTGATGGCAAGGCGTTCAAATCCATTTAGCAACCATAATGCAAAGTTATTTTTCAACGTTTTAAATAAAATATTTTTAGATGTCTTTCTGCTGTTGCCCCTTTCTATCTTGTCGGTTTTGTATCTTCGCCAAGAAGTGTTCAATAGTTTAAAAGTATTCTACGATAATTTATTTACCTAAAAACCATCACTTCGCATAACTTTATGAAAAATATGAGACAAAACTTACCTGTGAAATGAAAAATTTTTACACCGTATTATAGGCGTGTTTACAGGATTTAATGCAGCGCATTGCATGTTCTTTTATATATATTTTTCAAATAAAGTATTGCATATAACATACCTATTCGCTTTTTTCAAGCGAAGATAGAAATGTGCTTAAAAACATGGCTAATTAGGCTTAAATTTACACTATTCACAATCATTAATCCTGAAACAAAAATTATTATTTTGTGTCAAAAATTAATTAATAATGATTTATGATCTGCTGTCGTCATTGACATATCAGTATCCTGAATTTCACTCATGTGAACCATTCCACTAAATCCGACCCTGAATTGAATTAAAAGATCAGTTGCTATGGGGTTATAGAAAGGAAACTTTCTATCAGCCATATTTTTTTTTTTCTGAAATAAATGTTTCTGTCTTAAAAAAAAACAAGAAATTAGATGTTTATAATTGTTTTTTTAATTTAATATATTTAAACCATGATTTTTCACTTTCAGAATTTATAAAATGTAATAATATTTTAATACTTGATAATAATTTCCACAAAAAAAAATCTTTTAAAAAATAGAAGGGCACTAATTTTTAACAAAAAAACTTTAAATTCAATCAATTTTACGAGCGCGCAAGTTTTGAAGGGGGTAGCAATGAATATTAGTTGATTCAACTGCGAGCGTAGTGAAAATTAAGTACTTACAACCTTGAAAATTAATTATTTAACATAACCTATTTCAATTAATTGATAAAAGAGGAAAAAACAGTTGTCACATCACAAATGTCTGACTGCATTTTTAGTTACATATTTAAATAAGAAATACATTTCTGAAACTGAAAAATATTTATTTGAAACTAGTTATGTATGTCAAAAAACTTAAAATATAGTTACGAAAAACTTTTCAATAACTCTTCCGTAGGTTTCAGTTTAGTGTTCATAAACTCCCCTAAGACAAATTGATCTGTTGCTATTAAGTCAATAAGAACTTGACTGAAACCTTTCAAACTTGTTGCAATCCAGTATAAAGTAACTTATTTTGAACGATTTACATTGATTACACAAGTGTTACATGTAACTACAAAGTAACTTGAATTTAGTTGCACAATAGGACCACCCCTGCGCTTTTTTGGTTACAGTGGTGTTCCTCTGACTAGTTCTTTTTTAACAAATGCGACCGTCACTATGTTACTCAGAAGTCACCACAACTTATCAAAAACTTAGCGTGCCCCTTGGGTGGCTTCAAAACTTGCATGCCAGTTGATAAAAACAAGTTGCTTGGGTTTGTTTGAGTTACCCAGCGGCTCCATTGGCAATTGTTACCAACGCCCGTGAAGAACAGCCCATGTAAACAATATTATTACAGCCCGTGTAAACCTACTCCTGGTCTCCGTGAATGCTGCGCTTGTTTTTGTCTTTGGCCGCATTCATTTTTCGTGGAGAAAATACTCCGTTAAAAATATGAAAAGTTATACAAGTTGAGTTCACGAACAAGAGCAGACATTTCGAGAAAATTCACATAAAATTTTTACAAGCAGCATTCACGGCAGACCAAGAGTAAGTAAAATAACATTAAATCATTTTTATGTAAATATTAACATATAATATTTCTTTAATAAAGTTTTTAAAAGTTTCTTCTGAGAACTAAAAATTAGTTTGATAATTTGAGAAGATACTTGCGACGCTTGGGAAGCGAAAACGTTGCCAAAGCCGGCAACATTTCTTTTAAAAATCTTGACGATTGGACGCCAACATTCTGTGGCGTATCTTTAGAGGCCAGTAATTATCGTGGCACGTTTTAAGACGAGGTAATTATGGAGAAGGATTCATCAAGAAACACCCCCCAAGAAGGGTTCGAGACAAGTAGCTGCGCTCTGTGCACAGAGAAAGATACTGAACACATGGTTCAGTGCGATGAGTGCGACGTGTGGTACCACTTCAGTTGCGCCAAAGTAGGTGCCGACATAAAGGAAAAGGATTGGATGTGTGAGGGCTGCGTCGCAAAGCAGGCCGATGAAGATGTAAACCAAACTATTTGCCAAAAAACTGCGCCAGCCAAAAAGGTATGTACGATTAGTAAGAAAGTTATAAATAAAAGTAGTGGTGGGCCGTCTGGAGCGCGTCGATCAGTCAAGTTGGAACTGATACGTCTGGAGGAAGAAAGACAGGCAGAATTAAAATTTATTAAAAAGAAATTCGAATTACTTGCCATGCAGAGTGATTCTGATTCGGAAGACTGTTTGCTAAGCAATGAGGGGGTGGCAAATGATGGTTTAGGTGAAGGACTGGGCGAGGGCAATAGGGTAGGAAATGTAATTGAGGCAAAGAAAGTACGCGTTAAGCAAGGTGAATTACAGCAAGGCACACAATTAGTAGCCCCTATTTCCACATTCATGAGTCATGAAAACGTCTATGCTCGTCAGGTAGTATCAAGGGATCTTCCACTCTTCAGCGGCAGGCCAGAGGAATGGCCACTCTTCTTCAGTAGTTTTGAGACATCTACTCGTTTATGTGGTCTTAGTAACGATGAAAATCTTCTTAGATTACAGCGATCCTTAAAAGGAAAAGCATTTGACTATGTTAGTCACAGTTTGACTCTACCCGCTTTGGTTCCGGAGGTTATTTCAACTCTGCGAATGGCCTTCGGTCGACCAGAGCACATAATTAATAATCTCATGGCGAAGATACGTGCCTCGCCATCAGTGAATCCAAATAGACTTGACTCTTTAATTAACTTTTCGCTTGAGGTTAAGGGCATCGTTGCAACCATGGAAGCGTCCGGGTTAGTCTCTTACCTGAATAATCCTCCGCTGCTACAGGATATTATAGAAAAACTTCCAGTACAGAAGCGTATTGACTGGGCTATTTACTCTGAAAATATTAAAGACGTCAATTTAAAAACCCTAAGCGACTGGCTTTTTAAATATGCTGAGGCAGCAAGTAGGGTGATATCTGCTCCCGTCACAGGTACCTCAGATTCAGAAAGACGCAGGGTACATCGCTTAAACTTTCACGAAGATAGTTCTACTCTTAGTCAAGAATACTCATCATCAAATATAAAGTGTTATGCTTGCTATGGGGTGCACACCATAACTAGTTGCGAGCAATTTAGTAAGCTGAGTTATAATGAAAGATGGAATGTTGTAAATACCAATAAGCTGTGCCGCTCGTGTTTAAGACGTCATGATCCCAAATTTTGTAGAGATCGAAAGGAATGCCAGGTTGATGGATGTCGAGCAAAGCATCATCCATTGCTGCATAAAATAGGTACAGTGGACACTAGAGGATGCAATGACTCGTCCGTAGTCGCCATGCATAATATGCAGACATCAGAAGTGCTATACCGAATCGTGCCTATTACAATTTTTGGAAATAACACCTCCATAGATGTTTACGCATTTCTAGACGACGGTTCGGGCCCAACTCTTATCGAGAAAAATATTTTATCACAGATCGGGATTCAAGGTATTACATCAGACTTATGTCTCAGGTGGACAGATGGAACTGTACGTGTAGAAAAAAATTCGCATCATCTCGATTTACAGATTGCTCCAAAAGGAAAATACAACAAGCGTTATTCATTACGAAATGTGCGATCCGTTGACAAACTTGATCTACCGGCCCAAACTCTTAAAATATTGGAACTCACAAAAGAATACAAACATTTAGAGGGGCTTCCAGTGGAATCTTATCAAAACGTAGTTCCAAAAGTGATAATTGGACTTAACAATAGAAGCTTAGCAATGCCTTTGAACCATCGAGAAGGGAAAATACATGAACCTGCTGCTACAAGGACCCGCCTGGGGTGGACAATATACGGCGAACTCGGTCGAAGCTCCAACAACCGGTCAACAGCCCAGACTGTCAACATGCACCTGCATATTTGTGAATGTGACGATGATGTTGCGTTACAGAATCTGATGGTCGATTATATGAAGATCGAAAACGAGGGCCTTGAACAAGCACAACAAAACAGGTTGAATGATGATACGAACAAGAAGCTTCAAAATTGTATCGAACGAGAAGGTAACCGGTTCATATCGAAACTGCTTTGGAAATCCGAAAATATAACGTTACCAAACAACAACACTATGGCACATCGAAGGCTATGTTGTTTTGAAAAAAAGCTTGAGAAGGATCCGGAATTGAAGGAAAAGGTGAACAGTCACATTCAAAATATGGAAGCCAAGGATTATATAAGGAAACTCCGATGGGATGAAGTGGCAATCGACTTCCCACGCAAATGGTACCTGCCGATGTTCGCCGTCAGGAACCCAAACAAACCAACGAAGATAAGAGTGGTATGGGACGCCGCAGCGGAGTACAATGGCGTATCCTTAAACGGATGCATTGAAAAGGGACCAGATCTCATGACTTCCTTAATAGATGTCCTATTTAACTTCCGAGTTGGAAAGGTGGGAATTTGTGGTGACATATGTGAAATGTTCCACAGAATAGGAGTCAATGAAGAGGATCAACAATCTCAGCGGTTTCTTTGGCGAAATGGAGAAAGTCATCGTCAGCCAGATACATACATTCTTAAGGTTATGAGCTTTGGAGCAAGCTGCTCACCGTCGATCGCCCAGAGAGTCAAGAATTCGAATGCATTGGAATACAGTCAGCTATTCCCAAGAGCAGCTAAGTCGATTATCGAGAGACACTATGTTGATGATATGCTTGACAGTGTTAACTCCATCGAAGAAGCCATAGATCTTGCCAAGGAAGTACGAGAGATTCATATGCATGCCAACTTTCATATTCGAAACTGGATATCGAATTCAACAGAGGTAATTGAAGCGTTGGGAGAAGCTGGAACAGCAGATAACTTCTGCCGAGCAGGAAAAACGGTGGAACAGGTTGTTGAGGCCGAGAAAGTTCTCGGAATGTGGTGGCAGACGAACAACGATTCATTTACATTTAACTTGAAGTTCACGAAGGCAAGTGAAGAAGTTCTGCGTGGAGAGAAACTGCCAACTAAGAGACAGCTTTTAAGGCTGCTTATGTCCATCTTTGATCCGTTGGGCTTTTTGAATTTTTTTACAGTCTACATGAAAACACTGATGCAGGACATCTGGCGAAGCGGAATTGGATGGGATGACACTATCCCTCAAGAGTTTTCGGATGCGTGGAACAGGTGGCTCTCAGCACTTCGACGGATTGAAATGGTTCAAATTCCCAGATGTTACTTCATTCTTGCTTGCAATGATTCAAGTAAGGTGCAGCTACACGTTTTCGTTGATGCAAGCGAGTCTGCATACGCAGCGGTTGCATACTTCAGGATAGTTACAAAAGAGGGAACTGAGGTAGTATTGGTCTGCTCCAAGACTAAAGTAGCCCCTCTCCGCCCTATTTCAATTCCTCGAATGGAACTGTTAGCAGCCGTGTTGGGATCCCGCCTTGGAAACACTGTAACCAAAGCTCATGAGCTGAAAATCGAATCGACGCATTATTGGTCGGATTCAAAAACGGTATTACTGTGGCTTCGAGCAGATCCCAGGGCCTACAAGCAATTCGTTATGTTCCGTGTGGGAGAAATCCAAGAATCAACGGATGTGTCAAGCTGGAATTATGTCCCGTCTAAGCAAAACGTAGCTGATTTGGCCACGAAGTGGAGTCAGCAACCAGACTTTAATCCAACTAGTCCGTGGTTTACCGGACCAAAATTTCTACTTCAGTCACCAGACTTCTGGCCATCGAATCAGCTATCGAAATCAAAAATTGCTGATGCAGAGCTAAGACAAAATCCTGAGATGCCACAACAACTAGCAGTGCATATATCGGTGAAGCCAATCCAATCGTCAACTATAATCGCTTTTCAAAATGGGAACGACTCTTTAGCTGTATGGCTTACGTAAAAAGATTCATTAATCTCATAACTCGTAAGAAATTGACAGGATTATCTGTCAAACATTCTCGAATTAACGCAAACTTTGACGATGTGCCCTACCTAACCAAAGATGAATTACACTCGGGTCATGAAATCCTCTACCGCCTTGCTCAGTCCCAAACTTATACCTTAGAAAACCGCCTTTTATCAGATAACCCCCATTGCATTTTACCTAAGTCAAGCCCTCTTCGTCGTATGTCCCCATTTATAGACGAAAATATGATCATCCGGATGCGAGGCCGCTTAGAAAAAATGACTTCAGTAGGTAACACAAGTAAGAACCCAATTATAATGCCTAAGACCCACTACATTACCGCGCTTATAGTCGACTGGTATCACCGAAAGTTTAAACACGCTAACCATGAAACAGTTATCAACGAAATTTTTCAAACGTACCACATACCAGGTTTGCGAACGCTTTTCCGAACCGTTAGAAGTCAGTGTCAGATATGTAAATTGCAGAAAGCCAGCCCAAGCCCTCCAGAGATGGGATCCTTACCTGCAGCGCGACTCTCTCCATATACCAGGCCATTTTCGTATGTCGGAGTTGACTTTTTTGGCCCATTCTTGGTAACTGTTGGAAGGCGCACAGAAAAAAGATATGGTGCTGTATTCACATGTTTAACTTGTCGCGCAATCCATGTTGAGGTGGCTCATAGTCTAACAATGAATTCATGTGTCATTGTAATTCGAAATTTTATCGCTCGCAGAGGCTACCCACTACAATTCTATAGTGATAACGGAACCAATCTTAAAGCTGCCGAAAAAGAATTGCGAGAGGCGCACGAACAAATCAACTTCGAGGGCATTCAAGCTGAGTTCACTACCCCACACAGCAAGTGGGAGTTTATACCACCTGGGAGTCCCCACATGGGAGGTGCTTGGGAACGTATGGTTCGCTCCATCAAGACCACATTATACCAGATAATAACGCATGACGCAAAGATGAATGATGAGAAGCTGAACAACTTGCTTGTGGAAGTCGAAAGTATTGTAAACAGTCGACCACTAACATATTTATCACTGGACACAGCAGAACAAGAAGCCCTCACACCCAATCACTTTTTGCTTGGCTCATCATCCGGAAGTAAGCCTCCAGGCATATTTGAAGAGACAGATAAATACGTCAAATCATCATGGCGCCATTCCCAGTTACTTGCTGACAAGTTCTGGCAAAGATGGGTTGCGGAAGTACTACCGACGTTGACTCGGCGAACCAACTGGTTCGACAAAGCTAAGCCGATCGAAGAAGGAGATGTCGTGATTGTTATCGACCCTAGTCTACCCAGACATTGTTGGCCCAAGGGAATCGTAGTAAAGGCTCTTCTAGCAAAGGATGGACAAGTTCGGAGTGCCATCGTACGTACAGCAAATGGAGAGTACCATCGTCCGGCAGCAAAAATTGCAGTTTTAGACGTTCACCGAGAAGATACAGGCGCTGGTTTAGCAGACTAACCGCCATATTATTCACTCTGGATTTAAATTGGATTAAAGGAAGTTTTTAATCCAACAACTAAATCCGGATTTATTAAATCCAAAAATTTAAATCCATTTCCATATTATTCACTCTGAACATGCCTTAAATCCAATGGATTTAAAATGCCCTTAATCCAGATGTAAAATGTATTTAAATCCAGATTAAGATCGTTTAATCCAAATGTCAAATTTGCAAAATGTCAAATCTCTCCCGTGAAACTGTTTGTTTACTTTAATTGATTAATTTCACTATAGGTCTGTTCCTTTACTTTGAATTTCTGTGATTTTCTGTGCATTTCTGAGCATTTCAAGTCCAAAGTTGTGTCAAAGTTCATATAAAAAAAATATGTTGACACAAGTTTGGACTAAAAATCACAGAAACCCAAAGTAAAGGATCAGACCTTATGTTAGTAAGATTACTGCGAGCGCACAAACAATCAGAAACTTTAAATGTCAAGAAAAAGTGAATTATATGAAATTGTGTTTTAATCTGGATTTAAGTACTTAAACTGACCTCCGGAGGGCAGTTTAAATCCAATTGGATTAATCGATATTGGATTTAAAAAATTGGATTTAAGTTTGGATTAAACGAGTGAATAATATGGGATTGGATTTAATGTTTGGACTTAAAATACTTTTAATCTGGATTTAAGTTTTAATCTGGATTAAACGAGTGAATAATATGGGCGTAAGTATTTACTCTCTCTGATCGTCATACCGGGGGGGAGAATGTTACCAACGCCCGTGAAGAACAGCCCATGTAAACAATATTATTACAGCCCGTGTAAACCTACTCCTGGTCTCCGTGAATGCTGCGCTTGTTTTTGTCTTTGGCCGCATTCATTTTTCGTGGAGAAAATACTCCGTTAAAAATATGAAAAGTTATACAAGTTGAGTTCACGAACAAGAGCAGACATTTCGAGAAAATTCACATAAAATTTTTACAAGCAGCATTCACGGCAGACCAAGAGTAAGTAAAATAACATTAAATCATTTTTATGTAAATATTAACATATAATATTTCTTTAATAAAGTTTTTAAAAGTTTCTTCTGAGAACTAAAAATTAGTTTGATAAATTGAGAAGATACTTGCGACGCTTGGGAAGCGAAAACGTTGCCAAAGCCGGCAACAGCAATATTTGAGGCAATAAATTGCCTCACTCATTGCTATTGCCTTTAATAATGCAAATGGAGACGCTTTGTCAATGGCAATATTGCCTAGAAGCTGAAAGGCAATTATTGATTTCCATCGTGAAGGCAATAAATTGAGGAAAAATGGGGTTCCCCGTAATTGTGAATGGCTTCTTTATTGATGTTTTCAATTAAATCGTAGAATATGAGAACGCACATTACAAAATATAGTAAATTAAAATTAAATTTTATTAAAACAGGGGATTTGAACAACATTTGACTGCATTTGCAGTGAAATATTTCTATACACACATTTTATAATTGAAATTGCCTGGCAATGAAAATGCCCACTCAAGCAATAAATTGCCATTCCTATTCCAATTGCAATTGCCTCAAAAATTGCCAATGGAGCCACAGCGTTAGTAAAAAAATGTGTATGTATTGCAACTTGCTTGCAAGTACTTGCTCGTGTGGCCTCGGGGTAACTGGCTTCAAAACTTGCATGCCAGTTGATAAGCAAGTTGCTTGGGTTTGTTTGTGTTTGTAAACAAATTTGTATGTATTGCATCTTGATTGCAAGTACTATTTTGCTCGTGTGGCCTCGGGGTAAGTAAAGTGGTTTTAAATACCCGAACACAATAGAGTGCTGCTTTCCGAGCACTTAAATTTCCACCATAGATTTATTAAACTTCCCAAACAACGAATTGAGCCCAAAGTTCTGTCAAAGTTCATTTTAAAAAATAAAATTGTACTATAATTCGTAGAAATTCGTAGTTGTTTGTTTGACAACATTTTTCTGAACACCACTGTTTAAAAATCTTCCAAAAGGGGGCTTCACATAGATCAACATTGCCTTATGAAATCGGAACAAGAAATATTTTGAAAACCATGCAACCCAGGTTGACAAGATGGTTTTTTTTTTGCGTTCAAATGATCAAAGATCGGTGGCTGTCAACAACGTTTGATGAGATGTTGTTCCATGTAAACCCCAGTAATGTGAACATCGTCTAAGCAAATATGGCTTCCACCAAATCTTCAAGCCATAGCCGCTAGCTGGAAGCCAAAAGCAAATGGAGATTGGATTTTGTGGAGAGATTTCATGTTGCATTCCAATTTCCAATCCAAGTAACAAAAAAAAAAAACAAATTTCAATTTCATCCAACTTCAGTCGAAACTATTTCTCTGTGCTTGTTGGTTCATCATTAATATTCTTGATTGCGTTTTTGAAAAGAAAGTATTATTATTCGCTATTAAAAAACTTCGTGTTTGTATTTTTAAACCGAGGAAACCAAACGACGGACGACGGTTTCGGGTGTGTTTTCGTTTTGTTCTTATGTCCCCTTTTTAATATAGAAACAAAAAAAAGTGCAAACACAAAAGAAAATTCATTCAAAAAAGTGCTACGCAAAATCAATAAAAAAGTGCACCAGAAGAATAGAAAATGTGTTTTTGAAAAATAAAACATCTCCACGACGAAATGTGAGATGTAAATAGGCTGTGGCATCTCTACAGCCTCCCAATTAATTCGTATTATTCAAATATAAAATATTTTAAGTAAAAATCGAAATCGAAAGAAATTTAAGTGAAGCATAAATTTTGTTAAAGAAAAAATCCAACTCGAATTTAAGAAAAAGAAAAAAAAAAAGGAAATTTGATTCCATTTGTGAAAAAAAATATTTGTCTTTCTTGTTAGTTCTTTCTAAAAATAGTGCTCGAAAATGAGTGTCTTCAGTGACTTCCAACGCTTGTGGATGCAGCGCTTCCCCCAGAGCTCCCTATCCGACGCCTGGGAGCAGGACGTGCGTGCCAGTCTCGAACGCCACAAGCAGAAAATCCTCGAAATTAGCAAGGAGCTCGAACAGGAAACATTGTATGTGGAATATCTGGAAAGATTGCTTTCCGACGTCGAGAAATACAAGGAGACGGGCGGGGATCCGACTACGCTATTCGAGGCTGCCACGACCACGACCAGTTCGCAGCAGCAGGCCGCAGCTGCGACTACGACCATAGCTGCGTTGTCATCCATTGAGGAATCGTCGTCGCCGTTGTCAACTTCGTCAGCACCGTTGGAAACTCCGCCGCTGACCACAGTTGGCCTTCGCGATAGCCTTAATGGGAGCAGCAGCCATCACGCCAACAACATGGACGACAACAAACAGGTTGAGGAGGTGAGTGTTTTTGTTCGTTCGCCCCTTTCTCTTCTATGCCTCTTCTGCAGCTCTTTAATAACACGTAACAGTGGTGACGAGAAAAGTAGTATCGATGTCGATAATGGGTGCAGCAGCAGCAGAAGCAGAAGCAGCATCTGTTTCTGTTTTGTGAGTTGAGATGACATTGAATAAATTTGGAACTTTGTTGAAAGTGGGAACATCGAAAAATCACAAAATGGGTGCGGCTAGGAAGTCACATTTTTCGAGAAGCAACTCGAAGAGGTGCAAAAATTCTTTTTTTTTTTTGTTCGTTGTTCTCAATTTTGTGTGAAAATCGATAGAAGAATTTCTCGTTTTGTTTAATTGTCGATTAAGGTACCTATATCGGTGTTGTTGTTATTGTTTTATTGGAAAAACCTGCTAAGTTGCCAACAAAACGGAGAATCTTTTGCTATGTATAAAGTTTATATTGGATCTTTTGTATCTATTGGGGAATGTTCTGATAAGTCTCAAATGCACTTTCTAACTACGAAGTAAAAAAAGAACTTAGCTAGGTACCTAGGTAGGTATATCATCTTATTACCGAAACAAACAAGTTTAAAATCGGAAGAAAAGACATAAAAAGTTCATAAGTTTCAGTTATAACTAGGCAACTTTAGGAACTTTTGGTTATCAATTGCATTTTTAGAATTAAATTAATAGGTATACCTTCAGGGTGTTTTGCATAAAGTGCGACTAAAGGTAAGATCGTTTAGATTGGACCGTCAAAAAAAAAAATCGTATGGCAGGAGATCTATTTCCCCCATTAGTAATCCCTGCCTTAATACCTACAAAAAAAAATGCTAGGTACTATACCTAGTTGAAGTGCCACACAGTTGAGTGCTGCATACCACAGATAGTGCATCATACCGAGTATAAGATATTAAGAGCTGGGTTTTGTTGGACATTATTGCTTGGAGATAAAATTGAACGGAAGTAGGTACATTGAAAGGATATTCTGGCAGGATAAAACTCAGTTTACTAGAAATGAAGTAATATACTTCTAAATTGACAACGGCTTTTGAATTCTGTTTGTTTAAATAGAGAATCCTATATGCAGTTGCTATGAGATCTTTTGCCGGACTTGCTTGATACCGTTCCCTTTTCCATAATAGATATTAATTTAATCGACCAGCAAAATGGATCTTCAGCACACAAAATGATAGTAAGAAACTGACTTGATGATTGTTTTACTGACTGTTGGGTCGGGAAAATAAGTATCCACGGAATATCTCGCTAACCCAATAGTTTAGAGCTTAAGGAAATAATTTGCTCGCAATAAACTTTTCAACGATGTATTACACATTCGTGTTGAGTGGGTAGACCAGCTACCATAAATTTTCGTTTATTCAGCTTTGAATAATATTAGCGTTTACCGTGTACGTGTACTGGTCCAAATAAAATGATAATAGGTACTTAAAGTTCTATGAAAACCTGACCTTTTAAATACTACTTTGAACTTGACTGCTAGGTCAATGATCTGGAAAAAGAAACCACACCCTTTGTATATTTAGACTATATATACATATATACAAAGGTAAACCCGAAAGATCTGAGATATATTCATGTAGGTATCATCATTCCTTTGATCGATACATAATTACGAAAAAGCATAGATACGCGCCTTCTGGCTTCTGCTCAACATGCTTATTGCAAAGGGAAATAGGTAGAAACTGATTTTCATACTAAATACGAATATTCCCTTCAGTAAAAAGATATATAGAAAGCGACCATGGTGTACTCATGGTCGCTTTCTGTATATTTATCTAGAGGCACTTTTAATAATGTCGAAAAATGTGAAATCGAATCTGTAGTGACATCCAAGAAGTAAGATGGTTCACTTGTTGAATTGACTCCATTAACATTCACTGATCAAACAAAATATTTTGGTCTTATTTTTGATACCTACAAAGTTAAGCTGAAAATATATGGCGATCAAAGAACTCTTGTCTTGGCTGACAGAAAAACGTGATATCAATAGAGATATTAAAAGCTCTAGAATCGATTTTTACTCTTACTTACATCTCACCAGAAATTTGTAGGTATGCCAAATGTGTGGTTGAAGTCAAAAAAGAATTAAAAAACAAAATAATAAAGATCCATCTACCGTCAAGGTTTTTTATGGTACCTACTCAGTGAACATTCAATGCATTTAATATTCAGAAAAAATTATCTTGGATGGGCAGGAAGTAGGTATCATTCATAATTTTATTTCAGGAAGTTCTTAAAAAAAATAAAAATACCTACCTATATCCCGCTTTAACCACATACAAAAAAAAAGGAAATGTTAACATCCCTAGAGATAAACATACCTACTATAATATCCATGGCATCCTAATTGAAGCATACTGGCAAATGGCATTTTTCCCCATTGGAGACTCAACCAAATCAATGGGAAAATTCAAATCAAAACAAATACAAACCACTTAAACAGGAAACGACAAAAATAAAACCAACCAACATGAAAATCCGACCACAAGAGAGTCAGAATCGAGGAACAAGGATTATGTACATATGTATATGAAATGAAAAGAAACCAATATCAAAGCACCATGGTCAGTTGGATTTGGATATTCGAATTCTTATTGTGAATGAGCATACTATAGAAAATATTTTTTCCCGGTTGGTGAAGAAAAAAAAATTCAGGACAACGGAATTATGTAAAAAAAAAAGAAAAACAAAAACAAACTTAATGTTGAGCAAAAAACAAACAAACACAAAAAAAAAACTGGTCTGTTTACAACAGGTTCCTTCTTTCTTTCTGATTCCTCCAGGTACTTCTTCAGCATTGCAGTGCAAATGCAAAACAGGTGGAAAATAATACGCTGTCAAGATGGCACCACAGCACAGTAGAGGTTATATAAGAGGTTTTTGTTTTTAGGTTAACTTCCAAACGCAGTTTAACACGATTATGAAATTATTTTAACGAGTTAAACCAACAAAATGATGCAGTGGTTTCAGTTGTGTGTTGAATTTGCCCCTTTATAAAAAATAATGATTATAATTGTTGTACTTTTGTATTCTTAACACAATTCAAATGTGAAGAAGTCATCCATAAGCATTCAAAATGCTTCTTAACTCTTCTGAAAGTTTTGTACCTATTGGTGTTCACAATTGCAAATTTCTCTTAACTGAGAAAAAGATAAAATGCTTATGTATCTAAGTATTTGATTTCAGAATCGAAGTCAAAAGCAAATACACACCCACATAATTAATGTATATATACGTACGAGTTTGTACATAATGCCATAACAAATGGGTTAATTTGTTTGAGTTTATTATTTTTATCGTATTGTTTTACTTCTCTAAACACGTACATATGTTTTCAAAAATAAATAAAAGAATAGAAAAGTTTACTAATGATAACTGATGCTGAAAAATGTGCAAATATGTAATGTGAAATAAAGTGTTGTCAAATTTATCTTTGCCGTTGTGATTACATTTTAAATTTATTAATCAAAAATAAAACAGTTATTCAAGTTGTTCTAAGTTAATTTGTTTAAAATTGTTGCAATTGCATTGAAATCGGAAAGTTCCTCTCACTACCAATCCAAAACAGCATAAGTTATAGAAATTTTAAGTGTTAAAGTTCAAGGGTAAAATAAGGATGGTTACCCTAGTAGTTCTAAATTTGTTGATATTTTATTTGGTATGGTTGGTAGATCAAAATTCCAAATTTCCACATAAAAAAGATAAAGAGCCACGAAGATTCCAAATATCGCTTGTTTACCTGAGTGTTTTAAGCATATTTTGCCGCTTTCTATCTTTTAAGGGACAAACAACAGAGAGTTTGACCTTTGACAACAATTGTTCAAAATGGAAATCAAAATATTTCATCTATGCACACTTTTTCCCTCCGGCCAATTGGTATTTGAAATGAATCGATGTAAAAAATGTACGTCAAATTTTACACCTGTTTTTCACGTGTTGAGGTAGGCATACAAACGGGAGACGGACAAAATCCCAAAATTCTGAATGCAGAAAATACAAAATCTCGAAAATCCAAAATCCCGAAAACCCAAAATCCCGAAAACCCAGAATCCTCAGAAAACTCAGAATACCGAAAACCCAGAATCCCAAAAACCCAAAATCTCCAAAACCTAAAATCCCGAAAACCCTAAATCCAGAAAGGCCAAAATCCCGAAACTATTCTTGAAAAAATAAGGTTACAGTTACAGCCATTAATGTGACTTTTCTGCTAAAGTTTTAGGCCAAATTCACATTAAAGTTCTGATATCGATGAATAATTTTAAAATAGGTCACAATGAGTACCTACCTACTCATTCACATCATCGATACCTGATACGCTTTCGCTACTTTCAGTTTTTCTTATGTAAAAATATTTTATTGTAGCGATAGCGTATCGGTATATGCAAAATAGGGTGGATCTGGCCTTATTGAATCTTAATCAAATAGTTTTAACAAATTGATAACTGTTATGTCTCACAAATCTGAATTTTAACTGAAATCCGATAATTCAATCGTTTTTGAACCCTCTTTTGAGTTTCACCATGTTGTTTTGTATTCAATATTCTGAATTAAAAAGTATAAAATATTAATATAAAAAACACACAAAGTAAAGAAGGACCTACTTAATTTCGAAGAAGGTGCATTCCATCATCATTTAAAATAAAAAATAAATTAAACACATAAGTGTTAAAGCATGGGTTAGTATAAAATAATATTCACGTAGGTAGTGTACATACAAATATTTTTAGGTAGGTACATATGTATATATGGAAAATCTATAAACATATTTAGGAAAGTTTTTAACGTTCTGACTTATTTTTGTTTTCTTCTTTATCTCGTTATGTTTTACTTAGTTCTTCAAAGAAAATTATTTTTCAGATGAAAATTTTAACACAATTTTTGCCTTTCCCATATACCAAGGTAAGATAGAACAGAAATTTCAGTGGCGTGCACGTAATTAAAAACGATCCGAAACCACTTTACGTCCTTCTGTATCTCCTGTGTTTCTGCAGTCATCATCATCGTGTCCTGTAACCCCGGCTGGGGCATAGGGCGTCAACAAAACGTCTCCATCCTTCACGGTCTGCTGCAAGGTACTTAAGCTGTGGCCACGTCTTTCTCTGGGATTCTGCTTCCGCTAAGACAGTTGATTTCCATGTTGTTCTTGGTCTTCCAACCCGCCGTGCACCCTGAGGATTCCATTCAAAGGACTGCTTTGCAATTTCATCGTTTGGTTTCCTCAGTGTGTGACCAATCCAACGCCATTTACGCTTTCTTATGTCGACGTCCAGCTGCTCTTGACTTGTCCTGCGCCACAATTCCTCATTTGATATTATTTGTGGCCAGCGAATCTTTAGGATGTGGCGAAGACAGCGATTCACAAAGGCCTGCAATTTCTTCGAAATGGTAGACGTGACTTTCCAGGTTTCACAAGCATATAACAGCACGGATTTGACATTGGATTCGAAGAATCTCAACTTAGTGCGTAAGGAGATTTGACTGGATTTCCAAATTGGGGACAGAGTACCGAAGGCAGCACGAGCTTTATTTATTCTACTTTTAACGTCCAGATCCGTACCACCGTTTGCAGAAACAATACTGCCAAGGTAGTTAAATTGTTCCACTACTTCAACTGGCGTCTCCTGTAAAATAATACGCTGCTGTGTGGAGCGGCCTGTGAGCATTATTTTTGTCTTTTTGCTGTTAATTCTTAGACGACTCGACTCTCCCTTCACTTGCAGTGTTTGGCACATCCCGTTCAGCCCACTGATGTTATTTGCCAGTAGACATATGTCATCGGCATAGTCTAAATGACTGAGCCTTTCGAACGGTCTCCATTGAATGCCCTGTCGCTCAGCTGTACCAACACTGGCCGTCAATACGTCGTCCATCGCCAGCAGGAAGAGAATTGGTGATAGAACATCCCCTTGTCTCACACCCTGTTGCACTACGAAGGAGTCGGATAGCTGCCCATTGTGCAAAACAAAACACCTCGCGTTGTTGTAGGACTCTTTAATAATGGCAACAATTTTTGGTGGAATTCCTCTACCAAGCAACGATCTCCATATACATTCTCGGTTAACTCGATCAAAGGCCTTTTCAAAATCCACGAACATGAGGTAAAGCGGTGATTGATATTCCATCGACTGCTCGAGGACGATGCGCAGGGTGTTGATATGGTCGACACACGATCGACCACTGCGGAAGCCAGCTTGATGCCTCTTGAGTGTAGACTCGATTCTATCCTTTATTCGCTTGAGTATGATTGTTGCCATTAGTTTTGGGAAAACGGGCAAAACGGTGATACCACGCCAATTGTTGCAATTATTTAAGTCACCTTTCTTTGGCAACTTAACAATCACACCATTCTTCCAGTCCCTGGGATAGCTTTCGTTTTCCCAAATGTTTTGTATCAGCGGATGTAAAATACTAGCCGCTGCTACGGGATCGGTTTTCAGGAATTCAGCTGTCCAGTCCAGCTGCCTTGTTGTTTTTGAGGAGATTTATTGATGTACGAATTTCCGATTCTGACGGGGGTTCGATGTCAATACCCCTATAGGACCTGCGCATCTCGTTTAGTTGGGGCACTTCAGCACTCTGCTCAACTGAAACCTCATTTAGCAGGGCACAAAAATGGTCCTTCCATCTACGAAGCTGATCCTCAATTGATACCAAAAGTGTGCCATCCACATCCATTACAGGATGATTGGTGTTGCTTTTTTTCCCGATAACATCTTTGGCTATTTGGTACAATTCCCGGATATCTCCTCTTCTGGCAGCACTTTCCGCATTATCTGCGAGTCCATCCAACTTCACCCTCTTGTCACGTCTCACACAGCGGTAGACCATCTTATGTGCAATGCGGTACTCTCTTCGCAAGTCAGCCTTTCGTTGAACATCAGCTTCGGCATTTATTTGGATTTTCAACGATTTGCGAAGTTCGATCTTATCCCAGGTGTCTTGGGATATCCAAGAGTCTCTACGTCTCGTTCGCTTGGGTACAGTTTCGGATCCAGCCTCCATAAAAACACTTTTAATTTCACCCCACATCTCATCAATTGTTGAATTCTGGATTCCATTTAATGACGAGGCTCTGTCGTTAAGGGTGGTGACATAGTTTCGACATATGTTGGGGTCATTTAAAGCATTAGTAATGAATTTTGTGCTCCTTGCTGCATCCTGCGCTGGTTTTTGTACGGCAGCGGTTCGTAGTTTGAGACTCATCAGAACCAAATGGTGGTCGCTTCCCACATCGGCATTTCTTATACTCCGGACATCACACATAGACTTCCTCCATCGCTGCTGAATCATGATATGATCAATTTGGTTTTCGGTTTGACCATCCGGATGCATCCAGGTAATTTTGTTGCACGTCTTATGCTTAAATACAGTCCCACCTATCACAAGACGATTCGCGTTACAAAAGTCGACAAGCAAGTCACCATTTTCATTCCGTGACCCCACGCCATTTCTTCCCATCACGCGTTCCAGTCCGTAATTGTCTGAACCGACCTGGGCATTAAGGTCTCCCATAACGACTATGATGTCGGCTCTGGGAACACTACTGTAAACCGAGTTAAGATGAGTGTAGAACGCGGTTTTGTCTTCCTCGGTCGCTTCATTTGTGGGGGCGTAGCACTGAATAATTGTGACGTTACGAATTTTTGAACGAAACCTTGCTGTCATTAATCTCGCAGAAATGGGCGCCCATGAGATCAAACTACGCCTCGCTTCTTCGTTCAACATAATTCCGACACCATGCAGTCTTTGGCCACCCTCTCTTTCATCTTCGCCGGAATACAGCATTCTCGTCTGTCCAGTGTCTGATCTGTATTCAGCTCTTCCTCTCCACTTAGTTTCGCTTATGCCCAGGATACTGATCTTTAGGCGAAGCATTTCACGCTCAACCTGCTCGTATCTACCATCGCTGTACAAGGATCGAACGTTCCATGCTCCGATTTTCGTACGTATGCGGTAGCCAAAAGTAACATTTGCGCTTCTTGAAAGACTTCTTCTATTTGTCAACGATTCATTTATTATTATGGCGTCTTGATTGACGCTCGTACATGAAGGATGCCGCACCCCCAAATCCGATGTGCGGTTTACTGCAGCCGAAGCTACAGAAGGATTTTCTATAAAAAGATTACCTCTTGGGGACTCATTTCCATTTGTTGTCATAATTCATGTATTTGCATATATCCTTCCACCATGGTGTTTTCCGAGATATGATTAATAACATACATAAGCTCAGATTTGACAGGCACACCCGCCTTTTGTATGGTCAAACACATAACTGCTCGAGGCCGCCCACTATGGGAAAACAGACGCCTTTTGTAGCCGCCCAATATGGGTTACAGACGCTACCTGCTGCTGCCGTTGGCCTTTTACCAAAAAAAGCTCCTCCGCCACCAGACTATCATGCCGTTGACCGCCACCTGCAGTTCATCCGCCTTAAGGGGGCTTTTAACCATCCCGAGGACAAGTTTGTGCCCTGACCAGCATAGCTGGGTTGTCTGCTTATCCCGGCATCCATTCGGTCCCCCTGCACGTTAGCGTTACCCGCCCTCTACCACGCGGAGGTGTGCATAGGGATTTTCCTATCATTGAGCCTAGGGCCATATGGCGTCCTAGCACTCTCAAGTACTTTTAGAGGGCAGTAAACCTCTCTATTTTTTTTGTTCTGACTATAAGTGTAACGGGCTATAAATTATTTTTGTTTTCAAATTCAAGCAGCTTAAAAAGTTGTAGGTTAGAGTTTTTAGATCTACGCATTCAAAATATTGAAAATGGGCTGTTTCACAGAGTGTGAAAAATAAATCCTGAAATGGAAAAAGCTCGCCGCAAGAGTCATTGTCAAGGGTCATGTAGATTAAAAATCTTACTGCAAAATATCTGAAATATAAAAGATTTAGAAAAGGTGCCAGGCAAGCCAAAAGCAAGGTTAACTTCTCAACGAGAATATGGGCTTATATATTAATATACCAATGAAGGGTCCAGGGGAAAAACGGCTTAATTCCACTTTTTGAAAAAAACTACAACTTTTTTTCAATACTTTTATCTTTTGCTCCAAAAATTAAACAAAGCGATATTAAGAAAAGAAAAAATTGTGCACAGACTAAGCGACATGTCAGCTAGGTAATTATTAAAAAAAAATGATCCGATATTCTAAATACTTCCGGTCGAAGTCCTGTCAAAACTGTTGAAAATTATTTTATTTTCAAACTATGTTTTGAAAATCTAGAAATATCTGAATAAAAAGCAAAAAACCGTTTCCAATTATTATGTCCGGTTCGTTCAAAACACATTTCCAAATAAAGAATTTGAAATTTTGGTTTTAACGCCGAAAGTCCTTTTGACTCATATCAGTGTACCAGGCAATAGTTCAATAATTCAAGATGTTAAAATCAATATATCTTTGTATAGTCGAGTTCCTTGTGTTCTAGAAAAAGTTTTGTTACTTTCATTTATTTTGCTTTGATTTAAGTGTTAATTTAGTAATAAACTTACCCCCAGTTTCACAGTGCGAGTTTAAACTCCACTTTTGGTTTAAACTTTAGTTCAGTAGAGCAATTGAACTCAGTTTAAGGGTTAAACGAGACTGTGAAACTGGGGGTTACAATTTCATTTTCTAGGAATCAACTCAAGTCAACTTAAGCCGTTTTTCCCTGGACCCTTCATATATATATTAATTTTTCTCAGTATGCAAAACTCCGGAAACAGTCTATTTTCTATATTTTGAATGCGTAGATCTAAAACATCTTACCTAACCTACCATCTTGAATTTTGAAAACAAACATAATTTATGAGTCGTTTCTAATTATGTGCACGATCGACTTTTGCCCATTTATAGCCCGATTCTCCCCCTTGTTGTGACGAATCACAAGTCATAAGCTCTTGTGACTACCTACCTACTCCTTGTGAGGATTGTTGTGATTCGATAACATTTTGGTATTCTCCCCCTAATAGTCACAAGAAAACTCACAACGAAACTCACCACAGCATTTTGTTGGTAGCTACTTGACTGATGAGCTCACACATTAACAACTCTACAAGTAATCGCAACGAGCTAAACCAACACAACCACAATATGTTTTCATGTTTTTCTGTCTAATAAATACAAAGCAAAAGAATTTCGCTCCTTGTTCTATTCTTTAGCTAAAGAAATGAAAGAATACATACATTTTGTTCTCTTTCGCACAGAGAACATAATGCAAGAATATACCTAGGTAATTCAATGATTTGTAGAAACTCAAGTAAATTTTGAGTTGTGACCTGCTCTGGAGGAGATCACAATTTCGCTTGTTTTTAGATTCTCACAGTTGTGACTTTAGGGGGAGAATACGAAAAAGTCACAAAATCAGTTTCACCACTTCTTGTGACTTGTGAGGTATCAGTGACGATGGGGGAGAATAGGGCTATATGACTCTCACAAGTTGTGACTTTAGGGGGAGAATACGAAAAAGTCACAAAATCAGTTTCACCGCACTTCTTGTGACTTGTGAGGTATCAGTGATGATGAGGAGAATAGGGCTGTTAGACAATTGATTTTGTTTCATCGTTTAGTTGATACAACACAAGCAGGGTTGGAAATTATTTTAAATCTTCCGGCACTTGACGAGTACATAAGATGCACAGCAGCCAAGAGCGCACTTCGACTCAAAGAACTGGGCTCTTGGAAGCAAAGCACCTATGGTCATGGGTCTATCCTCCAGAGGTATGACACAGTGGCCGCACTTGATGTGACGACTGACTACATACCACCTTTTATAGATTTTAATAAACACTTCTCTATTTTAATACCCCAAATGCATGGCTGGGAACCCAACTCACTAACCAGGGAACAGGGTATCTCATTCTACACCGATGGGTCTAAAATGGAAGAAGGAACGGGAGCTGGGGTGTTTTGTGAAGCTCTGAATATTAGATATTCGTATAAACTCCCAGATGAGTGTAGTGTCTTTCAGGCTGAGATTTACGCTATTGAAAAAGCGGCAGAAATGGTACAAACGAAGAAACTGAACTCGTCGGAAATCACATTTTTCGTTGACAGCCAAGCTGCTATCAAAGCTTTAGCTTTAGAATGATATTTGTGACACTAACTAATAAACACTTCTCTATTTTAATACCCCAAATGCATGGCTGGGAACCCAACTCACTAACCAGGGAACAGGGTATCTCATTCTACACCGATGGGTCTAAAATGGAAGAAGGAACGGGAGCTGGGGTGTTTTGTGAAGCTCTGAATATTAGATATTCGTATAAACTCCCAGATGAGTGTAGTGTCTTTCAGGCTGAGATTTACGCTATTGAAAAAGCGGCAGAAATGGTACAAACGAAGAAACTGAACTCGTCGGAAATCACATTTTTCGTTGACAGCCAAGCTGCTATCAAAGCTTTAGCTTTAGAATGATATTTGTGACACTAACCGAGTCAAACTCTGCTGGGTTCCTAGACATAGCGATATAGAAGGGAACGATATAGCAGATGAACTGGCAAGGAAAGGGTCAGTATCAAATAGAAACAGTAGTAGCCATTTAGATATGGGACTTAACATCCTGATCGGCGTGATTAGAACGAAAATAGACCTAATAACAAAAGAGCAAATCAATAAATCCTGGAGGACTAGGAACGACTGTGTTATCTCTAGAAGTTTATGGCCTAGAATTAATGAAAAGGAATCTCGGTATATTTTATCACTGAGTAAAAAGAATATTAGAATCTTGATAGGTGTACTAACGGGCCATTGCGCCATTGGCACAATGGCCATCAGACTGGGTGTATTTGCACCCGATTTCTGCAGGAGCTGTCAAGACGTAGAGGAAATAGAAACCATTAAACATCTGCTCTGTGATTGTCCAAACCTCCAAACAAATCGACTCCGTTATTTTGGAAACAGGTTTTTTGAAGAACTGGAAGATCTGGCACAGGTCTCAATGGCAAACATGAGAAAATTCATAGAAAGCACAGGCTGGTTCGCAAACGATCCAGTCTATGTGAACCATTAGTTTGGGTGCATCTCTGCCTTCTTTTTTTAAGGGGATCACAATGGACCAATAGGCCCCCGTGTACGCAACAGCCTCTGTGCTGTGCACGCCCCTCTTAACCAAACCTAACCTAACCTTAGTTGATACAACACTAAGCCAGGACAGAAACAACATGGAGAGGTTTACTACAGAAAAACAAAAGATAAGGGATTCTGAGTTTCGGAATATTGGGTTTTCGGGATTTTGGGTTTTCGGGATTTTGGGTTTTCGGGATTTTGGATTTTCGGAATTTTCGGAATTTTCGGGATTCTGACCCCAACCCCGCACAAACGACTTACAAGTTTACGCAAATGACTTGACTTTGTATGTCGTTGGCTCAGTCTATTAAGAGTGTTCCGAACTGAACAAAACTAGTCATTTGCTAACTTTTTTTTTTGCATATATAAGACCGGTTTTTTCACTTTCATCAGATACTCTGTTTTATAAAACTTTGTATTTGTACTACCAAATTGGTCTCTAGTAGGCGTATTATTGTACTAAAAACCATTTTGTAAAACTAACTGATTTTAAGTTCCAAATTTACATAAATTTTCTGTCAAAAAGTGCAAAATGCTTTTTAAGAATTGAAAATTTCAATAGGTATTAAATGATACAATTATGATTATATAATTAATAGGTACCTACAAATCGTGAAAAATAAATTGAGTTTATATCCACTAAAAAAAAATGTCAAAAAAATACCGTAAGGTATACAAAATTGACTGTCAAAAATGCGTTTTTTTTTTCAAAATTTACAAGCATTTTTATTTTGTATTATTAAAATTTTTATTAGGTACAAAATTGAAAATTTTCTTGTCCTAGTAAAAATATGGAATTTTATGTTATTAAAGATTTTTTTTTGCAAAAAATGCCATATTTGCCTTGAAAAACAGCCATTTTCTCGTTTTCTTAGAAGTTTTTACCAAAAACTAGAGCACAAAATTAAATTTTTTTCTAATGATGTCCTAGAAAACAAGTTTATCTGTCCATAGACACCTTAATCATTTTGATCGGACAAGTAGGTACACACTTCAAAATCTTCTTCATGAAATCACTTCTTCTTCTTCAAAATCATAACGGTGGATGAGAACGCGTTAGGCTGTTTCGAGAGGAAAATTCTCCGGGTGATTTTTGGTCCCGTCTGCATAGATGGGGAATGGAGGAGAATATACAACCACGAACTGTATGGGCTGTACAGCGACACCGACCTAGCCACAAAAGTGAAAAGCCAACGACTAAGATGGCTGGGTCACCTAGAGCGAATGGACACCAATGCTCCGGCCCGGAAAGTCTTTGAATCCAACCCCGTGGGACAACGCAGTAGAGGTGGACAGCGTAAAAGGTGGCGCACGCAAGTGGAAGAGGACCTCAACCAACTTGGCGTGCGAAACTGGAGACAGCTAGCTAGAAACCGAGCCGGCTGGAAGAAGCTTGTTGGTTGAGGCCCTGGTCCACCCCGGACTGTAGCGCCACCTTAAGTAAGTAAGTAAGTAAGTCATGAAATCACCATTTCAGTCCGGAGAACCCTTAACCGTCGAGCTTAGGGCAAAACTCTTCATAATCAATCCTGTAGACAATTCATTTGGTTAGGTACCTATTGCATGTACTTATAGTCGACTCCCTCTAAGTTGAATTTATCACCCAGAAAAACAATCTAGTTTTTAACGGGGCACTAGAAAGTTTTACATTGACCCTAACAAGTCTCTAGCAAGGGTACCTAACTATCGATTTTCTGTAGAACCTAACCAGTTAAGCAACCTTTTGCCTCTAGAGATAGAGACAAAACAAAAAGTTGTCTTCACTGGGATTCGATCCTGTGATCTTCTGATTGCCAGCACAACTGCACAATACGCTAACTACTGAGCTATTTCGCAATACGTAACGTTAAAAATGAAAAACTACCTATATGAATACTTAAATTTTTCTTACTATTGTATGATGGATATAAAATATTTGTTTTTGTCATAAATGGGGTATTTGTGATGGGATAAAAAGACTTATCCGACAAGTTTTTACTAGCGAGGGCCTCACGAGTATTTGACAAGTTTTTCCTTGTCTATAGGTTTTCCCTGCCAAAGCCTTTCCAGGGCTTTATCCCACAGGTTGTTTTTACTAGCAAGGACCTCACGAGCATTTGACAAGTTTTCCTTGTCTAAATTTCCCTTAACAAAGCCTTTCCAGTGCCTTGATAAAGCTTCACAAAACTTGGCTTTAGATTTAATGCATTGGAATTTATGTTTATTTAATTCTTTTTATGTTGAACTTATTTATTTATTTCATGTTACCTTTTGTTTTGCTTCTTTGAAGTAAAAAAAAGAAGCAAAACAAAAGGTAACATTACATTGGAATTTATTTCATGGCACCAAATTAAAAGTTAAACAAATAATAACAACCTTCACTTCTTCCGAGATAAGAAAAATAAAATCAAATTAAGCACAGCTATTTTGTTTTTTTTTTTTGCTGTTTTATGCCCAGGAAAACGATCCATAGAATATTCCCTCCATCATAAAGAGTACACCATGGTTGCTTTCTTAGATATAGAAGGCGCTTTTAACAATGTCGACACATCTGCAATCGCATCTGCACTGACATCACTGAAGGTAGATGATTCGCTTGGTGAATTGATTAACCAAATGCTGACTAGCAGGGTCATCAACTCAAAACTGGGCGGCTTTTCTGCTAGAAGGTCTGTCAGTAGAGGTACGCCACAAGGCGGGGTCCTATCTCCTCTTCTCTGGAACTTGGTGGTTAATGAGCTGCCAACTTGCCTGGAAGCGGAGGGCTACAGAGTGATTGCCTATGCGGACCATGTTGCAATCGCCGTATTAGCCCAGTCAACGAAGGGAAAAATATGCCTCTACCTCAAAATAAATTCAACAGTTTTGAAACTTGGCACACTTATTCAGGATGGTCTAGAGATGTTGTGTAAAAAAGTCCCCATGAATCCGAGGCGAGCTCTAGTGGCAGGAATGTGCAACATATTTATTTTTCGGTTTTTCGTGTTTATCATAGAAATTATTTGTCATATCAAAAAATAATCTGAGACAAAAGAATAGCTTATAAAATTCTCTACAATAATGATCATAACCAAATTTTTCATATCTCTTATAGTTAAAAAGTTATTTGGCTCCAAAAATTGGTACTTTTTTTCAATTACCTATAAAGCACTGCATTTTGTACTCTCAAGTATGAAATGCGGTGTTAGCACTAGCATTTTAAGCGTTCTACTGTCTGAGCACCCAAAGATTTTGCCAAGCCCATTAATATATTTCAGCATCTTCTATATATATGTATATATCCTCCAAACCCCATTTCAGAAATCTTAAAAGCAAGTTACAGAAAGCAACAAAGTCGATAATATTTGCTTTTACACGGCTGTCCCCTTATTCATGCAGAATAGGATTCATGGATTCAATGATTTGTTGTTGTAATCTAAAAAAAAATGAATAAACATACGTCATTCTTGGCACGGTGAATGCTTGCATATCGATCATGTATTATAAATCCTTAAAACGTTAGCACCAGAGCTAGAGCCGTATTTCATACTAAAGCATATAAAATGTAGCGCTTTTTAGGATATTTAAAAAAGTACGAACTTTTGGCGCCAAATAACTTTTTAGCTATAAGAGATATGGAAATTTTAGTCATATTCAATGTTTTAGAAGATTTCATAAGCTATCTTTCTTGCCAAACTGGTGAATTTTTTTTGAGGTGACGGCATTTTTTTCCTTCATTGACTGGACTTAACGAAGTTAATTATTTTATTAAATTCGCTCTTTTTGCATATTAATTATTATAATAACCTATTTACTCTAGATATTGTAAAAAATTATACCATCCTGAAATCTAAATTTGTTGCGCCAAATTTTTAAAAAGTTTGCCACCACTGTTTCCATACGAATTTTTTATACCAGAGATGCTTAAACTTTTTAAGTTTTTTCTTTTTTCAATTTTTCTAATTAAAAACAAATTTATTTTTTTTTAATAAAAAAGTCCAAGAGCTAAAAAAAATTTCTACCAACAACGTTTTGCCACCAATAGTGTAGAAATTTGCTGCAAAAGAAAATCGATGGAATTCATCCATTTGTGTTCGTGGTATTCAAAAATGTAAAGTAAGTGAAAAAAAAGTACACTGAACAAAAAAATGCACATATTTTGAGTACCCTTTGAGATAGCCCATTTTTATTTCCGTTTTCAGAGCAGTCATAAAGTGGGCAATACGTCGCTTCAGGCTTATTCAATGTTTACCGGACACCTTGTATAAATTTAAGTTTCTGTATTAGAAAAGTTTATGTGTGTCCCCCCTCCAAATTCTTCTCTGGATCAGCCCCTGGTGTAGAAAAGGAGCACTATTTTGTACAAGCATACGTCATTCTTATCATGGTCAATGCTTGAGTGCTGATCATATTATAAACCCTTAAACCGTTTGTGCTAGTACCGCATTTCATACATAAGAATATAAAATGAAGCGCTTTTGAGCCAATTTAAAAAAGTACCTGTTTTTGGCACCAAATAACTTTTTAACTATAAGAGATATGGAAATATTGGTCATAATTAATATTGTAGAGAATTTCATAAGCTATCTTTCTTTTTCAGAAATTTTTTTGAAAGGACAAATAATTTCTAAGACTAAAACGAAAAACCAAAAAATAAAAATGTTGCAAGTTCCTGCCGCTAGAGCTCGCCTCGGATTCATGGGGACTTTTTTACACTTCATCACTGGACCATTCTGAATAAGTGCGACAAGTTTCAAAACTGTTGAAATTTTTTTAAGGTGAAAACCTTTATTGACTGGACTATATCAGGAAAGCATCCTAATACCTTAAAAGAACTCTTACAAAATGCTTTGAATAGGCTAACCTAACCTAACCTAAAAGGTATTCCATTAACTTTTACTGATCAAGCGAAATATTTGGGTCTTTTTTTAGATACAAAATTAAGTTGGAAACCTAATATACAAAAAAGAGTTAAAAAAGCCAGAGTGGCACTCTTCTCATGCAAAAATGCCGTTGGGAATAAATGGGGCCTTCAACCTTGTACTACCTACTCATTGGCTATATACTTCGGTGGTTAGACCGATTCTCACTTATGGTGTTGCAGTATGGTGGACTGCTCTGGATAAAGCGGTAAACTGCGACAAACTTAGCAAAAAAAACGCTTGGCTTGTTTATGTATAAGTGGTGCGCTTTGTATGACACCCTCTGCCGCTCTAGACGTTCTGCTATATCTGACTCCCCTCGATATTTTACGCAAACAGGTGGCTGAAAATACGGCCATACGCCTTCAAGCTTCCTCACAATGGACCAACAATAGTATTGGCAATTCCACCATTCTGAATTCATTCAGATCACTACATAATCACATTGACTACACCATCCCAAAACCACAATTCGGTTCAAATTTCAAGTCACCATTCCTTCTAGAACCCTCTGGGAGGATATGGCGTTCTTAAATGATGAATCGGTCCATATCTACACAGACGGATCGAAAACTCTCATTCCGTCTTCCTAATCATTGTAGCGTGTTCCAGGCGGAACTTATGGCGATTAAAGATGCCTTATCTTGGCTGAAAGAAAACGTGATATCGACTACAGATATCCGCATCTTCTCGGATAGTCAAGCAGCTATCAAATCCCTGGAATCGGTCTCAACTTACTCTATAATAGCCCTTAATTGCCGTTCATCTCTGCTGGAGATGGCGCAGCAGTTTAACATTAACCTGTGTTGGGTGCCGGGGCACAGGGACATCCCAGGTAATTGTAAGGCCGATAAACTCGCTAAAATTGGAACAACTCTACCTCTTCTACCTACCAAGGCAGATATAGGTATACCCATCGCTACTTGTAAACTTTTGCTGAGGCAAGATGCAGTAGAGAGAACAAACCTTAGGTGGAACGATATCACCACTTGTTTGGCAACAAAACAAATCTGGCCAGTAATGGATTTAAAGCGATCTAAGTGTTTGATATCTCTATAAATAGATTGCACATCAGCTCCATGATTGATGTTATAACCGGACACTGTCTTATAGGAAAGCACGCAACGCGTCTTGGCGTGCTCTCCAGTGATTTTTGCAGAAGCTGTTTGGATGAGGAATAGATAGAATCAATCCCTCACCTCCTATGCACGTGCCCTGCTCTATCTCATAGACGAAGACTTCACCTTGGTGATTTTTATCTCAATAATCCTAGTGATCTATCAGACTTAGACATAGGCAGTCTTTTACGCTTCATAAGAAGCTCCAATTAGTTCACCGAGTGAGGAAAAGTATTTCCTAGATTCGTGTGGTGTGACAACGGACCAACTCATGGTCTAACCACTTTAACCTAACCTAACCTATGCCCAGGAAATTTCTTTGGGAAGAAAGTGTCACACTCTAAAGGACAATGACTAAAAACTACAAATGTTTAAGTACAACATGATCAGACTAAAATTGATCAAATTCAAATTTGTAGAATTTCATTTTGGCTGAGATTGATTTCAGATTATTTTGAAATTGTGTAATAGTATGATGTCACTATGCCTCAAATTGTGCAATTTTGTGAGCCCAATATAAAACTATCCGAAGTTAAGGGACCCACGAAAAAATTATTTATTTATTTATTTCATCTACCGAGTACATAAACTCTAACAGATTACAAAACATGTAAGCGTCTTGTCCGGAAAAACTACAGTTTTTAAAGAAGCCCTAGAAAGTTTGACATTGATGTTAATAAGATACAAACAAGAATAATTATCGAAATTATCTGCTTGCATAATATCACAATTTTCAACTCGCTTAGATTAACTAATCAATAAACATATTTATGCCACCTTTTTAGGACCAGTCACAACAAATTGACTATTTGTATGACGCAATTAACTTTTTAAAGGAGTTCAAGTTTCTGTCAGACATTTATATTCATTGAAACTCGCCATAACTTGAAATGGAAAGCAAATTTGATATTCAAGTATTTTTTTTCTAGATTTATTAAAGCAAACACACCATAAACAAATAAAAGTGCAACAACTTAAATTACTTTCATCTTTTCAGTTATTTGTAAGTTGTCCATTTTTATAAGTAAACAAATGCTACGTGCGAAGAATCAGCTATAATAAAAGTATGCACAAGTACCCAAAAAAGGAGTTTGTAACTCAGTTGCTTTATAAGAGATCATGCAAAACAATTAACAATATATAATAATAACAACAACAACAAAACCAAATGCAGTCAAGTCAACAGAGGTCTCACTGAAACAATATGGCTCATTTCCGTTTCCATTAACTAAAACTCAGTGGAGACTATTCTATAGTTTCAATTTAAAGTGAAAGTGAAAAAAAAACAACAAATTGTTCACGCATTACAAATATAAACAAACTTATTGTACATTCCTTACAGGTGGCGTTAGCCACCGATCAGTGTTGCCATTTTTTTTTTGCAAATTATATCACAACAAAATAACGCACATAACTGTAAAAGATTTCTATGGACAAACAAACTGCTTTTGTATAGCAATTGTTTTAACGAAATTCTAAATATTTTGTTCGAAGTTGAGTAGGTACCAAATACAGCCATGGCCAAAAGTATTAGGCACCCTTTTTTTCGATCTATAGGCAGTTAAAAAAACTAAATGTTGGCTCGGTGCCGTAAGTTAATAATACGAACGGCCGTCAAAAATCCTAAAAAAAACTTCAGATCAACTGTTTTCTGAAGAAATGGAACATGTTAAAAAAGCAATCTTCGCTATAGCCGTTAGAAGAAAACTCACAGAAGATGCTCTAAAAGGTTGCAAGGCGAGGAAAAAACCATGGCTCTCAGAAAACAAAAACAAAAATTTCCGCCTGGAATAGGCAAAAAATGCCAAAATTTTATCGACGAGAATTGGTCATACGTCTTGTTGTGAGATGAAGCAAACTTTGAAGTACGCATTAAAATGAAGCCCCGTACTTGTTAACATAAACAGTTATTCACAGTGATCACTTCACTAATTTCTTTTTTTGAGCTTTCCAAACAAATATTTTTTTTTTTAACTACAGTTGTTTGGTGTTTGGTAATTCTGGACCCATTTTCTGTAACTCAGGCGATAATTTATGAAATCGTTAAATTATGTCTTCTTGGTACGCACAAATTGCTGCCAAATCCCATAGGAATTTTTGACAGTTTGTGAAATGTAGCCAGTTGTAGCAGTTACCAAACACAGTGATTGCCTCTGAAAAAAATCGGGTTTCTGTAACTGAACGCGATAAGTTCAGTTTCCGAACTATTCTGACTGGAATTTCCCTTGGAAGGCGATAAGTTGAATTGTCATATTCACATTTCAAAACCAAAACAATTCAACTGTCTTAAGCCTAGTACATACTTCCTCGTGAAGTGAACAATCACCAGTAAAGAAAGTGATTTTTCGACATTGCTCACTGGTACAGACTTGCGAATGTGTTGTGAACGTTTGACGTTTAAAACCACATTGCCTCCAATGAGGCATTTTTATTTTGTAATCGAACTGTCAACTGTTCACCAAGGGTTTCCGTACATTTTGCACGGAAATTGCTCGTGAACGAAAACTCTCCACACAGCTTCACGAGCACGTTCACGGGTGAACAAATAGCAAATTTTGTATGGATTCACGACATGATTCACAAGTGTGTACTAGGCTGTAGGTCTTGTTCAATGTTCACTGCAAAAATCAATTAAATAATTACATTCTTTAAATAAATATAGGTAGATATTGGGACTCAAATGCAAGCTGTAATTTGGCCACACTTCGACCACGTTTTTCAGTTAAAGCCTAGTACGCAACTGATGCGAAACGAAATATTTAGTTGGTCTCCAACAAGACAACGAAATGCTTACGAAAACGCAGCGAAAAAATATTCATTGACAGTTAAACCAATTCAAAAATTCAAAACAAATGCAACTGAAAAAAAAGAACACAAACAGCCATGCTGTAATGAAAGAAACAACAAAAATGTACACGAAAAAACAAATGTCATTTTTTCGCACACAATAAATGGCCTGGGTAATTAATTGTGTGCGAAAAAAAGTGTAGACTTCTGCAAAAAATATGCAACAATTTTCAATTTCGTTCATCGAACAGCGTACTGCAGAACGAAAAGTCAAACTAAATTTTTCGTTTATGATTTCGTTGTGTCATTTTTGTTTGGGATTTTTCGTTTCGCATCAGCAGCGTATTAGGCTTAAAAATTAAAAGCATTCGCGCCTGTGATTTAACCAGATTCAGCAAGGAAATGGATCCTTGTTGCGTAAGTTTAAAAAAATTTCCCCCGGATTTTGTAAATACTTTTATTAACAATTCTGCATTTATGTAGATAAACCACCGTTTTGCAGAGTTATTGTTGGAATTTCAGAAAATTTTCCCAATGAAGTTATTTGTTTGCTCCCTCTCGAGATCTTAAACGAAGTCCAAGTTTCATCTTTTTGTGTTTACTCACAAGCTTTTAGGTCAGCGATAAAATTTGACGTTTAAAGTGAAAAACTTATCGACTTTCAAAGATACAGAAATCCGTTTTATCGAAAATTTCCAGGATTTCTATTCTGATTATTGCAGTCGATAAAATAAACGACTGTCAAAGTCAAAGTTTCTCGACTAGTTTTATCGATTCGAAAAATACAGAACATGGGTCCTGGTGTAGTTCTTTGAGGTGAAGAGTTGGTGAAGAATTTGGTCTAAAATGGATGGTACCACGTTGGAGAAAGCGTTATGGTCTGGGGCTGAATCTATGGAGAGAGTTGGGAGAATATTCGTTTGTATGGTCGTATAGATTCAAGAAAGTGATGGAAAAGATGCTGATGCCATCTGTTAAGCATATTTTCGGTGCCTTCTTATATAAGTAAAATAATGCACTCGGTCACTAGTCCGCGCTTTCAATGCGAAGATTAGTTGAAAACGGTATTGACCATCTTTCATGGCTTGTGCAGTCTCCAGATCTGAACCAAATTGGTCACCTTCGAGGAATATTAAAACGGAATATCTAAAGCATCCCCAACATTAAAATAGATGCTCAAAAATATTTTAAATCAAGAATAGAAAAAAAAACTAAGTTCAGCTGAGTGCCCTAAGCTGATACGATATTTTTCTTAAAAGGATAGCATCGGCAGTCTTAAAAGTCAAAGGTGGCAACACTAAATACTAATTTATTTGATTCAAATATATTTCTGAAGATACTGCATACTTCGTTGCTTTTATATTTACTTCCTGTTTAAACTTTGGCATATTTTTAGGGTTGCTTAATACTTTTGGCCAAGGCACTAAACTTTTCTGTTTTTTTAAATTTTGTCCAAGAAAAATTTACAAAAAAAAGCCTATTTGCGCAATAAATCCAAGTGAAGGCTTTTAAATGCAACTGTCTTTATTTTGGCATAAGGAACACTAACCCAAAAGTTCAAATTGTCAAATTGTCTGGTATCAAAAGTTAAACAAGGTCAAATGTCAAACAAATATTTTTTTCTCGCATATATCTCCTACGCGATCAGTCAGAGGAAAAGTAGCAACGCTGACACTGCTCAGCAAACTAATGGCGTAAGGCGCAACGACAAGCAAGAGGAAGCTACTGATGTCAACAAAGAATGCCATTCTCCTATACGAAAGTGGGATCTGGCTAAATGCGCTACAACAAAGACCAAAAGGTATCGTACCAAAGGGTATCGGACCCAGCCGCCCTTGTAGACGCAGGGGCGACCCCCATTGATCTTATAGCAGCACAAAAGATAAAAAGGCGAAATTAGGAGAAGAAGTGGCAACCGAATAGGCAGAGCCGCTTACAAAACGGAAGTGGCAAAAGGACTGGAAATGGAAAGCACAGGGTGATGGACAGCGATGCTGATTAGGGTTTTGGCTGAGTGGAACGACCGGAAACACGTTTAGGTCAACTACTAATTCACCCATTCTCCACCGGACACGGATGTTTCAATGCCTTCCTCCACGAATTCTGCAAAATTAACAGTCAAACCTGCCAGTACTGAGACTCCCAAGCAGACGACGCACATCAATACCGTAGCCAGACAATTATTTCGGGGGGATATAGTTTTGCAAAAACTTCACCATTTAAGCTAAGTATCTATACAGTTCTTTTGAGTAAAAAAAAGCTTGGTGGTGAGAAAAAAAATTCTCCTCAAAGAAAAAATGTCATGCTATAAACAAAATTTTTGTATCCCTCTTGAGTTTATAGCTTGTAAAAAAATTGGTTCTATGCAAGAGCAAATAGAAATGCATTTTTTTTTAGCAAAAGAATGTCAGTGATATTGTTTTGCGAAAAAAAAATCGTCATTAAAGCCTAGTTTACAGTTACCGTGCGAAAAAAAATCGATGCAAATTTATTCGCATATCTTAAATTACAGAGGTGAAATACAAAATTACTTTTTTGTATGATAAGTTTACAGTTTCATGCAAAAAAAACATTGCTGTCATGGAATTACAAAAAAATTGAGCGGCATTCTTTTGCCAGTTGTGAATAAAAAAAAAATATTTTTGCATGGTCGGTTTACACTAAAAAAAATATTTGCACAGCATTTTTTGCATGCAAATAGTTTTTGCATCCAAAAATAATTTGTTTTCCATTTCTCGATGGGTAGCTTAGGCCTCATTTTTGCCTTAATAATGTACAAAACTATGCACAGAATAGGAGGAAATTGTTTTGAAAACTCACTCCGATAAGAAATACTTCTCATAAGATAGTTTTTAGTTAGTCTCAATTTGTCGCTGAATTGACATCAACGCCAACCCTGTAAGTATGTTTTCATCGGGAGAATTTCTTAGGTTCCACCGTCGTAAAAGTTATTTCCGATGTCCCATCTGAAAAAATGGCAAGTTTTTGCCAAGTTTAATCAAGACCCTGGAAAGGCTAGACAAGGAAAACTTGTCAACTACTCGTGAGGCCCTCGCTAGCAAAAAACTTGTGGGATAAGGCCCTAGAAAGGCTTTGGTAGGGGAAATCTAGACAGGCAAAACTTGTCAAATACTCGTGAGGCCCTCGCTAGTAAAAACTTGTCGGATAAGTCTTGTTATCCCATCAGAAATACCCCATATATGACAAAAGCAAGATCACAGGAACGAATCCCAGTAAAGACACCTTTTTTTGTCTCTCAAGGCAAAAGGTTGCTCAACTGGTGAGGCCCTAGAGAAAATCGATAGTTAAACTTGCTAGAGCCTTGTAAGGGTAAAACTACTAGGTAGTGCCCCGTTAAAAACTAGATTGTTTTTCCAGGTAGGGTGCATGTTGAAACCGCTAGAGTCACCAAACCCCTGTTATCCCCCTGAATACGGCCTTGACACACATCATACGTTCTTCACCTGTAATAGATGGAAAGCCCAGCTTCGAGATGGGGAAAGAAGTATTGTTATCTTCAACCCAGAAAACATAGTCGACAAGATGGTGGGCAGCGTACTTAATTGGAGAAAAACCTGCTCCTATGTTGAAAACATACTCAAAAAGAAAAAGAGAGAAGACAAAATTTTCCGGGAAACCATGTGAGCCCGAAAGGGTGTATGACTACAGCCCCCCTGAAGTAATACAAAGAGCGGTTCCAGGAGTGTGAGTCAGGAGAAAAAACTATCAGCTACGTGGTTAGCACCCAAAGCTAAAATTAATCAGCACATGACACATTCAAATTAAAAGAATTCTCGTACAATGTACTGTCGAATTCATAAATGTAAAAATATCGCAACACTACAAAATTTAAACTCAATTTATTCTGGCAAATAATGACGGATCTACAGTTTTTCTGCGTTAAAAAAAGCGTAGGTGTTTGCTCTCAACAATGAAAACAAATTTTATCAAAAATGTACATAAATAGAACCATTTCTTAACAATTATTTTTGACAGTGTTGCAGCATGACAACATTTTTGTTTTCGGGGTTCTCAACTGCAATAAAAAATCATTCTGAAATAAAAACATAAAACTAAGCTCCATGACATGTAAGTTGGCCATTTTGAATAACCAAAATTAAGTTGAAAATATTTTGACGTTTCCATACAAACTATCGATAACAAAGTGATTATCCGCGCAAGTAAATTTTGTTTAAAGCTAGGCCCCGAAAATTCTCTGTGCTAGGCTAAGCCCCTATGGGGATTTGTTTTTGTTGCAATAAATATGTAAATTGTTCAGCCCCAATGTCGTCATTGTACTTGATCGCAATATCCCACCTGGAAAAATAATCCTGTTTTTAACGGGACACTAGAAAGTTTTACATTGACCCTAAAAAGGCTCTAGGGTCTCACTAGTTAAGCAACCTTTTGCTTCGAGAGACAAAAACAAAAGTTGTCTTCACTGGGACTCGATCCTGTGATCTCCTGAATTCCAGCCCAATACGCTAACTGCTGAGCTACTGCGCAACACAGTTAGGTTTTGTTGAAAATGAAAAACTATAAATTTGAATTTTGCTTACTGTTGTACGATGGGTATAAAATATTTGTTTTTTTGTTTTTGTCATATGGGGTATTTGTGATGGAAGAACAAGACTTGTTCGACAAGTTTTTACTAGCGAGGGCCTCACGAGTATTTCACAAGTTTCCCTTGTCTAGATATCCCCGACCAAAGCCTTTCCAGTGCCTTGATTAAACTTGACAAAAAAACTTGCCATTTTTTCAGGTGGGATATACTACCTTCCAACTTTTTTGATTAAAAATTGCATTAGTATTCCCTAAACAGAGTATTCGTACAATTAAATAAAAAATGGTCCTTGTTTCATTTTTAAATCAATAAATTGTGCAAACTGCAATTTTTTTAATTCCAACAAAAATTAGAAACAAAAATGTTCATTTGGTAACCCTAATTTAGCTTGGAGGAGAAAAATATTGCAAATCGGAACACAACGACAACGCAACAAAACGAAAAATAAAATTAATTTGGTTTTCATTCCCACTTTACCCGTCCGCCTCCATCTATCGTCGCTTTCGTTTTTCTAATCTTATCCGAACAAAAAAAAAAGTAAAAAAGGGTTTTGTATCTTTATCTTATCACATTCCATTCCCAATCGTTTCATCTTTTATCATGACTATTTCCTTCTGTGAGAGGCGCACAGTTAACAAACAAAAAAAGTTCAATTAATATAATTTAAATTGTGCTCGTAAAAAAAAACGAGCTAAATATCGAACTTGGAAATTTTCGCCTGACAAACGGTCAGATAAGATTAAACAATTACGTTGTGCGGTTCGTGTTTTTCTTGTTTTTTTTTTCTTCTCTTTAAAGAATAAATGAAATTCCTTGTACAAATTTGTATCCATAAAATTTTTGTGAATTGCAATCGATCGCAGCAAAGAGTGTTAAATAAATAAAAAAAAAAAATAATGTGAAAACTTTTTTCGAAATCGAAGAATTTCTAGTCTATTGTGTCTTAATCGAAAGTGAAATAACGAGTTCCTTTTTTATTTGATTTGTAAGCTTTTTATAGTTAAAAGAAATTACAAAACATCATAAACATGTCATCATTTAAGGATAAATTCAAATTTTGGGGAAGAAGTAAAACGGTAAGCAACAAATAAAATTTTATTCCAAGTCCAAGAATGAAGTTTATGTTCGAATTTTCGCAAATCTTATCTAAACATTTGAGTGTTTTCGTTTTCGAACAAGAATGTGTCATTATATCAAAGTATTTATGATTTTTGTTGTTGTTAATTTTAGTGTTTCCTTTCGACTACTGTGGAATAGATCAAATCATATTTCATGGAATAAATTAATTAAAATAACGTAGATACACATACGGCTTAGCTTAGCTTAGATGAATATAAATGATGACAAGTACCTACTCATTGCCTTTCAGAAATAACAAAACAAACACATTTGTTTTGTGCGTTCCTCTTTGGTAACGTGTGTATGAGAGGGAAAAAAAAAAACAATTTAACGCCCATAGTTTGGGGAGTTTAATTTTCATTCAAAAGTTTTTTTTTTCATTCTAGGATTGTTTTATTGTGTTAAAGGTTATAAGAATAAAGCTGCTAAATATTCATATCTTATGTACATCTACTTCTTAATAATTATATGTGTTTGTGTATTCTAAAAAAATAAGAGTAAACAAAATCTGCAGTGCAGAAGCTTATCTTAATATTTCCATCGGGTACCTACTGCTCGCAATTAAGATTTTGAAAATAGAAATTTAAAAATAAAAAACAAAAAGAAATAGGGTAAATAGACATATAATTGCCATTCACATACTCGTTTTTTGGCAGGTACAATAGGTACTTACAGGTTTTTGTTTTTCGAATTATTTTGATTCAAATAATTTGTTTTATGATTAGTTATTTGCGAGGAAAGTTAATATTCTTTAATATTAACTTTCCTCGCAAAGTAAGTGTTAAAACGGACTTTACACTGTCATATGATTGATTAAATCATTTAAATACTTTGTATAAAACTAAAACTCACGTTGCTGGTGAGAGTCTGATTAACGAAAATTAAATTCGATTTGATTTTGATAAATGGGGGTTAGTCGAATTGATGTTTGTAATAGGTAGTATAGGTATGTTTGAAAAAAGAGGTAAACAACAGGATCAAACACTTTCGCTACTATCAGTCTAGATAAGCTAGCTTATATAGGCTGATGAATATACCAGAATATGAAGAGTTCAAGGGTTTTAATTATTTAATATGTTTCTTGTTTGGAGCATAAGAATGCTCAAGACATGCAAAAATACGTGTGTGAAGTTGGCATAACATTTTTGAGCTAGACCAATGGGACCATGGCAGGATTTTGCAGTTTTTTTTTGCATTTTTTATGCATTTCTATTCCGAATTTTGCAGTTCACCAAATAGTGGGTGTAACCGACTGTACTGCTAACTTCACTGTAAAGTTAGCAGTGCCTATCCTTTTCTCAGCAACCGGGCTAGCTAGGACTCTGAAATAAGGCTCTGAACTTGCAGTTTAATTTGCAGTTCAAGAAAAGGAAAAAACAAAATTTTTAAATCCTTACATAAAAAACATTTCATACTGTACTGCTAACTTTACTATGAAGTTAGCATAAAAGTCCTTTTCTCAGCAACGGTGATACTTAAAAAATTGCAGTTAGGCTCCAAATTTGCAGTTCAAGAAAAATTAATGTCCAAATTTTGAAGTCTAAACTTGAAAAAAAAATCGAATAAATTCATTTTTCACTGTTAACGTCACTGTGAAGTTAGCAGTACATACCCTTTTCTCAGCAACTAAGCCACCTAGAAAATTGCAGTTAAAGTCCAAATTTGCAGTTTTTATGCACTTCAAGAAAAAACTAAGTTCAAATTTTTACGTCCAAATTTGACTAAAAAATCGAAAAATCTACTTTGCACTGTTAACAACAGTATGAAGTTAGCAGTACATACCCTTTTCTCAGGAACTGAGCCATCTAGAAAATTGCAGTTAGGGCCAAAATTTGCAGTTTTTCATTTACTTCAAGAAAAAACTAAGCTCAAATTTTTAAGCCCAAATTGGACAAAAAAATCGAATAATTCACTGCACTGTTAACATCACTCTGAACATCACTCTCAACCAGTACATATCCTTTTCTCAGGAACTGTGCTAGTTAGAAAATTTCAGTTAGGTTCCAAATTTGCAGATTTGTATGCACTTCAAAGAAAAACTAAGTTCAAATTTTTAAGTGCAAATTTGAAAAAAAAATCGAATATTCATTTTTCACTATTAAGTCACTGTGAAGTTAGCAGTACATATCCTTTTCTCAGCAACTGAGCCAGCTTACTTACTTACTTACTTACTTAAGGTGGCGCTACAGTCCGGGGTGGACCAGGGCCTCAACCAACAAGCTTCTTCCAGCCGGCTCGGTTTCTAGCTAGCTGTCTCCAGTTTCGCACGCCAAGTTGGTTGAGGTCCTCTTCCACTTGCGTGCGCCACCTTTTACGCTGTCCACCTCTACTGCGTTGTCCCACGGGGTTGGATTCAAAGACTTTCCGGGCCGGAGCATTGGTGTCCATTCGCTCTAGATGACCCAGCCATCTCAGTCGTTGGCTTTTCACTTTTGTGGCTAGGTCGGTGTCGCTGTACAGCCCATACAGTTCGTTGTTGTATCTTCTTCTCCATTCCCCATCTATGCAGACGGGACCAAAAATCACCCGGAGAATTTTCCTCTCAAAACAGCCTAACGCGTTCTCATCCACTGTTAGCAGTGTCCATGCCTCTGCACCATACATCAGGACCGGGATGATAAGCGTCTTATACAGGGACAGTTTAGTTGCTCGAGAGAGGGCTTTGCTTCTCAATTGCCTTCTTAGCCCAAAGAAACAGCGATTGGCAAGAGTAATTCTTCGTTTGATCTCAGCGCTGGTGTCGTTCGCTGAGTTTATAGCGGATCCTAGGTAGACAAAGTCTCTGACTACCTCAAAATTATAGCTGTCTATAGTGACGTTCTGTCCGAGACGTCGGTGTTGGGTGTCCTTTCTTGTGGACAGCATATATTTTGTTTTGCTTTCGTTCACCGTTAAACCCATCTTCTTGGCTTCCTTCTCAATGCTCACAAAAGCACCACTGACATCACGCTTTGTTCGTCCGATTATGTCAATGTCGTCAGCGTAAGCGAGTAATTGGACGGACTTTTGAAAGATTGTGCCTCTGGTGTTGACGTGAGAGTTTTGCACTATTCTTTCAAGAACGATGTTGAAGAAGTCGCATGACAGCGCGTCGCCTTGCCTAAAACCTTTTTTGACATCAAAGGTGTCGGTGAGGTCTTTGCCGACCTTGATGGAGCTGCGTGCATTCTCCATCGTCATCCTGCACAAACGGACGAGTTTGGCAGGGATGCCAAAACTAGACATTGCTCTATATAGCTCGTCTCTATAGATGCTGTCATACGCGGCCTTGAAATCGATAAAAAGGTGGTAGGTATCGATTTGGAACTCCTGGGTTTTCTCCAAGATCTGCCGTAGTGCGAATATTTGGTCGATGGTGGACTTCCCTGGCCTAAAGCCACACTGATATGGACCTATCAGGTTGTTGACGAATGGCTTCAGGCGTTCACAAAGTACGGCAGAGAAGATCTTGTAGGCGGTATTAAGAAGACTGATGCCTCTGTAGTTGGTGCAGTCCAGAGGATCGCCTTTCTTGAGGATCGGGCAAACAATACTGAGGTTCCATTCATCGGGCATGCTTTCTTCCGACCATATTTTACAGATGAGCTGGTGCATACTCCTAACCAATTCATCGCCAGCCGCTTTGAATAGCTCAGCCGCAAGGCCATCAGCTCCAGCAGCTTTATTGGACTTAAGTTTAGATATGGCTATCCTCACTTCGTCAAGATCGGGTGGACGGAATTGTTGGCCTACGACGTCCAGGTTGAATGGTGCAATTTGCATGGTAGCGGAATTCGGTTCGTCATCGCCGTTATACAATTTGCAGAAATGATTTTTCCATATCCTCAGCACCGACTGCGTTTCCACCACGATGTTCCCCTGATCGTCCTTGCAGGCTTCGGTTCGGGGTCAACTGAGCCAGCTAGACAATTACAATTAGAGTCCAAATTTGCAGTAGGTATTTCATTTACTTCAAGAAAAAACTAAGTTTAAATTTTTAAGCCCAAATTTGACAAAAAATCGAAAAATTCACTTTGCACTGTTAACATCACTGTGAATTTAGCAGTGCATACCCTTTTCTCAGCAACTGTGCTTGTTAGGAAATTGCAGTTAGGGTCCAAATTTGCAGTTTTTCATTAACTTCAAGAAAAAACTAAGTTCAAATTTTTAAGTTCAAAGGAGAATGAGCAAAAATGTATGGCAGCTGGTCCATTTCTAAACACGAATCTGTCATACATCGATGAAAAGGTTACAGTAAGTACATCATTTCATTATATGGCCGTTAAGCTCCAAACCATGGCACAGTGTTTCGCGTAGAACAAGCTAGGTGGACAAAATATTTTTGTTGTTGTTTGTGAACTGATATAGGGTGATCACGTTATATTATTGTAAATTATAATAAATAAAGTTTAAATTAAGATTTTATTACCTATAAAAAAAAAACAATAAAAAATTAGTGTAGGTACATAGGTACTTATTGAAGATGATTTTCATAGCACATGTCACTGTATGTATTTATTAAAGCATTAGAGCATATAGGTTGGGGTCCTATGATATAAGGAGTATAAACTCAAAATTTCGTTATCAATTTGAACAAAAATTCAAAAAGTTTTTTTTCACAAGTTTACTTAAGTAAGTTGTTGATCCTAAATCCTAGTACTTAAAAGCAAGCAAACGCATCTGCCGTATCTTCCTATATAATATTAAAAATAAAATATTATGACAATTGGGTTTCTTATACTTTAAGGAAAACTATATCAAAATTCATCGTTTTATCTATCGATAGTGGTGTTTGTGTTTTCAATTTATACTAAATACCCAAAAAAAGAGATTCTTCTAAAAAAGTTAATTTTGTAAATTTCAATGTACTCAAAAATTTAAAGCCTTAATACATTCTAATTGTTATCATTTGAACTAAAATTAATACGAGCAATGGATTTCAAAAAGCCAAAGCAGTCACTTAATTAGTTAAAATTTAAAATAAAATCATTTTTATTATTTTTTTATTTTTTATGATGGTAGGTATGAAAATTAATTTTTCAAAAAATATTGATTAAAATAACTTGATTTTAATAAAAAAAGTCGATTTGTAACTTAAAAAAAAATATAGCAAGATATTGTACTGCCGTTGCTTTTTAATATTTTTTTCAGTTAAGTCAATTTTTTAAAGAAAACTGCCTTAAACGTTAACGGCAGGAAAGAGATCTCTACCCACTTCCCATACTAATTTTCCTTGATTTTTCCAAAGAAATTAATTCAAAAAGTTTGGCGTTTATTTCATCTATTCGTATTACCTATGTCATTTATTGAAAAAACTTATGTTTCGACATCGAGTGAACGTATTTTAAATAAAATAAAAATCAAAATAGATGAACTCAAGTGTGCAGGCTAAAATATATGTTCTTATAATTATGAAGGATGCTCCTAACAAATATGAAAAATTTAGCACGGGTACATGAGGTTACAAGCACTTAACACGCCTTTTTTTTGTTTTGACTATAACTGAAACTATAATTTTTTTAACTAATACTTTCAAATCCTTATTATGTATTAATTAAACAAGATAAATAAATCATTTTGATAAAAAAATAAAGTTCATACCTTTATTAACTAAATCCATCACTAAAACATTCCAGTTGGTTACAAAAAATTACAGTTATATGCAATCCAATCCACCCCCAATTAAACAATAAATTTCATTTAAATTTGATTTTTGTTTTTAGTTGTTTTTTGAACCCGATCACTCGTCACTGATATATATAAGACGCATATATTTTTTGAAATCGGGAGTTTGGGAGTATTTTGTACAATACCTGATTCCTTATTTTTTGAAAGGAAGAAATGAGATTTGTCCACCTAGCTTGTTCTAGGCGAAACACTGTGCATGGGCTTCGAAAGTTATTTAGCTTAGTATGGATGGTATTGGTTCATAATTTTTTTTTCTTCGAAGTTGTTCTGTTTTTCGTATACGTCTGCTGGCGAGCGTGTACTAAATCAGTCGTCGATCGAACAAAATAGTTCTTAGATCTTCTCCCACTGTTCGCTTTTCTCAATGTCTGCAATTAAATAGGTTGTTAATTCTTATAATGTACCCCAGTTTTGGATCCGTGGAAAAAATTCGAGATAACAATTAAAATATATCTGTGGTATTTGGTAACCATCTTCGCATTAGATATATCATTTCTAATGAAACCGGTCTTCGACATATCGGTTGGATGGATTCAAAGTCGGTAACGGATAGATTACTTTCTAAGTTTTCATTTCAAATTTATATTTGTCCCAAAAAAACTGTTGGCATAGACGCCTGTATGGCGAATGAATATAACCTAAGCTCAGCGGAACAGAGGACCTAAAAAGAAATTTCAAATCCTTGGAAACCGTGAAGCCGGCCGTCCAAGGTAACGAAAAAAACAATTATAATTCGCAAAAATGTACCAGAAGTTTTTTTTTTCACATTTAACTGTGCTTACTCACCGTTTTCAGATCCACTTTACATAGAGCTTATGCCGAAACAGGTGAACCGATTTATTTCAATTTAGAACATAAATTTCTTAAAGACCATGTTCATAAATATTTGAAATTTGAAAAAAATTGATTCATCCTTTTAGGCTCTAGTGTGGGGCCTTACTTACTATGTAACTTTATTCTACTCTCGAATCTATTGCAATTCAATACATATTACATAGGTAATAATATGGTGGCTGTTCTGATATTCGATCGAATTGAATCCGTACGGACTTAAAATGACCAACAAAAAGAAGTGCATGCAAAACTGCAAATTTGGACCCTTATTGCAATTTTCTTGCTGGCTCAGTTGCTGAGAAAAGGATATGTACTGCTAACTTCACAGTGATGTTAACAGTGAAAAATTAATTTATCCGTTTTTTTTTTCAAATTTGGACTTACAAATTTGAGATTAGTTTTTTCTTAAAGTGCATGCAAAACTGCAAATTTGGACCCTGACTGCAATTTTCTACCTAGCACAGGGTATGTACTGCTAACTTCACAGTGATGTTAACAGTGCAAAGTGAATTATTCGACTCTTATGCCAAATTTGGACCTCAAAATTTGAATCGCATTTTTTCGTGAAGTAAATGAAAAACTGCAAATTTGAACCCTAACTGCAATTTTCCACCTAGCACAGTTGCTGAGAAAATGGTATGTACTGCTAACTTCACACTGTTGTTAGCAGTGCAAAGTAGATTTTTTCGATTTTTTAGTCAAATTTTGACGTACAAATTTGAACTTAGTTTTTTCTTGAAGTGCATAAAAACTGCAAATTTGGACCCTAACTGCAATTTTCTAGGTGGCTTAGTTGCTGAGAAAAGGGTATGTACTGCTAACTTCACAGTGACATTAACAGTGAAAAATTAATTTATTCGATTTTTTTTTTCAAATTTGGACTTAAAAAATTGGACATTAATTTTTCTTGAACTGCAAATTAAACTGCAAATTTGGAGCCTAACTGCAAATTTCTAAGTATCACCGTTGCTGAGAAAAGGATTTTTATGCTAACTTCACAGTGAAGTTATGAAATTTTTGTATGTAGGGATTCAAAAATTTTTTTTTCCTTTTCTTGAACTGCAAATTAAACTGCAAATTCGGAGCCTTATTTCAGATTCCTAGCTAGCCCGGTTGCTGAGAAAAGGATAGGCACTGCTAACTTCACAGTGAAGTTAGCAGTACAGTCGGTTACACCCACTATTTGGTGAACTGCAAAATCCGGAATAGAATTGCATACAAAATGCAAAAAAAAACTGCAAAATCCTGCCATGGTCCCATTGGTCTAGCTCAAAAATGTTATGCTAACTTCACACACGTGGCAAAAATTCAATCTTCAATTTTCGGCTAAAATAGTTCTGAAAAAAGGCATTTAATTGAAACTTAACGAGTTTTTAACTAACCAGAAAGATTTGAGTCGATAAAATTGAAGTTTAAAAAAATAAAATGCACGACTGGATCGCACGTACTTGCTCTTATGTTCAAGTTGTGTGGGACTTAAGAACTTTAAAAAATATTCAAGCTATTATAGAAAAAGTATAAAAAGCATTTAAATCGTTCTTTTAATTGTATAAACAGTCTGATAAATAACTTAGAGCTCAAAAAAAAGTATGCCATCTGATTACTTGAAAAAATATGAATATATGCAAAAAAAAAATTTTAAATCGTTGGAGCCGTTTTCTTAAAAATTAATTTTTTATATATAAAATTTTTGCAGCATTTTTCAAAAAAAATTTTGGTATGCCAATTTTGAGTATATATTAATATACATTTAAAACTGAAATTTCGAAACAATTCATCAACCTGTTTTTGAAATATTGAATTTTCAAAAAAAAATTTTGAATCTTTTTTTAAAAATCCAAAATTAATTTTTTCCAAAATTTTGGTATACAATATTATTAATATTTTAACAAAGCTTTTGCACAAAAAAAATTATTGAAATCGGATGAGCGGTTAGAGAGAAAACCGAAAATCAAAAAAACCGTTATATGGCAGGTACCGTTAATAAATGTTTTTGGTAATTTTTTTTCTTACCAAAAAGTACACCATGTCTACAATAATACACTGATTTTTTTTATCAAAATCGTTGGAGCCGTTTTTGAGATAAATAAGCTTTTCCTTAACGGTTGTATGGCAAGTACCGTTATTTTTTGAGCTAAAAAAAAAATTTCAATTTCCCCTCTGGAGAGTTACAAAAAAACCTTAAATTCAAAATTTGAAGAAAATCGCTTCAGTGGTTTAGGCTGTAGGCTGAGGTACGGACAGACAGACAGACAGACAGACAGACAGACAGACAGACAGACAGAATTGTGCCACCCACTTTTTTCGTGTTCTCTATCATCGTAATGTCATGTTTGATTGTTATCTCGAAATTTTTTTTTTGCACGAATCCAAAACTTGCCCTATAGTACCTATATCGCAAGTAAAAAATCGATTTTAGGTAAGTTAGCAGCGCAGGGAAATGAAATTATATTTGTTTGCCTCAGTATAGTTCTGAATTTAGTTGAATTGAGACTAGACAAGCTCTTATGGCTAAAACAGATATGCAACTTTTGCAGGCAGCAAAATTGAATTACACGGGTTCTTGTATTGGAGCAGATTCAATCAAGGACTGCATGCAGGGTTGTCCAAGTAGTGCAATTGCATTATTTGAACTGTTTTTTGAAACTTCGTACTGCCGGACTCGTCGCAACAGCCAAAAATGTTTGTCCGACCTTTGGTATCGTGTATCGAGGACAGTCCTAGCTTTCATTTGATACCCCATTAATATAAGTTGCTCATATTATTATAGGTAGGTATATACATTTAGCGGAAAATTCAGCCTGAAAAGTGCATTTTTTAACCATGGCGACCAGATAAAGCTTGTCAGACTAGCAGTTTTGTAAATGTTCGGACTAATGCTATCAGTTGACATTCAATTTTTGTGTGGCCACGTTGAGATAGGTTATCTTACGATCGGCTCCCGTACTATTACTTTGAGCCACTGATTTTTTACAAAAATTTCTTTGAATGACCCATTTAAAAAAAATGCATTTCGGTTAAATTGTATTTTATACACAAAAGCTTTCGGCATTATCTCGAAATTTTGCTTCGTTTCGAGTTATACAAAAAACCAAAGAGGGTGCTTTTGCATTCCTTCCTCCAAATTGCACCCTCAAATTTTATAGAAGTTGGCGGTTTTCTCATTCCCAATGACCCATATAATGATTTTTGTGATAAAAACCCATTAATGTCTTAGTTTTTTAATATCATGTTTTTTAGGGTATAATTCACTTGCCTAAAGGAGAAATCCAGTTTTATCAAATAATTTAAGGGCCACTCCCACTTTTACTTTCACTCTCTCATTTTAATACCACCTGTTTTTTTGTGTTTTTTTTTTTTTTTAAGTTCTAAACCTCTTAAAAAATCACCCTTTACTGCCTGTCGAATTCATAATGTGCATTCCACTTGCCTCCCACTTGCTTTCCACTTGCATACTTGCATTCCACTTGCTTGTCTCCCAACTTGCTTCTCAACTTGCTTTACTACTGGCTTAAAAACTTGCATGCCAGTTGATAAGCAAGTTGCTTGGGTTTGTTTGTGTTAGTAAACAAATGTGTATGTATTGCAACTTGCTTGCAAGTACTTGCTCGTGTGTCCTCGGGCTAGTACTCCATTTTTGTATTTGGTTTTTAAATCACGTTATTTAAGCGAATACATAGTTTTTTTTTGAGAAATTAATTTTCAGTCAATTTTTTTTTAATTGATATTTTTCAAAATGTTGCGTGAGCAAGTGTGTGTCCAATATTTAATGCTCTAATTCATTTTTAGTCAACAACCGAAAACCAAATGTAAAAATATTTTCGAGAAATAAAAAAAACAAGGTACTTTTGACAAAAAAAAATTGAATAGTTCATGAATAAATTTCGAGTTTTTTTTGGGAAAACAGGAATATAGAACACAAAAACAGCTCGTAATTTTTTGAAATACATCAACTTAAAACAAAAAAATCATAATTTTTTCAAAAATTTTGACTGAAATTTAATTTCTCAAAAAATATTCGCTTAAGGGTGTTTCCATTGTTACGGGTGTGACAGTGAGACTCCATATTTTATTAATTATTCACATACTATTCCCAATTTATGAATAAAAACTTTACTATTCTATAGGTCACCTGAAGCCCCTTTAAAGAATTAGTATATTTAAGTATTTATTTAAGTAGTACCTCGTGGCTTGATGGTTAGTGCGTAGGACTGTCATGCCGAAGGTGTGGGTTCGATTCCCAGCCGTGCCACCTAAAAACAGAAATGTTTTATTCGAGGTACTGCCTCTTGCGAGGAACTGACAAATCCTCCAAGAGTATACTTGTCATGAAAAAGTGCTTCTCATTTAGCCGTTCGGACTCGGCAAAAAACTGTAGGTCCCCTCCATTCCTGCCAACAAACACGCACACAGGAATGGTTGTGAGTTGTAAGTCACTAGGCCCTGGTTCTCCACGAGCTGTTGCGCCACCCAATTTATTTATTATTATATTTAAGTATGAAAAATTAGTGGTTCAGTTATAGGATGCAATTTAGTTGCGTAACGGGTGTGACCTTAGAAAATTGGTGATTTGCGATTAAAATATATAATTTTCATGTGGTGTAAAATATTGCATGAAAAGTATGTATCATTCTTTTGCAAATATTAACCCAGATAGTTGATCTTCAGTTTCAGTTAAGAAATGAAAACCAAAACTACGAAAAACTATACAAAATTTGCATTTGAAAACGTTACGGGTGTGACAGGTCATCGTTACGGGTGTGACCAAGTATGATTTGTATGCATGAAAACAATATCATAGGTATACTATATTTTGAAAGAGAAATTGGTGTCATCGATGTATAATCATTTCTCACATGATGTCAGAAACACTTTCTCAAGAAAAATAAAGTTTTTCTCACTGAAAAGTGAATAGATTTCTCACTTCAATGATATTTTTTCCATTTTCTTTTAAAATAGGGAAAACTTTCACTTAAACCCGATTAAATTAAATAAATATTTAAAGAAGATTTTCTTAGAATTATATCCATACGTCATGAATTTCATATCTAAAAGCAAACAAATTAAAATGGAGTTGAAAAACAGAAAGATTATGATTTGAAATGCCAACCTGTTACGGGTGTGACATAGACTTAAAATTTTAAATATGGGGTCAGTATTAATTTCAAACCCTTGAAATTTTGTCTGACAGTGGATCATAGCCTTTTCATTTTTTCCCCAAATTATCACATTGATACAAATTTTGTTCTTCTTGTAATGAACCATAATTTTTTTTGTTACGGGCGTGACACTAACCACTTTATGAATCAACTGCCTAAAAACTAAAAAAAAATTGTATTTTCTATTGAATAATTAAATGACACGAAAACGTGCTTAGAGATAAGGAAAAATAACCACCGATTCTCAAATTGTGAAACAATTAATTACACTAGTTTACAAAATTTTGGGTCATGGTGGGGTCCTTAGAAAAAATATATTTTCTAGACTAATTTTGGGTCACTGAACACGAAAATCAAAATTATTTTTTTTTCCAAAGAAGCGTTTTCGAGATATGCGCGAAAATCATTTTCTCAGCCATTTTTTCAGATATTCCCATAAATCTCGCTAACGGCATAGCTAGTTTACATAAAATGTGTATTTTCTGAATGATGTGATCTGTCTCCTTCCGACGATGTACTGCTTGTATAAGTCGGACTGAAATTTTATAAGTTACAGGCATTCAAAGTTTCAAAAACGAGTATTTTTGAAAAATTTCTGGTTTTGGTTACTCCATATGGATAGAAAAAAAAATATTTAAAATAATTTTAAGGACTCACGTGAAAAAAGATCTTTTTAACAAAGATTTGAGCCAAAGGTTTTCAAAATCGGATGATATATGTAGAAGTTATTAAATAATTAGTGAAAAAAGGCAATATAATTTTTTTCGATAAAAGTCATATAAATGTATATTAGGGTGTCTGTTATTTCCCAAAATAATTTTTTAAAATCAGAAACCCCTAAAATTAAAATTCTATGTCCTTAAATGAAGTTTTTGACCAAAAAATGTTTGTCTTAGGTGATAAATCGTTGCCTCTTAGGCCATTCTCTTTTCAAAACAAAGGATAATTGAACACACCAAACTCCAAGACCAATAATGACGTGATATATATCGTTGGAAAGGTATTTTTATGAACTACAATAGTTACAAAAAGAGTTAATTTCAAATCTCTATGTGAAAAAAGTTATTCGCTAGTTAAGGATATTTTTTTTTTCGCATAAAAATGCGCTGAAACACAATTTTGGCCAGCGAATAACTTTTTTCACATAGAGATTTAAAATTAACTCTTTTTGTAACTATTGTAGTTCATAAAAATACCTTTCCAACGATATATATCACGTCATTATTGGTCTTGGAGTTTGGTGTGTTCAATTATCCTTTGTTTTGAAAAGAGAATGGCCTAAGAGGCAACGATTTATCACCTAAGACAAACATTTTTTGGTCAAAAACTTCATTTAAGGACATAGAATTTTGATTTTAGGGGTTTCTGATTTTAAAAAATTATTTTGGGAAATAACAGACACCCTAATATACATTTATATGACTTTTATCGAAAAAAATTAAATTGCCTTTTTTCACTACCTAATTATTTAATAACTTCTACATATCGCACACTGAAAACAAAAGTGGCACTAAACAAAAAACCTAGTTTTCGAATACGGCCGTTTACAGTTTTTGACTTACTTCAATGGTCGATAGCACTTTGAAAAAAGGTTTAAATATTATGTTACTTTCCCAAAACATAGTTTCACTATCTTTTAATAAATTGGCATTTTAAGATGACAACAAAAATGAAGGGTACCTAAGAAATAAAGGGTCTTTTGAAAAAGTTCGGTATTGTGCTGGTTTTTATTTTATTACCTTAAAGTGTTTTCTAATTTTATTATTATAATAGTGACACTAATAAAAAAAACACTGTTATGGATTTATTAATTTTTTCTATTAAGAAAAAAAAAGTATTGAAAGAGTGACTTTATACAAAAAGTGCCTATTTTAATTAATTTCACTGAACATAAAATCACTGTTATTTTGAGGAGAAAACCGACATTATAAAAAAGTGCCATTTTATCGATTCGCCATTGAGTGATTTACGTCAAACTTAAAAGTGACACTAGCGATCTCTTGTGGAAACTAGAAGTGGTATCAGAACGGGGATCTTCGCAAAAGATGCGTGGTATATATCGGAACCTAGATGCAGCTCTAACTCAAAAGTGAAAATTTTTGTATAGTTCCACTTTTGTTTTCAGTGTGCGATATATCATCCGATTTTGAAAACCTTTGGCTCAAATCTTTGTTAAAAAAATCTTTTTTCACGTGAGTCCTTAAAATTATTTTAAATATTTTTTTTTTCTATCCATATGGAGTAACCAAAACCAGAAATTTTTCAAAAATACTCGTTTTTGAAACTTTGAATGCCTGTAACTTATAAAATTTCAGTCCGACATATACAAGCAGTACATCGTCGGAAGGAGACAGATCACATCATTCAGAAAATACACATTTTATGTAAACTAGCTATGCTGTTAGCGAGATTTATGGGAATATCTGAAAAAATAGCTGAGAAAATGATTTTTGCGGATATCTCGAAAACGCTTCTTTGAAAAAAAAATAATTTTGATTTTCGTGTTCAGTGACCCAAAATTAATCTAGAAAATATATTTTTACTAAGGGCCCTACCATGACCCAAAATTTTGTAAACTAGTGTTATTGAGCTTCTGATAACAAAAATGACCTTTGAAGATCTATTCTGCTAAGTGGTTCGGGCTGCGAAATAAGCGGCGATACAAAAATTTATTTATAGTTTCACTTTTAAAATGAAACATGCAATCTTTTAAAACCGTCTAACGGTACTTTTTTTCAATTCGAAGTCATACTTTGCGATTTTTCGTATAAAGGGTCGTTTTCTATGGAATGACCCTTAAACAACTTTATTTAAAAATCAAATACAAGAATGTTGTATTAGCTCTCCAAAAAACTATAGCAAATTATTGTATGTGCATTCGTTGATTTAAAAAAAATTATTTTGCATTTAAAGTCAATGTTTCACAAATTGCCCACCCCCAGAGATAAATACAACTTTCCCCAATAGAATATCTCCAAGAATCATGCCTTAAAATATTATGGACGAATTAAGGGACACCCTGTGTATAGAAGTAGGTACATTTGTTAATTTTTTTGTAATATTTTTTTTAGTTATTTTCTTTTTTTTAATATTTTTCTTTTTAATACTTTTTACATTTTTTTTTAAACTTAAACATTTTTATTCCTTTAAAAAAAAATTACAACAATTTTTTCTAATTGTAAGTGTTGCAGTTGTTTTTTAATAAACCTAAACAACTTCCTGCATCCCATCTCATCCCACTGTGCGATGCTTCTAGAAAAGGCCTACTATGCCTTCTGCACTAGTATTGTATATTCAGAACAGCAACATCAGCTATTGTTTCGTTTCGTTTTGTGTATTTTTTTACTTTTGTTTCCTGCCAAAATTAGAAATAAGTTGTGGCGACTCTTATTATCTTATAATACATACCTAGTTAATTCTTATCATATTTTCAACTACAGTTCATTTAATTTCATTAAGTAACTATACCGAATTAAAATTTTACACTTTGCACTTTTCTACTCTTCATTTTAAAATAACATAAATCACAGCAACATTTGTTTGAAAGAAAATTAATTTAATTGTAATATTTATTCATTCAGTTCCCAGTTTTCATTTTAATAACTTCGTTCTCTTTTAAATAAATTTAATAAAGTTTTTCTGAATTTGTAATTTGGTTTTCATAATTATTTTTGCATTGACTATCGACATCAAGCTTTCAGTCAGCCTTTTCAAGTTGGATTTTTGGCTGCTGACTATAGGTAAGATCATCCGTAAGCACAAAACCCACAAAGTTATTTTTATATGCATAGGGCAAAGCTTGTCTCAATAGAGATAACTTCACACAGAAAATTTCGAAGTCAGTAAAATGATGATTGATACTCATTTGAAATTCCTTGGTTTCTTTAAAGACCTTCCGTAGTGTGAATATATGGTGGGTTCTGCAGACTTTCTGCGGGCTAAGAGAGATGCATTTGGATAAAATTTACTAATTTTGGTGGTAATCACTGAACATTTTTTTTCGAAATCTAAAATGAAAATTGGTTTCAAAATTGTATTCATGGGTTTTTCTATACAGCGTGCCAATATTTTTTCTTAAATAAGCACTTTGAATATTTAGTTTTTTAGTGGGAACTCATCATAGTTTTGAGGTTAAATCTCAGGTTACTTCAGAAACATATTTTTTTTTAATCAATTAAAGTCCTGAGTTAAATCTGAGTTTACTACAAATTAACTATGATGTCATTCTAATTTAAACAATCAGATATTTCTGTGAGATGTGTGGTGTCAAAGAATTATCGCATGGAAGTCTGCAGCACTTTGATTTCAATAATAAGGTAATATCTACAGTGCTGATGCACTTCGATTTCAATAGTATTTTGACAGCTAAGAGTTAAAGTTAATTCTCTACTAAAAAATAATGCTTCATGAAATAAATGCTTTAATTTTATTCAAGTTTCACTCTGAGTTAAATCAGCACTGTGAAAAGCTGCTCCTTATTTTTTTATTATTCATTGCAAAATAAAAAAATATTTTATTGAGTCACTTATAAAATTGCCAATGTTTGGTTAGTTTACCCTATAACTTTTCTCAATAACTGATTCATTATTATTGTTTCATAATAAATTTTGCCGAACTTGGCAATCGGCAAAGCTATAAGGAAGAGCCTCATGATGAAAAATATAGAACAATAGCAATCAACGTATAGATATACTTTATTAAACAATAAACAAAAGTTCTATTTAATTTGTAATTTCAACATTCAAAGAATGAGAGAAGAGTCTATGTATGAAATACAAATACACAGATGTACATGATAGCTATTCCATCAGTTCAGTACCTACCCTATCCCTTCGAATTTTGATGACTAAAACTTAAATTGGATGACAAAACTTTTGAGAAGTGATGTTGATTGGTTGTTTTTGTTGAAATTGTAATGGAATTAATTTAGAAATCTCATATTCGAGGATACAAAAAGGGGATTTTTGTATTGTTTTCTATAAATAGCAAGTGATAAGAACAACACTTTTTTTTCTAAATGAGAAAACAATTATGGATGTGGATGAATACTTGGAACAAAACAGGAACATTTTACTTGGAGATCTATATTTTGTTTGAATAGGCCACTTGGCAGGGAGTTTTTCTTTTTCTTGTAATAAAAATAGTGATCAAATTTTATGACTGAAACTCGTGGGTGGTACAGTCGCCATTTTGAGAAACATGGCTTAACCGAAATCTTCAGATCGGTTCATTGTACCACCACCTATTCACATTCCAATATTTAAATTGTGTCAATATATTTACGCAATATGAGAAGTCGACTGACCTATGAAAATCATTGGTTTATGCGAACACTAACTCACCAAACTCAAAACCAATTTTCAGTTGCAAATATGCCTTCCCATTACCACTTCAAAATTATAAGGCTGCAGTTATTGGATTAAATGTCGTAAATTTGTCGTAAACATTATTTGGCGTTTGTTTTATTTCTTTTAAATAACCCTTGTTTATGTTAACTTGACTGTCAAGCTGAAAAAGAGTAAAAGCAACGTGTAGAAAAATATCGTAATTTTGTCGTAAATTAAAAAAATGTCGTGTTTGTTTTTCTAAATAGCCCCTGGTCAAGTTCAATAACAGGTGCAAAAATAGGGGTACATTTTCTTAAACAAAAATATAAGGAAATTTGTAAATAATTGTCGTTAATTTGTCGTTAAGTATTTTTTTTTTAATAGCCCCTGTTAATGTATAGGACTAGTAAACAGAGGATTTCAGGGTCGATTCTAAAGAATACAACTTTTTTTGTGGCGCTTGAGGCAAAAGCGTTAATGTTAATAAAGGGTCCGCCAAATAACTTTTTTTTGAAAATGCTATACAAAAAAACGACTGAATATTTTCTCAAATTTATTTTTTTATTTGAAAGTACAATCCTTCCGGTTAATAATGGAAAATAATTTCATTCAAATGGCTGCTTCGCTAAGTCAGCCTGCGATCGACTTAGAGAAGATGCCGATTTTGCCAAAAAAATCATCTTTTCAGATGAAGCTAATTTTGATCTTGGCGGGTATGTAAACAAGCAAAATTTTCGCATTTGGGGCACAAAAAACCCGCACGCATACATTGAAAAACCGATACACCCAAAACGAGTCACTGTTTGGTGCGGATTTTGGTCCAGAGGCATAATTGGGCCATTTTTCTTCGAGTGGCCGTTACAGTCAATGGCGATCGTTATCGGACAATGTTGAACGAATTTTTTTTCACAAAAATTGAAGAGGAGGATATTGACAACATTTGGTTTCAACAGGACGGCGCTACGTGCCACACAGCCGAAGCTACACTCCATGTAGTAGTAGCATTTTCAAAAAAAAAAGGTTATTTGGCGGACCCTTTATTTCCGTTTGGGTTAAATCTATTTGCACTTGGGTGAAACTTATTTGTGTGTAGGTTAAACCAGTGGCGTAGCTAGGATATTTGCCGCCTGGGGCAAAACAATAATTTGCAGCCCCTTCGGTCTAACCATAATCAAACACAATTTTGTCAAACTATTTTTTTAGCTATTTAGTTAAGTTATGGGTACCTTCATACTTAAAGTAGCAGACAAAATTTTTACTAACATTAAGCCGTTCCTATGAACTAATAGTTTTTTCGTTTTATTACCGCGAAAAAATTTCTGATTTCTGAGAAGTGTCAACCCCTCTGAGCTCTGAAATTTACATATACAAAATAGGTATAAGCTACAAAAGATTACTTACAGTAAAAATTTTATTTTCTAATATAGATTTAGTTAAATTTCCAATTAAAAAATTTGTTTACCTAATTGGCTTCCAACTTCCAACGCACAACGAAGTTAATTTTGCCGTCCCTAACTCCTGGTGCCCGGGGCAGCTGCCCCCTTCGCCCCCCCCCCCCCTAGCTACGCCACTGGGTTAAACCTATTTGCGATTTGGTTAATTTAATTTCCGAATGCTATATATTTTATTTTAATATTATTTATACTCAATAAAGCTATCGATTAGCAAAAATCCTACTCTATTTTTGATTGTTCTGGAAAAACGGCTAAGTCCATTATTTTTTTACATTACCAAAAAAAGAAAACCGGCTAACTTACAAAGATGCAAATAAGTACAAAACTAAGATCCTGCTTGAGTTGTTTTATGTTTAGAAAGGAAGAGTACCAACTAACACACAATCCATGTTTTGGATTTTATTTTCTAGCAACGATAAAAGTTTTTGCGAAGTTTTTTCTTTCTCCTGTAAAATTTCCATTTATGGAGTTGGTAGGTTTACACTCTAAGCCGACGAATTATGGATGTGGATGAATACTTGGAACAAAACAGGAACATTTTACTTGGAGATCTAAAGTTTGTTTGAATAGACCAGTTTGCAGGGGGTTGTTCTTTTAATACAAAATAGTGATCAAATTTTATGACTGAAACTCGTGGGTGGGTTATTCCTGATGAGTTTTCAAGAAAATTGATGCCACTGCAAGTGTTTCTGTCGCCATTTTGAGGAACCCTTTTGAACCAATATCTTGAGAATGGCTCATTGTACCATCACTTATTCAAGTTCCAATAGTTGAATTTGATCAATATACGAGAAATCGACTGGCCTACAAAATCATCGCGAATACGAACACACCAAACTCAAAACCAGTTTTTCAGTTGCAAATAATACCTACATCTTTTTTAGTTTCCGTCAAGTTCCAATTACCACTTCAAAATTTTATGGGTGCAGTAATTGGATTAACTGTTGGAAATTTGTTGTAAAAATATATTTGGCGTTTGCTTTTTCTCTTTTAAATGTCCCTTGTTATGTGAACTTGACGGTCAAGCTTAAAACGGGTAAAAAGAATGTGTGAACAAATGTCGTAAACTTGTCGTAAAATTAAAAAAAAATCTCTAATAGCCCGTTTTAGAGTTAACTTGACATTCACCTACCTAGTCTGTGCCAAGTTTAATCAACGTCCTGGGAAGTTTTCCATAGGGAAACTCAAATCTAGACTAGGAGCACTTGTCAAATACTCGTGAAGCCCTTGCTAGTAAAAACTTGTAAGGCAAGCCTTGCTACCGCATCTTAAATGCATAACAAAAATTGAAACCCATCAACATTTAAAGTAATTTGAATATTAAATATAACATTAATTTTGAACATGACACAACTGTATTGCGAATAAGCCCGGTTGTTAGTCTTATAGACTGGTAAACAGAAGATACCAGGATGGAATATAAGGGGGACTAGCGCCTAGCCTAGCGATTTTCGTGATTAACCTTCCGTAGCTCCTTTTTGGCGCCTATGCAAAACTCTAGTACCCGTTGGGTATAATTACCTACCTACCCTCAAAATAATGTATCGTGTGTTTTTTGTAGACGTGTGGCTTTCAAGGAAAAATAAAACGCATATTATTTAATGTTTTGGCCAATAATTTAGCTTTATTATAAAGATAAGGGTTTTCCATTATGTTTTAAAAATGATTTCGGGCAAGTGGCCGCCGCGGCTGGCTCGAATAAATTCCAGTCGAGAGGCTCAATTTTCGACCACTTTTTGCAGCAATAGGAGCCGTATGTCAGCAATAACGCCTTGTTGATTGTTTCGTTGGCTGTATGTCATGTAGCACCGTCTTGTTGGAACCAAAAGTCGTCAACATCAACATCCTTGAATTCAGGCACGAAAAATTCCTTAATCATGGCTCTAAACTCTAAAGCCTTCGCCATTGACTGTAACATTATGGCCGGCTTCATTTTTCATTATTTTTCATCGCAGCGCGTGAACCGAACCATTATTTTGGTAATATATTTTCACCAGGAGTAAGTCTATTCATTATGAAATGGCAAACCAAACTGAGCATAACTCAAGTGACAGCTGTCAAAAAGATCAACTCCGAAAAAAGTATTGGCATATTGAAAACCACAGTCTAAAAAAAACACTCTTTAGATGTAAAATTTACTCAAAAAAAGAAAAAGGGAATATGTTAATAACTGTCGTAAAAAGTGTAAAGTTTGTTCAAACAAGAAAAAGGAAAGTGTGAACAATTTGTCGTAAAATAATACAAAAATAAAAATAACGTGATTTTTTTTAAACAACCCCTCGAAATGTATTGCCCTGGGAAACAAAAGATCCCAGGATCGAATCTAAAGAGGATAACTTTTTTCAGTTTTTTATTTCAAGCAAAAAAGCTAACTCTTGCTAACCCCTTGTTAGTATCTATGCAAAACTCTAGTGGGCACCTACCCCGCCGAGAAATAGATTTTTTTCCAGGTGTGTAGAAATACGACCCCTCAAAACTACATATTTAAAATTAACTCAAAAAAGAAAAAGGAATGTGAATAACCGTCGTAAAATTGTCGAAAAAAATATGTATTTTTTTTATAACCACTGGTAATATTCCAACTTGAGAGTAAGTAAGCATTTCCGCCTTCAAATTGGCTTAAATTATTTTAAACAAGAAAAATGAATGTGTAAACAACTGTCGTAAATTTGTCATAAAATAAATTTTTTTTTAATAACCCCTGGTAATGATAGGTAACTTGAGAGTCAAGCTAGCATTACCATAGCTCAAAATAAAGTAGAATGATCTCAAGAAGGAAAAAAGTATATGTGAATAACTATCGTAAAGTTGTCGTAACAAAATATCACATTTTGTTTTAATAACCTCTCAAAATTAAGTAAAATGGACTCAAAAAGGAAAATTTGCGAATAGTCGTCATTACTTCGTCGTAAAGTTGTCGCAATGGATGCAAATATTACATTTTTGGTCACTGGTAACTGAACAGGCAAGTAAGCATAACCGCTCCTAAAAATTAGTTAAAATAAGCTAAAACAAAATGTGAAAACAACTTGCTCAAATTCGTCGTAAAGTTGTCGTTAAATAAAAAATAACCCATGGTCAAGTAAGCTCCACTCAAAATTAGTTATAAAGAACTCAAAAAAGAAATTCGCGTACATAACTGCCATCTTTTTGTCGTATAGGTAATTGTCGTAATAATAGCAATTCATTTGCTGAAATGCGTACAAATATTATCAACTTCCCAACGAAGTGTTAAGGTGGAATATAAAAAAAAGAAGCTTTAACGTTGAAATTAGCTCAAACAAAAAAATGGAATGCGTAAATGAACTGTCGTAAAATTACCGTAAAATAAAAAAGTCGCATTTTTGTTTTTTTTTAATAAATGTATGAATTACTGTCTTCAAAGTCAAATTCACATGCCTATCGAACCGCCCTAGTTCTATCCTTAACGTTTCTGGCCTCTGAACTTAAATTCGGCTTCAAACTGCCTATCACTTTCAAACTCCTATTTCTGAGCTGTCTTAATGAATCGATATCATAGTGAAAAAGCAAATTTATTGAGCTGAGTGTCATATCAACGATTTTAACTCTTGATAAATCTGATAATTAACAATCAATAAATCTTTTATTTAACAAATATTTTAATAGCATGTTTGTTCCCCAGGTATGGATTGATAAATCTGTCAATTTTCAGTAAACATTTCACCATCTAGCAGTCACGTACTGCAACATAACAAGACAAAAAAAAAATACAGTATTCGACTTTAATTTATGTTGCCAAAAATAGATGCAAACAAAGTAACCAGCCAAAAAAAAAAGCAAAAAAAACCTTAGTGTTGTTTGCTCATATCACAAGTGATGGGGAAAAAAAACCTTCTGTCAGCACAGCGCCATTAAGAGGCAACTAAAGCCATCAGCCACAAATACAAGCACATTTCAGGTGTTATTATGTCTGACACGTTTGGCAAATGTTTCTACACGAAGCGTTCGCTTCTGAAGCTGGCTGATGCGGCCTATTAAAACGAGGCTTCTCCATTGACACAGTGTCTGTATCTGGTTGGAGGGAATAAGGGGGCAAGTTATTTGCGCCTTGCCATACAGTAGCAGTAGCAGCAGCAACATTGATATAATTATTGTCGATCGAGTGAATTTGTATGCCGGCAGCCTCTCCTCACTCTACATTAAGAGGAGGAATTTTATATGCCATTGATGAGGTGGTATGCCGCCGGCCGCCCATCAGCACTCCCAATCCAACCAACAACACAACGGTGCAATGGCCGAACTTTTCTCTTTGTCCATTTTCTCCTTCCCTCTGCTGACAGAGTGAAAGACAGAGAGAGAGAGATGAAAAAAAAGCAAGAACTGAGAGGGTCGACGACAGCTGTAAATGGCTTTCCACCCCAATAAAGCTCAAAGAACAACATTTCTCGAGTACTTAAATCGATTTTTGACTTCGTTTTATGAGTTCGGGGATTATAACCAAGTCCCTTGTCGCTTCGTATAGTTTTTATTGTTGTTGTTGTTAGACTAATGGTGTTGGTTGAAGCCGGCAAACGGCAGCAGCCACAACAATGCCTTATCAGGCATCTTGTTATCGGTGTGGTGTAGTATGATGGGATGGTATAAGGGAAAATCTTGTGGTTAATTTGCATGTAAATTCCGCTTTAACAACGCAAGTCGCTCTGATGGGAAACCGAGGCACTTCTGAAACCCTTTCCCGGCTGATAGTTCTTTTTTTCTATTTATTTTTGTTCTATTTTGTCTAATTTGATGCGGAATGTTTGCGGCTCAACTTATCGTCTGGTGCAGCAGCAGAAACAACAACAGCAGCAATAGCAGTGTGCATCCTAATCAACCGGGAAACGTGTTTAGAAAAAAATATCTCTGTGGCATGGAATTACATTGCCTTTTATGGTAACGAACGACCCATATTCTTTCCCGAAGCAGTTGCAACAAGCAACCAACCTAGCATGACCCCACTTTGACACATTAGAGATGCTATTTAGTTGGGAAGGTAGAGTTGTATATAGAGTCGATCGATATTATGTGGTTGGTGAGAAAAATATAGAGTCATTCTCGGTGGCAACCATTTTGGATTGAAGTTTTTTTTATGTGTGAGGCAGGATTCCATATCTGCTTCGAAAAATCCTGTCGTTATTAGAACTTCAAGTCACAATATAAGACTGTATTTCATGCAGAGAAAAAAAACGATCACCTTTCGCAATCGTGGGACGTCCCACTACGTCCCACTTTGTCTGCTTCGGAAGTGTCTCAAAAACAAAATCGTGTGAATTTTCCATTATCGACGTGAATGTTTTTAAAAGCTGAGATAAAGGTTAGGTACCTATTAACAACATCAGGAATCGGGAACGGCTGGTTGCGCAGTGCCTGTTACTTATCTCTATTCGTGAATTTCCCAATCAGTAATGTTATATCCAAAGAGTATTAAGGCATTTAATTCACCCGTAGGAATATCAGTCGAAGGGAACAACAAAATTACACATCAACCCCTTATCAGTATCAGGAGTACAGATAACATAAAACTCAATTTATAGGCTGAAATTGTAATTTTTGTTGTTGTTGACGTATTAAATCGTGTGTGTGGTGCGTGCGTATAGCATGTGTCCCTTTACTTTAATCACTTTTCAAAAAAAAAAAAAAAACTAAAAAAAAAATGAGTAATACTAAAAGTGAAGTATGCGGTTTGCTGAAACGATAGTTCAAACAGGGGGCGTGTTTTGTTGTTGTTTGAAAACACATGCTGGTATATATGTACCTATGTGCTTCTTAAAAAGGGTATCCTGTTGTGCCATTTACCAGTTAATGTGTTTTTAAGAAAATGTTACTCATTCTCTGGGGATATAATGTGTGTATGTAGTTTATAATTAAGGGCTGATGAGTGTTGTGGAAATATAAAACGCAAACCTCTTATTCCTATTAAATGTGCAGAAATGGAATACAAAGTAAAAAGTTTGTCGTGTGTGTTAAAAATCATGATTTCAGGTTTTTGACCCAAAATGTACACGCGTTTTTATCTTCTTATTACATGCAATATTTTAACTAGTAAATAAATGTACCCAAGTGCAAAATAATAGCAGTGCTCTAAACTGATTTTCTTAACATTAAAATCAAAGATGACATTTGGTCTTTTAATTTGTATTTTGTGGGCTTAAATTATTCTTTGGTTAATACAAAATAAGATTTCAAAAACTACACTTTGAAAAAATATTCAAAACTTTAACACCGGTATTCATAATAGAGCTGCGTTAATCGTTAATTTCAAATGATCGATCATCAAAATGATTCGATCATTTCAATCAATCGATCTTTTGATCATTTTCATTTCACTGAATTTATTATCGATTCAATTTTCATTCCGATTTCGATGGAATTAAATCTCTCCGATTTTAACGAATTCAATTCAATACTCTTCCCATTTTGATCGGAAGAAGGTGATTTTATGTCAATTGGTTGACACTTGGATCGTAATACACTTTTTATGTGAAAATATAGTTCGACCCTTATCCATCAAGACATGAACTGTCAAATTTCATTGACGGATGGCTACGATGTCGATAGATTAAAAATGAGCCAGGGTATTTGCATAGGTACGATTTTTGGATGTACTCCAACATTAAGTAAAAATAGCAAGAATAATTGCATCGCACAGTGGATCGACTCCATACATTTAGACGTGAAAAATTCTAATATTTTCGGAAAATATCTGTTTCCATCTAAATGTTCATAAATTTGGAATAGTAACATAATTTAACAAAAGAAAAGCGACAGTAAGCTATCTATGAATATGGAAAGCAAATCCATTGATGAATCACTACTTTTGTACCAGTGGAGTGTTTGACACCAAGTTTTGAGGGAATGTTCGGGTAGTATTGCAGATGGTTTTTAAGAACTTTGTACAAAGTCGGCCAGGCCATTTATGAGATGGCCAATAATTTCATAGAAAGCACCTGTTTTTTTTGGCGTCACTAATGAATGAAAAAGTGATAAATTTTCACTTTGAGTACTCTCCGCAAGCCTCAAAACTTTTTTTTGCCCTTCCAGACGTTAAATGCCTGGTTGAATCTTCGTTAGGGTTGTAATTTTCAGTCTCTATTGTATTTTTTATGTCTTTAAAAATTTCTAACTCCTCTAGCCAATTTTTATATTTAAGGTAGAACTAGAATAGTCGGAAGCTGTCGGAAGCTTATGTCAAAACCGACTGAAAAGTAGCTATCCGAAACGTCAATTTCACAAGTGACCCATAATGCACTTAAGTGGTTGGAAGTGAAACAAAAAAAAATAATACATAGTTGTTTATTCAATGTTTATTTTCTCATACTTATTCACAGCACAGAGTGATATGCTTTTAATTATTTATTTTGTGAAACCACTTAAATTCGATGCGATATAAATTAATTAAAAGAAATTGATTTGACTTCACTCATTCATTCATACAGAAAAAAAAGTTGAAAACTATGCACCAAGCGCCAAGTTCTTGTTAGTTTGCTGCCACCATTTTGATTTTGCATTCGCCCACTTACGAAAGAGCGGTCGCTGAGCGCTCTCACGTCCGACGGCAAAAGTTAACGAAAACTAAACGAAAAATTCCACTTTGCAATTATGTGCGCATCATATACATTTCTTGTTTTCGCTCGGTTTTGTACGACCACTTAAGTTGGCTTCCGACTATTCTAGTTCTACCTTTAGAATAAACCGGTCTCATCGATTTCCAGCCGACTTCCATTTCAAATCAAAATTGGCTGATTTTGAACTGATAATTCTCTTTAGCCTAGCAGTATTTAAACAGTTATTTCATGTTGATGTGTTAAAATTGTTCTAAATATACTCCAAAAGTATTTTTGTTCGAGTCAATTTGGAATTCGAACACCAAACTTCGAAAAATTCCTTCCTTGGAACGCAGAAATCTTTTCCTGAAAAGTGGACAAAAAAAGGGCTTTGCAAATCTTTGCGAGGTATATGACATATGTTTCTAGAAAGAAGACATTCACAGCTATCCAAAGCACTTAATTTATTTTTAAAGCAACCTTAAGCACATATTTAGATTTTCCAAAACAAATACGGAAAAAACATGTTTTTTTGCTATTTCAATGACACATTTTTTTAAATTCAACAATCAAAAATTAAGAAAATTTCAACACAGATTTATAAAAGCACATACCTTCACAAACATCTGCCATTTTTTTTTTTTCAATTTCAATTAAAATTGTAATTTTAATAATTATTTGTCTAAATAACCACAACGCACCAGATCAAAAAAAGACTTTTCACCTTCACTTTTGGAGATCATTTATTCTATAATAAACTGGTTAAAACAAGAAAAAAAATTGTTTTCAGACTTAACAGTTATCCGTTATAGATAAGAAATTGAATTTTTTGCAATTTATGTCATTGATTTTTTTACGTCTAATTATATGGAGGCGATCCACTGTGCATCGTTTAAAAGCAGTCTTGAGCGTCGAGAAGAACTTAACTACTTTTCTGCAGCACTGAACGCAGCTATCACACATTCCAATGATCTTTCCAGTCAGTGTTGGAAAATTGGTTGGTTGGTGGGTGGACAAAATCAAAACGTCACCTTGTCACCTACAGTGGCTCCAACGCATAATCGGACAGTAGTTTCATTTGTATAAAATGTGCTATAAACTTATAAAAAAAACCGCTATATGTATATTTTGTTCGCTTTTATTTAAATTTGTACACTTATTTATCTATATAACAACAAAAAATTAAAAATTTTAAAATGATAACTTTTAATTTAAAAAAAAAAAACAAAAAAAAACCAGGTTTTAAGTCCACCGAATAATCGGACAAAGTAAAATATCTTCTTCAAAACAGCACAAATCCATCAGCTAGTACTTGGTTGCAAAGCCTTTACCATCAAGAACGGCTTGAAGGCGATTTGGGATGGATTTAACCAAATTTTGGCACACCTCAGGCTCAATAGAGTTCCAAGCTTCAATTAAAGCCTCCTTAAGCTGATTTAGGTTGTTATATTTGTGTTTGTACACTCTCCTTGCCAATTCCTCCCACAGATGTTCGATCACATTGAGGTCTGGGCTCTGTGCTGGTGTATCAATGAGTTTGGGGCAATTATGGATCAACCACATCTTTGCAACACCTGATGTGTGCTTGGGATCATTGTCCTGATAGAATGCAAAATTATTTGCGATTCCCAGTTTTTCCGCACTCTGCTTCACATTTTGTTTCAAAATGTTGAGGTAGGCAAATTTGTCCATTTTACCATCTATAAAATGCAAATTGCCTACCCCAGCACTTGACATGCAGCCCCAAACCATGACAGAGCCCCCTCCATGTTTTATTGTGGCTTTGGTATTTTGTTGCTGGAACTCAGCATTTGGCTTACGCCAAACATACATCTTCCCATCCGAGCCATGCAAATTAAATTTGCTCTCATCAGTGAACAAAACCTTGAAGCATTGAAAACTGCAAATGAAAATATATTTTTTTAAGAAATATGGTCACATTACCGTATTCCAAAAATCTTCTTGTTTTAATAAATATTCTCTCGCATATTTTAACCTTTTGTTTTTGTTTTTGAGGCTAATAAATGGTTTTTTTCTGGCAAATCTTCCATAGTATTCGTATCTATGGAGAGTGTTGCGGACAGTGTTGAGGCAAACATCCTTTCCAACACGATTTTTTAGGGAAATTTGAAGATCTTTTGCAGTTTTGAATGGATTTTGTTTTATTTCCTTTAATATTGACCGCTCTTCTCTTTCACTTAAAAGTTTGCCTTGACCTTCTCGGCTTTTGTTGGCCACTCTAAATTCATCTCTGTACCTTTTTATGACATCTTGTACTGTAGATTTGCCTCGTCCAACCAATTCTGCAATTTCTCTTACCGTTTTGCCTTCAAAATTTAATTTTATAATTAATTGTCTTAGTTCGACACTTGTTTGTTTTCCACTTGGAGCCATTTTTGCACTACTTGGCTGAACATTAATTGAAAGACTGATTAGAACAAAAAAAAACTGCGTTGGAGTGAAAATTTGAAAGTAACTGTATTTTTCATTTACTCTCTTTGCTTTGTCCGATTATTTGTTGAACTTTAAAAACTGGATTTATTTGGTATTTCTCTTTGAATTAACCGTTAACATTTGAAAATGTTTATTTTTTTGTTGTTATTTGGATAAGTAAATGTACTACTTTAAATAAGAGCGAAAAAAATATACAATAGCGGTTTTTTTCTAAAGTTACATCCCATTTTATATAAATGAAACTACTGTCCGATTATGCGCTGGAGCCACTGTATATGTCGGTGACGTTTTGATTTTGTCCAAATAAAAACAAACTAAAAATGAACGATATTAATAATAACAAATAAGAACAAATTAAACAAAAGAATAAAACAAAACAAAAGTGTTGAGAAATATATCATCAATCATCAAATAATAAAAGGGCAAACACGAATCTTACTATCTAAGTGTTGTGAATTTTAAAGTGAAAATGTAAAATTAAGTGTCGTGAACAAATAGGTACCTACTCGGTCTCGCTCTGGCTCTCGCTCCGAAATCTGCGTGTTTGATGAATTCCTTAACAGCCTCAAAGTTTATGTTTTAAGTGACGTTTTGTCTTAGACGGTTAACAGGTGCTTATTTATTTGTAGATGGCACGTACTTGGTCTTGCCCTCGTTTACTTTAAGACAAACCTGTTCCAGCTGTTACATATAGTTAACTCTGTATTAACGCCTGCCCTGTGCATTATTTGCACCAAACCAAGATTAAGGAAATCACATGATAGCACAACTTCTTGTTGAAGCTATGAACAGTTTGAAAAGACTTCTTCACTAGTTGCACATTGAACAATGTATTTAACATCATCGTGTCCTGTAACCCCATCTGGGACAAAGGGCGTAAACAAAACATCTCCATCCTTCACGGTCTGCTGCAAGTTATTTTAACTGTGGCCACGTCTTTCTCTGGGATTCTGCTTCCGCTAAGAAAGTTGATTTCCATGTTGTTCTTAGTCTTCCAACAAATTTTAACAATCTCCTAAATTTTGAGAATTGGTTTATGGTTGTATTGCTACTTTGTAACGAAGCGCTCCACGTTACATTCTCTGTTTTTACTTTCACAGTAATAGAAACTATGCCTGGCCCAGGGCAAAAAAAAAAAAACTTCCAGCTTAATGATTAGGAATTCTAATCTTGTTGGATATAGTTTACAGTGGATTTTCGTTGAAAAATTCATGTAAGTTGAACTGAACTTAATATAAATTGCGTATGACAAAGCCCTCACTATGTCACTGATGAGTTCAAGTGAGTAAGCCGAACGAAACGCCAATTTATAGGACTAAAGGCCATAAAAAGCTATTTTGAATCAATAATTCAACAAGTCCAATCCTTAATGCTAAGTCTTCTACTTGGCTGATTTATTTCAGTAGTATATAGAATTTGTATTATAAAACCTTCTTATATTTCACAGTAATAGACAAATGTACAAATCCTTTATCGGCAGTTGATATTCAGCGAGAATTGTATTTCATCAAAATACAATTCACATTCACCACAGGCAGGTGACGTCACAAGAAAATCAGCACAATAATTATTTTTCATTCATCCTCAGTACAGTTCTCACTCAGTCTTTACCGGAAATATAACAAACGGACCTACTCGGATGAGCGAAAAGCACCCTTTCGATCATACTCAATGTTATACGGCACGTTAGTTAACCTGATCAGTTATACTCCGGCCGCCGCAGACGAGTCAAGTCGTTTCGGTCATTATAGCTTTTGGCTTTGCTGGAGCTTCCCCCACCAGTCAAAAGAGGTTTCGTTTCAAAGGCGAATTCAGGGAAAAGAGATTTTCCAACTATTTCTTATTAAATTTCCTCTGCCAGCGGTAAGGGGCCTTAATTATAAGACATACGTCCTAATTGCCACTAGGGGCTTCGGTACCTGCTGATCTACCAGAATGAAAGCCTGCCGTGTCCAGTGCCACAAGGGGCGTACTACCTGCTGATTGAGTGCCAACAGGAGCGTAGTACCTGCTGATTAATTGCCACCAGGGGCTTCGGTTTTCGGTACCTGCTAATCTACTAGAGCAATAGGAGCCTAGTACGACCTGCTGAATAGTGCCACCAAGGGCGTTGTATTTGCTGATTAGTGGCACCAAGGGTGTTGTACTTGCTGATTAGTGCCACCAAGGGTGTTGTACTTGCCGATTAGTGGCACCAAGGGCGTTGTACTTGCTGAATAGTGCCACCAAGGGTGTTGTATTCCTGAATAGTGCCACCAAGGGCGTTTTACTTGCCGATTAGTTCCACCAAGGGCGTTGTACTTGCCAACTAGTGCTACCAAGGGCATTGTACTTGCTGAAGAGTGCCACCAAGGACATTGTACTTGCTGAATAGTGCCACCAAGGGCGTTGTACTTGCCGATTAGTTCCACCAAGGGTGTTGTACTTGCCAACTAGTGACACCAAGGGCATTGTACTTGCTGAAGGGTGCCACCAAGGGCGTTGTACTTGCTGAATAGTTTCACTAAAGGCGTTGCACTTGCTGAATAGTGCCACAAAGGGCATTGTACTTGCTGAAGACTGCCACCAAGGGCGTTGCATTAGCAGAATAGTGCCACCAAGGGCGGTGTATTCCTGAATAGTGCCACCAAGGGCGTTTTACTTGCCGATTAGTGCCACCAAGGGCGTTGTATTCTTGAAAAGTGCCACCAGTGGCGTAGTTCCGCAATATTTTTTATACTGCGTTTCACAATTCACTTAAATTTTTCAGCTTTTTCTTTGGAGCGCTTTCTTTAATATCGGCTCACAAGTTTTCGATGCGATTACAGACCCGACGATTTACCAGGTCATTAAATAACTTTATTTTCATCCGTCTCAAAGCAAGTTTTTGGTAGTCTGCTAGCATGTTTAGGGTCACTATTCTTTTGAAAAGTTCAATCAAGTGGTATATTTCATTTTGCATAAAGAAGCATGAAGGTCTGCAAATGTCAACATTAATTTTTGCGTAGTTTTATTTCCTTGATTTTTAATAAAGGCTATTTTATTGAAATTTCAAACAAATTTCTACAAGATTAGCTAATTTTGTAATCGATTGCTCATCATGCAAAACAGCGAAATGATCGGCAGATGAAGATGAGTATTGTTTAACCTAACAAGTAGGTAAGAAAACTCTCAGCTCATCCGGAAGTTTTCTTTGATCAGTTATCATTTGTAGGTGCCACTGATTGCTTACATTAAAACTCATCATTGGAATTTTTTCAACGCCGAAAATCGGGTTTTATACTCGTACTGAACCCCCCTGCACATCAAAAGAAAACAAAAATTTCCTACCCAAAATGCAAGGTAAATGTAACATTTCAATGGACTAAAACTAATTTTATGTGAAAAGCTGGGAAATTTTTCCAAACGTTACTTGAAAGTTTTTTTTTCAAATTATGTACACAAATTATTTTTGTTTTTACTTCAAAAATCGACTTTTCCGCTGAACCCTAATTTGAGAACCAAGGCAAAAGAGCATACCTAAATCTTTCTTAATAAAACAAATCAAACAAGCCAAGTTCGCACTACACCCTTTTTACAGAAACTAACTCGGATGGTTTTCGACCCCCTCTAACTTCAGTACCATTATAAAATCAAAAACTTCAAATTCGCAGTATTTGCTAAGCTTATCAAAAACAGTCGGCTCACTAAATTTCATCTTTTTTGAATTAGTAGTTCCTGAGAATAGAACTTCGAAAATCATTGAAACCTTAACCAGTTTCTTTTTTTAATAATAAACTTACATTTTTATTCTTCTCGAAGTCAACCCAATTTTACTTAAGCTGTTTTTGGTCAAGCTTCATTATTTTTTGTTTTACTTTTCATTGTATTTTACTCGGAATATTCAGGAATATTGAATAAATAAAACGCGCTCTGATCATCTACTGCTGCTGCTCTCAAAAAAACCTTACATTCTAAGTTCTGAACGCTCTGAGCTTAGAAGAATCACAAGCTTTTTTTCTGCCAATTCCAGGCTCTGCTCTAAACAAAATATGAAAAACGCCTTATGTTACCTAGGTACTTGAATTTCTTCATATTTCAACCGTAGAGAGTCCGAAACTGGACGCTAGAAATGTACCATAAAAAAAGCATAATTTTATCTTCTTTTGTTTTGATTTTGAGGTCTCACGTGTCACAAAACTGCTTTAATTTGAAGCTGTAATGTGACCGCATCTTCAAAACAAAATACCTAAAAAGTTTTTATTATATAACGAATATACGAGGACTCAAAATGCAACCTTGTGGCACGCCTTTCTCAGATTTAAATTGTGTGTATTGACTTGTTCCATTGGATACTTTATACTTTTTTAAATTATATATTTCAAATTATTCATTACTAAATCTTTCTTAGAGCCTCATATCATCCATACATACATTTTGGAGCCAGGGCAATAAGTCCACAAACCAAAAGTAGGTATCAATTCAAATGGGGTGAATATAATGATTTAAAATTTTTGTCCTGCGGACATATGACACTGTGCCATGTATGGGACGTAGAACTTCACGTGGAAATTATGATACAAAGCCTTGGTTTCTTTATTTTTTGTTGTATTTTTAATTTCAGTGCATAACTAAAAAACTGAAAATGAAAAAAAATGTCTTTTTTTTTTATAAATTACAGTTAACATGATAAAACCTTTAAATAGAAGCAACAGCAATGAAATTAAAACTGTATACAAATAATATTATGCTCCTCTGTGTTTTATTCTTTAAATAAAAAATAAATTAAAATCTAATGTGAAATTTAAGGCTAATATTTCATATCTTTATTCTTCTCTTGCAGAGCGTAAATTTACGAGAAGATCGCGCAAGTCGCGAAATCAACAAACGCGTTAGCTACAAGGAAACAAATAGCGTAAATAACGGCAGCACCAGCGCATTGGACAAAAGAAATAGTAACAAACAATTAGACCTAACCACATCAGATGATAAAGATTCTCGAACAGAAAAAGATATAAAAAATATGCAAATTCAAAAGAATGGAGCACTCAATCAATGCATTACAGAGCTGGCATCTGGTTTCAAGGCAGCTGAGATAAATGCGGAACAACAACAACAGCAACAGTCTCAGAAGCAAAAGCAGCAACAGACTACAACAACTGTTGGAGGAAAGTCTGTATCAGATACAAAAAATGGCATCGAGTATGCTGGTGGCAGTAATAGTTTGGATAGAAGTAGTAATCGATCATCGGACAAACCGTCACATTTTGTTACAGTAATCGAAGTTAATGAGCCCCATACAATTGTGGAGCCCAATGCCACCTCCACAAATAGCAATAGCAATAACAGTGGCAATGAACAGCCCACACAGTCTGTTGCAGCAATTGCAGCTGAAGTTGTTCCAGTGAGTTGTCCGTCGGCGACGCCAGAAACCACTGTTGCCAGCAGCGATCATGATAGGCATTCGAGTGAAAATTCATTAAGTAGTTTTGAGAGAAAATCTTCGAAAATTGAACCATCTGCTCCCCCAATGTCACCCGCTATGACATCTTCAACTTCGGTTGCGGCAATGTCTTCAGCATCGACATCGCCCTCAGCAACGCTTATGACATCTTCATCTTCGTTATTCATGTCGAATATAGATGCAAAGAAAAAGGTTCCACCGAGGTGAGTTTGATATATATTCAACATTAATATTTCATCTAAAAGTTTAGATTTAAGGTAACTTTTTTGCTGAAGAAACATGAAAAGGGGTAATTACTCAATATTTAGGACAGCAATACCCTACAATAGTCCTTCGATAAAACAACTTATTCAAAGTTTTGCGATATCCAAGACAAAAAAAAGTAGAGACTTAAATTGATTTTATTAGGGACTGAGGGGAGGAAGGGGTTGAGAGAACTTCGAAACACAACATTTCGAAACATAAGGTTTTGAAGAACAAACCCATGTGGAAAAATGATTAAGTTTTTAACGAGGCCGTATAAAGTTTTATATTAATGCTAACAAGGCAAGGGCCTAGCAAGGGTAACTATGGAAACTAACTAGGGCCTCACCAGATATATCCTCGAGTTGCAAAAATAAGAAAAATTGTATTCCTATTTGGAATTCGATCCTTGGATCTTCTGATTACCAGTCCAATACGCTCACTAATTCGCAATACAGTTCTGCGATTCCTCTTGTGTGCGCCACCTAAGTTGGGGTCTTTCTCTGCTGCGCAGACCATCAGACCATCATTCGACGCTAGTGCGTCGGTGTTCGTACGCTCCACGTGTCCCAGCCATCTCAGCGGCTGTATTTTCAGCTTTTCGACCAGGTTGACGTTGCTGCTGTAGTGCCCGTAGAGCTCGTTGTTAGTTCTTCTCTTCCATACTCCATCGATACAGACTGGACGGGAGATCACCCGAAGCATTTTTCTTTCAAAGCACCCGAACAGATTCTCATCCGTTTTTGACAGGGTCCATCATGAGTTCTGCCCCATACAGCAGGACCGGGATGATCCGCAGCAGCAGCAGCCTTGTACGCTTTTTTTCTCCTGATAATTCGGCGTTCCTCCTTTCGTTTTTTCCCGTACAGCTCCCGAGCTCTCAGCACTTCATGTTCTTGTTTGCGGCATAGATTGGTAGGCCTTATTCTTTGCTGCATGCGCTAGCTTGCATTTTTAATCGAACCAGGGGTTTCGTTGTGGTGACCTTGTGAAACCCAGCACGTCCGTCAGTGGCAGCACTCCTGAAGGCATTTTGGCAGTCCTTCCACTGGTCGTCTTCAGATAATGCTGGTGGCGGACCTGCTAAGAGATTAAGAAAGACTTGGTCTGCAAAAGTTCTGGTGATTTCTTGCAATTTTAACTTCGCGACGTAAAAACTTTTCACAGCATCCGCCCGTTATTGTGGCGTCATGGATATCCGCATTCTTACTGAAGCTACCACCGAGTCTATTTTGGCATACCTTAGGAACGTTCGGACATCCAGGATACTGGAGGCATGTCTGGCGTCTATCGCAACATGGTCAATCTGGTCCATGGTTCGTTGATCCGGAGACCGCCAGGTCCCCTTGTGTATATTGAGGTGTGGGAGTCGATTACTTGCTATGATGACATTTAGCCCCGCGCGCCGCCGCAAAGTCAATCAGTCTGAGTTCGTTACCGGAAATGTTTTTGTGCAGGCTGTGCCCTCTGACTATCGAACCGAAGATGAAGATGCCCTCCTTTTCCTTTTCGATGTTGGCGTTGAAGTCACCAGGATTAATCTTGACGTCGCACTTGGGGCACCTATCATACGTATTCTCGAGGAGATCGAAGAATTCGGTGTAGGGACATAGGGCCCAGGGACATAACGCCCAATTTTTTATTTTGGGGCTTATATCCCACTTGAGTGGGTCATAAAGCCGAAATTGAATTCGGGGCTTAAGTCCCACCCAAGTAAGACACAAGTCCAAAATAAAAATGTTGGGGGTAATGTCCCACTAAATAAGAATCACTCAGTAGGTATATTGGATAAATTCAAAGTTTCCTTAAATCCAGATTCTTAAAATCCAAAAGAAGCTTTGCATTCACCCAAACTCGCACCCATCCCAAACCCCATAGTGTCCCCAAGCAAGGGGGGTACATACCTTACTGTTTATTCGCCGTAATGCTGGGTGCCAGTACTGTATTATTTGTGTAAGGCAAGGCAAGTGTAAATAAGATCAGTGCTAGCACCCAGCATTACGGCGAATAATTAGTGAGGTATGTATGGGAGAGCTTGCTGCCCCCCGGCAACCCCCCTGCTTGGGCACACTATAAGATTTGAAGTGGGTGCGAGGATGGGTGTATGCAAAGTTTTTTTTTGCATTTAAAGAATCTAGATTTAAATTATTTTTGAAAAACTGAAAAATTATCGAAAACTCTTTATTCTTCTGTGGCTCTAAAAAAAATTTAGGATTAATGTCCCATTTTGTAGCAAAAATATTTGGGGCTTGGGTCTCTCTTGTGTGGGACTTAACCCCCAAATTCAATTTCGGCTTTATGAACCACTCAAGTGGGGCATAAACCCCAGAAATAAAAATTGGACGTTATGTCCCTGCGCCGTAGAATTCTTCCTTGGTTGAGTCACCTTTTTCTTCCATTGAGGCATGGGCACAGATCAACGTGATGTTTTCGAATTATGCTTTGATGCGGATTGTGAGCAGGGACTCGCTTACATTTCTGAAGCCTAAGCCTTCTTGTCTAAGTCTTTCCCTTACCACAAAACCACAACCAAAAAGCCGCAGACCCTGCTCCTTGCAGCACCTGCCAAAATAAGGCAACACCATGATTTTCTGAATTCTTGAATGGGTCAATGGCAACAACAACGACTACTATTTTGAAAACTACACATTTTATAGATTTCTTCTTCCAAAAAATAAAAAAAAAAATCAATCGCGACAAACTGACGACTTTACTACAATTTATTTTGTTCTGCAGTTGCTGGAGCTATTTCCCTCTTTGAAGTTAAAAATAAATTTAGAAACTGTCCCAACGAAAATTTTACTCTATACATAACCTATATTTTTTTCTTGTGACACTAATGACATTGATATGGTTGGAAAATGTTAAACGAAGCATGATGATGATGCACAATCAGAGTACTCTACGTACCTACCATCAGAATCTCGAGCACAAACTAGGTTACCCATTATAAACAATGCAAGATGTTTTTCAGATCCACTGATACGAGCACCATTCAAATTTGTGTGTTATGTGAGATATGCGACGAACAGTGTTTAAGGGAAAAAAAATATGCTGTGACCTTAATTTTCTTGTTCAGACACTTTTAATAATATTAATCAAAAGCAGCTAGCAGCAAGCAACTCCACCACTACCCAATTTGAATCCACCTTGAATTTCGCCAAGTAGTGCAAGCAATGCTGCTTAATGACCGGTTACGTTTTGTTTTTTTTTGTCATTTACACTGTGTGTGTGTGTGTGTGTGTATATGTTCGTAGTATACGGATACCAGTTTTAAGTCAAAATGCCACAGTTTACCTCAGAGCGGTACCATACCACACAAATATGGCAATAGCAGCCGTTACCTATGAACAACAGTTGTACTATTTTTTCTTTACCTCCTCTCGTCACTTCAACATTTTACAGTTTCTGATTAACTTCATATATAATTTATACGTACATACATAGGTACAGACATTTGTATGTATATACGAGTACGTTGTTGAGTCTTCATCAACATTTTGGTGTGTGCTCTGGACCGGTTTCCAAGCCAAAGCCAGTTACCGTCGATATTATGGGAGAGATATAAAAATAAAAATAAAAAAAATAAAAACTTCTTCTGCCATAATATGGTTGCTTGGTGATTAATTGCCAACGAATAACAAATTTGTATCACGTTCCTAGGTATATCTCTTCTCTGTACTTGGAATGGAGAGTTGAATTGGAGGTACCTATGCTGCTCTTGTGTCCATCTGCTCCAACAAAACTGTTTGTGATCAAAGAACAACAACAATGAGAGAGAAACGACAGTGCGCCCCGCGACGAAGGCGACGTGGACGGTGGTGGTGGAGTGGTGATGATGGTGCAGTAATCGTGTAATCAATGATTCCACACCGCATTACTGATTGATTTCCTCTTGTTAGTTGGTATGTTGGTAGGAAAGTAACATTTTGTCGACCAATTGTCGGTCAATATTTGCAATGGTAATTGCTGGAAAAGCGGACCTTCTCTTTGCATTGAAGTCGTTCACGTTCATCAACTTATTCACACACTTTCCCCAAAAATACAAATAAATTGGGAAGAAAAAGTCACAGAATATTTCAAAAAAGTTAAAAGTTTATTAAACAGCTGTTGTCAAACTTTAAAATGCAAGACTGAATAACACGAACTTGCTCTAGTGGTTTAAGGCTACCAAGTGACTAAGTTTAAGATATGTTAGTTCCGGGCTGAAAAAAGGGCAAGTTTTTGTCAAGTTTAATCAAGGCCCTGGAAGGCTTCGGTAAGGGATACAAAAATATAAACTTAAAAAAAATCCAAGTTCTTTTATGAATAAGAAACCTGTGTGTAAAAAGTCAGCCAAAAAAATTAATGAGATGTAAAATATATGCCAAGTTTTAAGTTCATGAAGTTTAATATCAAATATCTTAAGTAGAATAATATCGAAATAAAAACTCCAAACTATGACTGAAATTTGGTTTTTAATGAAATTTGGTGGCTTCACTGGTCAAGTTTTCATTTATTTTAAATTTGTGATTAAGTAAATAATTAAAAGAAAACTTGCCAAGTAAATCCACCAAATTTTAATCAGTAATCATTAAATACCAAATCTCTGTCATAATTTGGAGTTGTTTCGGTGTTACTCCACATAAGATATTTAAAATTAAACTTCATGAACTTAAAACTCAGAAGTGCTTCATATAGTTTATACGAATTTTTGAGAATATGGATGGATGCCACGGCCCCTGAACTGAAACTACCAATTTTTCGATTTTTTTCTTTCTAAGTTCTTCAAGCCCTACCGACCTACCAATTTTCATCGTTCTACAACAATCGGAAGTGCTCCATATAATTTATAAGGATTTTTAAGAATGTGGGTGGATGCCACGCCCCTGAATGGAAAATTCCAATTTTTCAATTTTTTTCTTTTAAAGTACCTCAAGCCCTACCGACTTACCAATTTCCATCGTCCTTCAACAATCGGAAGTGCTCCATATAATTTATAAGAATATTTAAGAAAGTGGGTGGATGCCACGCCCTCTGAATATAAAATTGCAGATTTTCGATTTTTTCCTTTGTATGCACCACAAGGCCTACCGTTGTGCGAAATTTAAAGTTTCTACGATGTCGGGAAGTGCTCCATAATTTTGATGATCTGTAAGTGAGTCAGTCAGTCAGTCAGTTACGGTTTTTGCAATTTTAAAAGTCCTATATGGGTGATTCCGTCCCAACTGTGATTCCTTGCGTCCAGTGCTTTTTTGGTTATTTAATGTAAAATGTTTGTATTTATTTTTGGTTTTAATTGTGTAAACGGCTATTTACTACAATCTACATTTGATATCATGACTAAATTTGCTACCTACTTCTTCCACATGACTTGGAAAAGTGTAGTAAAAATGTCAGTACCGTGGCATGTCCGTTCCTTGTTTTTCCGATTAAATCCACTTTTTTCTAATGAAATACTTCATTGAATAGAAATGTTGTCCTTAGAAAATTTTGAGTGCAATACTTGCTTGACAAAATAATGCAAAAATTAAGTCAAAATACTTATTGCTGAATAAAATAATCATGAATGAATGTTGTCCGAGGTTTTAGTTTTATTTTTGAATTCAAAAGATTGCTTGCTCAACTGCCATTATATTTTAGTTTTAACACGTATGTGTCGTTGTTTTCTAAAAGATACACTATTTTTGAATAATTAACAACAGTCATTTTATTTTGTGTACGTTGTTGTACTTTAAGAATGATATGTTTTCATGCGATGAAAGTATGTCAAAAATTAACATGTCATTACCGTGGTAGTATTTTTTAAGCATGCTATGACATGTTTTTGGTTGCCTATCAGAATTTTGTATACCTTTTAACCGCAAAAGTTAAAATTGTCCTTGAAATTATTTTTCTCATAAGCTTAGAGAAGTGAGATTACATAAACTGTCTTAATGTCAGTACCGTGGATGTCAGTACCGTGGCATTTCTTTAATCAATTCTCTTTATAAGAATGTAGTAATACCTCGGACGAGCCAAACAAAATTATTCCGTGCAATAAAAACTAAGTTACAACCCAGCACAAAGAAAAGGGTTGCCATTCAGAAGAACAGACTTCAAAAACGAAAAAGAGTACATTTTTTAAAGAAAAAAAGAGCAACCGAAATGTCAAGAGGTCAAAACATAAAAAACAATCAAGAATCTCAACAAAAATATGGACAAAAAGAGAGAGAACAAATTAAAAATAGAAAAAGAAAAAGAATGTCATTATCGTCTACTCCAGTTTCAGTACATTTCACCATATTTTATGTATTTTAAAAGTTGTAGCAAAATGCTTGTACTGATTTGATACTCTGACTAAAGGTGCCGTCACACCAGGCAAGTTTTACTTGCCGCTGCCGCAAGTGCTTGCAGCAAGTAAAATGATCGCTGCAAGTAAAACTTGCCTGGTGTGACGACCCGAAAAGTACTTGCAGCAAGTAATTGCTGCAAAGGATTTACTTGCGAGCAAGGACTTGCGGCAAGTAAAAATTGCCTGGTGTGACGACCCAAAAAGAGTACTTGCAAGCAATTAATTGCTGCAAGCGATTTACTTGCTTGCAAGTACTTGCGCAAGCAATGCAAGTAAAACACTTGAAATAACTTGCCGCAAGTACTTGCCACTTGCAGGATTTGCGCAAGCAAGTTTTTTACTTGCTTGCAAGCGAACGTATGTTTTTCGATCAAAATTACAGAAAAAATCATCTCCCTCTGCCCAGAAGTCTCTCATCAGTGTAGTAAAGTACTGATTTTCAGCACGGCTTTCAAAAGAGGGTCATACCAAAATGATTTATCATCGATCAGCCGTATTTTTTGGTTTCAAATGCTCCAACATAGAACAGGGTACCGCATTGTTTTTGAATACATGTTTTTTGATAGTAATAATATGAACGACTGGATCGTATGTAATTGCTCTTATAGTTCAACTTGCTTGGAACTTCTTCTTCAAAATCTAGATTATCCATTTAGATCTATTTCTGAAGAAACAGTAAACCAAACTGAACTGAAAATGGCAAAATCACACCCGTTTACACGTGCAAATACTTTCAGAAACTAATTTCGGCAAGTAATTTCAGCAATTACTTGCAGCAAGTAATTTCAGCAATTAATTTCAGCAAGTACTTGCTTGCTCGGTGTGACGACCTGAAAAGTACTTGCAGCAAGTTTGTTTTGCAAGCAAGTAAAAGTCGTTTCAGCAAGCAATTTACTTGCCTGGTGTGACTGCTGTCTGCAATTACTTGCATGAATATTTCAAAATCGAAAATTTTGAAACAATTGCTGCAAGTACTCTACTTGCACGGTGTGACGGCACCTTAAAAGAAGCCAGAAAAACGAAACAAAAATTGTTTTCAAGAAGTTTTAATTTTTGAAAATTTTCTAAAAAAAGAATCACAGTTGGCGAAGAATCACCCATATCTCGGGAATTATACTAAATGATATGGAGTTAAAATTTGGTGAACCACCTGTGTTTGATCAGCTCAGCAAACACTGCGAATTTGAAGTTTCTGACTTTATTGGTACTGAAGTTAGAGGGGGGTTGAAAATCGCCTGAGTTTGTTCCTGTAAAAAGGGTGTAGTGTCGCAAACTTGGCTGGGCACTACCGTGCCCTTTGATATAATAGGTTCTAAGAACTTTTCTGGAGCTTTTTGCTGATCTTAAATGAATTTAAGGAAATATAACAAGAACCATAGAAAACATCGAAGGAAATAATTGAGTTTGTTACAACTAACTAATGCAAATAAGAAAGCAATAAAATGTTTGGTAAATTTTAGAAGTTTTTGAGAAAAAACATAGAAAACATCATCATCGTGTCTTGTAACCCCGGCTGGGACATAGGGCGTCAACAAAACGTCTCCATCCTTCACGGTCTGCTGCAAGGTACTTTAGCTGTGGCCACGTCTTTCTCTGGGATTCTGCTTCCGCTAAGACAGTTGATTTCCATGCTGTTCTTGATCTTCCAACCCGCCGTGCACCCTGAGGATTTCATTCAAAGAACTACCTTGCAATTTCATCGTTTGGTTTCCTCAGTGTGTGACCAATCCAACGCCACTTACGCTTTCTTATGTCGACGTCCATCACCCGCTCTTGACTTGTCCTGCGCCACAATTCCCCATTTGATATTATTTGTGACCAGCGAATCTTTCGGATGTGGCGAAGATAGCGATTCACAAAAGCCAGCAATTTCTTCGAAATGATAGACGTGACTTTCCAGGTTTCACAAGCATATAACAGCACGGATTCGAAGAATCTCAACTTAGTGTGTAAGGAGATTTGACTGGATTTCCTAATTCAGGACAGAGCACCGAAGGCAGCACGAGCTTTATTTATTCTACTTTTAACGTCCAGATCCGTACCACACCGTTTGCAGAGACAATACTGCCAAGGTAGTTAAACTGTTCCACTCCTTCAACTGGCGTCTCCTGTAGAAAAATACGCTGCTGTGGTGGAGCGGCCTGTGAGCATTATTTTTGTCCTTTTGCTGTTTAGACCACTCGACTCTCGCTTCACTTGCAGTGTTCGCACATCCCGTTCAGCCCGCTGATGTTATTTGCCAGTAGACATATGTCATCGGCATAGTCTAAATGATGACTGAGGCTTTCAAACGGTCTCCATTGAATGCCATTTCGCTCAGCTGTACCAACACTGGCCGCCAATACGTCCTCCATCGCAAGCAGGAAGAGAATTGGCGATAGAACATTCCCTTGTTTCACACCCTGTTGCACTACGAAGGAGTCGGATAGCTGCCCATTGTGTAAAACAAAACACCTTGCGTTGTTGTAGGACTCTTTAATAATGGCAACAATTTTTGGGGGAATTCCTCTACCAAGCAACGACCTCCATAAATATTCTCTGTTAAATCGAGCGAAGGCCTTCTCAAAATCCATAAACATGAGGTTAAGCGGTGATTGAAATTCCATCGACTGTTCAAGGACGATACGCAGGGTGTTGATATGGTCGACACACGATCGACCACTGCGGAAGCCAGCTTGATGCCTCTTGAGTGTAAACTCGATTCTATTCTTTATCTGCTCGAGAACGATCGTTGCCATTAGTTTTGGGAAAACGGACAAAACGGTGATGAAACGCCAATTGTTGCAATTCTTAAGGTCGCCTTTCTTTGGCAGCTTAACAATCACACCATCTTTCCAGTCCTTGAGATAGCTTTCATTTTCCCAAATGATTAGTGTCAACGGATGTAGAATACTAGCCGCTGTTACGGGATCGGCTTTCAGGAATTCAGCTGGTATTCCATCAAGTCCAGCTGCCTTGTTGTTTTTGAGGAGATTTATTGATGGTTGAATTTCCGATACGGAAAGGGGTTCGATGTCAATACCCCTGCGCATCTCGTTAAGTTGGGGCACTTCGGCACTCTGCTGAATTGAATCCTCATTTAGCAAGGCACAAAATGGTCCTCCCATCTGCGTAGCTGATCCTCAATTGATACCAAAAGTGTGCCATCCAAATCCATTACATGATGATTGGTGTTGCTTTTTCTCCCAATAACATCTTTGGATATTTGGTTCAATACCCGGATATCTCCTCTTCTTGCAGCGTTTTCCGCATTACCTGCGATTTGCGAAGTTGGATTTTATCTCAGGTGCCTTGGGATATCCAAGGGTCTCTAACTCTAGTCCGCTTGGGTAAAGTTTCGGATCCAGCCTCCATAAAAACAACTTTTACTCCACCCACACCTCAATTGTTGAGTGCGTTGAATTCCGTTTAATGACGAATATTTGACATAGTTACGACAAATGTTGGGGTCATTTAAAGCATTCGTATTGAATGATTTACTACCTTCACAATATTAAAAAAATAAAAATTTTTTCCTCTCAGCTTACAATGCTAAGTTCGCACCAACTTTTACAAATAAGTTAAAACCTTTGTCCACTTTTGCTCGTCACTATATGTATTGTGGCATTTATTTCGGACATTACACAGGCACCACCAGTGCCTATGAAATTTAGGGTGTTCCAACATTTTCATATTTAGAAATTTTTAGCACGTATCAACTGTCAGCTGTCAAATTCACTGTCACTAGAGACAATGTGTACTCAATTAAAAAACAAAATATTCGTATAAAAAACACCCTTTCTAACTTTAAAACTAAAAATAAGTTTTCAAAATCGAAATAATAAATAGGTACATTTTTTTATAAAAAAATATACAAATTTATGTAAATTGTAAATAAATGAGACAAGAACTACTACGAGTATATTTATTGCATTTAAAAGTGCATTACAAAATAAGCACACAAAACTGCCAGTTAATCTAAAATTATCATCATTTATAAATCTATTTTATTAAAACTAATTAAAAAGTTTCTGTTGAATGAAATTCAATACACAATCAACACTTTTTATCTCTATAGAGCTCATAAAGCACTCTAGTTTTTTTTTCTTTTTTTTTTGCTATTGGAGGCCATTTCACTCGAATATATTATAAGCGAACATACGATCTCTTCTGTGTGGCTCATCACGAACAGCTAACAATTTTAATGAAAATCTCCAAATGATGGATGATCACAAGTGGTACACATTTCAAACTCAATGATAAATTAATTTCAATATAAATACAAAAAAAAAGAAATGAACAAAAAATAAACGTCCCCTTTCCTTATTCTATGTATCTATTTGACATTTCGGTCGATATATTACATTTTCTCTACAGCTGTGTCAGTATAAGACTCTCTTCCACTTTTATAACCCAACTTGTGTAGAATATGTCCCCAAAAAATTATTGCAGCTCGAAAAATGTGAAAGTTGCTTATGGCATGGAGCGGCGGCGGCGGCGGCAAACGGCGCGTGTTCACAATTTGGTGAGCTGGAAAAATCAGGAAAGTCAAAGAAAAACAACGACCAATAATAATGATAATAATAAAATAATAATAATATCAAGCACACCCGGTCTGAATCCACCTACAGCATAGGAAGAGACAGAGGAAAAACTCGATTTACCAGTAGGTGTTCGTTTATAGATATCCAATCCACCCCGACAACAAAAAATGACAAAAAAAAAAAACAAAAGACAAAATAAACTTCACGACATCGCCAACAGATTTATAAATAATTGAAAGATAAATTGATAATTATTTAAGTCTCGTCGACACCGGAAATTTTAAAATGAAAGAAAATGTTTTATTTTCATATGCGATGCGGCAAAAGTGCTTTTTGTTGAATATTTTTTAGAACTTAGATTCACTTTACTCTGACAGAAGGCAGATTTATCTGAAACTGACTCTAATCTCCAATGGAATTGGAGAACTGATGAAAACGAACATTGCAATTTTTTTTGAATCAATTATATTAGAAAAATTACCTCGAGGCAAAAAGAATTTGCACTCTGCTAGGAGCTGTTTTTGAGAAAAAAAGATTTTTCTCAACAGTTAGCTTTTGTAGGGAGGGTAACGTTATTTTTTTAATAAAAGTAAAATATTTTGGAAAGTGTTAAAAACCGTTTGGTCCTGAAATTAAAACAACAAATCGACCAAAAAAATCGTTTTCAAAACATCAAATTAAAAAAAAATTGAAATATGTATTTCTGAAAAATTCAAAAAATAGGTATTTTTTTTTTTTAATATTGGTGCTATTTATATTAGTTAGAAACTTCTGCATAAAAAAATAACGAAGCTCGTCATACCGTTGTCAAGAAATTGGTTCCCTGGGAAGTTCCAATAACAACCGTTTTTTTTTTTTTGGAAATGGTTTTTCGCCGGAAGGTAGACTTTAATAAAAAGTAATTTGATTGAAAAAATTAGGTTTTTTTAAATTGCTAAAATATTTGTATGGCAGGTACCGTTATTTTTGGCTCTTAAAAAAAAAATAAAAAAACCGTGTTGATGGGAAATAACCAAAAAACGCTATGTACCAAGTTTAAAGAAAATTGATCCAGCCGCTATAGTTAAAGAGACATACCTAGGCAGAATTGTTAGAACCACTTTTTGCGTCTTCCCTATCAAAATTTGCATATTTTTGCTCAACAGTCTTAAGTCCCGTATTTGCATTTAAAACAGCAGTGAACTTCTTCAAAACCTAATTTGTAACCGGCCCTTCGCTTTTACCAAATTTTTGTTAATATTCTTTAAATTGAGAACACTTGCCTACCTGGAATGGATATTCCCCTCAGAAAGGGGAAATGTTTTACTCTCTGGGGAGACTCGCTTCCGCGCCCAAAACAAACAAATTTTTGAAGTGTGGAACAGAAATTGCACACTATATACGTAAGTAACATTGACAGTTTTGGTCAATGTTTGGAACAAAGCTAATAATGTTGAACTTTGAAAAAAAAGGCGAAAAAAAGAAAATTAGGAAAAAATAGGGAAAAAAGGCAAAAAAAAGGCACTAACGGGTAAAAAAGGCAAAATAAATGATATATATTTGGAGTCAGGAGGACATGATTCGTATTTGTATAAAGTTGATACTTTCATACGATAACGCACTAAAAAAGGCAAACTAAGCAAAATCCTATCCCTGGTCATAACCATTACAAAATTTAGGTGTAATCATAACGGCTCTCAAGAGTTAATGGCTTGACTTCACTCTATTGTTTCAAACCGAAATTAGGTATAATTTTGTTTTCGGTTTTCTGAATTCTATTTAAATGGTTCATAACTCTTTAAATCATTTTTTTTTTGGTTTAAAAATGATTGATTAAAATTAGAAGCATTAAAAAAAATTTAAGTTAAGTTTTTTTCAATATGAAAAAGGCCATATTTACCCCTTGTTCTTTGAAAGAGAATAAATTGACCTATCGGTAAGATTTTAAAAAAATGGTTCCATACTAAATTTTTTGTAAAAAAATATACCTATTTAGTTTTTTTTGCAAAAGTACAATTTTTTTTTGAGAATTCAATATTTAAAAAATGATTTGATGAGTTTTTTTTTTGAAACAAGGTTTTTAAATGTATTTGTGTTAATAAATTCTCAAAATTGGAATTAAAATTTTATTTTTCAAAAATTATTTTTTTAAGAAAACTGCTCATTTTGAAAATATTACTATTTGCTTAATGAAAATAAGTAATATTTAACAGACTAAATTTTGAAAAATTCATGTAAATCCATTGGTTCAAAAGTTATTCGACGATGTCCACTTTTTCAGCTTTTCGTTTCATTGTATGGGGCCCTGAATTTTAATTTTAGGCACTTAAATGCGGTGAAAAGTGGTGTTGGATAAACCCAATTCCTGAGATCGTGTTGAAATGTATACACTGGGGTTTCAGACACACTTAATTATTGCAGCGATGTTTTTACCTGACCTTGCCAGAAGAGAAGATAGTCTTCAACTTCCCGAAACGTTAAAATTTTTGAATTAAATTGTATTCACTATAGCTGAGCAAGATGGCGGTGCACAGAAGTGGTCCGTTTGTTGAATTTTGGTGACATAAATCATTTCCAATGCAAATTCTTGATGAATATGTATAAACTTTGGCATACACTCAGAGAAAAAATTAGGTATAATTAACCAATTTCTGGTTCTGTATGACACCTTGTAAATTTAACACTGCATTAAAAAAAAGTAATCGTGTAAATTTAACATACAAATCTAGTTAATTTAACATGACTCAAAGTTTAATGTCCTGTAAATTTGAAATGAAAATCTTGTTAATTCAACATGAAAATCCAGTCAAATTAACATGATTCAGTGTTGACTCAACTCTGTATCCTGTATTTGTGTCATGAATCCATACGCCTTAGAACTATCTCGTACTCTGTTTATCGCTTAACGCGTAGTGCATTATTCTGAAAGTATAGAAATCTATTATAAACATTTATTTCAATTTAAAAATGTACTTTGAGCTACTTATTTTAGTTTTAAACTGGGAACTTTCCACGCGGAGATGGCACTCATCTACTGCTACACAAAAAATTGGTGCCCAAAATCAATTAGTTGAATCTCATTGGATGGCATGTGTGTGTTTTTCAATACTGGTATCACTTTAAAATGAACTTGCAGAGTTCTTCTTTAACAGTAGGCCAGGTTAAATTCACCATAAAAATAACCATATAGCACGTTAATTCAACATGTATTGTGGTTATTAAAATCAGGTAAATTTCAGAAATTTCTTTAGCCTTATATGGGATAGTGCACCTTGGTAATTTAACACGGTCCGTGTTAATTACTTACCTCACGTTTCTCTGTGAGTGCAATTAATGTTTTGGAGACGCGCTGAATTTATTTGCACTGCTTTTTTCTCAAAATTTAGGTCAGAACTTGGTCCGAAAATAAAAAAAAGCACTACCAGTGCAGTGATCGTGGGTAACTTTTATTGGTCTAAGAGCCGAAACGCGTCTGTGTGGGTTATAGTCAAAATCAGGCACATCATCATCTCGCAAATCTTAATACTATGTGTAAATTCATAAACGTCAAATGTTTCCGCATCACTGCTTCTTTGCGATGCTGATGCGCAACGCAGCTGATGCTGATACAAATGCATCAGCAGAATTTTCTTGATTCTAATTTGTTTGAAGCTTGCGCAACACTTGATGCAAGTTTGCAATAATGAATATTTTACGCAAAAAGTGATGCGAGTTTGTGCATCATTGCTGCAACGATGCGTTTGTGAATTAAAACTATGTCACCGATTATAGCGGCCGACGACGATGACGGCCATGACGACGCAAGGCTGCACGATGACGATAGTGACGATTTCTTGGCGTCATCTTGCCGAGGGCGTTTACACGTGGTTTTGTCGTTTGTTGTCATGGCAGTCAGTCAGATCGCATTTGCGATTTTCAGTCGTTGGACTTTAAAATCGGAATATCAAGAAATTATTGCCATGCACTCACTTGCGGCTATCTATCGCGCGATTCTTTATTCGCAAAAAGTACAACATACAGCTTATATTGTGAATGCACGCACATGCGTCAAAGCAATAGCAACGATTGAAAATACATATCTTGTTGACGATTAGCCTAGGATAGATCTTTTTGTAATCGTTGCGATTTTAAAATTGCGTGTGTGTGCAATCATATTTAAAACCATATGTCTCATTTCTGGCGGCTAAATAATTGTACGATTGAAAATCACAAGTGCGTGCATGATTTTATCTAGTTGCGGCTACTATTTTTTGGTCGCAATATTTGCAATCGCAAGTGTGAGCACAAACATCTAAGTGCTTTTGTTTTGACCCTCTTAGAATATGTTCAGTCTCAGGCAGGTGTCAAATGTCCAATGTGACCATTTTTTTTTTAGGGTGGTCAGGCAACGTTTCCAGCAGCTTGAAAAATGTAGCTTCTAAGATAAAATGAAACTTATTACTACCTATAATAGTTAAACCTTGGCGAGACAAAAGCGAGACCAAAGCTAGACGATAATAAGACGTGCATAATGATAAAAACCACGTGTAGATGTCACGGCGATACTATTGCGAGAAAACCACGACATAAATAGCCGCGTAAATGGACATGGCGAAACTACAGCAAGACGAACACAAAAAAATAACCAAAAACATGTTGGGAATTTTAAACCACGTTTGGAATTTTAAACTAAGTTTTCAGCTTATTTTAACCTTTTTGAAAAAAAAAATTTGGACAAAAAAAACTTTGGTGAGACTAAATCGGGACCAAAATGAAATGACGGCAAAACATTCTCAATTCCACAAAACACGTGTAAATGTCATGGCGAGACCAAAGCGATACCACAGCGAGAAAACCACGACATAGATAGCGGTGTAAACGAATACGGTGAGACCAAAGCGAGATTAATACAATGTCCACAAGTCTGAAAGTCACGTTGGGACGACCACGGGGAGCGGTCAGCGAGATGTCACCGAGACAACGAGTCGTCGTCGGCGTGATAAGAGTTATTTTTTGAGGTTAAATGATAAATATCACCAAAAGACCTAAAAAAAATAATTTTCAAAAATAAATATCAGACCGAGGCCAAAATGAAATTTGACGAATTGAATATCACTCAGTCAGAAACCAATTGAAAATAAAGGTCAACTGTTAATTTCAAACTCTGGTCTTTTGCTTATTTTTGAAAAAAAAATTGTAGCTTATGTATGTAGATACTTCTAAACAAACTTTTTTTCATGCAATCAAAGATTAAGAGAATAACGTGCAAGAGCTTCATGTTGTAGCATGTTTTAGTCAATAAAGGTATTGAAATTGCTGATCTGCTTCTCCATTCAAAATTAATAAACTTACGGAGCTCGTTAATAGCTTATTTTTTAGATATTTGTGTTTAAAAATGTCTTTTTCGTAATGAAACTCGATCGAGTTTTTAAATAAAAACACAACCACCCTTTAAAAAAAAACAGATTTTTACCACCTAGCACCCCACTAAAAATCGTTGCCCTGGCCCCAATTAAGGGTACTTTTTAAGAAATGCGTCAAAACAAATCTCTCTACCAAAATTTAGCTCACACAGAATTTTTTCGTAATTTGCCATTTCTGCGTCTAATTTACCTGTGTTTGGGGTTTACATAAGCAAATAATTTATTTAAAAAAAAAACACGTAATTCAATTTGAAAGTACTTATTTTCTTCTCTAAATTTGATTCCACCCATTAATGTAAAATACTTGTTTGGCTGTATGCTATTTGTTAGTTCAAAAATATTTGCCTTCCCTATAGCAACCATCCAATCCAAAATATCTCACTAATTAATGGAAAAATCCTATCGCGTAATAAATAAGCCGCGCATAATGCAAACCAACAATAACATCAAACACTCTCCAACTATACAACAAAATGAACAAAATTTTATTTTCGTTTACGTTTACGCCAATGTCAAACTTGTACTTGTACTGATGAAGCCCATCCTACTGTGGAACAAATTAAACTTAAAATTGGAATAAATTTCGTACAAACAACTCATTTACCTATAGAAACCTGAAACGACAAAAATTTCATTTTTCATTACAGCTTCAAGTGCTAACGATTATTTCTTTAAATATCTCAGCATATAACACACCCTAGAAATACGCCCACATTCAAATTTCAAACATGTATTTGTGGATTTTTTTTTAATGATTGAAGAACAGAAATAGAACTCTATTCTAGGATAGATTGGAATTTTGATTAGTCAAAAACAAAAAGAGGTTGCACTCATACCTTCGGCTAAAATTTGTCGGTGTTTTTTCCTACATTGCCATACAGAACGCCCTACTATACACCTTTGCCACCAGCCTAACAGAGGGTCGTTCGTTAACTTGTTCGGCAGGCGGCCTGGTCTGGCCCCCTCGGTACATACCCTTAATTGACTTAAAAGCGAAAATTAACTTTTCTCAATGCAATGACTTTTAATCCGATTACTCGTGGGCAATTGAAATTCACCGTCCAATTGCAGGGCAGGCAGGTTGGTTGCACTGCGAGAACCCCACGACAACGACGATGATGATGATGGGTGAATTTCATTTCATGGTAAAAAGAAAGAAAGAAAAAAAAAAACAACAAAAAAAAAGATAAACAAGTTAAAATTAAGTTAATTGGAACTGGATCAAGATCGTACCATAGACTAACTAATAATAAAGACAGGCCGCTTCATATAAAGAAAAAGGACCCGATTTGAGATTGCCTCCACCTAGATTGCCTCCACTTCATACATGTTTTGTACTTGGCGAGAAAAGCTTTTGCTTCATATGAAGCTTTCAAGTTGCATCGAACTGAAATTCATTTCACCACTAGCGCAAGTGTACCTATTTTTGTTGTTAGTTTTTGGGTATCTGTTTTTTTTTTGTTTTGCAATTAATGAAGGTTGTGAAGCAGTGGTGGTAGTTTTTTTGTCTTCATAGTTTGCTCTAACCCAGCGGGAAAAATAAAAAAATTCATTGAGGAAAAACCTGCTTTTTCCTTGAGGAATGGAAGCTGTACCTGCCACTTTTCAGCTTATTCCTTTGATGAATTTAACATGGGCGTGTCATTGGCGGGAAGCACATGCCATTTTTCCGATGAAAATTCACTAACGAATTCACTACTTCAATGGAAGTTGTTTATTCACCGACCCAGGTGATGAAAAACATGGTGATTGCTTAATCTGTGAATTCACTACATACGGGTATTTAGCTTATTCATCAGTTCAATAATTTCGATGAAAAATCGAATGAACATTCAGTTATGAAATCACCAGGTTAGTGGTAGTTTCTTTTTCATCAATAAAATCCTCCCATTTGTATTGTTTACTAAATCCCATCGGTAATGCACCCTTTATTTTAAAATGAAAACAAACCAAAATGTTGTTTCCATTTAAAATCAAAAATATTTGGCGTTACGGCAAACGCAATTTCTATTGACTTCAGTTCGTGTTACATGGACTTTTTTAAAGAAAGTCACTGTGAACTGTATCCAACAAAATGAGAATTTATAGTTGCCAAAAAATTATAAACTACTTTGTGCATTACTATTCATCGTTGGAATCATCGATTACAATTCACCATGAGTTTCACTCACATTTGTTTTTTTTTTTTTTTGTTCTCGCCATGAACACTTTACAAAGCAGATGAGTGGATTCAAACAATGAACTGATGATCTTGTACATTACTTTTCCACAACTTTTTCATCACATACTTTTCCCTTTTAAATTCACCGAAATAAAGGGTCGTTTCATAAACACAAAGCAGAAAGTGTAATCAAAGCTACGAACTGAGGAAACTTTGCATTACTCTTCACCTACTAAATCATTGCATGTCGTTTCTCTTATGATTTGGCAAGTGAATTCATTGATTATTTCAGCAATTAATTTCATTGAGGACGATATTTCCCGCTGGGAACTTAAATTTAGCTTGTGTGTGTGTACACTTCAGGTAGGTATATTTATTTCATTCTTGTCGATCTTGGCAAGAATTTTCGTTTTTGGGTTTTGATTTGGTAGGTTTGAAGGAAAAATTTGTTCTTTCGAGGATTTCTCTTTTTTCACGTTTGGGGTGGATGTTGAGAATATATGACTGTTCTGAAGCAATGGTAGACTTGGTGGCGGTTGTTTCATTTATTCTTTTTTGTGCGCTTGCTTGTGTACTCTTGCATATAGGTACATTCATAAATATAATCTCGATCTTCTAGTAATGACATACCTTATTTGTTTAATTGCAAAAATAAACTTACCGAGTCGAGGAGTATGTTCGCAAATGATGTGTATAACATTTCTTTAAATCGAGTAAACTTATTGTAAAGTTAAAATGCTTTTTTTTTTACATATTTAAAGCATAAATAAAGATTCATTATTTCTATACATTCATGTGTTTTTGTTAAAATTTTCTAGGGAAATGCGCCCGAAAATAGCCACATTTTCACTCTAAACGAATTTGCACTTCTCATACTTAGTAATTTATCATGTTCACTTCAATCATTATAGTTTTCTAAAAATATAATCCTTGTTATATTATCATTAATTTCATACCTTAAAAAAGAATTACTGAAGTTATAAACCATTTCCGCAGAGCTTATTCGTGATATTCCAAATACTGTATTTGTACCTAGTTTGCAAAATTTTGGGTTGAGTAATTTTCAAAAATCGATATAACATCATGTGGTTAACCAAGAAATATGTCTGATACACCAAAATAACCTGTTATTAATCAAAATTATTTTTAAATACAAATTTTTAAAATCGTAGCGTTTCTCGACTTATATAGAATTTAATGCAGCGGGATCGAGATTTTTTTGATTTTTTTTTTTTGCTTTACCTCGATCAAAATACAAATTTGCTTGCAATTGATTAATATATTGAAACTTAACGGTGGATCTTGTGAGCAACACACATAAACATACTCGTATATGTACGAGTATAATCAAATTTTGATTAGGTTATGCAAAATAGAATTTTGGAAAACTAAAATCATTTGGTGGGTGTGGTCAATATATATGAACTATATAATTCGCTGTTAGGAGGTGGAGGATTAATTTAGCAGTTTTTGAATGTATGTAAATTATCTTTAAGAAATCCATTTTCTGTTCTTTCTATTCGAATTATTTTATTTTGGATATTTAAAGCATAATCTAAGATTCTGTATTTTGTTTGAGATTCATTTTATTTCTTAATATTCAAGCTTACTATTGATTTTCAGGAAAATGAGCTCGAAAGAATTGATATTTTCTCTATAAACCATACAATAATTTCATATTCATTGGAACTATTACAAAAATATAAATGATAGGTATAAGTATAAAATTTCATCGAATTTATCGTTTTTATAGAATACAAATTTGAGTTGAAATTAAAAGTCATTAGAAGCTCAAATGCTTAAATATTATTCAAAAAAAATTTAACACTTAAAAATAAAAAAAAAAAAAATATAGGCACGAGTATAACTACCTATGGAAACAGAATTGAAGAACTAAAATTAATAAGAAATAAAAAAAAAAACACTTAAAACATAAAATAAAAATATTCAGAACCTCAAAAATTAAAACTATAAAAAAATAAAATAAAATAAAAACGTAAAAAAATATGAAAGAGTACCTAACAAAAATGAAAAAAAAAAATAAAAAAGTTGCATAAATAAATTCTGCATAAATAAAAGAATGGTTACTCCAGCTGAATTGAAATGAGAGCAACCATTGCTTTTTGCTTATTTTCCAAAAAAAAAAAATGAAAAAACGAAAATGAACATACTGGTACATAATGAACATACCTTTAAAATTTGAGACCTTTTTGTTCAAAGCAATTGCTCATTCAACAAACAGTAATTTAAAAGGAACATGTAAATTATCGATTTAACTGAATTAAAAATATAACAAAATTGAAACCACTTAGCAATCTTGAAATTAATCAGAAAAATAATGCCGACAAAAAATTAAAACTCAAAAAAAAAAAAATATTTAAAAATGCAAAAAAAAAAAAACTAAACTACAAAAAAAACAAAAAAGGTAAGAAAAAGACGAGAAAAACATCAAAATGAACTTTTCGGACTAGGATAGCAAATTGAGAGCAAAAATACGAATAATTTCTCAATTTTGTTTACTGATTGAAACTGAATTTCTATCTACATGCCAACTTTCATGAGCAAAGATCTGTTAGAGTAGAGAAGTGCACTAACAATTTGCCTCAATTATTTAAATAAATCATTTTTTATTTAAATAAAGAAAGGTTCTCTACTTTCAAAATTTAAATGGAAATGGCATTAAATCATACTGCTATTTTGATATACCTATCATAAGAAATAATTTCACTATCAACATAAGCAGAAATAAAAAAATTTGTCTATATCCGTTAAGCCAATAATGGGAAAATTCAAAATAAAAAACATAAAATATAAAAAATGTCTTCTTAAAAAGTCTTGTATTAAGAAACTGCTAAATTGATCCTCCTTATGGCAAACTATATGGGTTATATATTTCAACCACCCCTCCCCCCCACCAGATGGTTTCATTGTTTTATTCATGAAGTCCTAAGAAACGTGTTGTTGCTGTGCATTGCTCACAAGCTTAAGTATTAAAATTGAATTCAATATTACCTTTTGTTTTGCTTCATAAAAGTTCAATAAAACGCATTCTATGACATCAGCAAGTGGTAGCATTTTTCATGTTAGTACTTTTTAGTACTCACTTTGACAGCTGATTTTCATAACGAGTTCGGGAATCGCCTTGCGCGCGTTTGTGAAGTGATAAAATGATAAGACTCTGTGAAAACTGAAATGATAACTTTGTTTTCATTTCACAGTTTCATAGATCGAGAATTGACCCCCAGCACTATAGTTGTTAATTCCAAATAAAAACGAACAAAAAAAACCTTATACAACCGAATATTTGTGAACGATACGATAAGTTTGTGTGCCCTTGAAACCGAATGAAACCGATTCGTGTCGAGGGGACGTTCGGTGCTATTCGGTTTCTATTAGGTTTTTATTCTTACCGTTTTCATCGGTTCACACTTATCAGGTCCGACCGAAAATGAACCGAATAGAGACCAAACCGAATGAAACCGAATATGTGTGAAACAAGCAGGGTCAAACGGAAATATTAATAGAATTATGTATTATGTATACATATATTGAACTTTTTCAGAAAGTTCTAAGAAAAGTTTTCATATATATAAAACATTGCTGTACATTATTGCTCACATGTATCGATAAAATTCGAGATTTGGAAAGTCATACACAAGCTCTCCCAAAATGGCTTATAACTTCAGTAATTTTTTTTTCTAACAAATGAGGTAGGTATCAACTAAAAGATAATATAAAAAGTTTATATTTTTATTAAACCAGTAATATTTCGAATGAATATGAAATTATTGTAAAAGGTGCAACTTGGTTTATAGAGAAAATACCGCTTCTTCGAGTACATGTGCCTAGAAAATCAATAGTTTACTTGAATTTTGAGAAGATACAGATTCTTAATATAAGCTTAAAATAATTAATAAATATCATTTTCAAACAGAAAGCATAGATAATGGATTCTTAAAGATATACATTCAAAAATTGCCATTTAAATCCCCGGTGCCGTGACATAAGGCCAAGTGACATAAGGCCAAATTTAAAAGATTGGCCTTAAGTCACTTTCCAAAAGCGACTTAAGACCAAGTTCTAAGAGTTGGCCTTATGTCGCTTTTACCACAGTACACAAATCTAAGGTATTATACTGCGCAGGTTGTCAGTCGAAAATTAAAAATGGATGGCGAGTGAGGAAGAAAACACACGTAAAAACAACAACAAATTAAAATTGAAATTATCAGAAATAAAAATGGCTGTGAGTGTAATGACTTAAACACACGTAAAAACAACAACAAATACTGACATTTGACACAAATTTTGATATATGCGCAGAAGAAACAAAAATCAAAACTCTAATGATATTACCTTTAATATGTGTACTGTGGCTTTTACAAAGTGACATAAGGCCAAATTTATGTGACTTAAGGCCAAACGTAAAATTTTTTGTAAAAAAAACAGTAATTTTTGGAAAAGAAACTTTGCATACACCCAACCTTGGACCCACCCCAAATCCTATAGTGAGCCCAAGCAGGGGGGTTGCAGGGGGGCGGCATGCCCCCCTATACATACCTCACTGCTTATTGCGAATTTTTAAATTTCACAAACCTAATAAAACCTCTCCTTTGGTGCCGTGACATAAGGCCAAGTGACATAAGGCCAAATTTGAATATTTGGCCTTATGTGGAAACCGCAACAAGTCTTGGTTTTGTCATTAATCGGAAACTATCATGTTATAACCACATCAATGTTGTTGTCGGAAGAATATATGGTTGTCTTCGTAAATTATGGATTTCAGCCAGTTTTACCCCGCTTAAAACAAGAAAAAGATTAGTACTTACACTCATAATGCCCATAATAAACTACGCTGAAGTCGTTTATAGTAACCTTGATTCACTCTCATATCACAAACTGCAAGTGGCTTTCAATGATTCTGTCAGGTACATTTTTCAGGTACGTAGGCACGAGAGAATCTCTATGTACGCGAAGAATGTTTTAGGTTGTACTTTACAACAACATAGAAGTATTAGAAATTGTATATTTCTCCACAAAATCATAATTTCAAAGTCACCATCCTACCTCTATTCGAAGTTGCAATTCACCCGCTCCCTTAGAACTTTCAACATTGTCTCCCATAGATTCAATTATTTAAACTCATCGCGTCTTTTTTTCATCCATGCAATTCAATTATGGAATTCCTTGCCTGTAAACATTAAGCAATTATCCAACGTTAACAACTTTAAAACTGCACTTTTTGAATTTTTCTCATCGCAACAATAAGTTTTTCTTTTCTTCATTTCTACTTTTTTCTTTTTTTTATGTCTCTTTCATCTTGATCTTGATCTTACTTTTTCATTCTATTCTAAGTAACTCTTTACTTATGTACATATCATTTCCTTTTCTTTTATTCTTTTTTTTTTTTTTCTTATTAATTTAATTATTTTTTTCCAAAAATTATTATTTTTAACCATTATTAAATTCAATTGATATCAATAACTTACTTGTATTAATTTTTTAAAACATAATTCTTTGTAATAATTGCTGTACTATAAAAGACTAAGTCTTAATGTATACCTTATATAACCAAATAAACTAAACTAAACTAAACTATGTCACTTAACAAAAGTGACATAAAGCCAAATTTTAAGAGTTGGCCTAGTGTCGCTTTTACAAAGTGACATAAGGCTAATTTGGCATTGTGTCACTTTTAATACTAGCGTACCTGTTATTTTTTTCATTTTTCATTGAAATGCCTAAGAAACTTTGCATACCCCCAAATTTGCACCCACCCCAAATCCTATCGTGAGCCCAAGCAGCATGCCCCCCCATCCATACCTCAATTTGAAAATTTTTATATTTCGCAACCCAAATAAAGGAGAGGTTTTATTAAGTTTGTGAAATTTAAAAATCCGCAATAAACAGTGAGGTATGTATGGTATGCAAGCCCCCTGCTTGGACTCACTATAGGAATTGGGGTGGGTTCGAGATTTGGTGTATGCGAAGTTTCTTTCCCAAAAATTACTGTTTTTTTTTATAAAACATTTTACGTTTGGCCTTAAGTCACATACAAATTTGGCTTTATGTCACTTTGTAAAAGCGACATTAGGCCAACTCTTAAAACTTGGCATTAAGTCGCTTTTGGAAAGTGACTTAAGGCCAAACTTTTAAATTTGGCCTTATGTCACTAAGAAACTGGATTTAATGAAATTTTTCAATGAAAAATGAAAAAAAATAACAGGTACGCTAGTATTAAAAGTGACACAAGGCCAAATTGGCCTTATGTCACTTTGTAAAAGCGAAAATAGGCCAACTCTTAAAATCTGGCTTTATGTCACTTTTGTTAAGTGACAGAAGGCCAAATATTCAAATTTGGCCTTATGTCACTTGGCCTTATGTCACGGCACCTAAATCCCCCAACCTGTGAATTATATAGTTCATATCTGTTGACCACACCCACCAAATGATTTTAGTTTTCCAAAATTCTATTTTGCATAACCTAATTAAAATTTGATTATACTCGTACATATACGAGTATGTTTATGTGTGTTGCTCACAAGCTCCACAGTTAAGTTTCAATATATTAATCAATTGCAAGCAAATTTGCATTTTGATCCCGCTGCATTAAATTCTATATAAGTCGAGAAACGCTACGATTTTAAAAATTTGTATTTAAAAATAATTTTGATTAATAACAGGTTATTTTGGTGTATCAGACATATTTCTTGGTTAACCACATGATGTTATATCGATTTTTGAAAATTACTCAACCCAAAATTTTGCAAACTAGGTACAAATACAGTATTTGGAATATCACGAATAAGCTCTGCGGAAATGGTTTATAACTTCAGTAATTCTTTTTTAAGGTATGAAATTAATGATAATATAACAAGGATTATATTTTTAGAAAACTATAATGATTGAAGTGAACATGATAAATTACTAAGTATGAGAAGTGCAAATTCGTTTAGAGTGAAAATGTGGCTATTTTCGGGCGCATTTCCCTAGAAAATTTTAACAAAAACACATGAATGTATAGAAATAATGAATCTTTATTTATGCTTTAAATATGTAAAAAAAAAAGCATTTTAACTTTACAATAAGTTTACTCGATTTAAAGAAATGTTATACACATCATTTGCGAACATACTCCTCGACTCGGTAAGTTTATTTTTGCAATTAAACAAATAAGGTATGTCATTACTAGAAGATCGAGATTATATTTATGAATGTACCTATATGCAAGAGTACACAAGCAAGCGCACAAAAAAGAATAAATGAAACAACCGCCACCAAGTCTACCATTGCTTCAGAACAGTCATATATTCTCAACATCCACCCCAAACGTGAAAAAAGAGAAATCCTCGAAAGAACAAATTTTTCCTTCAAACCTACCAAATCAAAACCCAAAAACGAAAATTCTTGCCAAGATCGACAAGAATGAAATAAATATACCTACCTGAAGTGTACACACACACAAGCTAAATTTAAGTTAGAGCAAACTATGAAGACAAAAAAACTACCACCACTGCTTCACAACCTTCATTAATTGCAAAACAAAAAAAAAACAGACAAAATACCCAAAAACTAACAACAAAAATAGGTACACTTGCGCTAGTGGTGAAATGAATTTCAGTTCGATGCAACTTGAAAGCTTCATATGAAGCAAAAGCTTTTCTCGCCAAGTACAAAACATGTATGAAGTGGAGGCAATCTAGGTGGAGGCAATCTCAAATCGGGTCCTTTTTCTTTATATGAAGCGTCCTGTCTTTATTATTAGTTAGTCTATGATCGTACCTACATAAAAACACGACCAGCAAAGAGGAGAGAGAAAATGACATGCTCCAGCAAAATTTGCGACAGGTGCCACAAGCAATAAACCTTTTTTTGTTTTGTTTTTATTTTTTTGCAAATACAAAAAAGACTGTTTTTGTTAATTGCTTTTAACACTCAACACAAGATTGGCGAAATTCTTTGGCTATACTCGTACACAATTGACAGCTCTACGCGATGTTTATTTCTAGGTTCTTAATTCTCTACAAGATTCTTTTTTAATTTAATTAGAATGAATGTCGTTTATGCGGATTGCTTACTTACACCCACAGTCTTTATGTCCCTTAGTCACGCATCAAGTCTGAGTCTGGATTCGAAAAGAAAACAAAAATAAAGAAATTAAGTTAACTACAAGGTCGCAAGTAATTGTCCCTATTATACTTTATGTCGGGCGAATTGTAATGAAAATGGCAGCTACCTATCTTTTTTAAGAGAAATTTATTCTGAATTTTAAGGATAGTGCGGCTTCTTCTTTCGAAAGTTCTATATTTTTCCAGAAAAAAAAAACAAACCTGGCAACCAAGTGTACCTTATGTCAAATTAAATAGGGTCGACTGTCAAAAGTCTGCATTATTTTTGTTGCGTTAAGTGGTAGGGTTTTGTATAGGAACCGAGAAAGCACTGAGTGGCATCAACTTGGCGATGTCCAAGGCCAAAACTGTGACTACACAACAGTTTTACTTATTTTACCTCCAAGTGGTAACCGTGGTGGTTCTTCCATTTACCCTTTTCGAATTCAAATAATTGAACACGTGAAAGTTTTTGACTAGGTACCCACACCCTATTAACACCATGCTCAATATGAAGCAATCCCACGTGATTAAATATCTGAATCCAAGCAGCAATTTGCTGCTGCATGCAGCAATGCACCTTCAAGTTATATGCATATGCATTCTATATGTGTAAGTTTTATAAAAGGGTTCTTTCATTAGATAGGGTGACAGATTTTCTGGCATGGGTAAGCTACTAGTTAAATTTATTCTACGAGGCCCTAAATAACCCTTAAATAAGCCTCCGCATACACAAGTCAAAATTCCTTTCACTTTTTTGTGTTAAAAAAAAATATTTATGCATTACCATAAAGGGAGATTCTGTTCTCCCTCCCATTTCCTCTCTTTTGAGTTTCATAATCCCTTGTTGGTACATTTCATTTAGGGGAAATTGCAATAAAAGACATTTGCCGACGACCGACCGACCGGGTAAATCCAATCCCATCATGATTTTAACTCACTTCGGGTAATAAATATCCCCATAACTTTTGTGGAGTTTTCAGTCTGGACCAATTTTACTGCAATAGAAGTATGTGTGTGTCTTGTTTTTGCTTGAACGTTGTCGTCTGTCCAGTCTCCAGTCCATTTTGAAGGATGAGTCATAATAACATGAATAAAAACAATAACAAAAACAAAAGGAACGACTTTTTGGTAGACAGACATTTTATATGGATTTAAAATGTTTTACTAAAGTTTTTATTCGATTTGGCAAACAATGTACTTTACCTTTGTTTTACATTTTAGTTTGTAATTTCGTTATGATTTTCAAATTTTCGTACCCATTTTGTAGACAGTTGTTAGTTGCGTATAGCAAAGTGCTTTGTTGCATTTACACTTCACCATTTAGGGGTTCTTCTTTGAAAAATCTGATAAAATTGAACTTAAGTTTAAGGTAACAAGAAAGTTTTTATCTACTTAGGTTGGGGCGGGGTTGTTTTGAACAGTGACAATGTTTCATTCTTTAAGGGCCAGTTAACTCCAGAAACTTGTTTTTCAGTCAATTGAAATCCATATTTAACTCCGAGCTAACTCATCTAATTTGGTGAGTTAACTAAGCAACCAAATTGAGGGCCTTTTCGGCTGTGGCGCCATCTCGATTTCGATATTGAAAGTTATTGCCAGTGCAATTCCGTTGTGGCGCCATCTCTATTCCGATGCGTAAAGGCGTATAAGGGTGTCGCACATCGTTGGCCCTAGAATTTTGACAGCTGAAAAATAAGGTTAATCTTCAAGTGAAAAACTGTTCCTGAGTAAACTCAGGGTTAATTTATTTTCAGGACTAGCTAACTCAGATTTAACTCAGAATTAGCCTTGAACTGAAAAACTGGGCCTTAGAGATTAAGATTACATTGGTTTACTTTTATACTTTTTTCTTTAAAACAGACATTTGTACAATACTAACTAGCCCGCGCCGGTTTCATAAGGGTAGACAAATCGTATTGTGCGTATGGAATTCGTCATGAACGATTTTCCATACCTCAATCAGTTCGACGTCTGATGGTGTTTCTCAAAGAAGTCATCTAGGACCACTTATTTTTGTTTCAACCATCATTTGTGCAGACGATCTGAAAATGTATAAATAAATTGATTCAATTATTTCTTTTTGAGGTTAAGAAGAGAAGAAGAGTGCAAATAAGGAGAGAATTAAAATTAATCTAATGAAAATATAGCCGTGTTGATAGGCGAATTCCAACTAAATGATTTTGGTTCTTATCTACTTCTTTACTTATTGGGCTCCCTATCCATGAAGGGTCGCATTCCATCCTTTACGACTCCAAACAAGCTGCTTCCAGTCATCTAGACCAAACTTACTGGCATCCGCGATGGCTTAGCCTTTAAACCAAAGATTCGGTCTTCTTCGTTCTCTCGAGCCTGAGAGCTGGGATTCAAAGACTTTCTTCGCTGAAGTACTATTGTCCATTCGCTCGATGTGGCCGAGCCAATGTAGTCGACTTGTCGACCTCTTGATACAGCTTATAGAGTTCGCGTATCTTCTCCGCCATTCGCCCTCGTCCAACACAGGAGACCAAATACCCATCGAAGAATTTTGTTTAGAAAGAGCCCAGTATCAGGTCTCCCTTTCTGCTAATCGCCCAACACTCAGCGCCATAAATCACAGAACTGGCAGTATAAGAGTTTTATAGAACGTTTAATTAATCTTCCGTGTGAGGAGTTTTAAACCCATCTTTTTCACCAATTCTTCGTCGGTTCTCCACTAAGATGTCATTTCTGGGGATAAATTATAACACTGAGGTATGTAGACAAAATCCTTAACTACTTCCAAGTTGTTGCTATCAACAATGACGTTTTTTACTATTCGATTGACAGATCTTTTATTGTTTGTTGATAGCATGTATTTGGTCTTGTATTCTTTTACTAGAAGATCAACAAGTTTCGCCTGTTCTTCAATTACCGTGAAATACTCTATAACAGCCTGTTTGGAGCGGCCGATGGTGTTGATATAATTGGCATACCCTAGAATTTGGACAGATCTGTGGAAAATAGTGCCTTCAGTGTTAACGTCTGCCCTGCGCACTATTTGCTCCAGAACGAGATTGAAGAATTTACATTATAGCGCATCTCCGTGTCGAAAACCTGTGCATGTGTGGAATAGTTCGGAAGAGCTTTTCCCAACTTGTACATCGAATCGCGTATTTTCTAATGTCAGACGATTAGTTTTCCCGGGCTCACGAGTTCAGTCATCGCCATATACTCGTAGAACTCCTGACGATAAATGCTATTATATGCGGCTTTGAAGTCGATTAATAGATGGAGAACCTCGACTTTAAATTCGTTGGCTTTTTTCAGGATTTGCCCGAGAGTGAATATTTGTTCTGTGATTGATCTGCCTGGCCGGAAGCCTACACTGGTGCTTGCCTATTACAATGTTGCAGAACTGCTTAAGACGCTCGCACAGTACGTTGGATAGGATCTCGTATCCGACGTTTATTAGGGATATACCTTGATAGTTCTTATAGTGGACGACGCACGATGGGCTGATATGTCTTTCCACCCAAACATGATTGTGAAGTTGATGCATGCATGCAGCCTGTAGACACATCCCCTCCGTGCTTAAAGAGCTCCGCTGGTAAGCCATTACATTCGGTGACCTTGTTCTTCTTTATAGCTACATAAGTACTTAAACCTCTTCTATACTGGGTGGTACTGGGTCTCCACTACTGGCCCATTAAGCAGCTGCTGAAAATGTTGCTCCATTGCATCAACTATTCCCTGTGCTTCGGTGTGACTAGGTTACCTTCGATATTTGGAAGGTCCTGCGTTCCGGTTCTAAAACCGTTTTTGTTGGCCTTCACGAATGAACGAAACGAGAAAATAGCTGGGCGACTACCAGGCGAAATTTAAGTTCGAATTTTCGAAATACGTTCTATTGCCGAAGAGAAAGGAACGCGTTCAGCACGGAAAATGCTGACACCTCCCACTCAGCAAGTATGGGTTCAGCGAAATAAGTATACCAATTTTGATTACCTTTTTTATGGATTTATCGGTTGATTAATTTTCTTATATATGTTTTCTTAATCTGAAAAGAAGAAAAATGGGCGATAGCCTCTGAAGCACAATCGACGCGACGACGACGCACGGTGAAAAGATTTTTAAAATAAAAGTGTGGAAGAATGGAGCTCGAAGATTATTTTTTATTTATTTAGCTTAGGAAACTTTGCAAATGAAGGGCTAAAACCCAAGTTTTTTTCAGTTCACACTGCAATGTACCGCACGTTTTTTGTTGCAGTATAAATCCAAACGGCTAGATGGCTGTAGAAAACCAAACAGAAAACATACAATCGTGTCGTGTGAAGTCCGCTTTAGAGGGCCCTCATCGCCATTTTGTTTTTTCCATGAAAAGTTGGGAGAAACTTTGGAATTTTATAACTTCCTAACTGTTGAACCTGGAAGAAATTTTATTACATATTTGAAAATAAAATTGAATGTTCTAAAAAAGTGATAGAAGATATTCAGTGCTAAAATAAAACTTATTGAGATTTCACTTTAAAGTGAACTAGGCCGAACATTTGGATTGTATTTAATAATACTGGTCAACAAGGTTTTTGTTATAGAAATCAAAACATGCTGTTCTAAAGGTTTTTGGTGTGTTGAACTCGATTCTGATTCCATCTGATCACGTTGTTGAGATATTCCCGTTAAGAAAAATAAAAAAAAAAAACGTTTTTTCGCTGTTTTCCAGGTTATGTAATAACAATAATAGTCTAAGAGCCAGTGGTCGGCAGATTTACGGTATTTATGATTCAAATTAAGTGGAACCATTCTATTAGATTTCCTGAGCATGGAATGGGCATTCCAAATCCAGAGCACCGTGGTCACAAAAGTAAAAAAAATCGACCTCGAAAGCTTGATAGCAGTACGCCTGTCTCTGTGATATTTTAGACTGTATAATTTTTGCTATTCAAAAATAGGCATACGACGTAATTCCTTTAAAAGTAACGGAAAATTTATATGGAAAAAACAAAATGGCGATTAGGAACTTCAAATGTTAAAGTTTTGAGCCCATTTTTTTTTACAGACATTTTTTTGAGCCCCAAGTTACCTACTTTTCATGGTATCACGTTCATGGTACAAGTTCGTTAAATTTGATCCACCCTAATGTATACGCCACTGCTCATTCACACGGATTTATACTGCGAAACAACGTACGGTGGGAACTAGGCTCTATCTAAGGTCGTTCGGGGATCAACTGTCACCCGCATCTCTTGTTTTTTCGATACACTTTTACACAAACCACCCGTCTGTTGTTTGGAGGATAGTACCTTGCTCTTCCACTTTAAGATTATCTTGTTCCTTCAGGATATTGGGATAGTGTACTAATGGCTGACGAACCATTGTTTTTCTACTCTCTCTTAGTATATGGAAGGAAACATAAGTAAAAAGAGAAGAAATAGAAAGACAGGAACAAGAACTTTCGAATATGGAAAGAACAGTTTTTGTCGCGGTAAATTTTACCGTAACAAAATTCCGGGTGTTCCCCCGATGACGAAACTCCTCGATCTTCTTGAGCTGGGAGGCTGCGTACGCAGGGTCTTTTTCTCCTCTCTTCTTCTTGCTCGATACTTCTCTCGCTGCTCTTATTTTCCGCTTCAGTATATTTGCATGTGGCAGGTGAATGCATATTGGAGAGCTTCTCGCTCAGGTTCTCTTTGTAGACTCTGGTGAATCAAGTATAAAAATAAATTGGGTGGAGCAACAGCTCGTGGAGAACCAGGGCCTAGTGACTTACAACTCTCAACCATTCCTGTGTCCGTTTTGTTCGGCAGGAATGGAGGGGACCAACAGTTTTTGCTAAGTCCGAACGGCTAAACGAGGAGCACTTATTCATGACAAATATACTCTTGGAGGTTTTGTCAGTTTGCTCTCAAGAGTCAGTACCTCGGATAGAACATTTCTATTTTTAGGTGGCACGACTTGGAATCGAACCCACACCTTCGGCATGATAGTCCAACGCACTAACCATTATATCACGAGGTATCAAATCAAATATGTAAGTCATAATTGCAACAACTTATACTTTTGCGATATTTCTATTTTGAGTATGTATTCCCTTTTTGAACAAAAACTGAGAAATCCGTTCATCCATTTTCAAAGAAGAAAAAAAAATCAGAAATAAGGATTTCTTACGAATGCATAAGGACGCCTGTAAAATGTCTCCACAAGTAAAAGTTATTTTGTAAAAATAATAAAAAGCGTTTATATTCAGTTGATGGCCATAACTTACATTTATATCACTTGTAGTATATAGGTATCGCATTTTAATATATACCTTTACATCCACAATCCACATATACCTAATCATTAATAATTGTTTATGTAAATGCCGTGCCCATCCGACTACAATAAAACAACAGCGCGAACACGAAAAAATGTACATTTTAAATAATTTCCAAAGAACAAATCGAATGTGCAAACCCATGCAGTTTGTTGAAATAAAAAAAATAAATAATAATAAAATAAAATAAAAAATCAAATGCGTTACAATCATGATTCACACTATTTTTCAATATATTTCAGTTGCAGTTGTTATTGTTTTTGTTACTTCTTATTCTGTTTCTCTGCAAACTCTCATATTTTTGTTTTTTTTTTTTCTTTTTTGTATTTCGTGTACGAACTACATGTGTAGAACTACAAACGATGATTGCAGATAAAGTTAGTTTATGAAAGTGTCTGTCATAGATGGCGCTGCAAATGTGGTAGTGTTCATATGGCTTTACTATATGAATAATAAAATCCGTCTCGCACGAACGAAACACGCTATTTAAAAAATTGTAGGTACATATATCTGACTCTACACAAAATGAAGGCGCTGCATGGCATCACACGTCATGAATCTTCATCAGCCACACCATAAGCCCTCTGATTCATTCATCAAATGAATTTTTTATCATCGTATAAGCTGTATGGAAATATTTACCTAGAGTGTTGCTTATAAAAAAAAGCGAAAAAATTGCACAAACATGAATTGCGCGGCGATGATGATATTCCCCGTGTATAAATGTTGAATAGGTTAGTTCAAAAGAAAATATTAAAAAATAAATAGCTACACAAAAAAAAAAAAAATAAGAAGAAAACGCAGTATAAAACCTCACCCTGACCCGTTGAAATGTGTTGATACCAAGGCAGTACTTGGTAAGTTAGAAAAAGGGCCCCTGTGGACTTTGTTTGTTTTTTGACATTTCATCAACAAGAAGTTGTTATTATTTCTTTTTTAAAGCCTAATATACGCAGATCGAGACAAAATTTATCTCCATATTAAATTTTTCCCAGAACAAATTGTATCTTTTATTTTTTTTCCAAGCGGTACGCAGCTCCAGCACAAAATTTGACAGTTGCAACCGCTGTACGTGAAAAGAAAAAGAAAGTCTCCACTTAATTTTGAGCGGGAAAATCATGCTCAAAGCATTTTGGTTCATAGCATCCCCATTACATTCTAAGGGAACTGTAAAAAGTCTCCATAGATATGAGCGGCGTTAACAATTTTGCGGGGGTTCAAAGGCCCCCCGAAATGGGCTTTAAAGAATATCTCCCGAACGGTAACTCTAATAGAAAAATGCCAAGAACTAGGTTGTAGCTGAGTAAGTAAGTTTTTTCATAAGACACCTTCGACTAGGTATAATTAACGTAGTGGAGCTCGGATCGATGGGGAATTTTCCCAAAACCCTGTATGTATTTTTAAGTACTTTTTTCTTATTTTCCTGAGGGAAACTACGCAAGAAAATCTCACCTTGTACTCAACCTCAAAGGTGGTGTAAAAGAGCAAATTTTACATAGAAACAAAATCCGTACGGTTCCGATTGAATTACTTTGAAAACGGTTATACTCTTATGAAAAAAAGTTACCTAAAATTTTTCGTAGGAAATTTTCTAAGCTACAACCTAGTCCTTGACAGTTTTCCTATTAGAGTAACCGTTCGGAAGATAATCCTTAAAAAGCTTTGGGATGCCTTTGCCCCCCGTAAAATTGCTAGAGGTTCTCATATTGATGGGGACTTTTTACAGTTTCCTTAGAATGGCATGAGGAGGCTATATACCAAAATCCAGCTTTCCGCCATTTTTCCCAAGCAAAAAGCTTTAACGGCTGGACTTACAGAGTAGGGCAAATTTTTGCCAAGTTTAGTTAAGGCCCTGCAAAGTTTTCCGAATGGAATATTTAGTTGAGGAAATTCTCGTGGGGCCCTTGCTAGTAAAAACTTGTTGGGTAAGTTTTGCTGTTGTATCAGAAATTCCTCGTATATTATAAAAACAAATACTTTATACCTATCATATAGTGGTATTTATTCCCAACAGGAAGAACAAAAGTCAAACCCAACGAGTTTTTACTACTGAGGGCCTCACGACTATTTAACAAGTTTTCTTCGTCTAGATTTCCCCTAGAAGAAGCCTTCCTAGGGCTAAAACTTGCCATTTTTCATGCGGGTTATGAAGGTATAAAAGTTACTCATTTTCAAACATTCAACAACGGCATTGCACACTTAACCCGGTAAACAGAAATCCTAGTACCTATGATCGAATACCAAACAGGAAGACTTTTTTTGTTTTTTGCTTCCGCTCGAGACAAAAGAGGTAATAATTGGCAAGGGCTAGCGAGTTTCGATATTAACCCTTGCTTGCCCCAAGCCGGGTACCCGAAACCCCGCTTGGGTACCCGAATACCCTGGTTTTATTCGGGTACCCGGGTACTCGAATTACCCGTGTACCCGAGCCCCGAAATACTGGGGTAACCGAGTACCTTAAATACCCGATTGCACGAGTACCCAGGTATCTTCAACTACCCAGGTAACCGAGTTCACAAAAATAATAAATAATTTATTTTATTAGGTATTGCACAAATGCACTTTCCTTGGTCCAAAAGCTAATTTTATTTTTGTACTACATTTGAATACCATATTTCAAATTCCGATAGTCAGCTTTTATACTCCAGTGCCGACGGTCGTCGGGTACCCGAGACACACGGGTACCCGAGACACACGGGTACCCGAGACACACGGGTACACAAGACACACGGGTACCCGAGACACATGAGTACCCGGGTACCTGAAGACTCGCCACTAGGGTAATCGGGTAATACCAGGGTATTTTTCTACCCGGGTAATTGTGAAACCGGGTATTACCTAGTGCCCCGTCAAATGCTATATTGTTCTTCCAGGTATTTGAGTTTGTTACAATTTATTCACTCCATTAAATTTAAAGTCCCCATTACAAATGAGAAATTTATAAAATTTTCCCTACCAAAAGTCGGTAAACCGGTTGGGCCCCAGCTTGCAGACAAAAAATTGTCAAAAAATGACGATATTTATTTATTTAACTCTATTATCTCTGATTGTATCTACTCTAAAGAAGCCTTTTAGAAAATAAAGAGCCCCACTAAGGTACAGTTTCCTACTTTGACTAGTATTTAAAACGGCACTGAACGATATTATGGCGATGTCAGGGTACACATAGCGGCCTATGATTGCCTTTAATGCTTTTAACAACATTTTTTGCCCTAAAAAAAAAAAACAAAAAAAAAAATTACGTTCGCAGAATTATAAAGAAAATCCGCTTTCGGCGAATTACACTTGAGTGATTAGTTGGGCCACTGGTTAAAGTAGTGTACAGAAGACGAGTATGATAGTATCTTGCTTGAAAGTATGAGTACATGTGCATCATCAGAACTGGCTTTTGGGGCATGCCATAAGCGTAGGCCTTCTCCCAACTGACTAAATGCATCGTTAGCATTATTTTTTTCAGCTGCTTTACATTGAATAGCAGTGGCAGCCTCTGAGGCACTAGGCACAAGCAGAATTGCCATCTCCCATCACCAGCAAAGAGCTGAGGTTTTTTTAAATGATTTTTCTTTTCATTAAATTTTTTTTTTGTTGTTGTTGTCTTTTCTTCTTCTCAACTGAACTGTCTGAAGACTGAGGATTTTTAAATTTAATTTAATTTCTCTTTTGTGCACCTTGACATGATGATGGGCGGTGGAAAGGCGAGTAAGGTATAGTGAAGGTGGTGCTGGAATCATAATATCAATACGTGCTTCTTCTTTTTGAAGAAGCCATCGTAAAGATAGAGTGGAATAATACAAAAAAAAAAAATAAAGAAAGATAAAAAAAAGAAAAACATCACTTTCAATGTGGACATAAAGCGTTGTTGTCATTTATCTTAAGGCTTTTTGAAGCCGCTGTGCAAACTCATCATCTTTTCAAAAGAGGATAGGAACAAAATGATTGCATACGTTTTTTTTTTCTCTTATAAGTATAGGTAAGGTATATTTTGTTCGTAAGAGCTTTACCATTGATGAAGGCCATAAACAGTTTAGCTAAAAAGTAATGCAGCATATTTTTGAAATTCAATTTTTTGTACAGTTTTATTCATACATTTATAATTTGCTCTGATGTTTATCTTAAAGTGCATAAATTGTTGGTGGAGCATTAGTGTAGACTTTATCTTTGAAATAACCCAACAAATTGGTGTTAAAAAGCACTATCTAGGCGGGCAGTTGATGTCTTCATTTTGGGAAATTACTCGTCCAGCTATTATTTCACAAGCTGTGAAGCATGTGGCGCACAGTGTTTCAAGCTGTATCCAGAGGCTGTCTTAAGTCTTTTAAATCTGAAGCAGTAAACTGATTTGGATGAAACTTTCAGACTTAATAAAAGAATGATGCAAAATTATTGCCACGCCCACTTTTGAGGGTGTTTTTGACAAAATTTCTTTTTTAATCGTTCCCGTAAATCGTGAAAAAAATATCCATAGTTAAATGTGCCTAAGGTCATACAAAGCTTTGTACCACGCCCATTTTTTGAAGGTGTATTGGAGAAAATTAAAAGGGTATGGCGGGGCTAGTTGGGACACGGGGCAAGTTGGACCACGCGCATAATTTCGAAACCACAACCGAAGATTATCATACACGAATCAAGCATACGTACTTAACTCGTTTAAGGTGGATTTTATCTGCCGAAGGAGAACCACGTGCTAGCTTATGTTTTTTTGGATACAACAAATAAAATAAAAGAGCTTGTATCTATTTGTGTCATTGTGGTGAAAATGTGAGAATTTTTCAAAAAAGTACAGTGATTTTGAGCGTGCTGTTATGGAATTTTGTATTCCATGTGTAAAATTGGAAAATTCTTACCCCCAGTTTCACAGTCTCGTTCAAACCTTGATCTGAATTAAATTGTTCTGCTGAACTTAAGTTTATACCAAAAGTGGAGTTAAAACTCCCATTGTGAAACACGGGGTAAGTGTTTTTTTTTTCAAAGTGACGGAATATTTCCATCAAGCTATGTAGGTGTGGGGTAAGTTGGTCCAGGTGGACCATCGCTGAATTAAAACAGTGGGTGCAGTGCCATTCTTACCGATGTTAGGCCCATATGAGAATCCCTGTTATACCCACCATGAGGTTATTTCCCTTATCTATAGTTGTGCTTTTAATAAAGTTTAGTTTGGGATCAAATTAAGTTAAAACAAAGGCGTTTATATTCTTAATAGAGGTTCTTTTTCCACTTTAATGGATTTGATCCAATTTATCCCATATACTGGTCCAAGTTGTACCACTTGGACTTGGTGCATTTGAAGCAATCTTATTCTGCTTTAACATATTTTTTTTTGTATTTATAAAAAGAAGCCGAAGTTACATTTTTTCTATGGATTCCAGTTTCATTGTTATGCCATGAATAGTTGAAAAGTTATGACACTTCAAATTAAAAGTGACCCAAACATCCCCGCCCTACCCTATCTTATCGTAAACGATAGTCCAGGGCGTTAAGGAAGTGCTTAATTCTACTTTTTCTTGCCACCTACAAAATGTTCTTAAGAAAGTGAATTAAAAATGGTAGAAATGTAAGGATCTACCTCCACAATTGACATAATTAAAAGGTTGTTCATAATTTACGGGGAACGATATGAAATCTCATAAGAAACTTCATTCAAAATTTTTTTTATTTTCGAGGATCTAAGACATTAACTCGGTGTTTCTAAAGGTCACAGTTATAAGCAGACTTTTTTTAAATATTTTCTATAAGCCTGACTGGGGTAAGAGAGTCATGCCTATATTCTATGTTCATTCTGCATCAAAACTTTTTTTTCTGTAAATTCACCAATAACTACATAATAAGCGTAAATAAACGAGACCAAAAAATGTAAGCTCTTTTGTTAAAAACATTAAAAATTTAACAAAGCAGTTTTACTTTTTCACTTGGGCCTAATAACATATTGCAAAGGTGCCTACCTACTGTTAGTTTTGCAAAACAATAATATAAACCTGAATAAATTAATGTTATGCTTTTATCTACTCTATCCAACATTTAAATACTTTACACCAGAAGTGTGTCATGTTACACCATGCCAAAACCACGAGATTAAAATGGTATAAGCGTGATATCAAAACTTGAGGTTTTCTCGAAGCATATGGTAGTATACATATAACGCCCCTTAACAACACCAGCATTTTTTCTTGGTGACGAATTCAAGAACTTAATTTCTGTACGAAAGGAAATCTGTCAACTTACTACTAAACAGAATACGTGTCACCCTTTGTGCTAATACAACTTCCCCCAAACCTGTTATCATCGCTGACTAACCTCCCGCCTGCCTGGAGTTTAGCCAAGGATCTTAAAAGTTTTCGATAAGGGAAATCTAGGCGAGGAAAACTTGTCAAATACTCGTGAGGCCCATGCTAGTAAGGACTTATTGGGTTAGTTTTGTTATCGTATCACGAATATCCCTTATAAAAGAAAAGTTCATGCCACAAACTGCATATTTAAAATAGTATGAATAATTAAAGTACAAGTACTTCTTCATTTTGAAAATTTCACAGCCCAGTACTATTGGAGTAAAGGTTACATAACTGGTGAGAACCTATACAATTTCGATAATTACCGCGCTTGTTAGGCCCTTGTTAGGCCCTTGTTAGCATCAATGAAAAACTTTCTTGTGCCTCCTTAAAAATTTGATTGCTTTTCCACGCGGGCTTAAGTTCAAATCTAGCTACGGCCCTATACCTGTCCCTATTGCAAAACCCTTTAAAAGAAATATTAGAAATAAATCTTTTTAAATTTTCGTGGGACAAATAGTTTTACAAATCGAACTGGCCTATATCCGTTTGACACATTTCCATATCTTAAGAATAAATGAATCACCATTTGGGTTGTCAAAATTAATCTACTCTTTGATTTGTTTTCATGGGGGAAGCATTGTAAAGATTAATTAAATTTAAACTTTCATTTAGTTTACGGTGGACACAAAGCATTAAGTTCGATCTATTAATTTACTTAAGACTAACACTACGCTCAGAGATGCTTAATGTCGTGATTTTTCAATCGCAGGTATATCTGTGACTGTGATTTGAAATTTAGTGTAAGTTTAACCTCTGATTGTGACACCCGAATAATATTAGACAATCTGTTCCGATTATATTGTTATAGTGCCTCATTTTCTTATTGCAAGCTTTATTATTGATAGATAAGCATAAATCTTTTAGAATAAGAAAGTTGTAAATAATTTATGCGTTTATATGAAAAATAAAAATTTCAATTTCTAAGTAGCTAATTACAAAATATCAGTTCTCAAAATAAGTAAGTGTGGTAGTGGGTTGATTTCAAAGAATATCATAAACGTAATGCTTAGGGTTTTAAAGACCTTTTTGACAAGAATTTTAATTCTCTAGAAAAAAGAATAATTATAAAACTCATATACAAGAAAAGTAGGCGTGGCAGTGGGTGGATTTCTTAAATGTTCCATACTACGCTGAAGATTCTTGGCAGCTTATTTACAAAATATCAGCTTTCTATGGTAACAGCGGGTGGATTTCTAACAATTTTCATATGTTGTGCTGAAGCCTCTAGAGCTAGACGCATTAAGAAGAAAACTTTAATATAAGATTAATAGGTGTGGCAGTGGGTGGTGGATGACAAAAAGTTAGCACTTGCCTTGCTTGTCACTTTCTGAATCCCCAGTTTAAAAATATACCAAATCGGTAAACAAAATCTATCAATTTATCAACCCATAAATTGTGTGGAAATTCACGACATCGTTCTCAATCTACATAACATTAGTCTTGATCTGTGAGATTTAATCTTCTCTTGTGATTTTTTTTACTTTTTGGCCGGGAAACGCTGAAAATTAAAACAAAATACAAGAGTTTTGTTTCATTTTCAACGTTTCTCGACTGATTTTATAGTGATTTTGTTGTTAAATGAAACACTTCGTGATTTGTGAATTACTCCTCTTTGTTGTGATTTTAGCACTGTGGTTGCGAATCCGTGATTTTTCACAGAATATGAAATGAACACAGGCAACAAATCAAATCACATTTAAAGGCACTCACAGTTTGTTCGTGAGTTGTTCACAGATCGTGATTGTGATTTTCTAATCACAGGTTGGAATTTTTTTTATTTTCCCTAGTGATGAGAAGACTGACAAGTTGATATTTCTTAGCATCTTTAGGTAAAAAGAACTAGGTATATCCCGGGGACTAAGCCCACTAAGGGACTTAGTTCTCATTTAAAGGGAATTAAATCCACTTAGCAAAGTGGACTTAGTTCCCACGCAAAGTGAGAAAGTAGTCCACTTTTTTATGAGAACTAAGTGTACACATAAAGAGGGAACAAACTTTTAACGATAAAAATTACACAAATGCGAAATCGCGCGATTTTTCATTGTTTATTTTCAAAATCTTGCAAACTGAATTTCATGATGAAAACACAATAAAAATATAGCTCACTACGAGATTCAAGTTGCATAAGTTTGGCTTTTGGATAGTTCAAAATTTTGAAAGCTTCGTTAATTAAATTTGGTAGATCAGAAACAAAAGTTTTAAGCTGGAAATGGGAATTAATTCCAGTAATCATATAATATAATAATAATTTAACTATATGCCTGTAAGACCTAAGGTCTTTTTAAATGCAACCTGAATTGCACGGCACTAGTTCGAAAGAGTAGGAGGATAGGAAAGATTTGGCACAGTGGACTGAGATCAAGGTGTTTATTATCTCATTAAATCTCACGGGTGGCGTCCAGTTAAGCTGGGAGAATATAGAAAAGAATGGGGCTCGAACCCACACCTCTAAGTTAGCAGTCAAGCACTACATCCACTGCACCATTGCCACCCGCAATTTAAAGAGAAATAAAACCACTCAATTTTTGAGCAATTTTCATCCTCATCTTCTATGAGAACTAATGCTACATTTCCACCTAACGCTAATCTGAGATTTAATAAAATTTACCTCAAATCTTCTTTAAATCTTGAAGATTTACCATACAAATATATTTCGTAAATCTTGGAGATTAGAAATTAATCTTGTTAAATCTTCCTAGGACAAATAGTTTTACAAATCGAACTAACCTATACATGGTGCTGAACGATTCATTCGAGACTCGATTCAGTTCTTCATTGTTTGACACGAATCAAACATTCTGTCTCTTTCGCACTTCATAAGAAAAATTGAAGCACCATTGGTATTTTTGAAGATGCTGTCAGATTTAATCTTTTTTAAATCTTTTTGAGCGGTGGAAACACCAAAAAGATTTATTTAATCTTAACTGAGATAAACCTTTGGTGGAAACATAGCATAAGTCCACTTCGCTTAAGTGGATTTAGTTCCAATTTAATTAGAACAAAGCTCCTCAGTGGACCAAGTTCCCGGGGACTTAGTTTCCTGCACCGCATGTTTTAACCTAAAAAAATACAAGAGAAATTAAATAAATAATGTTTTCAATAAGCAGGACTTAAATAATATGCATCGCGATAGTCTGACAAGAATCGGTGAAAAAGATGCGGAAAGTTCACTTTTATTTTGCTGTAGCTTCCTAATATTGCTTCAATACAGCCACTACAATTAGTTCCTACTTCCTTTTCTCTTCGCCTCTTCATTTTTTCTTATACAGACTTACGCAATAGATCTATTATTAAAACCCAAATGAGAAAGTGTTACTCCAACTTATTATCATAATATTCAATCTAAGCTCTTACCTAACCTACCCAAAAGAAATTCACTTGACTGTAGAGTGCTGTAAGTGATTAGGCCTATAATTAGCCAATTCAAGAAAATTAACCCTTGAACTCTTTTTAATAGCCTTTGAGATCTATTTTTAAAAAAAAATCGACAAAAGAAACTCATTTAGTTGTATCAAAGAGCTAATGGTTGGTTAAGGGGCAAATTTAGGTATCTATAAAATCCTCCCACTTCCTTCACTTTTCTTTTCATTTGGGATAAACAGTGTTTCTTTATTTAACCTAATTTAATGAATTCTTAAGCAATCACAAGCAATTTTGAAAAAAGAGTTGTAAGGGAATACATAAAGAGTTTCATCAACTTAAAAAAAAAAAAATGATTGGCAGTTGGCATGGAAATTGCTTCTATAAGAAGTTCCTTAGCTGAAAATTATTGAAATGTGCGTAAGTTTATTATGCACATGACAATTTTTACCACTCCTTCGCGCTCTTCATAAACTATACTATATACACAACTATTAAAAGTAGAAACACGTTTCCCTTACCTTATACGTTGAACGAATATATAAAGTTCTTAATCACTTATCTAGGAAAAAATGATCCTAAACGATTCATTTGAAATTTCTCTCTTCAATCTTTCTTCTATGATTGTCCTGCATGAATAAGGGTGACCAGATCCAAACCCACGAAAAAGAAGACACTTTCAAAAATCTCAAATGAAAAATTGAAAAAATATTACAATATTGTTGTGCATTTACATTTTTGCTGTCTAAACATTTGATATTTTTCTGCAGTTCTTCGTTAAAATTTCATTTATATGCTTTGGCATTTTATTTCTTATTTCATTTCTTTTCACATTAAAAAAGGGCTCACGATAAACACAACCAAACAAACCATTCTTGTATTGAATTTAAACAGAAAAATAGATGACTGAACTGTCAAATGAGTGGTTGCGTTCAACCGACCGACTGTTTAAAAAAAAAAGATGGCGTTGTGCTCAGAAGTGAATGAGTTCAGGTACAAATATATTCTAGGTCGTGTTCACACTAGAAAGATGAAGCAAATTTGTGATTTAGCGTTGAATAAAGTTTTGTTTTTGTAGTTTTGTGATGTCGAAAAATTTAGTTAACTGGAGAACACCAAAAAAAGAGGACAAATTGCATGTTTTTATCAAAAAGATACCGGCCATTTTTTTTTACAATAAGAGAACATGTCCTTTTAAAAGAGCACGTCTGGTCAGACTATGCATGATGCGTTTTGAGTCAATGATCGAACATAGAAAATTTTACTAACACCTTGCGTTCCAATGCGTTAATTCGCAACAAATGATTTCCTTGACATGGCACCCCATTAAGAAAACTTATACGCACGCATCCAAGCGCACTAAGTGCCTGTAGGCAGGCATAGCTCACTCACAATACGGTGAAAGCTGCTGAACACCACACCGAATGCTTATATATTGAAGCATAAGCACTTTATAAGCAGGCAGGAGCAGCGCAATAACAAAAATCCCTACAACCAAGCCTCTGGCTACAACAAACGAATCATTTACCAACAATTAGTCGATGCTTATTGCTTTTGCGCGCAAGCGAGTTAGTTGGATGGAAATGGAAACATAAACAACAAAATAAAAAAAAAACTAGGCAGAGTCTTCATGTTGTTGGTTTTCATCGATTTGGATTTTTGCTTATACTTCTCAGCTATCCGACGATGGTATAACTGTGTTGTTGGTTCCAATTGGCTGAATCGAAGAAAACTAACGAAGATTCGTTATGGTGTAGGCTTAAAGCGTATAAAGAGCACAAGCTATTTTATTGATACACACAGGAACAGTGGCGCGCGGGGTTCGTTATGTAACTGTTACCATGATTTTCCTCTTCTATACTTTGTAAAGTTTAATGCGCTTCAATAATGTTACTCAATCATCATCACTGACGCGCTTCTGTCACGGTTTAATGCATCTTAGCGCCGCCTTACCGACACCGCCACCGAGTACGATTACATGATGATGATTTTATGTATTTGCCGCGCAGTGAAAGTAAACTCGAGCTTCGACAAAGATAACAACTAGGCATTCCCATCAAACATCTGGAACAGTCTCACAGGTAGGTTATGTCTCATCAGAGATACATTGACATAACTAAAAAAAAAAAAAAAACGAGTTGTTTGTAGAAAGCAATTCAAAACAAACTACACCTACAAGTAATGCAGAAGTGTAGGTAACAATCAAACAAAGTTTTTCCTTTTTGCTTTTATTTTTGTTTGTGTTTTTAGCGATGCGAAACAACAGAGTGCAAGCAAACTCATTTGCAGTACCTTACCTACATTGTGATGATGTCATTGTAAATGACAGTGTTGGATTTAGAATACACTTTGTCATTTTCGTTTGGATTTCCGGAGCATCTACTCCTTTTGCACTTCTTTTTCACTTTTTCTACTCATTTTCACTCCTACTACTCCTTTAGCCTTCGTTTGGCTGTTCCAACACCCGAGTAATTCTTTTGGAATCTTTTCTTGTTCGTGATTTTAATGTCATTTTCGATTGGACTTTCTGACTGTTCTAGTCCTTTTTGATTCCAATCTTATTTCCACACTATTCAATGACGCCATTTAACAAAAAGGCTTCTTCAAGCATTTATCACTTTTGACAAGTAATTAGGCGAAAAATTGTGTATGAATGCAAATCTACTCCTTGAAATCGGGAACAGAAAAAGTCTACAAAAATATTACTAAGAACATCCAATAGGAGCTTTTTTTAGTTCAGAATAGAGTTCTGAATAGAGTCCGAGCATGTCAGGCATATTCTAAACATGCTCTGAACCAAACGTACTCTGAGCGCTCTGAATTATTTCTGAAACACACCTGAAATGAAACACCTCGCCTAGCTGTCACCATGTGACATGTCACCTTTTAAATGCTTGTGCTCACGATTACACTAGTAACCTTTTCGAATGGGTGGAGAATGACAGTTCTTGTTCTGAAAAGAAGAGAAAATAGTTCTCTGGATTTGATTTCAGAATCGAAATGAGAAGCGTTCCCACGTATCGAATCGTGCTTCCGGATTGCCGATCGGAAATATCATAGGTCTGGGGCCCAGTTCCGCAAGCGTGAACGATTTTCCGTTTACACCTGTCAAAAATTCTAAATTCACTCTTGCGGAATCAAAAAAAAATCGATCAAAAAACTCACTTTTGTGGAATTGGACCCCTTCTCAGTTATTTTATTCTAAGCTTATAGAGCATACTCTGAGCACGCTCAGAACACTTTCAGAACCGAAAAAGAAGCACATATTCGAACCTCTAAAAGCTCTGAGCTAAAAAAAGAAACAGAAATTTTTGTTTGACAATTCGGGGTCTGCGCGAACATAAAAAAAAGAGAAACCCTTGGTATGTACTTGAAATTGATTTGTACTTGAAAATGTTCTGGGCAGTATTACAGTACCCAGCAAATGTACTAAGAACAAAGTACTTAAAAAAGACTCTAACGAGGGCTCTTGTGAAAATGATAGTTAATTGTACGGGAACAATGCTATTACTTTCCTGCTAAAACTCAACCATTTCTTTTCTGCAGTAAATATCTGCAAAAAGTTAAAATAAAATATAGTTCTAAAATAAACCAAGTGATGGCAATCTCCAACAAGTATGATGAGGTTGATATAAGTATTTAAAACAATCATGACGATAGAGGTGGCAAAATCTTATGAGTAGATAAAAATACTAATCTAGTACTATCAGCTAAACATACTCTCATGTGCGAGCATAGATACATTTTAAATGGTAAAGCAGTGTTATATGCGTTCCATTAAAAAAGCCAATAAATTACTCATAAGTACTTTGTCACCTCCAAAGGAAAACGGCTATTAACAGATAAAATTTAGTACAATTGAAAAACTAGTAACAAATTGAATGTATAGTTAATTGCTCCCACGTTTGCTTACTGTTAAATCCGCTACTGGTTTAAAAACGATTCTATAAATGTTGACACATTTTATTGTTTTGTGAAATGCTGATACATTTTATCATATTCATCATGATTTTGTCGACTTTAATGTGGGAAACTTTACGATTTCGATAGCAAACAAGCAATGAATAACGCACCACCATCAAAATAAGCAATATGAATAGTTGATAGTTATTTTTTTTTTAATCAATTGATGTGTTTTATTCAAATATAGTTTTGCCTTTTGTTTACTCAAACGAAAACTCTGTTTGGTATAGTTTTTCAGCGAAGGGAGTACAACCTTAAAAACAGCGAAGTTCGTTTTTTTTTTTTTTACAATTTACAAAAACCCTTGAGTGGGAGTAAATTATTATAAACAAATGAAGTATATGCCAGATTTTTGAGTAAATGCTTCTTATTTTCCAGCATTTACTTCTTTTTTATTCATATCTACAATTAAAAGTTTATACTTGAAAATAATGAATAGTTAAAGCATTTACTAAGCTTACAATTATTCAAATATACTTAATTTCAACTCATTCTCACTCACTCAAATGTTAGAAAATAATATTTAACCATTGAATTCAGAAAACCTGTTAAATACCATTTAAAGTTTTACACTATTTTCCCTTATTTATTCCATTATGAAACTTCTTTCTGAATAAATTGAATCAATCTCTATTCATTACTGAAATAAAAATAAAAAGAGAACCGAAGTAGAATTATTACCATACAGAAAATAAACCTACGAAAAACAAAAGTCTGTACTTTTATATGCACTCAACCAACCAACCAACCAACCAGCAACCACTTTACACAGAAAAAAAACATCTCCCACCCTCAAATACCTATTACTATCCGAACAAAAGGAAGAAAATAAAGAAAAAACCCAAGATTGCATCCCCACTTTGGGATCAGTGCAGCCAGCAGGAGCCAGATCTTGTTTTCGTGGAATTTGCACAGAGACATAAGAAATTTGCAGAGCTATTCGTCGTCGTCGAACTAACAACTTATTTTCTTTTTTGTTTTGCCTCTCATAGCTGAAAGCTTAAATAAAAATGTCTGCATCATGAGCTTATGTTTTCGTTATATGATGTCACCAGAGGAATATAAAAAAGATGTATAGGTACTGCAGGCTGACACACCCAGTATAGTAGTGCACCATCAGGACCGAATTTAGTCCATTCGGAGAAAAAAATTGAAGTTATTAAAATTTACTCAACCGTTGGGCGCCATTTTTAATTTTATGTAAATTGGTTTTTATTAAATAACTTGCTTATTTGCAACTGATTAGTTGAGTTAGGTAAAAATTAATATTTCAAATAGTTTAAATTTTTATTTTCTATAAGTTTGGTCATAACTTAACACATTTTCCATCAAGCTTAATATTTTTTGACTTAATTGGAAAAATACGATTATCACGATTTTAATGAAGTTGAGTTTTATTGAAAAACTACCGAACAGATTTCTCTAAAATTTTCATAGTTTCTGTTTTGACTAGCAGAAAGCCTTAAGACGTGATTTTAGAAGAACCCGCCTGCTACCACGCCCACTTTTCTTATTAATATTTGTTTTTCCTGATTTAAACTTCATACAAAACTGAGATTCTATATTTAAATTCTCTTTAATAAAAGGCACGGCAGTGAAGTTTGTCCCGCCCCTCTTCCACGCCCCCTTTTCTCATTTTTTCTCGCTTGGAAACCTGTTATTTGGTAATCAGTCACGAAAATAGGAGTACCTGAAATTTTGTTTGCTCTCTCGAGACTCAATATAATATTAAAATTCATAGGTCCTTGCCATCGTGGGCCCCACAAAAGACGGCTGCGCCCATAAGCACTTGTCTTTCTCAAATGTTGTATAATCCGCTCCTGAAAACCGTGTGTAGCTGCTCTCCTATCGGCGTTATCTTATTCATTTTTCTCTTCATTGCTTTCATACAGGAGCAGTAGTGTTCAGATAAAAAAAAGAAAAATAATAAAAATACATAAATAAATGAAGAAGAAAAAAAAATGCAAAAAGAAAAAATAGATACTTTGAGCGAATAAAAGATACATCAAGCCTTTATACCCTGGTGATTGTATATCACGTTCGCCTCTGCAATGAAATATCCTTCGAGCATCACTCGACCCAGATTCCTGATGACTGCCTTATGTATTTATATGGTGGGGATTTGAATAGAAGGAGGAGAGAGACTAGTATTTGTGAGTAATTATTTGAATGTATATTTTATACTTCGCCATCTTTGGCAGAAGGACTTCCGTTGTAAACAACAATGGAACGTGTGTAAAGCTAAATATAGCAAATAGGTGCAGCAGTTTTTTTCTTTCTTTGCATTTTTGTTTTTGTTAGTTAGCCTATTATTTTAATTGTAAGAAGTAAAGACGCTTACAACAACGAATTCCGGTGCAGCGCATGTCAGTGGGTTTTTAATCGACCCCATACTCTTTAAACTTTCCACACCAAGGACATCCGTTACATGCGATATTGGTATGTTAGTACCTACTTTGCTTACTCGCTTTTCTCATTTTTTAAACATCCGTAATCGAGAAGGAGTGTGATGAAAAGTTTGTTACATTTGCATTTGGCTGACCTGGGATCCTAATCGGATTTACCTTTTTCTTCTTTCCCCCTATTCAAAAGATTATAGTTTACTCGCAGTCCTTTGGTAAAACGAATGACACCCTAATGCCATTTTGTGTGCAGATGAATTCATCCAAACCACACATTTTAGATGACACCCGACACTTTTGACCTTGGTTATAATACGTTTCCCTTAGAAACTCATTCGATGATGGATGGAAAAAGGTAAGGTTGTATGTATAACTTTGTGTTAGTACTTTGGCGAAATAAGGCAATATGCTTGGGTAATGATAAATTAAAAAAATTAATTGCAGTTCGCAAATTACTTTTTCTTGTTGAGTTCAGGGAGAGATTTAGATGGTGGCAATATATTTCCCATTAATAAAAAAAAGAAGATAGAATTTTCAATAGAAATAATGTTTCCAAGACATGATGCAGACCACATTACCTTCAACTTCTTCGTTAAAGCCGGCGGAAACGAAAAATCCCAAACGCAACCAAATCGTAAATTTTAGTTCTGTAGTTCACTGTTTGACGATCAAAACTGATAATTTTGAAAAAGTCTCCACGTTTTTTTTCGATGAATGAAACTGATAATATAAGTGGATTTTTTGAAGAAGTCTTCACTCTTTTTTGGTGAAACTCTCCATCAATATTTTTCTGTTGTTTCCATAAGCACTTCATTGCCTTGTTGGAGACCACATAAAATTACTTTTCACAGCAGTAGCGGATATTAGCTTAATTTGGAGAAGTCTCCACGATTTTTCGTGTGTGGGAAAATGATATTTGGGGTTTATTCAAATTTTCTTTGTTGTTTCTTTCATTACAGCATTGGTTTAAGTGATTTTTTCATAGGTTTTTTTTTTTTTTAATTTTCGCAATCGATGAAACTCTCCATGAATATTTCTTTGCTGTTTTCATAAGCACTTCGTGTACCTATTTGGAGACCACATCAAAATTTCGTTTCTCATAGCTCTATACTCGACTGTTTTTAAACTTTATGTATTTAAATTGAATAAGTGTAATGCAAAAAGAGGTCTCATTTTAAATCAATATAAAAACGTAACATTTTATGAAAAGTTGTGACATTTTTGTTTAAAACCAAAGCTAAAATTACTAACCTCTGAATAATGGGGAGTAAATTGCCATTCTTTTGAGGCAATTTTGTATAACGTTTTCACATAATTACAGCTGTTTTTCACGAAAAATTGCTCTTATATTTTCTTTTAAGTGCATAAATCGTTGGTGGAGACTTTTAGCCTTATTTAGAAATCATACCTGAATTATCTCCAATAAATGGACTTAGTTCGAAGTCTAAGTAATGAAACAAAATTAAAGTTAATCACCTGGTTAATTAATGGATTAACGAGTAATTAAGTTTAAATACCTTTGTTATTTTTGCCAAAAACTAAAGGCATAAGAAAATAAACGCTAGTGGACTGTTAAGAGGCTTAAATTACCAATAAATTGGACTGTCATTTCATGCCGATTGCGTGTGCTCGATTCCCAGCCGCTGCCACCTGAAAACAGAAATGTTTTATCCGACGTACTACCCCTTGCGATGAACTGACAAATCCTCCAAGAGTAGGTATACTTGTCATGAATTAGTGCTTCTCATCTAGCCGTTCTGACTCGGCAAAAAACTGTACGTCCTGTCCATTCCTGCCAACACCACGCACACAGGAATGGTTGAGAGTTGTAAGTTACTAGGCCGTGGTTCTCCACGAGCTGTTGCGCCACCCAATTTATTTTATTTGTATTTTAATTTGCGAATTAACTTTTGCATGTGTTATTCTTTAACATAGCCCCAAAGGGTAAAATCTCATGGTGTTAAATCGCAAATCTCGGCAGACAATAGAAAAGTCTCCACTGTGAGAAATATCACGTCCATGCCATTTGTAACGCAATAAAGCCATGTTTTTGCGAGTTTTTTGGCCTTTAGTTCGATCCTGTTGGAAATAAATAGCTGTCATGACCAATTTCAGTCAAAAAGGTCAGTCAGTCAACTTCCAGACAAGGAGACCACCAGCCTTAAAACCGCAAAAAAACTATGAATTGTTTTGGATGGAATAGAGATGTTGTCCCACTATTATTCTTGGATTCTTAGAGCCTTATAGTCCAGTCAAATTAGTATTTTATATCTACAAAAAATATTGCGTCGAATTTTTTTTTGTTTCTTAAAGAGTACCTATTGGAGAGTGTAAATCCAAAAAGTTCGAACAAAAAGCGCCCATGCGTTGTCCGCCATTTTGAAAAAGGCTTTGGAAAGCGTGAACTCTATTTTCTCGGCTCCTATCATATATAGAGCGGATTTTTTTTATAGGTTTGTACGTTATAATATTTTCTTTAACTTTTGTTGAGAAAAAAATTGAAACCTCTTCCCAAAAAAAAGTTATCGACGAAAAACTGTCGAGGTTTTGAAGTAAAAAATGGTTTTTAACGTTTATCTCGCCTCATGTTCATCTGATCGAAAAAATACTTTGGTTGTTTTTTATAGATCACTTTATTTCCTACATTATGGTATATTTAAATTGTATGTGCGACAAAAACTGTAGGAAATATAACCTGTCAAAATGGCCAATATCCTGCGAAAATTAAAAAAAAAAAAGAAATTTACCCACGTTTGAAAATTTTCAAATTTGATTATGTTTATTATGAAATTTAAAGAAACAGTTCAAACTCTTTTCCACACCACCACCGAGGTAGAGTTACTGCGCATTTTTTTTAATGTCGTGTCCCCAGGAGGTATAATCCACGATTCAATCGTTTTCGTTTGCGCAGTAACTCTACCTCGGTGGTGGTGTGGAAAAGAGTTTGAACTGTTTCTTTAAATTTCATAATAAACATAATCAAATTTGAAAATTTTCAAACGTGGGTAAATTTCTTTTTTTTTTTTATTTTCGCAGAATATTGGCCATTTTGACAGGTTATATTTCCTACAGTTTTTGTCGCACATACAATTTAAATATACCATAATGTAGGAAATAAAGTGATCTATAAAAAACAACCAAAGTATTTTTTCGATCAGATGAACATGAGGCGAGATAAACGTTAAAAACCATTTTTTACTTCAAAACCTCGACAGTTTTTCGTCGATAACTTTTTTTTGGGAAGAGGTTTCAATTTTTTTCTCAACAAAAGTTAAAGAAAATATTATAACGTACAAACCTATAAAAAAAAATCCGCTCTATATATGATAGGAGCCGAGAAAATAGAGTTCACGCTTTCCAAAGCCTTTTTCAAAATGGCGGACAACGCTGGGCGCTTTTTGTTCGAACTTTTTGGATTTACACTCTCCAATAGGTACTCTTTAAGAAACAAAAAAAAAAATTCGACGCAGTATTTTTTGTAGATATTTCGAATTAATTAATTTAATTTTACTGGACTATTAGATGTGAGAGTTTTTTGTTGCTTCTTTACATCACAAACAAATGGAAATGAGTCCTATAACTCAGAATACTTCTATGAACAAATCACGATCTTATTCATTTATTTCTAGTACCCAATCCGCGAAATTGTGGGTGTTCACCTAAAACTCAAGAATAAAAGAATTTGTCAAAATTTAGCTCCAGAATAATGTTGCGAACAATTATTTTGTCTGCAAAGCTTTTAGAAATGGCTAAAATGCTTGGATATTGGGAGATTCTTGTATGTTGATTAAAATAAAGCGAAAATTGCGTTTTAGCAGACTTTGTAAAAATTCATCGAAATGACAGTCGAACGTTATCAGTTCAAAAATTAAAGTGCCACCTCTCGCTAGATGATCCGTAATTTCATGTAAAATTAGATTCTTTCGTTTCAAGACATTAACAGCCCTTTTAACCTTTTGTTGCCCGGTGGCTACATCCTGAAACCACCTCATCAAACATGTTTTTTTCGGGTCCTAGCAGTTATAATTTGAAACCACCTTATCAACTGTTAAAGTTTCACAGTCTCGTTTAAACCTTGTACTGAGTTCAATTGTTCTGCTGAACTAAAGTTTAAACCAAAAGTGGAGATTTAATTCACTTAGGTGGTAGCAGTTGGGAATCGAACACAGACTTTCGGCATGACAGTCCAATGCACTAACCATCATCCCACCAGGTACTATAATCATTACCCGCTCCCTAAAACACGTGTTAGCTTCGCACATCGATAGACAAGTTGTCTGTATGATAACTTTCGTCATTAATTAACATTATTAAATCTCTCCAATCTTTAAAACTTCACCAAATTCACCACTTTATCAAATTGTGGTGACATTCATATTACATCTGTCACAAACATGTACCGATCTATAAAATGTATGTTTGTAGTAGTAAACGATTCTAACAAATGTATGCTTTGCTTGTGCATGTTCAAAAGTTATCTGCTCAGCTCATTTTGGGAGTTAAAGTTATCTCTTTACTATCACATGTCACAGGCTATTACAAATTTATTAATGAAAAAATTACAGGTTAACAGATGTGTAAGGCCTAGTACATTCTTGTGAATCATGTCATGAATCCATACAGAATTTGCATTTTTGTTCACCCATGAACGTCCTCGTGAAGCTGTGTGGAGAGTTTATAATTCACGAGCAAAATGTGTACGGCTACTCTTGGTGAATAGTTGACAGTTCTATTACAAAAACAAATGATTCATTGGAGTTATTGTGGTTTTAAACGTCAAACGTTCACTGATTCCAACTCGGTTTGGAAATCAATTTAAATTTTTTATTGAAGAAAATATTTTCCGTATTTTTATGTGGCCATTTTGAACCCTTTCCCATTAGCTACCCCACTGACTGATTTAAAACAGCTGTTCTATTTACTCTATATTTTATTTCAGTCGTGCGTCCTCACAACTTCTTAATAACGGAAAGAATTTAGTTTCCGCAAAAATAATGCTTCGAGCATTACTTTTCCGCGCAAAATTAAGTGGAGACTTTCTTTTCCTTTTCACGTACAGTGGTTACAACTGTAAAATTTTGTGTTAGAGCTGCGTACTGACTGGAAAATAAAATCCAAGATAAAATTTGTCCGGTTGTTCTTTAATGTGGGGGTTTGTCTATCAATCATAAGCTGTTGTGATTCTGATGTTATAGGAAATAAACAAAACAAATTAATTTTTTGTTTAATGGTTGTACCCTACCCTCACGACATCCCTGTTGAGCAATTAAAAACAACTGATCCGATTTTCTAAACATTTCTAGTTGAAATCTCGCCAAAATTATTTTAAAACACGATGTGGTCAAACCGCTCCCTGGTGGCGTGAATAATTATTATTTTCCCTTTCAAATAATATCTCGAAAGTTGATGGAAGTAGATATTAATGAATTGCATGAAACCGTTGCTAATTATCATGTCTAGTTCATTTGCAAGAAATTTGCAACAAAACCTTTCGAAGTATCAGTGAAATTAAGCTAAATTATGTACGATACGTTTCGTATCAGCCAACGGGTTTTTGAAATGAAAAGTGATTAGAGGTTTAAGAAGATTTATAAAATGATTTCATATAACCACAACTTATATACAAATCAGTTATATTTCGAAGACCTATTTTAGTTGCGCTTTTCGAATTATTGATTTCAAACAGCTTTTAATAGCTTAAAGTCCATCAGACGCAAAAATCAGTGTCCATTTCTAAACGCTACTCTTGTATGGATTTTATGTACTAGTAAAACTTTCAAAGCTTTCTATATCTAACAAAGTAATACATTGTTTGGCACTTTTTTTCCGATAGAGCAACAAATAATAGTCAAAAAGAAAAAAAAAACCTAAAATTCCTCTCCCACTCGTCAGCCGGTATTATTATTCCTTTGTATGTTTTTTTCTTTTGAACCTACTCATATCAGTCTCCAAAGAAGAAAGACAACATCACATAGATTCTTCTATTTTTATTTTTTGTATTCTTTTTTTTTTGTACAGACAGCCGGCCGGTTGTATGTTCATCGAAAGAGTTCAAAATTAGTTTAAAACTTTGTTATTTTTTTTTTCCATCGCCGTCGTCGGTCGTCGTCGTCATTCTATAATTTTTATCAGCGAAATGCTGTCATGAATAAACCATTAGGGTAATTAAGGGGGACATTTATTCATGCGTGCTTGTATGTGAGAGTTGTTTGAAGATATCACTTTAATATATCCACTCTACTACTATAGTTAGAGTTACTATAGATACAGATATCACAACCAGTAGATTCGTTGAGGTCATAGACAAACAAATTCGACGAAAAGTAAGTTTTGTGTTTCTCCTTTTATAACAAAAATTCGAGACGAAGAGAGGGTTGATTTTGTATAATGCCAATCAAATAAAATGCACATATCTGGGTCTTACGAATTTGATCGTTCAGAAAAATGTATGATAATTATTTCTTTTGGATGTTTGGAGTACTGCTTCTACTTCAAAAGCTTCGATTGGCTGTTCCGAGTAGTCTTTTTTTGTTCCCGATTTCATGAAAGAGTAGACATAGAACTTAGACATTCATTTTGACGTTTTAAGTGGGTTAACTTGACAAAAGTGATGAATCGTCTTAAACGCTCTACTTATTCCCTGATATCACTGAAAGCAGCACGCTAAGACACTCTGATAGATCAGCAGGTACCGAGTCCCTGGTGGCAATTTACCAAGTAAAAGTAGACGCAAAAACGCTCTACCTCGTCAGCAGGTCCTCGGTGGCAGTCCCCCGAGGGGAAGCCTTTGCAAGAAATAGCTGGAAAATCTATCGTACCTACCTTTGTCTTTTATCGAAACCCCTTACCACTAGTGGTGTGAAGCTCCGACTTCCGAGAAAGCAAATAAAGCTAAATGACCAACTCTCAATGATCAACTCGACTTGCTTTTAACCAGAGTTCAGCTGATAAATAACATAAAATTTACTTGTCGTCTGACTTTGCGTATGACGGAAGGATAGTTTTCATTCATCCAAACATGTCATCAGTTGTAGGTTTTTCCGTGACGTCATGTTTCCATGGTGTACTTATGTGAATTGTGTGTGGTGAAGTATGCAATTCTCACTATTAATTAAAATAATAAAATAGATATTAAATTGAACTCATTTTTTGACTTTTATCATATAAGCCCTATGCCCGTGGTCTTATATTTAAACGAACAAAATTAGCATCTTGCACGCGTTGCGAGCGCCAGCACCTATTCGAAGTTGACCAACTCAATTGTAGTTGACCGCAATTTTTGAAACGGCCCTACACGTAGTTGATCAACTCGTTCACCTAATACACCTAGTTGATAAATTTGTCTGTTTTTATCGATAAAATAATTTCCTCGAGTTGATCAACTATGAGTAGTCGGTGTGGCTGCCCAACAACTTGATGGATGCGTTAATATTACCCGTGTTTTTTTGGGATTCTATATACAGTACAGTGAGGATTTTCCCAATAAAACGCATCGGCAGCTGCCTATATTTTTGTATTTCAAATTTGGTACCCCTGAAGAGCTGTCGAAACACAAAATTGTGAAATTTATGAAACTTCAAAGTAGAAATAAAACAAAACTTCTAACAAAAACTAAATTAAGTCGACGTAAAATATGAAATATTATTACTATATATTTATATAATCTATGATTTAAATTGAATGTTTGTGTCCCTTTCTTCTTTGTTTCCCATGTTCAGATTCAAAAATTGATTTTTAGCTTTAAAACAGAAAAAAAGGTGTAGGGGTTTGTTGGTAGACTATGGTCAAAGTAAAAAAGTCGTCATTTAGGTTGCTATTACACGAAGACTTTTTAGTCAACTTTTTTCGAAATTAAATGAGTGCGAAGTGAAATCAGATATTGTTTTCATTTGCATTTTGAAAAAAGTCATTACTCAAATCTCGTATTATAATAGCAAACTTATTACAAATGCAGTAGATGACGTTATTAGTGATAATTTAGTAATAATTATAATAAGGACACGATTGTATTGCTACTTTTAATATATGACCTAGTTTTCCATAGATAATTTTAGCTCACCAATTTAAGCGGATTACCTGAGGTTCAACGATAGTTCAAGTATGTGGTAGTAGCAAAATATGCCTGCTTGTTTCATTTGTATAAACGTCGTTTCATCGAATTCGGTGGATCTACTGAGTTTCAACGATGGTTCAAGTTGAAGTTTGTTGTAATAACCAATTACAAGCTTGAACCATCGTTGAACCTTTGTTTAACTACTGAAATTGGTGAGTAAAAATCGTTGAACCACGGATGAAAGCTTGAACCATGTTTGTACAACTGGTCTTTTATCCGCCAAAAGCAGTGAGTTTAAATTGCTGAACATCAAAACTTGAACCACGTTTGTACAATATGGTCCTTATAAATCTAGATTCGCATGTATAAGTTTTACTTATTATCACTAACGTTAAAAAGCTGCGAATAGCAAACTGCGAATTGCATGAGTACCTAATTTGTTTGATTGCCAATAGATGCGAATTGTCATAAAATATAAACCCAGTAAAGTGGGTGCTAAAAAAATGTGAAGTTAAATTCGAGCGAATGTTTCATTCGCTGCTTTGTGGATTGCGTCCTAGGGCCCAATTCCACAAGAGTTGGTTTTTCTGTGTACACAAAAATTCGTGTACACATCGATTTTTGCGATTCCGCAAGAGTGAGTTTTAAATTTTTGACAGATAACGCATGCACAATCAGTCAACTTTATTCTTTATTCACACTTGTTTTCGGTGTGAATAGAATGTTTACATAGAAAATCATTCACCCTTGCGGAATTGGGCCCTGGATGTTGTGGATTGCGAACTAACGTTTGACAACTCGCAGACTTGATGGTCACCTATATAGTATAAAAGATGCCGATATTGTTTTTGTTATTCGTGTAAAATCTTACTGTACTACGGATAGCTTTTACAAAAAAAACACGGGTATTGTGTATTGCCCTTATGCACTGAAACAAGCGTCCGTCGTTATGCAACGCATTATACGCCCTCGGTTGGTTGATACTCATACGTTGATTAAATAATTTTGACAACAGTTTGGGACACGATTTATTTGTCTTAACACCATATTTTTCTATTTTTGTTTTTAGATTTCAAATTTTTTTTATGATTTCCACTAAAAGTAAAAAAAGGGGCTGCCATCTAAACTATTGTTTTTTTTTTTTATTCTCGCTATCTGTCGTCAAGCAAAATACATCACGGCTCATGAATTGCAAATGGCGAACGGAAAGCAATGCTTAAACAGCTGTAATTTGAATTGTTCGCATTCGCATCCTACGTAACTAACGCCAGTAAAATATTAATGGAGTTTGCAAACAGTGTAATGCTTCTGATTACTAATAAATAGCTTATCCGGCTCCCAATTCATGAACGATTGCAGCCTGAGGCACGGCGCGTGCGTCGAGGTGGCCTTCCATCCTCTACGATCCCGAGCACGCTGCTTCTATTCTATCCAACAAAAATTGTCAGTACAGGGAAAATAGAACTTTGCCTCTCAGTTTGGGTGCATTGGCGTTTGCAAGCCATCTGTCTCAAGTTAAAGCTCTCACAGGGTTTCCGTACTTTGAATTATAAATTGCCACAAATCGAAGAACAATGTGCATATGGTTACCATTGATACCATTTCAAACATATAAAAAAAAAAAGATCGATTTATCTTTTTTTACCACACCACACCTTTTCAAATGAATTTGATCACGTAACGCTTTGTGGATGTTTCAAAACTTTGCACTTTTTTCTTCTTAAAGACTAAAATCGTACAAATTTTAAGTGCATTTTATATCTTTATTCAAATATACAAACAAATAATAAGGAAACAATCAAAACGTCAACACTTATGGCTCTCACCTTTATACATATTGTTCTCAAAAGCTTCAGAACTGAAAGTTCTTTCATAAAAACCACTGAAAAAGCCATGTCGTACTGTTGCAACTTGGCAAAGGCAACTCTGTTGAATGTGAATTTTTTGTTTTATTTCACACAGCGAAGGTAGAAGCGAAAGCGAGTATATGATCAGAATGCTTTTGGCATTGAAAGACGACGATCATGTTGGAGCGTACGAAATGTTTCAAGGAGTTGCAACAACAATTCCTGTATGTTAATCAGTGGTTCAGTATCTTTTTCAGTGGCAGATTAGTTATTTGAGTGTTGTGGTGGAATACACTGGCACCACTGTTTTGAAAAAAGCTCGCCCATAAGCCCTGTACTGACAATTTTTGCTCTGTACTGACAATTTTTGCTGGATAGACTATAGTCATCTAGACCAAGCCTTCTGACATCCGCGATGGCTCTGTCTGTAAACCTGAGGTTCGGTCTTCATCTCGTCTAAGATGTCGTTCGTGGGATTAATGTTTACTTTGAGGAAGAAGAACACTTTAACTACTTCGAAGTTGTTGCTATCAACAGTGACGTTTTGTCGCAGCTTGTTGCATGTATTTGTTCTTGTCCTCGTTTACTTGAAGACCATCAAGTTCCGCCTGGGAGCTAGCGATGATGTCGATATCATCGGCTGAAAATAGTGCCTTCAAAGCTACCGCCTGCCCTGCGCACTTTTTTCTCCAGAACGAAAAAAAATAAATTATAGTCCATCTCCATACCGGAAACCCTATGGATGTTTGCAATATTTCGGAGGAGCTTTCCCCCAGTTACACATTGCATCGTATAGTTTCGATGTCACGTGATACAGCTAGATCAGTTTCTCGGGATCCTTAGTTCACCCATCGCCATATAGAGCTTCTGACGATGAGTGCTATCATATGCGGCTTTGAAGTCGATGAACAGATGGTGAGTCTCGACCTTAAATTCATTGATCTTTTCCAGGATTTGCCTGAGAATGAATATTTGGTCTATGTTCGTTCCGCCTGGCCGGAAGCTACTTTCCGATTATAGTGTTGCAAAACGTCTCAAGAAGACGCTCACACCCAGTGTGTTGGATAGGATGTTATGTGTGGTGTTAATTATTAGAGATATGCCTCGATAGTTCTTGCAGGACATAGGATCGCCTTTTCCGTATATGGGACATATGGGGCTACCAGTCAGCGGGTATGCTTCCTTCCCACCCACACTTGGTTGTTTAGTTGATGCATGCACCCTTCTAACACATCCCTTATGTGCTGGAAGAGCTCCGCTGGTAAACCATCAGATCCGGCTGCATATTATTCTTAACCTTTTTTATAGAAAATCTGCCTCGTCTTTACTGGGTAATAGAACTGGGTCTTCATTGACTGGGGTTGGATCTTCTTATCTCATTTCTCGCTCTACTTGATATCCTTTCAACAGCATGGAAACTGTAAACTACGCTTTTACTTCAATTTTTCACTAAAAATTATATTTTTTGAACAAAAAGTGACTACACAACTGGTAAATAACAGTTGTCTGATTTTGATTCAAATAACAACTGGAACAAAACTTTACTGACTTTCAAAATACCAAAACACAACTAAAAATGCAGCCCTTTTATAATTGTCTCCTGTATGAATGATGGTTCGCTTTTGACAGGCAACGAGACAACTGGCTGCAATCGATAATACCGATTGGTAAATAACAACTCAACTTTAGTCGTTGTTGTAATCCATGATAGATAATGACAATGAACTCTAATTAGTAAGAAATTAAAAATAAAAATGGCTTATGCCGTCCACCAGCAGAGACCTCTCCAAATCATCTGCTACAACTATCAATTTCCATATTTGTATAGGATTTTTCATTTCGAATACGCGAAAAACTACATAGGTATAGGTGACTAATGATCTCTCCACAACTCTAAGGGCCAGTTTTTCAATTCAGGGTTAACTCTGAGTTAAATCAGAGTTATCCTGAAATTAATTATTTAACCCCGAGCTAAGTCAGGAACAGTTTTTTATTTAAGGATTAACATTATCTTTACGTTGTCAAAAATCTATTGTCATCGCTGTGCGACATTATAAATATCATCCTTCTACATCTTTCAAGCATTGAAATAGAGATGGCACCACAACGGAATTGCATTGCAAGATGATGACACAACTGACAAGGCTCTGAATTTGATCCATGGTTTAACTCACCAAATTAAGTGAGTTAACTTAAGATTTTAATTGACTGAAAAATACGTTCCTTAAGTTAACTCAGATTTAACGCCGAGACCAGGATGATCTCGCACTGAAAAACTTGCCCTTAAAGATCAAATTTTAAGAACACAGCTTTAGATGGACAGAACTATAGAGCAATTTTTTCGTGTTCTTCATTTCATTTCGAAATATTTTTTTTTTATGAAAACCTAACTTGCCCTTAAATAATAATACTACGACGAACACTGACCGACAAAGAAAACTGGTGTATAGGTAAAGTGAGAAGGAGCTTATGAACACCACTTTGCCAATAGATATTTTTGCGTGCATTTCCTTGAATTGAAATTGAAAACCAATCCAAGGCATAACATTTCGCGGTTGTTCCAAGAAAACAGAGAAAAAAAAAGTAAAAATAAAACGATTTAAATGAATGATAAATACAATCATCAGAAAACACAGAGAAAGAGAGATACCGTGCCTGACCTCCATGAATCATTAATCTCAGAATTGCTTGGTCGTTCTCGTTTGTTGATTGCTTAATTTGTTTACATATTCAACGCAAGGTTGGGTATGGGACATCGCGACGAACTGACGGACGGTAGGGTACAACTAAAATATATAGAAAGAGACACTCACGCATCACGCACATCATATAAAATATCAGTGATGACATCGTTGTAATCAAATAAAAATTAAAAAAGAAAAAAAAAAGTTGTAAATATAAATAAAAATAAAAACAAATCTTTATTGTGTGCGATTTAATATTATGGGCGTGTAAGGGTAAGCTTGTTTGTTAAATTATGGTTGTTGTCCTTTTTTTTTATCAGCTCTCATACCTACTATTGATATTTTATTTACTATTTCTGATTCAGATTTATATTTATACAAGTAGGTTTATGTGTGTTTATTTTGTTGATTATCACACTAATGTGAATTCGTTGTTAGGAAATGTGATTAATTTTATTTTACTCTTTTTCTTACAAGATTTGTAGATACTTTTAAAGGGAAATTATGACTTCATAAAACAAAAACATGCAACAGAAACATGCAATAGTGACAATATGATTTTGTTTGCATGAGGGGCTATGTAAACTTCGATAATATAAAAATAATAAACTTAAACATTTTGAATTAAATAATAAGGGGACTCATGCAACGTCGTAAATTTACAAATTGTGTAAAATGATAAGTTTACGCAAAAACTTGCGTGAACGACCTTTTAATTCATTTGGTTAAATGCTGTGTAGTTGAATCAGTTAAACGTCAAACATCTAGTTGTCAGATTAGGTGTGTGACAGATTAGACGTGTTCAGATGTCTAAGCTATTAGGTCTGTTACTGAAATTTCGTACGAATTCGAACGACCTCGTCGCACTATTTGTTAACTCTTAAAAGTTGCAATAAGAGAACACAATGAGAGAGGAAGAAATTTCCCCTCCATGAAAAATCCTGCAAATTTCTGCTCTTCGAATTTCTGTTTGCGGGAAATAAAGAACTGTCAAACCCACGTCTGTGTGCATTATTTTTGTTGTGTATTTTAAGATTTATATGTTGTGTTTGATAGTGTGTGTCACGTTTAATGTTTTATACACAAAAGTAATACAAACTGGTTTAACGCGTCTGTTAACTTTGTTGCAAGTTTTCCCCTTTATGAAAGATTTTTCCCCTTCTTTCAATAATTTGACAGTTTTTGAGCTTCGTGGTGCAAAAGTAACCAAACACACCTATTTTTCAATGGAAAACCTCTTCAGAACCAACGCGAATTCGGAGTCTCCAAAAACCAACGGAAAGTAGCTTTCTAAGTCAAATGGAGAAGTGAGTTACATATATTCTATTTGAGTAAAATGATTCATCTATCTCTTTTTTTCGTTCCTACTTCAGCAAATGTCTTTCACTTCCGTGGGGTGCGCTCAGAATCAAGCTAGAACTACCTATAAAGCTCGGAGGATGGTTAAGTGGTCGGAAGAAAACAAGCGAATACACGGAAAGCATATGGCGTGGCTATAATTGCGGAGTGGAACGTTTTGTTCAACTTCGTAAAACTTACATTTGGAGAAATCGGAATGCCAAAAAGAGGTAGATGATAAGTACAGAATGGGTGTGTTCCCCTTTTGACGCTACGGAAAGCTATTTTTCGTTGGTTTTTGACATTAGCTTCAGTGCCCTCTCGGCCATTATGGTTCTACCTTCACTCTTCTCTTCCGAAAGTCAAAGTTAACGAAACCTAACGAAAATTAACTATTTTCCGTAGTACACCCCTCATTTTTGTTTGTTCTCTTGCACTTTTAAAACACGAAATTCTGATTTTTTCTCGATCAAATATCTCAACAGTGCATATGCGGCTAAAGCGAGGAATGGAAGACAAATCCCCAGAATATTATTTAAAAAAAAGTTTCTTTCGATAAAACAGAAAACATGGCAGTTGGAAATATGTCCATCGATCAAAGCTTTCAGACTTTACTAAAAAAAAGCAGATGTGCTAGGAATTGCTTCCCAAATTCAGGTACTGAAATCACACTAAGAACATCTTGTGCAACAATTAATAGAAAGCAATGGAGAACTACTGTATGATGTAAGTTAGAGCGGCAACTATAGGCCTTTAAACGAAAAAACTGCGAAAATACTGTCGTGGTGCATTTTCCGGCCCTTTTTGTCACCTTGGGTGCAGGGGCATAGAAACACTCCAGGTAATTGTGAAGCCGATGAATTCGCTAAAAGTGGAACAACTCTACCTCTTCTACCTAGCAAGGCAGATATAAGTAAACCCATCGCTACATGTAAACTTATGCTGAAGCAAGATGCTTTGGAGAGAAAAACCTTAGGTGAAACAATATCGCCACTTCACTTATTTGGCAACACAACAAATCTGGCCAGTAATGGATTTAGAGCGGTCTAAGTGTTTGATATATCTAAGCAGAATGCAAATTAGATCCATGATAGGTTTCATAACCGGACACTTTCTTATAGGCAAGCACGCAGCGCTTCTCGTATTCTCTAACGATTTTTGCAGAAGCTGTATGAACGAAGAAGAGGTAGAATCTATCTCATAGACGAAGACTCCATCTTGGAGACTTCTACTTCAATGATCCTAGTGATTTAATAAACGTAGACGTGTGTAGAAGTCTAAAGCTTATAGATTAGACGATCAACGTGAATGGTCAACGCATTGACTCCTTGACGTCACCAAAAACATCGTCAATATACTGTCAACGTAGACCGCGTCAACGCATGAATCGTTGACGATCACACGAATGACGCCACTCGGTCTCTGTTGTCCCAAAATATTGACGTGTTATCTGTGTCAAAGCGATTGGTGCCGTTTGGTCTCAACGAATTGACACGTGAAACGTTGATGATTACACTACTTGACCACATCCAAGCACTATGAACATTGATGCGGAGTTGACAAGAGCAAAATTCAATCAATTTTGACGTTGAAAATATTGTTCGTCTTCCATCTGTCAAGCCATCAACTGCCAATTTCCATCGATGGATGGTTACGATATCGATGGATAAAAAAACTTTAAAAATCGGAAATTTTTTGAGTTTTTTACTGCTCCGGAAAAAAGTGATTTGAGGGTAATTGCGTGACATTTGGATAGAAATATACCGTTGTCGTCAAAATATAGTTTGTCCTCCATCTGTCAAGCCATCAACTGTTAAATTCCATCGAAGGATGGCTACGATGTCGATAGATTAAAAAAGACTCTAAAAAATCAGAAATTTTTGAAGTTTCTCTAATGCTTCAGAAAAAAGTGATTTAAGGTAATTCGGGTGATATTTGGATCGAAATTTACTTTTGATGTCAAACTATTGTTCTTCCCCCATCTGTCAAGCTATCAAAAAAAATCCTCATAAATATGCAAACTTTTCGAGATTGATATGGAGGTTAACGCAAGCTACGTTGAAACGACAGAAAATTCTGCTGTGTCAATGTAAGAATACAGTCAACGTGTTGGTCAACGTGACCTTACTTCCCTGACGGAATGATTACACGGCCAACCAATATAATCATCGCATTGACCCTAAAATTAGTGTCAACGAGAGTGTCAAGGCAGCCGTCAACGTTTCGACAGTATTCTGCCTTGACGATCACACGACTTTGGGACAGAATTTGACGTCAGAGAGTGAGCGCGTTGACCGTCTAATCGTAGCTTTACGCTTCATAAAAAGTTTCAAATGGTTAATCGAGTAGGGAAAAGGGTTTCCCAGATTCATGTGGGTATCACAATGAACACACTTATCTAAGTGTGTCAATTTTCATGACTGACAGCCACTTCAACCTTACCTTGCCTATCGACAAGTTCACAAGCTTTCTAATATGCTCTTACTTCGATTTCAGTTTCACATCTTGATAACTGAATGAATTGCAAGCAACTTTTAAAAATATGAAAAACAACAAAGCAGCAAGGCTTAATAGAAAATTTTTATAAAAAATTCTTCGTCATCTTTTCTTAATCTGCTTCTTGAATTTTTTTTAATAAGCTTCTCGAATATGAAGAAATACCCCAGTTATTCCGGAAATCTCAGATCTGTCCGATTTTCAAAATAGGAGACTCAAGCTCGCTAGCAAATTATGGGAATATCTCGACTGTACCTTGTCTGAGAAAAGTCTTCACCCATATGCTTAGCATTTTTCAAGCTGGTTTTCGCATAGGTCTTTCAACTGTGGGTCAAATCTTCACACACTCCAATATTGCAAAAAAATTTATTGAAAGCAAACAAAAACTGTATGCCTTCTTTATAGATTTTAGAGCAGCTTTCGATAATATCAACGCAGGAATTCACTGCTTCACGTACTCTCAACTCATGGTTTATCAGCAAATTTTATAAACCTGTATAAACTTCTCCTCGTAGTACCTCGTGGCTTGATGGTTAGTGCGTAGGACTGTCATGCCGAAGGTGTGGGTGCGATTCCCAGCCGTGCCACCTAAAAACAGAAATGTTTTATTCGAGGTACTGCCTCTTGCGAGGAACTGACAAATCCTCCAAGAGTATACTTGTCATGAAAAGTGCTTCTCATTTAGCCGTTCGGACTCGGCAAAAAACTATAGGTCCCCTCCATTCCTGCCAACAAACACGCACACAGGAATGGTTGTGAGTTGTAAGTCACTAGGCCCTGGTTCTCCACGAGCTGTTGCGCCACCCAATTTATTTATTTTATAAACTTCTCCTCACAATTACTTGTGCCTGTGTCTCGAATGGTGTTCCCCAAGGTTGCCCCTTTAGCCCGATAATGTTTGCTATGTTCATCGAAGATGTTTCGCCGATGATGGCGTGAGGCTTCGTGGGGTGCTTATCACGGAACTGCTGTATGCTGACGATCTTGTGGTTCTGCTTGACAACCCCAGCTCCTTGAAGCTACAAATTAATAAACTCAAAAGATTTTGTGATACATGGGACCTGAAAATTATATACCTCAAAATAAAAAATAATGATTTTTGAAAGTACTCGTCGTAGGAGAAAATGGTGTATCGAGATTTTGTCATAACGAATCGATTCCCGTTTCATTTTTTCAAAATCGATGCATTTTTACGCCACTGGTGACAGTCCAAAAGTTTTCAAAGTTTATTTTTCGGCAATTCTTACGTCTTTTAACCATAACTTTTTTACTACGGTAAATAAAAAAAAAAATACAAAAAGGGCGTATCGAGATTTTATCGCAACAAATTGATTCCCGTTTCATTTTTTAAAATCGAACCATTCTAACGAATTTCATTCAGGGTCATAATTTGTTCCTTTAATTGGTTTGTAAGACTTTGAAAATTTGGTGAGGAAAAACGGTTCGGTGAATCAATTTGAAAATTTACTGAGAATATTGATGTTATAAAAGTCTTCAAATCTGCATACCAATGCAAGCCATGCAATCAAAATTTGCAAAGAAACAAAATATATACCGCAAGAACACAAAAAGTCGTTATTTTGTATTTTTTTTTGTAACTAATAGTGAAAGGTATAAAAAAATAGTTTTACAAAATCTCAACAAAATCTTATAGAAAACTTATTCAAATTTCCAAAATTGTCCTTGAATTTTTATGCCGTCATTGTTTTTGGAGATATTGGTAATCACAGCCAAAAGTATCTTTTCTCATTAAAAATAAAATAATCCATACAAAACAAATTGGTATAACAACAACAACAAATCGAATTAAAGTTGAATAAACAATTAATCTGACTATTTGAGTGACTCAAAAAAAATATTATCCATAAAAATTAGGACCTAAAAAAAAATATATTTCGTCGTTTTGTGTCATTTTATTATTATAATTTTTTTTAAACAAATTTTAAAACAATAAACATGAACGGCCCTATCAATAAAAAGGGCTCAGATATCTTCTAATTCACAAATTAACTAAATCGTCGATCAGAAGTTAGTTCACGAATCAAAATTTCATATCAATAAATATATAGACTGCTAATCCACGTTAAGTTCAAAAACTTAACGAAAATCTACTACAATCAGCAAGAACTCTTCTCTTACCAAAGACTATTTATGGAACTGCACATATACTTTCTCACTAAATGTGAACTTTTGCACATAAACTCTCTCATTAAGGTTGTAAATAGCATGTGTGTCACAATCGTCTGTTTCTTTTTATCTCGAGTTTTTGGCAACAATGACAGAAGTATTTTCAACTTAATTACTCGTTTAGTGTACCTATTTTGGTTAGTTGGTTTAATATCATGAATTTTTATTTATTGATAAGGTTCGGCACTTAACTCCCTGATAATTTGTGTTTATGAATACCGGCGTAAGTTATAGAATGCTTTTTGTTTCGACCCAATACGATCATTCATCCGCAAAGATACAGCTCTTCAAAAAACATTAAAAAAAATGAAAGTTGTTCCTTGACTTTTTTTGATTAGTGTATTTTGTGTTTTTGATGATTCTTAGTGTTGGATGCTGCCTTTCCATCTACGCCATTCACTCGAATGCGGCCACTGAACACCTTTTCTACTTACAATTGCCAAAACCCTGAATATTAGGCGAAGGACAAATAAACTCACTGGAAATTTAATATTGAAAGTTGACAGTTGTGTTTTATTTTGGAGTTTTTTTTACGAATAATATTCGGAGATTTTTTGAGAGTTTTATGGGGTTTTCTTTTGATAAATTCAGATTTTGATCTGAAAATTGATTTTTTTCGTCGCGAACGGTAGGTACCTATACGATTTCAGATTGATTTTTCTTTTTCATTGTGCTGATGTATATAAACTAAATCAAACAACTTAAATAACAACTAAAATGTTTGTTTCTCTTTGATATTTGACACAAAACACTATATAAACTAAATCAAACAACTTAAATAACAACGAAAATGTTTGTTTCTCTTTGATATTTGACACAAAACACATAAAAGATTTTTTTCCTGATTGTGATTACACCCAACTTACAAAATTACACAGACCATTCTCCAAAATCGTTCGATTCCAGACAAACGTTTTGATTCACGAACCATAAAAAACCTTGACAACAAATATTATTATCAGAAAATTACGCCCCAAATTAGGTACGTGTCTTAATAACAATTAAGTATTTACATTCTTGTTTGGTGATTCAACTCATTTTATATAAGCATTATTACAAGCTTAAAAGTTTCAAAGCCACCACCCTTCCTTTAAATAACGTTATGAATTCAGTATAGGTAGGTACCTACATACAAAAAAAAGTATAATATAATAATTTTAACTCGCGCTCTAATTTTAAATTTTCTTATTTTTTGCTGCCAGCGAATAAAAAAAAAAAAAAAAAAAAAAATAACAGATATAAGTTATAAAAATATTTCAGCTTGTTTAGATTCAATTAAAATTTAATGAGATTCTCACGAAGACTACAACGACGACGATGGCAGGCAACAAAGATGACGTTACCATTTTACCAATATAAGCTCTCTGTCATCGTCATCACCTACACACCATAACCTAAACGTGCATTGAAAGTAATTAAAAGTTTACAGTCTATTGCTGCAAAAGCATTTGAGCACAGCTGTGCACATTTATCTTTTCCAAAAAAAATCTAAAAAAAAATAATCTAATAAAAAGTAAACTTTCAATATTTCACGCCAAAAGGTTAGTAGTACAAAAAATATTATCGAAGTTTTGTCCCACCCTTTTTTTCGTGCTCCACAAAAAAACATTTATAAAATGTTATAATAATTGAGAACGATGAGCTGGATTTGAATTTGTATAGGCCCCTATACAAAACAAGAGTCAGGGCTCTTGATTTCTTAAAACAATAATTATATAAATAAGTTTAAATTCGACATAAAACCCTTGATGGAACTTTTTTGAAATAGAAACTCCAAGGGAGGTTTAAAATGGTTTTAAGGATATTGTTTTGATATACATATTTGTAATTTCTTCAGACCAGTCATCTCAAGTACAAGTACTAAACTCTGATACTTGTACTCCAGTACCCTGATATTGGTACTTGAAATTATGCAAGTATGTACCAGTATTTTTCAAGTATTTGGGTACCAAGTATCAAATACTTAAGTAGTACTTTCAAGTACTTGACCAGTTGTTCGAGTACTTGCCCGGTACTTTTATGTACTTTGAAGTATTAACTTTCAAATACTTCGAAATATTGTCAAGCACTTTGAGTAATGTTTGCTTCAATTATTAAATTATGTATTTACGATGATCACTGATTCACTGACTGACTCTGTATAACGCTGTAAAATATATTGAATATGAACATATTGTCTATAAAGATAGAGGTGGAGTAGATACACCGTTGGTTAAAATGTCAGTGTGGCCACTTTTCGGGAAAATACTTTTTTTATGTCAAAGGTCGGGAGCTCTACTTTTTGGTAATTTTTAAAATATGCTTAGCGCGTGTTGGGAAAATAACTTTTGATTTCTTAGAAGATATTTTGAACGAGAAAAAGTTGCGGAAGTGTCTCCAGATACCAAACGCTTGTTGGAAAATAACGGTTGATGTCTTTAAAGAAAGATGTTGAGTAGATGCACCTCCGGTTAAAATCTCAGTGCTGCCATTTTTCGGAAAAATACTTTTTTTATGTCAAAGGGTGGGACCTCCACTTTGTTGGTATTTTTTAATATTTTGACATGAAATACTTGCGGAAACGCCTCCAAATACCTAAATATTTTTTTGTTGTGATCAATAAAAGAACTGAACAAGTACTGGTGCAGTACTTGAAAGCTCTTGAAAATACTTGAAAGTACTCTAAAATACTTCAAAGTACTTAAAAATAGTTGAAAGTACTGGACAAGTACTTGAAAGTACTAGTCAAGTACTTGGAATTACTGCTCAAGCACTTAAGTATGTATTTGCGACAAGTACTTACAAAATAGCTTTTTTCAAGTACGAGTACTGGAGTACTGAAGTACAAGTCTCGGTATTGGTAGATACTGATTTTCTCTGATTTTTATTATAGTGACATTAAGCACAAGTGTACCAACAAGGTGAACCAAAGAGCTGATAGAAAATTTATATTAAAATAAGTAATTTCAAGGCTAAAGCCTAGTAGATACGCAGATCGTGGTAAATTTTAGCTCGCACATATCTCTCCAAACACCAGCTGAAACCCTAGCTTAATTTTAACAATAAATTTCGGTTTCAATACATATCACAGAAAACAGAAGATAACTTTTACTTAACCATTCGAATGGATTTTGTTCAATATTTCAAATGAATTAAATGGAAGGGTACAAAATCTCGAATGGCAAAAAATGAGAATCCTGAATTCCACAATCCCGAATGCCAAAATCCCGAATGGACAAAATCCCGAATAATTTCGGAACTGAATCTCGAATTTTAATACTTTACATTTTCAGTACTTCCAACGAAATCAAACTGTTTTGTATGATTTTTGACATCTGCTGGCTATTAGACCGAGAGCCCACAGCAGATTGTGGGTGTAAGTGATAGCAAAAAAAAAGTATAGATTTCGAAAGCTTCGGGAAACGTTATTCAAAAAATCAAAGTCTTGCGGTCCACAACCGTGATTAAACAGTGCATCGGAAAAAAAATTTGTATGCAACTTCTAGGGTAATCGTAGTAGCCAAAATGGTTTTCACCCTTCCCTATATAAGCTCCTCGGATCACATATCACAGAATCCGAGACCTTTTGAGTGAATAGTAGTAAAAGCCATTTTCGACTAACACGATTACCCTCGAAGTTGCACTCATATTTTTTGTTTAGATGCACTGTTTGGTCACTAAGACACCGATTGTTGACTGCAAGACTTTGATTTTTGAATTGTTTTTAATAAAAGGTTTTCCGACGCCTATACCTACTTCTTTTTTTGATATCATTCACACCCTAAATCTGCTGTAGGCTCTTAGTCTATATGGCATCATGACATTGTCTATAAAAGAAATTTTAAAATAAACAATCACCCTTATTCTAATTGTCAATTATCAATTTGATAATTGATAAACATTGAAATGGGGTATTCCAAAAGTCAATTTCTTAAAAAGCTGACCAACTTTTAACTGAAAATTAATAATAGCCCTGTTTTTTAGTGCATTTTTATCTTCGCTTAGAAAAAAGTAGCATGTTAATTACAACAACAAACTGGTATAATTCCGTACTGTTGTTGTATTTAACATGCTAATTTTTTCTAAGCGAAGATAAAAATGCACTAAAAAACAGGGCTAATGTTCTTGCAACTCCCAACGGTCTTCATCATTTGCAATAATCAAAACATTTATCAATCGCGTTGTTAAATATCATAATTCAATATTTGTCAATCATCAACTGATAATTGTCAATCGTAACAGGGGTGAAAAAAAAATTTGAATATAAATATTTCGAACTGTACGTTCTAGAATGTTAAAGTCACGATTTATATAATACGTTTTCGAAAACAGCCTTATAACTGTTTTTGGTATTAAAAATCGTGCGTGAGATATTTAATACCAGAAACAGTAGGTACTACGCCATTCGGGATTTTTGCATTCGGGGTTCTGTCATTCGGGATTCTGGCATTCGGATTTCGCTCATTCGGAATTTTATCCATTCGCGATAACCGCTAGACTAAAACGCTTGCGTTAATATTAGCTTAGAGAATTTTGTATGGGAGCGAAATTTTAGTGTGATCTGCGTACTATGCTCAGCTCAAGGTGAGAGTTTTTGTTCAAAAGTGGATATAAAATTTCGATTACAAATTGAGCTCTCTTTATGCTTTCGGAAATGTTGTTTGAATGGCAGCTTTTCAAAGATTTTTGAGTATTTGGTTCGCTATCTAAAAGGTATATTCCAAATCTATCCCCCGAACCGTAACTCTTACAGAAAAAATGTCAAAGACTGGGTTGTAGCTTGGAAAATTTCCTCCAAGAAATGTGAAGTAGTTTTTTCATAAGAGTAAACGTTTTCTAGTTAATTCAATCAGCAAAGTTACGGATTTTATTTTTCTGTACAAAATGTACTCTTTTACACCACCTTTGAGGTTGAGCACAAGGTGAGTTTTTCTTGCATGGTATCCCCCAAATTAGAAAATAGTTCTAAAAAATATATACAGGGATTTATTTAAAGGTTTTGGGAAAGTTCCCCATCGATTCGGGCTCCACTACATTCATCACACGGGGTCGAAGGTCTCGAAACATGGTATTTCGTTTATAAAGGGTGATTAAAAAACAACGGCAATTTTCCTGGGGATACCACGCAAGAAAAACTCATTTTGTGGTACATTTTATACTGAAATATAAAATCCGTTACTCTACCGATTGAATTGCCTCAAAAACAGTTACCTACTCCCATATGAAAAGAAAGAACTTAACATTTTTTGTAGGAAATTTTCTAAGCTACAACTCAGTCTTTGACATTTTTTTCTGTAAGAGTTATTATTCGGGGGATATTTCTTAAAACCCGTTTGGGGGGGCTTTTGACCTTCCGTAAAATTGTAAGCGGATGCTTTTAACCAAAGTCCATCTTTCCATCATTTTTTCCGTAATTTCGCTGATATTAAGGCTAATATTCCTGGACTAAAGGCTTCTAGATGCATAGGACATTTGCCTATAAATCCGGCACTGAAGTTGTCATCACTACCACATAGTTGGTTGCCATTGGTCAATAAAGTTGAAGCAAATTATTGAAGGAAAACAAATAGACCGGTTGGTTTTTCTGAGCTCTCTGATATGAAGTGGTGCGTTCCAAAATCTAAACCAATAACCACATCGACCAAAAACACAAGTGCTCCGCTGATAAAATTGTAGTTTGACCAGATTTTTTTGATTTTTTTAAGACTTCCAATATGCTAAAAAAAAGGGGTGCGATTGGAACGAGTCTCCCTCAAGCTATAGTGTGTCCGTCCGTTTCGTACACCACACCAACTGTATAGTCCAACTGTATAGTAAGATGCATTGATGGTTTATTTTTTGTTTGTCTAAATATAAACCCATTACGGCTTGGGCGCTTGCTGCTGTAGGTTTATATACTCCTGTCATTTCTCATATCAGCAGTTAGCCGCTAAAATTATTATTATTAGTGTGATCGCGTTTGTTTGTTTTTGTTTTTTTTTTTTTCGAGTGACTTGAGTGCTGGATGAGTGATTCACTTAAAGTCAAGTACTGCCCCGACTCAGGAATTGGAAGACTGAGTGGCTGTGGAAATGGTCCATATAAAGTGCTTATATCAACTTTAAAATAGTATATCTCTGCTGAACACACACAATATAATGCATAACTTGTCTGATAACCGGAGCTCGCATTTTGCTGCCTCATTCGGGCGATGACTTTTTGTTCTACTTTTCTAAGAGCTCGTATATACGAGTTGTCGAGTATATATACAAATTGCAAGCTGCATGCTGCATGGCTCTGCAGCCGACAAAATATTCATTTTCATTATTTTTTTTTATCTTCTCCTGAACTGAACTGGCAATGGTTGCATAAAATGAGATACGTTGTTATTTTTTTAATAGAATTTCCGACACCAGACTCATAGTGCCGCCTAACATAGGGAAATTTTACTCAAAATCTTGACAGAATGATAGGTTTTTGGGAGGGAGTTTTGTGTGATAGCCAAAGGTGCAGTATAGGCTCATTTGCACCATCGATTAATACTGAAAATTTGAAATAAAACAACAACAACTTTAGTTTGTATTCCTTCTAATGCTGGGGTGTTTTAACAATTTCCCATGAACGTCAGGCTAGCAAAGCAATATTCGTCGATTGGAAAGCATTAGGTGGATGATTTGCCATTAATTAGTTGTAAATTAACTTCTGTGACAATTTTAAGTTTTTCGTTCAATTTTTGTAGTATTTGTTGTTTATTTGCAGTTTTGATGCAAAACTAGCAAAACATCAACAAAAACAGACAAGTTGAACAAAATTTTAATTTGAACAGTTGATTAAAGACCAATTAATGGCAAATTATGAAGCAATCAAACATTAAATATTGGAAGTTTGAACCAATTTTCAAGGGAATGCTTTACTAGCTATCTTGATGTTAAACTAGCAAAGTAACAAGAGATATTGAAAACATTGAAGGACATATTCGAAATTGTCACAGCTAATTACCGAGTAGTTAATGAAAAATTATGAAGCAACCAACGGTTTAATATAGCAAGTCTTAAATCCTTTTAAAGGGGTTAATATCCCAACTTGATTTCAAGTTTAAAAAAAGCAGCAAAAATAAACAGAAAACATTAAGCGACAAAATTTTAACTTTTAGTTAGTGGAAAATTAAAAAAGTATCAACAATCAATTAAAAGAAATTTAAAGCAATTCTTGGGAGGGTGCTTTGCTAACTTGCTGTCAAGTAATAAAAGCACAAATAAAACATGAACGTCAAAAATATGAAATTGTCACATTGAATTAACTATTAATCAACGGCAGACTATGAGCCTAAAATTTGTTGTTGCTTTGCTAACTTCACATTCATCAATTTCACGGGGATCAACCCATTAAAAAAAACTGTACCGTTAACGATCCAAAAATTAGTACCATTTTGTTTTAATTCTTGGTGAGCTTTAACAAACAACTACCCCAATGTATGTCTGTTCAATGTGATAATAATAATAATCGAATATAGGTGCAAGAAGAGATGAGAAAAGTTGCAGTAGGAACAGCAAATAAAGCGCATCACGTATTATGTAGCTTTGGAAAAGTTTTGTTAGAGATGTTTTGGGACAATCAGAGTAGATGAGGGAGGAAACATTATATTCGCTGGCTCTGAATTTCAGAATGGGGCTTCCCAAGTTTTCGTCTTCGTCATTGTCATCGCTGTCATGTCATTGCTCGGGAGTGGAAGTAATGCAAATTGCATTCAATATACTAGATGCAATATACAAATATAAAATTCATAGAATTTTATTGTTGTTTTCTGTTGTATCTTGCGATTGTCAGATGAATATCATCTACAAGCTAACAACAAAATTGAGAAGAAAACTTTTAAGTTGGAAGAAAATGCTACGTAAAACGAAAATGCTGTAGATGTATAGGTATACATTATAAATGTTTATGATTCAAAGATTTTGACATTTCTTTAATTAGTTTTAAATAAAAAAAAATAAAACGAAACCCTCAGATGAAAATGTATTATTATAATTTTTTGTATTTAAACTACAAGTCTAACTGAATTATACTAATTGAATTCTTCTTTTCTGTTGAACAAAGTTGACAGATTATTGCGGTTTCATTTATCAATGTCAAAGCAAGAGAGGAAGATGCTTTCGGATGTGTTCGCATGGCACTCCAAAACAGACAGTTTTTCAACTTGAGCGAAGAGAAAATTTTTGTTTAGTCTTGCGAGTGTTTGGAATTTAATATTAATTTATGTTGAATGGAAACAGAGTTTGGATATACTACAACCAAAAGCTACAAATGTCATATATGCGTGCTACATTTGTTCATACATACATTGCAGCTATGAATAGTTCAACTTTGACAATTTCTATTTTACTTGGCATCTAGTGTAAGAAAACGAAAAATCTCAGGATTGGGGCAGACGAAATAATTGATTCTTAAAAACACTACTACGGCCGAGTGAAGGGGAGTATTACGTAGCTAATGGGGACTAGTAACTGGGGTAATAAGGAAATACATATATTTATAAAGAAAACCAAGCTCCGAATATTTATAACTTCAAAGAAATAATTTTAATAATTTATTAAGAGCCATGTAAGAAAACGTCAGTGCTTTTACATATAGGTAAGTAAGTATGTTGCTAAGCTGATGATATCATAACTTATGTAAAACAATTCCTAATAATCTTGACTGTGAAAACCTTTAAATTGATGTGAATCCTTTTTATAATTTTGTTGGTGTGCACAAAAGTGTTATTTAACGTTGCGTTAGAAATTTCTTACTGACTTTTGTGATTAACGAAATTTTTATATCTTTCGAAATGATTTTTGAGAAATTTAAATTTTTCGAAAACTCCAATTTCAGAAAAACTATTCGAAAATATAAAAATGTGCCTACTTCGATTCGCGCGAAATTTTCAAAAAAGTAGGTATGTTCGAAAATTAATTATTTCTAAAATTTTACTTTTTTTTCAAAATCCAAATCGAAAAAAAAAAAAATTTGAAAAATTTAATTTGATTATTTTAAAACTCTTATTTTCACTATAGGTTTCCATTATGGACTTTTGGCCTATGGACTTTTTACCCTGCGCCTATTCGTTTCCCATAACGAGTTTTGTGCAGAAAAATGTAATTAATTTCTGCAAAATGGTATTAGATTGCGATCACTTTTAAAAAAGTCAACATTTTTTCCGCAAAGTTTTGCTCTTAAATACAACTTTGTTACTTTTCTTCTTGTATTTACATATACTAGTCTCGTCCCCACCCGTGTCGAAATTCGACACCAATCAAAAAATTAAAGCTAGCTATAAAATATTTGAAAATTGAAGCAAAAAACAATTATTATATTTTTTATATTTAATTTTTTGAATGTGCACAGTGAGTGGCAGTATAAAATGGTACCTAGCCAAAATGGACCCGCAGCTCCGTGGCTTCCGTGGCTATAGCTTTCTAACCACATAACATTTATCCAAATCGGTCCAATACTTTTTGAGAAAATGGTACCACAAAATTTATTTAAGCCTATTTATGTATTTTATGTCATGCCGAAGATGTGGGTTCGATTCCCAGCCATGCCACCTAAAAACAGAAATGTTTTATCCGAGGTACTGCCTCTTGCGAGGAACTGACAAATCCTCCGAGAGTATACCTGTCATGAAAAAGTGCTTCTCATTTAGCCGTTCGGACTCGGCAAAAAACTGTAGGTCCCCTCCATTCCTGCCAACAACACGCACACAGGAATGGTTGAGAGTTGTAAGTCACTAGGGACTGGTTCTCCACGAGCTGTTGCGCCACCAAATTTATTTATTTATTTATTTATGTATAGATGTATGCATATTTTTAAATCCGTTGCAAAAATCATTTTTTGCATGTGTCCTAAATCCAAAACAAAATTATTTACTGGATCAGGAAATATTGGAAGCTTCATAAAGCAAAAGATTTTTTAAAACGGTCGATGGGTTCGGCTGATACACGTGGTTCAAGTTTTTTAATATTATTAATATAACTTTTTGTTTAGCTAAATTTACCCTAAAAGTTTTTTCTAGCAAGGGCCTGACAAGTATTTGACATGTTTTTCTCAATCAGAGAAAACATTCCAGAGACTAGACTAAACTTGGCAGAAACTTGTCATTTTTCCAGGTGGGAAGATATTGTCTGGAAAATGGCAAATTTTTGTCAAATTTAGTCAAGGCCCTTGAAAGTTTTCAGTAGGTCAAAACTTATTGGCCAAAAACTTTATGAGCACTTTCCAATGGTATGAAACATTAAAATAAAAATGTATTAATTGTCTACACTACATTGAACACCTGTATTTCGAATTAGTAGTTAGCGCCCGACTGGAAAAACAATCTAGTTTTTGGTGAGGGGCTATAAAGTTTTACATAGATACTAGCAAGGGCCCAGCAAGGAAAACTCTAGAAATTCGCTAGGGCCTCGCCAGTGAAGTAACCTTTTTCCTCGAGAGAAAAAAATAGTTGTCTTTACTGGGGCTTCGATCCTGCAATCTTCTGATTGCCAGTCCTAGCTATTTTGCAATACAGTTGTGCAGTGTTGAATATGAAAAACTATATACTATTTTTCTTACTATTGTATGATGGGTATAAAATATTTGTTTTTTTTTTGTTTTTGTCATATATGGGGTATTTGTGATGGGATAACAAGAATATCCAACAAGTTTTTACCAGGAAGGGCCTCGCGAGTATTTGACAAGTTTGCCTTGTCTAGGTTTCCCCTACCGAAGCCTCGATTAAATTTGACAAAAACTTGCCATTTTTCCAGGCGGGCGGTAATTAAAGACTACCTACTATTTTTTTTACCTCTCGATCATCAATATTAAACTTTCTAGAGCCACGCTTTAAACTAGAACATTTTACAAGGCGCGATTGTTGCAAAATGTTATCCGAACTAGTGCAATGTTAAAACTATGTTAGTATGATACTCGGCTACATAAAAAGAAAATTTTAATCGCATTTATCATCACGGGTAGTCCCTCTAACATTTTATTGTTGAAAACTTTAAATACCTCTTTTACCATTTAAAATGTCAAAAATGTGTGTTTGGCTAGTTCTTTGAAAGAACTATCACTTTTTCAGTCCTGTTCAGGAAGAACTATCACTTTTTTAGTCCTGTTCAGCTGCGTTTTATTTAAAAAATCGCTTTAACACTTTACTAGTTAAAAAGTGTTTAAAATTAAGAAAAAGTTTCTTACTTACATTTAAATAAGAAACTTGTTAGTACCATCTTAATACCTTGACATTAGGCTGTTTAAAAAATGTTCGACATTTTGTTAACATACGAAAATTCTCTCGATGAATGTACAATAATCTAAGTCAAAAACTCATTAGCAAACTGAATTGGTTTTTATTTGTTCATTATTTTCATAAACATATGTTTCCAAATATTCTCTTTTCTTATCCATTTAAATTTACATCTGCCTTTTTGATTTATGGTTCATTTAAACATAACAGATTTCATCAATCATTACCTAATGCAAATAAAAAAAAAACAAGTAATTTCATCGACAAAATATAATAAAATAAAATTCTCTTACATCGTTAATAGTTTGGCAGTCGAAATTCCCTGTCCATGCCCGCTCGTCCGCTTTAAAACAGCAAAAACAGCAATCACGAAACTATCAAAACACAAATTTTCGCTTCTTAATTAAAGTGCTTGCCCTTAATTTGATTCATCTGGATGATTGCTCCAGCTCCGCATCAATAACAAGCACTTCCAGAGATGCAGGCAAAAAATTCCAAGCAAAATAAAAAAGGAAATGCTTGTGCTCATAAAAAAATAATACTCTTGCTGCGTCTGGCATCCGCAGTAATAGTTTAGTTTGCACCCCAGTTCACTTGCTAATCGGGTTTTATTTTTGCAAATATATTTTCCTAACGTGTTTAATACTCCTATACACATAAAATGTATATACTATGTATATGCAAGACTTAATTTATGTATGTATTTTTTGTTTTTCATTGTAATTTAATAACATTTTAAGTAATAAATATTAGATATAGGCGAACCTATTCCGACTTTGGATGTTAATTTAAAAACGAAATTTGATACTCTAGTAGAAGTCTGGAGGCATAGTGTTTTATTAGTTTTTCTGACTCGTATCATTGAATGGAGGCAAAAAGGCTATTTCATAAATAAATTGTAATAAAAAACAGTGGAAACACCTACAATTATTTATGTTAGGCTTTTTTGAGAATTAAACGCTACTGAACTAACGCTGAAATATTTCGTCGATGGAGAATTACGTCGTCGCAAATAATGAAAAAAATAATCAAAATTAAAAATTCTTCTCAGTATTGATTTTGGAAATCAGATAAAATAATGGAAGGATTTTTTTTAAATGTTGAGAAGTTAGCAACAAAAACTCTTCCTCTTTTAAGTTTTATTTTATGAACAGTTCTTTTATAAACGCTGCTGCATTGACAAGGCTAGTTGCATATCTCACCTAAAACAATTCCACCGTAATACTTTAGAGTCCAACTTCGGACCGGACTACTTACAGCTGAACTTCTTTATTTTAAAGCCTTGATTTATTTTAGCAATTAATTGTCAATTTTGTCAAACTCGGTCAAGTTTATTATTATAAAATACTCTTTTCTTTCACACAAACATTATATACCTACATATGTATTTTATATATCACGTTGTTAATTTGTTTGGAATTTGTTTGGCTTTTTATTGTTCATACGTGAACCTGAACAAAAAAAGATGATTTAAGCTGACCTTGAAACCAGTCTGATTGAAAAGAAAGTCACAAAAAATTTATTTCATTATTTACATAATCGTATGCAGCAGTCAAAGCTGCTGGTTGTACAGTGGCAGGCCTTAACGTTTTCTTGTTTACCACGACAAAAAAAACTTTTTTTTTTAATATTAATGTATTTATAAACATATCTATAGTGGTTTCTAGTTTCTATGATTTTAAGATTTAAAGCATATTTTTTTGCGAAAAAGTAATAACAGTTACAATAACAGTTCCCCTATCTAAATAAAACAAAAATATTTTGGCTTTAAATTGAGTTCAATGAACTAAGAGCTTAAAATTGATAGAAAGACAAATTTGTCTTAAATACTTGTATGAATACTGCGTCGACTTTTGAGGCTGCAAGAAAGACTTATTAATTTGTTTGCCATTATAGCCCTTAGCATTCCCTCGAAGATTATTATATGGCTTGTTTATTTTGTTGGCAAAATGTGGAAATGCTTTTGCAAAGATCAAGAGATCTCCTTCGGTTTGCTGCATAATAATCTAACGTAGGCTTCTGCCCACGAAATGTCGCGTAATAGACGTGCACAAGATTCATCATGTAGCGACGAATTCTTTACGCCCAATCTTCTTTATTGCCATCGTTGAATAACATATGCAAAAATCGATTCGATCTTAGGATAGTTTTATCAAAGATATCAATTAATGCGGACGTATTTGTTGCAAATATGACAAATTCAATTGATGAATAAGATTTACGACTATGCGCATACAGATTAAAGAAGAACCATAGAAAATGTTGGGTGCATCCGCACATCCAAAAAAAATACAAACAGAAGGTTTTTTATGTCTGCCAAAAAATTATCGGGAGACGATTCTAGGTTCCAGACTTTTTTTGAAGGTGATTGTGACTTAAAACACGATTTTTTTCTAATAAATTCGACACTTCACACAAATGTGTCAGACACAAATTGAAACTGTAAGACCGGCACGAAGTCCTCGAAGACACCGACACTGCTGTACACCAGGCGATTTTCTGCTTGTATGCTGTCTGCACTTATCTATTGAAACCAATGTGCGCTGCATACAATCTGCACAGAAGCGTAGTATGCGTCTATGACGAGACGCGTCGTGTGCATAGGGCCTTACCATAAAATAGAAAAACTTCAGGTGTCTATTCATTAAAAAGTCTTGATATAAAGACCTAATCGCCCAGACAAGAGTGTAAGATTTGTGTTTAATAGCCATAAATCCATCTGTTTAATCCTAGCGACACAAGTAAATCCGTTGTTAGTTCTTGGCGATCATCAAGCGACGGATTTCGTAGCAAATGTACTTAATTTCATACAACGATGAATCCTGGGGCCTATTCCTGCGCTACTACATCAGTTACATCAACTACATTTTACAGCTTCATCCTACAACTACACCAATTACATTTGTAATTTATTAAACTTTTTTATCTTTTATTTCATAACTTCAGTGGTATGTTTGAATCAGACAAATATATAAATGATGTAGTTAAAGGATTTTAATGTACGATGTAGTTGATGTAGCTCTGTTGTAGTAGCGCTCAAAAAGGCCCCTGGGCAGCAGAAGGGTTCATAGCCTTCAATACAAAAACACCAATTTTATACTCCGGTTCAGTCAGTTACTGTGGTGTTTAATACATGCACTTAATGAAATGAAATTGAACCTCCGCCACTGACTTGAGAGAAATTTAAATAAATCTCCAAAACCAAACTATGTAACTCAATCGCTCACTACCTCGTTACTCAAACCAAGTTTAGAACTTATAATTTAATCAGTATTATCAGAGAAGCTGTGGTGTGCGGTAATAAGGGCATTAACAATATAACCTAATCTTAAATTTATAAGTTGTTAATGTAAGTACCAATTTTAATTTTAAATAAATTTGTTAAAATATAATAAACAAAGCCTTTTAAGTTCATTACATTTTGCCAACGTAAAACCGCACACTCGATAAATACTCCTACAATATCTAATCACAACCAAACCGGAATGTAAGACGGACGTTCTTGTATTTTATGGTCTTAGACCTTTCTCTGACCAAAGTTTTATCCTTGCTGAAATACAATTAAGGTAGAACTATAATACACGGAAGCTGTCGAAAGCTTATGTCAAAACCCAACCGAAAAGTAGCTTTCCGAAACGTTAATTTCACAAGTCCGCTATAATGCAGTTGAGCAGTTGAAAAAGAAAATAATGGAAATAGTTCTTTGTTCAATGTAAATATTCTTGTACTCATTCACAGAGTAAAAGATTTGTATTTATATTAATTTGAAAAATCACTAAAATGCGATTTAATATAAATTAATTAAATAGAAGAAATTTTAAGATTTTATTTTACTAATTCATCAAGCTTGATTCCACCATTTTGATTTTTGGTCTCTTTACTTCCGACGACAAAATTAACGAAAATTAGCCCAAGAGTACCAAGTAACAATTATGGCTATGGGTGTGTCATATGAGTAACCTTTACTCGCTCGGTTTCGTAAGACCACTTATGTACGTGGCCTTCTGGCCATTATAGTTCTACCTTAAAGCTTGTTCCCAAGCAAAAAATTATTTGATTGAGAATAGTTTTGTTTTCTGCGGAAACACGGAAAGTTTATTATTACAATTATTATAAAATTCACACTTTTTTGGTTAATACCGTCGTTCATATTAGTTTGCAATGCTGAACTGTGACTAAAGATAAAGACTTATTTATAGTTCCTAAAATTGGATTCTATAGCTGCTTGTTAGTATTTTCCTAAGAAAAATCAAATCTAATGTTAATGTTAATTAGATGTCATCAAACCATTAATACTCATTTTTTTTTTTCAAATTACCTCCGTATGAATCAGAATAACAAACATACAAACAACAAATTTCTTGATCTTGATACGGAACGTTACCCCCTTAAATGGACTCATATTAATTTTCGCGCAGCTCTTGCTGCTTACACAGAGTCTACGAACTGCAAATATACTGTTATATGGCAACTATAAAAAATATCCCTCGGTTTTGCCATACACAAATGTCAACAAATGTTAATTGCATTTGTGACCTTTTCATCGATGGTCTGCTATCATCTCAATCTCATACAATCTTTTTCTCTTCTTCATTATTATTATTATCATCATCAACATCGACATCCAACCGCACGCATTAAACTCTCTTGCGCTGCTATGGCTTAATTGAATGAATGAATTGCTACGAAACGAGACTGAACTTTTTCATATAAATGAGTGGGTGACGATGTATAAATGACCACAGCAACAGAATAGAACCTTCAATCTTTTTCTTAAATTTAATTAAATGTCTCATATTGAATGCCATGTGTAAAGGGTGTTCTGAAAATAAATTTAAGTAAAAACAAAATCAAGCCTGAGAATTCATAATTCATGGAAAGTGGTTTCATGAGCGATCAATAAAATCCAAGGTTTAAAAACAGTCGAATAGTGTCTCTACTTAACGCATACTCACTTTTCGTCATTTATACAATTTAAAAATAAACTGCGTCAATTGAAGGTTTTTTCGTTTACTTTTCAAAACTGATAACAATTTCTAACAATTTTAGTTCAATTCTATCTTTTTTATATGAACTTTGATAGAACTTTGGTCTAAAATTGGTAGGGACAGACATTTTTGGGATGTAAACGAACAGACCATATATATTCTCAAATATTGTACTGTCCTCCTAATGAGCACAACATGATTTTTAAAATTGTGACAGTATCGGAGACTCTTCGTGTTATATACCTAGTTTTTTAAGAAACACCCTTAATGTTACTTCTTATCACATCTCTTTAACAGTTTCTATTTGTCTTTTTCAGACCAACGCCGAAATACATGCGACGTGTAGAACCACCTACAGTCCCAGGAGGAAATATTCAGCTATCTTCATCGCCAAAACGTGACATGTCTACGACTGGCGGTAATATCCTTTATGAAAGAGGAAACAGCCATATTGGTGTAACTAATAGCAGCAGTGGTGTGAGTAGTGGTGGTTCCTTGTCAAACAATAACAGTCCTTCAAGTTCACTGGAACGCAATATCAAACCGTCGGATATATTACGACAAAAGTCATCTGACTCATTGGAGGCCAAATCATTTGCAGGCAATCGCAAAACAACCCCTGAAATGAGTAAACTGGGAGCAGGCCTTAAGGCCACCGATTTAGTGGAAGAGTTTGGGCGAAAGATAGCAAAAACTGAAAGTTTAGAGAAAACCAAGCGCAGTGGGGATGGCATTTCAAAACTGAATCATAGTCCCACAGGGAGTTTAGGCAAAACGTGTGCGGGTGGAAATGGGGTTGTGGGAGCTTCACCCACTGGAAGTCTGAGTAAGTTCAGCAGTGCCAGATATGGAAATGGTACGATTGCAGGAGATAATGCATCGCCAAATACAGGAAGTTTGGAGAAGATGAAACTAAATGATGGCAGCAATGGACGAAATGGTGGTGGTGGTAGTGGCGGAAATTTTCTAGAAACTAGTCTGCACAGTCTTGGATCGAAGGAGTCATTGGCTTCGCAGGGCAATATCTCAGAGATTGTAAGTAATTTTCTGATAATTGTTTTTTTAATTCTTTTGTTTTGAAGGAATGACTGATTGAAGATTGTTCTGTTGGAATAAAATAAATGTAGAAAGGACAATGAACAAAAAAAAAAACGTAAACGAAAGTGCTTAAGTCAAAATAAACAATTTTTTGTGCTAAGTGCATTTTTTAAATTTAATTTGGCCCATACTGGGGCGTTTCAGTAGTTTCTACTGAAAAATTTCATGCCATAAAATAAGCCTACGCATATACATAAATACCTATAAACCCCCATACTCATATTTTGGTTATACATCCACTCCCTTAATAATATTGTCGGCTCTTAATCTATCATAAATGAAACCGCTTTTGAAATCTTCAGATTAATTTGAATCTGAAATTGCAAATTCTTCTTCATGAGATAGTTTCTTCAAAGATTTGTTTTTCTTTAGTATATTTAGGGCTTGCTTCAAAATGTCAAGTAAAGTTCCATTATGCCATCCAACACATATACATTGGAACAGGGTCATAAATCAAGAATACAAAAATTCACAACTTAACTAAGGTCTTACCTAAATGGTTTAAAAATATAGAAATCATTTTGTATTTTACTTATGACCATGCTTCAAAATGTATGTTTCGAAAAACTAATCAGACATTGCGAAACATACCCTGTTATTTAAATTATTATAACTAAGTAACTGATTTTGAGTTTTGAATTTGTTTAAAGATGAATGATTATCTCGGATGTCAATTAAACAAGAAATTGGGACATTCAATGAACGTAAGGGACTTTAAGGTAAGGTCAAACGTTGCCTTCAAATAAAGCTTCATTTTATTATTGGCAAGATGACTTAAAAATAAGTCTGTAAGAAAAACCTGCCTTCATACCAAATCAAATGCATTTGTATCAAAATATCAGCGGATTGTATTTTGTCATTACATACCAAGCTGAACTTTTTTTTCCGCTGCAAAAATCAAATGTTATCTGTATTAGCTTACCAAAATATTTTTTTTATTTTTTGCTCATACAAAATGTGCGTTCTAAATTATTAATGTTCCACTCAATTTGTAAACAAATTCAATTAATTCTTCTCCGTTCTTCACTGTAGATAAAAAGCTACGAATCGATCTCTTCACTAAGTTCAGATAGCACCAAAGCACAAAACCTCGACAACGAACCATACTACGATACAGTACCAATGGATAACGGTGATGGTGAATATGTCTCTTTATTACCAGGAGGATCTGTGTCAACATCAAGTCGCGATGATTTATCAATGGCAGGAAGTACATTACCAATTGGCAGCGGTCCACACCATCTACAACACCATCATCATTCGTCGTCTAGTCGCAGCCACATGAGCAGTCAAACGAGTGTAGTAGAACCAGAGTCTCCTGGTCGGACCTCAAACTATGTCAACATTGACTACTTCTTGCAGTGAGTTGAGTAAGCATGCAATACAATGCATATATAATGGCATTTTTGCGCATGCAAAGCATTAAATCAACACTATATTCATATTCTTCTTTTTCTTTTTAACCAGCCAAAGAACCGAGACAAGATCGAGTTCACTGGACAGTGATGGTGAAGGTGATGGTCCAACATTACGTACAAAACCGCACGATGAGCAGGCATCACAGACTCCAAGTGCTTTAAGAAAGGTAAACTGTCTTGAAGTAAATGTTGAAAATTAGTCAATTTTTCTTGACTCTACATAATAACTAAAGAACAAAAATAATATTAATAGAAAATTTAATGCCAAGTAGAAAAACTTAGTTTTCAACACATTTCCCTACTTCTTTATTAATTCACAAGTAGAAAGGCACTGAAACTATGATTTACTATGCACTCTCTTTTATCAGTAGTTAAGTATATGTATTACCAAATCTAAAACTAACTCCTAATTAATATGTGTACAGGATTTATTATGTAATAAATCTTACTCATTTTTAATTTGTAGCCTTTTTAAGTTAGACTAGAACAGTTTCCATCATCTTTTTTTTTTTTTAATTTAGTACTCTGAATGAATAAGCTAATAGACCGAGAGCCCACAGCAGATTTTGGGTGTGAACGATAGCAAAAAAAGAAGTATATGCGTCGAAAGCTTCATTAAAAGCTATTAACAAAATAAAAGTCTTGCAGTCCACAACTGGGGCCTTTGCGAGTAACAGTGCATCGAAAAAAAAAATATGAATGCAACTTCGAGGATAATCGTGTTAGCCGAAATTGGTTTTCACTCCTCCCTAGATAAGCTCCTCGGATCACATATCACGGAATCTGAGACCATTTGAGTGTATAGTTGGCTCTACCAGACTGTTTAAAAAATTCAAAATTCAAAGTGAAAAACTGTTTTTTTTAAACAGTCTGGCAGGGTTAATTTAACACTCAAATGATCTCAGATTCCGTGATATGGGGTCCGCGGAGCTTATCTAGGGCGGGGTGAAAACGAATTTCGGCTAACACGATTGACCTCGAAGTTGCATTCATATTTTTTTTTCGATGCACTGTTACTCGCAAAGGCCCCAGTTGTGGACTGCAAGACTTTGATTTTTTTAATAGCCTTTAATGAAGCTTTCGACGCCTATACTTCTTTTTTTGCTATCGTTCACACCCAAAATCTGCTGTGGGCTCTTAGTCTAAATTCGCTGCTCAAAGGAATATACTTGAAATATTCCTCATAAAAATAAGCCAAGTTATATAGTAATCCCGCAATCGCAAACACTTCACTTAAACTTCTGCTGCGGTCTATTTTATATTTAAACATTTATAACAGTTAATTTCTTCTATTTTCGATTGTGTATTGTGAAACTGATTCTTCAATAATATTTTAACCTATATTCTGGGTCTTACAAACCGTCTACGAAAGCCTTAAGGTTCAAGAGGCAGTATCTCAGATTAAGTTTTCACCTGATAATAATAACTATTTTTGCTACATTCATATACTATGTATGCGCGATTCTCTACCAGCTGTGATCCTATGTACCCTGTGCTTCATTGTAAAAGTGCAATTTAAATTGGGCCAATTACAACGGCGCACAGTGGGGCAAAATCTACGATTAAAGGAATAAACCTCTAAGCGGTATCATTTCGTATGTATTTGCACCCGTTAAATTGAATGGTATCATCCGTTTTATGGCCAGAGTTAAGGGGAAATTTTTAACTTTCATAATAGTAGGATATTTTGTATCAAGTACGGTAGGGTGTTTCATATTTCCAAAGGTGTGATTTTTGGCTGACTTTGCTCACGCCCCGAGTCTAAGTGATGTCAAAGATATGTATGCCAAATTTCAAGAAGATTGGATAATATTTAGAGGTTGCGCATTTTGATCACTTTTATCTGAAACTATTGAGTTTTCTAATATTGAAGTCCTTTGTATTAAAGGGCTTCTCATGCACTTGTTTCATCTTGTGAAGGTTGTGTGTGTCTACAAGTACAATCTAAACTACATTTTGTTAATTTGTGACATCCCTACCTTCAATTCTTTTTAAAATAATTTCTCTTCGAACTGTACCTTCAAACTTCGAGCGTTATGCCTACACGGTTTACCAATTAGAGAGGGCAAGTCGCCTTTGAAATGGAATAAAACAAGCTGTGTGTGTGGTATTAACGAAATTCTTATTATTTTTTGAAGGGAATATAAGTATGCTATAGTAAATATATAATATGGAATATGACATTGTTCAAAATATCTGCCACGGCTGCGCACGGTGGCAAGGATCCGAGACGTCGAAATTTGAATGCCTTTGTTGCATAGTTCGGGCTGAATTTGAACGATGGCCTAAGTTATTTTGACTTTGAGGGCATCAGTTGATTGCGGCTCATGAGCATAGACCTGCGACATCAGAAAACCCCACGAAAAGTTTAATGGGGGCAAATCTCACGGTCTTGGTGGCCAATTCACGTCACCTCCTCGAGAGATAACCCTATCTTACAGTTATCGTTTACTATGTAAAATGTCTTTTGTTACATAACTGTGTAATACGCAGTGCTGTCCTTTCTAAACAATATGTCACATATTACATCCATATAATCCAATTTTGGCCAAAAGAAATTGCTTGTCCTCTATTGGTAGGTATCTCTTTTGATTAAATTACCGGAATTGACTGCATGGGGTTCACCTATCCCCTTACCCCTGCCCTAACTGACGCAAATAATTTTTTTTTTTGAAGATCAACTCACCGTTAAGGGTGATGGGAGCTAGACTTTTGTGTTCTTATAAAAAAAACACATTTTCTCTAAAAGCTGCAAAAAATGTAAAAATCCTATTTTTTGCCTACTTTTAAAAAAGTGATCAAAATGCGCAACCTCTAAATATTCTCCAATCTTCTTGAAATTTGGCAAAAATATCTTTTTTGTCAGAGAGACTCGGGGCATGAGCAAAGTCAGGTAAAATTTAACATTTTATTTTGTGCCTTATAAAATGAAACACCCTAAAGTACGGTCAAGTGGAAATAAAAAAGTAAATAAAGATATTAGTCAGGTCAAATGGTAGTTTGAAGTGGAAAGTTCTGGTGTAATTATTTTTAGTGGCTCCCTTTATGTTTTTGGGGTCGCTGAACACGAATCTGAAGTTGTCCAACAAAATTTTTCACGGCAAATATGAGAATTCGTCAAAAAACGTCGAAAATTTCGACATTTTTTGTCTTTTTTCCTTATTGCTCAAAAATTATTTTTTTTTGCTAAAAGCGCTGATGCAAAAATAAAGACAATAAGATTACCTACAATCTACGCTTTTATTATTTTATTGTACGACTTATGGTTTCTGCGGAAACAGTCGTTGAAAAACAGCAAAAAATCCGTCATTTTTAAAAAATTGCATAAACGATTTTTTTTGTATTGTTTTCTTCATTACATGAAAAGTAGGGCATGAGTTATTATGTTATTTGCATTTTCTAACTGTAGTTGTCTATAAAAGTATTATATTGCAATGGTTAAGTGTCTAAGTTTCAGTATTCCAAACAGTCAAAATGTCCATTCAAAAGTGTTTTATTTGTGAAAAAGATTGGAGTATGGTGCAGTGAAGATGATCTTATGGACGTATACTGCAGTGGTACGGCCGATTCTAACATATGGTTCGATTGTCTGGTGGCCCGCACTTAACAAGGCATATATTATCGACAAACTCAAAAAGGCTCAAAGAACAGCTAGCTTTGGTACCACAGGTCTTGCCCAACGGATGCCTTAAGCGTTTTTCCGCACCTCCTACTACTTGATCTACAAATAAAATATTTAGTATCTTGCAGTGCCTTAAGACTTAAAGAATCAAATTCTTGGGTTGCTAAACCTTATGGTCACAGCAATATCGCAAATTTGATTCCCACTGATATATTTTCGACTCCCACTGACTACCGTGCTCCTACAATGAGCCTCAGTAAAGATTTTAAAGTCTTATTCCTATCCAGAGGGGACTGGGATGATGACGCCGTGATGAGAGGTTTAGACACAACTATCTATACTGATGGCTCAAAGATGGAGTGCGGTGTTGGCTCAGGAGTCTTCTCTGAGTCTTTCAACATTTCTAAGTCGTTTCGGCTACCGAATTTTGCTAGTGTATTTCATGCTGAAATACTGGCAATTAGGGAGGCATGAAAGATCCAAACCAAAATAGTAATACAGCCATCCTTACAGACATTCAGTCAGCTGTGAAAGCCATTGATTCGGCTACTGATGAACTCGCAAAGTCTAAATATTAACAATAAGATCACTCTTATCTGGGTTCCTGGTCACAGTGGCTTTGAGGGAAATTAACGGGCAGGTGGCAGCCAGGCAAGTATCAGCCCTTCACAGCTCACTTGCGGAAAGAGTCAACATTCCCCTTGGAGTTGTGAAGGGCAATATATTGTCAATTTTCCTTAGGGAATCCAATCTTAGATGAGCAGTTTAACCAACTGCAAAATATCCAGTACGATCTGGCCCGCCTTTAATAAATCCCGAACAATTGATCTCATCTGTAGACCCAAGCGGGACATAGCCAGGGTCGTAGCAACCTGCACTGGACACTGGTCAATTGGAGAACATGCGGCGAGGCTGGGTATTCCTTACAATACTCACTGTCACAGCTGTGGAGACCAGCAAGAAAAGGAAACAGTCCTTCATTTCCTCTGTAAATGTTCAGCTCTAGCCAGAATGAGAGGCACAATCGTTTGGAATGGCTTTTTTTGACGACCTAAACGAACTTTCCGAAATGAAGATCAAAGACTTGATCTCTTTTCTAAAAGCCACGAAATGGATCTGAGACGATGTTACCCCCCAGATCCAAAGACCGTGAGTAATAGGAACCCGGGTTTCTGCGGGGCTTCATGATGCTCAATGGCAATGATGATCACACGGTCGGATCGATCGCACTTCGTTGCTATTTTACAACCTACCAAGCTCGGCATAATGTAGCAAGCTCGGGCGAGATGCGATCTAATCGAGATGCGATCCAATCGAGTGAGTGTCCTATGACCCAACTCCTGTCTTTTGTACTGGCTCACAAGATACCTCAACCATACTTCACAGCCGTCCTATTTCAAAGCAAGGAACGCTTTTCTGGTTTCTTGGGAAAGATGATCTCCAACCCGCACTGGAGGAAATCTCACATCCAACCCAGAGAACGGGACACCTGAGGAATAAGCCCCTCAGAGAATAAACCCGCAAATCCTCACTTTAGACTGCTATCATACACAGGTCAAACGAGTTATGGTATCAAAACGGCGCAATCCAGTGCTGATTGGGCAAAGAGCGAGTGTTACGCTCTTGTCACCATTTCTACCTACCATTTACCATTTATATAGCTTTTTTGGCAAGTTGTATGCACTTTCAACTTTCACTGATTTCTTACCTGCCAAAGAAGCTCTTTTTCCGTCTTTTCTCTTCTTGCTGGCTTGAAGGAGCGTTTCAATTGCTTTTTCAATCACCACTTTCACTGCACCATACTCCAATCTTTTTCACAAATAAAACACTTTTGAATGGACATTTTGACTGTTTGGAATACTGAAACTTAGACACTTAACCATTGCAATATAATACTTTTATAGACAACTACAGTTAGAAAATGCAAATAACATAATAACTCATGGCCTACTTTTCATGTAATGAAGAAAACAATACAAAAAAAAATCGTTTATGCAATTTTTTAAAAATGACGGATTTTTTGCTGTTTTTCAACGACTGTTTCCGCAGAAACCATAAGTCGTACAATAAAATGATAAAAGCGTAGATTGTAGGTAATCTTATTGTCTTTATTTTTGCATCAGCGCTTTTTGCAAAAAAAAAATAATTTTTGAGCAATAAGGAAAAATGTCGAAATTTTCGACGTTTTTTGACGAATTCTCATATTTGCCGTGAATAATTTTTTTGGACAACTTCAGATTCGTATTCAGCGACCCCAAAAACATAAAGGGGGCCACTAAAAATAATTACACCAGAACTTTCCACTTCAAGTCCCTTTTGAACACCATTTGACTGGACTATATCACAGAGAAGAAAAGGCGGATTGGAGTGGTTCAAAGTTATTTTTGAAGAAGAATAAAAGAATTTTCAAATTCCATTTTGACTTCTGTGAAAAAACAACAACGTCTTTATTGGACCGGTTATATTCAATCAGAAATTATCTTATTTCTTAAATTGAATTTGTATTCACTGATCCCAAAACTGGTAGAATCTGGTGATGAAATTTGAAAATGATCTTCATTACCACCAGGACTACCAGAAAAGAGCTGAAAGAAACCCTAGGAAGGTGGAGCTTTTTTTGTATGGCTGCTCAAGTCCGGAAGTACACCCGATATTCAAATTTTGGCTAGATTTTTCGGTGTAATCGAAAAAATGGGGTAAATTATTTTCTCAGCAGAAACATTAAGGTATATATCAACACAGTACATTCGAAGAAAAATTAAAAAAAAAATAATCCGTAAGATGGAGGAATCATTGAAAACATCAGTTTTAAAGGCTTTAAATTTTAATGGTCCGTTTTAACCCCTTATTTCCGCAAAAAGCAATTTGTTTACTATAAAATCATTATAACAGCTGCATTCCGCATGAAAAATACTGAGAGAAAAGTGTATCACAATGCCATATTAAACACTTTTATATTTGAGGTTTTTTCCACCTCGGCCCCATCTGTGCGGCGTATACAGGAGTGGGGGGTCACGGGATCATGACGGGTTAGCGGTAAAATAATGAGCTAAAATTTTAAAGGATTTTTTTTATTTATTTGAAAGAAATTTTAGGGGGGCACACGAACTTGAATTAAACAATGACCTTTATAAGGACTTCCCTAATCTACATACATACATTTTTGGCAGATAAAGCCTCTCTTATGCCAAAACAATTTTCGATATAGTTTTTGATCGGTTTAACTTATTTCGGTTGCGAGAATAGTGATCAAAATTTGAAGGAAATCGTCGCCATTAAAAAATTTTGTAAAATCGTATTCCGCTAAAGAAATGCATTTTTAAAGTGAAATCTGAATTTATCAAAGGATTTTTGGCTTGTCTTGGAATTATTATTATTATAATTTTATTAAAATGTAAGTTAATTACAAAATTAATAATTTCTTAAAACTAGAGCTAGCTGCCGGGGCCTTCAACTAGATAATAATAAAAAAAAAAAAAAAAAAGTAGTAAATTATGTTAAATTTAAATTGAGTTATAGAGATTAAGAGCGGTCATGATAGTGTATACAAGATTAATATTTTCGGTATTGACATTTGATAGGAGATGAATAAGATTGTTGTTGGATATGTTTTTGCAGGATTCTGTTACTTTTGTGCAGGAAAGAAGATGGGACATCGTAAGACTAGGTTTTGCCTCGCAAAGATGACACTGAGCTGATGACTCCTTGTTGAATAAATGTTTGTGCGTTATGTATGAGTGACCAAGCATAAGTCTGATGTATATCTTTAATTTTTTTAGTGGGATATTACAGGGGTAAATTGTTTTAACTCCGTTCGGGTTAAAGTTTTTGTATGTGTGGTTGTAGTTGGACCAATAATTTTTCCTTTTGAATTTCCAGTTTTCAGGGACGAAGTTTTTGATATCTTTCTTATTGTATTGGTAGAACATTTGAAGAGGTTCTTTTATCGCTGATTTTGCTGCTGCATCGGCGGCCTCGTTACCGGTGATTCCAGCGTGGCCGGGGATCCAAACGATTTTTATTGTATTGCTGTTTGATATAACGTGATTGCGTATTGGTTCGACGATTTCGATGGAGTTTGAGATATTCTTCACTGAAGATATTGTAGATAGACTATCAGAAATTATTATTGTCTTTTTTTGTGTGAGCATTTAATTGCTTTAAGTATAGCAAATGCTTCGGCAGTGAATATTGATGATAAAGTTGGCAACAATCCTTTAGATAAGACTGAGCCATTTTCGTCAACTACTGCAAACGATGTTGGGCTATCCGTTTTTGAGGCGTCAGTAAAAAGAAGGTTCCAACCAAGGGCTTTATATTCGTCAGCCATGGCCAAAAATAAGGCTTTGTATATGTTATCGGAGGTGGAGGATTTAAGATAATTGCAGAGTTCCGTATTTATGGTGTAGCTTGGAAGGTTCCATGGTGGTTGACTGTGGCTCAAGTCATTTTTAAGAGTAATTGAGATATTTAAAGCCTTTGCGAATGTAAGTGCATTACAAAGGGCTGATTTAAGTTTCTGGGATCTCTTGCGATTCAAGGCTTTTTTTTTTGGAGTTTTTAGACTTTCTAATGGTGAATTTGATCGAAAATCCACATTTTGTTCGATATGAATGTTTTAACATTTATTTAAGTGCTAAACAAAGCTTTCTTTCAGGTTTAATAAAAAAACAGAGATAATTCCTGAGTTTTCTCAAGCAATCTTAAATGCTTGCGAGACATTTTCATATAAAATACATTTTTATATTAAATTTAGTGTGTTCACTATTTTGAATAGTTCACTATTTTGAGATTCACTAAATCGAGCGTATACTATATATTTCATATTTTAATTTAAAGCATGTAGGCACAGGCACAAGTAATTGAAAAATTAAGTAAAAAGCAACCCAGATTTATGTAATATACCCCAGCCCTTTAAAATCTAAAAAAAAATTGTTAATATTTGTGGACCAGCGAAATTTAATTCCAAGAAAAGCCTAAAATCGAACAAAATTAAATCGTGGACCAGTCTTTAAATTAATAAATTTATAAGAACTGCTGATTTGGGTAAATTTTTGTTGGGATGAATCAATAGTTTTTTAGTACAATCTACAATGGTACAAATGTAAAAATATCAGTACCGTCGCATGTCTGTTCGTTGTTTGTTCAAATAAATATACTACATTTTATAATAAAATACATAATTGAGTAAAAATGTTGTTCCCAAAGAAGTTACAGTGCAGTAGTTGCTTGATGAAATTTTTTAAATACATACCAAGTCAAAATTTAAGTCAAGAAACTTAAGCCATTTAACTTTATTTTTTTCTCATACAACAGTCAATTTATTTTGTTCACGTGATTGTACTTGAGTGATATGTTAAGAAAAGTGTGTTTCACAAAATTCCTTAGATAGTGTCATGCAAGCGTGCTATGATATGTTTTTGGTTGATTATTAGAATTTTGTATTTCATTTATCCCGTTAGCGAATTGGACTATCATTTTGGTATTCGGAAGATCGAATAAAGTCTCTAAAACTTTTTTTTTTTGTACAAGGAAGTGACAAATTCTGAAAGGGTTTCTATTGTCATAGAAGTGCTTCTTCTCTTAGCAGTTCGGCTTAGGCTGTAAATTGTGTACGCCCCTCCATTCCTGCCGACTATCACACACTGGTATGGTTGATTCTCCACGAGCTATGGTGCCACAAAATGTTTGTATTACGCGTGTATTGTGTACCTTATATTAAATATTTAAATAATAAATATTTAAAACTAATTTTGAAATGAAAACATTCATTTACTAGTTTTAAATTAAAACAAAAAAAATTACCAAAAAATCCGTATTTTTAAATAATTTTGATATGCAATTATTTAAATCAGGAAAAAAGCTCATTTGTAAATTATTTATCGAAACTTATAAAGTCGCTACCGAAAAAGTCCAATTTCAAAAATTTTGTTCTATAAGTGGAACCGTTTATATTAATTTTTGGTAATTTTGTTTTATTTTGATTTTAATTTTTGTATTAAAATTGTTATAAACACATTTTTAAGTTAATGATCTCTTACTTAACGGAACCGTTATATTTAGAGCAACAAACATTTCAATTTCCCCTCAAGAGAAGTATCTAAAAACCTTAGTTCACAAATTTGGAGACAATCGCTTCCGCGGTCTACGGGCGGCTGAACTTTGGGTAAATACATTTCATTCTTAAATTTAATTGCAAGTTTGACTTATTTGATTGACTTAGGTCCTCTGACCTGTTACGTCCGTGAGGTTACACTCGCGAGGCATAGAGTCTCTGAAGGTATATCTCAGCTCTCTCCACCTCTCCACCTCGCCACGTAGATCGTTTTCGAAAACGTCATCTGTATCAAAAATGCATTTGCTTTCTGTTCAAAGACGCAAATACTAATTTTACTGCATTAGCATTGTGTTCGATAATGCAGTTTGTTAAAGTCACATGTTCGAAAATATTTTCTGCGGTGCTGCTGTGCAGTAAAAAATCTTATTGATGAACAAAATATTGAAAACCCAGAGCACATAAACTTCAAATGCCTTTGTAATTAAATTGATTGACGTTGGCCAAACCGAGTTTTTTGCAAGGAAGGCGATAGCATATTTGACTATAGTAGTATCTGCATCAAAAAATGACAATAATTTGATAATCAGATTGACTTTAATTTGTCGTTTTCGAAAACGGCTTACTTCTAGGTCGATCCACTCATCAGCATGAGAGGGTTCCATTGCATCGTTTGACTCCGAATGCACTCGTGGCCTTTCGAAGCGTATGTCTAATCCACGATGGTTTCCTGTCCTCGTGTGAAGCTCATCATAAGAGATAAAATTAGGCCAGAAGATGCTCAAGATGTTTCGCAGACATCTAACTATTCACGAACATTTGCAGCTGTCTTGTGATAGCGGGTGTTACTTTTCAAGTGTTGCACCCTAAAGCAGCTCAAATTCAACATTAGAACGGATGAGTCGTAGCTTAGTCTTTGAGGCTATAGTGTTTAAATAGTATTTGTTGGAGTCTTAAACCGATAGTGTCATAAAAGGGGGTCCCTTAGGTTTTTGTTTTTAATTATAAAACATTTTCGACGATTTCTTGTTTGGTTTTTTTAGTTCCAAAAATCCAATTCCACTTTAATTCGTAGTGCTAAAATATAAATTTAAATTTATATCATATACAAAGCTAGTTTACAAACTCTGAATTATAATGTTAAACAAAAATAAATAAATATATACAAATAATCCTTATTATGACCCAACATTATGCCAAATAAATAATTCACTTCTATTATTTCTTATTTTTCGTACAGAGTTTAGTTTCGGCAATACTCGTGAGTACCATTAAAATCTTCATGCGTTAAACAAAAAAAAAAAATCAGAGTCCTCTTAGACATTTTTTGTGTACAGAATGCATTTATTTGTTCCATTTAAACAAAATATGACCACCTAGAATGGTTTTATTTCAATTTGTTCTAATTATATCTAAATAAATGTATATTCTAATAATATGCTAAATAAGAATGCTAAAAGCTCGTTTACTCATTTGAATACTCCCGCTATAACGTATGCATTTATTAAATAAAAAAAAATCTCCCGTTTTTTTCATTAATTCATAGTATTTTTTTTTATTAACTTCATGGGTTTTTGCGAAACAAATCATATTTTTAAAAATCCACATAATTCTTGTTTTTCATTTTATTTTGTTTAATCCGCTTTTTTGAATTTGGAATGGTGTAGGTTTGCATTTGTATTGTCCAGTTTAAACTAATATTCATTTGTTAAATTCTAGGCTTCCGGTAATATACGTGGCAACAAAATCCGATCGATTTTAAATGGAATCATTGAAAGCGAGAAGATCTATGTCGAGTGCTTGAACACCATGATTCAGGTAAGAGAAGTTCATATGAATTAACAAACATATTATATTAATTTGATTTAAACTTTAGTATAAAAAAGCATTCCATGCCACCCATGGAACATCTCAACCTGTGATGCGGATCGACGAAGAGAACACAATTTTTTTCAAAATCGATGAACTGCACGCTGTGCATACAGACTTTTTAAGTGATTTACGTTCGATTGTTCGGAATGAAGGCGGTGATGTCCTGGTGGGAGATGCCTTCAAACGTCTAGCTGATATGTTCACTTTGTATAGTGCATTCCTTCATAATTACGGACAAGCTATTGAGACGGTCAAAAAGTGCAGTGCCAATAATCCACAATTTAAAACAATCGTCTCGAAGATAGTATTGAACTACAGCGAACAAAATCCTCCATCAATGCAGACTCTCGAAGATTTGTTACATAAGCCCGTGGCTAGGGTTCAAATCAATGCACTAGTATTCAACGATCTTCTCAATGAAACACCTCCGAATCACCCAGATCACCAGGCTTTGCGTCAGGCCCAGAAAACGATACACGCTTTCTTAAAGCAATTTAATGTGGTTAATCAGAGACTTCCCTCGGAATCAAATAAAAACCTCCGAAGAATGGTTAAAAACTCCTTCATCGTAGAACTAGTCGATGGCCATCGGAAATTACGACATCTGTTCCTCTTTAACGATGTTATCGCATGTGCCAAACACAAGGGATCTGGCCGTGATCGGCTTGAATACGAACTGAAATGGTTTATCCCTTTGAAAGATGTCGCCACATACGAAGAAGATGCGTCCAGTGATTTCAAAGAATCCTCACCAGCGAATATTCTGCAATTGAAAACACAGGCATGTACGGTGCGTGACCAAATTCTGCTCGAGGAGAAGGATGACAAAAAATCAAGGGCAAATGGACTGCGTTCAGGAGATAAATACCGCCGTAAACTAGCTGATCTCGAGTCCCAGCTGGTGCTGGCTTCTCCCAATTTAGTATTTAGAATAGGCAATAAAGCCACCAATAAGACGATGACATTCTTCCTAAGTTCGGACTTTGAGCGAACGCAATGGATTGAATCAATAAAATCGTTAAAGGATGTAAGTTATTAAAAAAGTCCAAATGGATTTTGTTTTTAATTCTTTATTTTCATAGCAACTCTGCAACATTCCTGGAGCAAATGCAATCAATGCATTAGATGTACATGCATACATTCTGGCTATGCAAAAAGGCATGAAGGCTGAGATGGGTTCCTATTTGTTGCGTAACAACAACGACGAGAGTTTGTTGGTAGGAGATCTTCATATGACTGTCCAAGGACTGACGGGTCTTGAGCATCCGGCAGATTTGTATATTTGCATTGAAGTAGATTCGTATGGACATTATTTCCGAAAGGCAACAACAAAGATGGTGTGCCGAAGTACGAGTCCACTGTGGAATGAGAGCTTTGTATTAGAACTGGAGGGCAGCCAAAATGTACGAATTTTGCTGTACGAGGCCCGTGACATGCCCTTACTGAGGGCGAAATATATTTTAAAGGTGAATCAAATATTTTGTTGCTGATTTTTTCTAACTAACAATTCATAAAACTATTTCGCAGTTGAGTCGAACATGGCTGCAAGAGGCACCAACGAATAAAGTGATAAAACTAAGTGATACCATCACGTTGAACACATCCCTACGATTTGTCCCCGGTGAAATTACACTGAGGAGAGTACCGACATCCAAGCCAGGTGCTTTATTCGGTGCCAAAATGAGTCAGATTTTAAAGTGAGTTGAATATTGTGATAATGTGGATATTTGATTAATGAATTTCTTGTTTTAGACGTGAAAAACGCGACATTCCGTTCATCATAAGCGCATGTGTTCGTGAAGTAGAACGACGTGGTATGACTGAGGTGGGCATTTATCGAGTCAGTGGTTCAGCGTCCGATCTAGCCAAGCTGAAGAAATCTTTTGAAACAAGTAAATCTTATCTTTTGCTTTGTAACGTTTCTTATGTTAAGTGATAATTTTGTTTGCTTACAGATGCATATGAGGCTGAACAAATGTTGAAAGACGTTGACATTCACTCGGTAACAGGTATCCTCAAATCGTATCTACGAGAACTTCCCGAAGCTCTATTTACCGACTTGCTATATCCTGAACTATTCGAGACATTCAATCAATTTAGCAACAACAATGAAACAGCCCGCATAAAGGAACTGTTATCGATATTTGAAAAACTTCCGCTAGCCAATAAAGCTTCCATTAATCATATTCTAGATCATTTAATTAGGTAAGGATGAAATAAAATCGACCAGTCTATGGGTGAATTATTTACTAATTCTTCTTTCCACACAGAGTAAACCGACAAGAGGCCGATAATAAAATGTCTCTACACAATTTGGCGATGGTGTTTGGCCCGACTCTCCTGCGACCTGGTCAAACGCAAATCAAACAAAAAGATATGCTTGCTTCTAGTACTGTCGATGTGATGGCCCAAGCTGGCATTCTCTACTGCTTCTTGCAGGCGCGCCTCAAAAAAGATTAGTGTTTGCAAATACAGCGAGCACTAGCCTATCAGATGTTGTGTTCGCCGAGTAGCTTGAAGAAGGCTCCGCGTCTTTTTCCACTGTAAATACCAAAAGAGTTTTATTTAATTTAATTCGATTTTTTTTTCTTTTTGCCAATTGCGTTATGTTTTTATATTGTTCTCTCCTATTTAAACTTCTCCAATGTAAACTAAATATTATTACTATTATTGTTCACTACTATATCACTTTATATATAGAGTTCCACTTAAAACAACACATTTAACTATAAATAAAACAAACACTGTTAAATTAAAAAAATAGAACTTATTTGTGGAGAATATTATAGAGAACTTAAATGGTATAAAAAAAATCTTGTATATTCTTAAATTTTAATTATATTTTTTTGTTTCTAATGAGTAATAGGAAGTATATTTTTTTTGTATTTATTAATGATAATGTTAAAACTTAAGAATCCTTTATATATTGTATACAACAAACAACATTTATTATTAATTTTTAATTTGAATTACGAGTATAAACAAACAATTAAATGATGTGCTTTTTATTATAAAAACAAACAAAACAAATATAGTATATATAATTATGTATGTGGCTTTTTTTTAATTTTTGTGTTCTTTATTTTTGTTTTCTTTGTAGATTTGAAGAAAGATTTTATTAAATATATATATTTGAGGACCATTTACTATATTCATAAATATTTAGAAGTGACTTTGCTGTTGAATACTTCCTTTATAAAGCTTAAAGCGATGTATTGCAGTATTAGCGAGCACACACAAAAGATAATATTTCTTTTATGTATGTAGATATTCCTTATTGATTAAAGGAAAAGTAATTTAATTACAGCCTCTTCATACGTTCTTAATTATAATCAAATAATTTTTGTTACAATCTGGAAAGAAATTAGAAAAGGTTGATGAAATAGCCAAGTCCCAAGAAAAAAAATCTCATTTATAAATTAATCCAATAATATTTCGTCTCAGTAATCTTTGAGCGCTCAGAGATTTCTCCTATGTGGAGCTTGCTTTTTGCAAGCTTGAGTGCTGCAAAACAGTACAGATATGTTTTTACAAACAAAACTATTTACTTCAAAAATTAGATAACGCCTAATATCGACTCGGGGTCGTGGATCTTGGACTAGCCAAAACGCACACACAAGTTGAATTTTGACTCGTCCCTGTTGGTTCCGAACAGATGCGATGATTGGGCTGATGGATGGAACGAAATTCTGTACTGTGGTGCTAGTAGGGATTTGAATAGGAAATAATTAAATATTAGGCCTGCATAGTGTTTTTTTTATAAAAATTCACTTAACAGTATGTAGTCTATTTTTGATTTCAATTCGTTGACGAATCAGTGGTATTCATTAGTTCGAATTGAAGATTGATTTGATGAAATTCCATAAAAACTTAACGACAGCGATGAAGCATGGTTTGAAAAGTGGCGCTTCAGTCAGGATTACGCCAGGGCCTCAACCAACAGCTAGCTTGTTCCCTTGTTTGTTGTGTTCCAAGTTGATTGTGTTCTTCAGCTTGCGTAACCCACCCTAGTCGCGACCTTCCTTTAGAAGAATATAATAGAGTCAAAATGAGCATTTAAGGGATACCTTGTACTGTCTCCAAGTTTCTTTTTTTAAATTAAATCGAATTTCTGTTTTTTTTTTTTTGGTTCGCCCAGGTACAACAGTCGGGCTCATCAGCAGATGCTGTTGTACCCTTCTAAGACGCAAATTTTGATTTAACAAGATTTCTTATTGAACCATTAATATTTACAATTTGCTTAGCGCTAGTTATCTTAAATATACATTGATTATTAAAGGGACTTAGCCATTTACATTGAGAATTTTTTGCTAAATTTACATTTAATTGTCATCGCGCCCTACCAATAATCAAATTTAGTGAAGACTTAAATATTTAATTGAAATAGACCATAATGATATGGACTCTAAATAATAAACCGTACATAGTATGACCTTTATGTTTAATAGAGCTCTAAACAATAAACCATATGTTGTATGAAGTCCAAAAAAAAATAACATACCATCTATGGTTCATTATTTGGGATCCATAACATTATGGTTCATTTCACTGAAATATTTAACTCGTTGCTAAATTTGATTATTGGTAAGGCCCATATTGTGTTCATATCAAGTCTTAAATCTATTGGCTGCTTCACTTCTCTGATTGGTTAGGTCCGGTTGTCATTGTTGTGGTTGGTTGGGATGGGGGGTGAGGTTCTTAGCCACGGTAGCCGCAAATTTTGATCGATGTTTACCGACTCATATAGAAATTCTCAGCATGGATACACTGAATTCTATTAATCCAGGGGAATTTGTTTAAACTCAGATACCTAGAAAACCAATGCTAGGCTTTCTATAATTATGATTTTGAAGAAAATTAAATATAATGTTCTTCTGTTTTAGTGGAGTGAATGAATTAAGTTCAAATAAAGAAGTTTAAATGGGCTCTACTCCATATATTGCGTTTCGCCCAGGTACAACAGTTGTTAGAAGGGTACAACATCATCTAACTGATGAACCCAACTGTTGTACTTGGGCGAAACGCAATATATAAAGTAGAGCTCACTTAAACTTCTTTATTTGAACTTAAAAAATTATATCAGAAATCACTTTCTAATATCTTTTCAATACGAACATAGTTCTTTTTCGGTCCAGCAGCTTTCTATTCACATATCGTCCCCCTTATGCCAGAAACATGAATGTGCAAAAATGAGAATGTTGGGAAATCGTGTTTGAATGTTTATTGCTCTCGTAAAATTAGTAAGTTTGGTTTATGAAAAAAATATTTATTTGTAAATTACTTTCCCATTTATCTTGTTAAGCTGATATATTTTTTATGTTGACACCACTTCCCTTCCCCGACATTTGGCACATTCATCTTTCTGGCACAAACAAAAATAAAAAAAATCATCCCATTCATCTTTAAATAAGAATGACTTTCCTATAAAGAAAAATTAAAAAAGCATACTAATTTCAGTATACATATGTATATACAAATGTATGTTTATTTAACAATAAGTGATAAGCATAATTATTTACTAATTACTTAGTTCTCGTTTTCAGAATCAGAATCGAAAAATCAAAGATTTTTAATTATTTTTCTAAATAGCGCATAACTTTAACATAACATACATAAACAAAGTAAAGTAGAGTTTTAAGGCCTTCAAATTACATGTTAAAAAAGACATATTATTTGAAAACTGACAGAGATATAGCCATTCAAACTTTACCATTTCTTATCATTTTTCGCACTTTTTGCCCGAAAACCTAATTTTTGGTACCACATGAGAAATTAAACATTCCTTGCACCTAGAACCAAATCTTATATTGATCGGACCAGCCGTTCAGTCTGAATGTCAGAAAGCATTTAAAAACTGCCGAAAAACAAAATTGCGAACTTACATACTTTTTTAATATTCTCTATAGTCGTAATGTTATATTATATCAAAATCTTGATTTCGAAAAATTTTTACGAATGCAAAACTTGCCATCATATTATACAAAAAAAAAGGGGCTTTCGGGCCAAAATTGTGAAAAATTATAAGAAATAGTTAAGTTTGAATGGGCATATCTCTCAATTTGTAACAAAATTACTTTTTGAACATGTCTTATTAAAGTCCTTAGTCTCTTCTTTATTTAGTCTTTGTATGGCTTCAAAAAAAGTCATGCACAATTTATTAAAAAAGTTAGAAATCTTTGATTTTTTTATTTTTGGTAGGTACGTTTTTGATTACTTTTTCTGCTTATATTGTATTATAAATTTTTTGAAACTATCCATTTCAATAGAAAATCTAATTTTGCTTGGTTTGCGAGCTATACCAAAAATAATGAAAAGTGCTTATGGGCCAAACAAACATATTCAATAATATAAAACCTTGCACGTTTCTAGTAAACTCAATGGGCTAATACTGCTGTGTGTAACTTCAAAAGGCTCAGGAGAGTTACGTGCCCCTGTTATAATTTGCGCCCATCCTTCAGGGACGTACACGGGAACATTTTTTGAGTTTTTTTTTTTCCAAATTTCGAATGAATGAAATCACATTCCATCTCTGTGTCACCAGTTTCAAAATATTTGTGATCAATTGTTTTGATCGTGGGATGATTTTGGCAGAGACATTGCGACAAAAGTTTTGTTTTTTAATCACTAGTGTGAGACACTTCGCCATACACATAACACCGATCGATGTACCGACACCAAAAAATCTCAGAATTTTGATTTTTTGCACACAGGTGTGCACACACCACACAAGTGTGGTGTCTATTGGTCGCTTTAGTAACAATGAGCACGAATGTGAGTTTCTTACATCTGAAGTAACTTTTCTAGCAAATACAGCTATGCCAAATCCAAGAATGTGGCACATTCATAGTTTTTGTGCTGATAATTCCCATCAGTTGGGAGCCAGAAACATGAAAGTGCCACATTCGTGTTTCTGGCTCAACTTGATGAGACTGAAATCTACATTCATGTAATTGACATTTTTAAATACTGTGGTTTCCTTGTATGCATGGCATTCTAAGTTTTGGTGTAACATAGATTATCCAAAGGTTAATCAACCCACATCATTAACTCAAAATCGGCAAATTTGCACATTCATGGTTCTGGCATGAGGGGGACGATATGAGATGAAATGGTTCTCAAAAGTTTTTGCATTTGATGTTCTCGAAGGTTCTAACACTACCTGGAATGTGTATTTCATTTGTATACTGTAGGTGTTTTGCTCCAAAGATTTGAGGCCGATTCCATCGTCACAGGTGGGTTAATTTAAATACAAAAATATTGGTTCCTTTTCAAATTGTATACATAACTGTATTAAATCTTTGAACTTTCATAAAATCAATAGTTTTATTTGTTAATAAATTAGTTATAGCCTTTATTTATTTTGAAAATAGTCCTTTTTTGAAAAAGAAACCAAAAAAATTCCCGTCGCGATAAAATAGGCCAAGATCGAAATGTTTATGGTGTGAATATCTTTTCTTCAAAACCAAGATCAGGGTGGTACAATGTTCTAAATTTAGAAGTTCGTTATTTTCAAATGATTCAATACCAAAAGTTTAAATAGGTAGCAGATGAGATTCCCTCTGAATTCGATCCAAATGCGTTTTCTTAAAAAGATGCAAAAGCTAGTTGCTAGGCCCTATCTCAATATACTATTTACTTTGTAATTTTAAATTATATGTAAATAAATAATAATAATAATAATAATAATAATAATAATAATAATAATATTTGTTTACCTTCTAATTTGGTTAACATCCTTAGGCATACAAAGTGGGCCACTGATTTTACTTGTGTTCTAGGCAAGGAAATTAAGTGATGAGAGGATCTGTGAACTTTGTTCAAAAAAGAACCACTATCATAACTGGGTAAACAAAATAAGATAGGTAAAAATTAGCTCAAAGATAAAAAATTATACCAGGAAAAGAAGTAATTACCAAAAATGCTAAGAGCCTTAAAAGTTTTAATACCTACTGTCATTCCCAAAAGTATTCTAGATATCAAATCTATTTAATGATTTCTCTTGCTCTGTTGAAGATTATTAAAAAAGTAACGATAGGTAGAGTATCACGCTCTTAATTTCTTTTGTTTCCCATATTAAAATAGGCATAACAAGACAAAACAAAGAGAGAGAAATGTAACACAAAAAAACTCATGCCTTAAAAAAAAAACTTTTTATTCCGAATAATTTTGTGTGTGCCTATATTTACTAGTTTCGGCAACTAAGCTCGTTTAACTTTATATTAGGCGTGTTTTATTGAAAAAAAGTTATAGCTAGCACAGTAGAATTTCCCTTGGTAAACAACAACAGATCAAAAAGTGTCGATAAATAAGTCAGTAAATTAGTGGAGTTGAGATAAAGTTTGGTTAAGTTTAAACTAAGGCGGCACTAGACTTGGGCTGAACATAAAAGTGAGTATAGCGTTTTATTGGTGCTTGCATTGCTGCGCTAGCTAAGAAATACCAATAAAACGCAGCTATTACCATGTAATTTAAATTGCTTGGTAATAAATAATAATAGAAAAGAGGCCTAAAAATGTATTGTAAACAAACATATTCGTAATCTCTCAACCACAATGTCAGGCCTTTCAAAAATTCAAAAAGTTATTTCTGTCTGAGAGAGATCGATAGTTTATTAAATAATCTGCTAGATTAATACATACATATTTTGTAAAACTAACGATTGGCAGTGGCGCAGAAGTGACAACAATTTACCAAAAACAAATAGTTTCCACGATCATTAATATATGATTCTAAAATAACGTTTACGAGATCTCATTAAAATATTTTTAACAGGATAATTTTATGTTTTGGGAAAACTATTACCTATCCTAGTTTGTCGCATATTTTTGGACCATTTATGCTGTTGTGAAATTGAAAGGAGCAGAGTTAGAGCACCCCAACGAGGTACCAATTTTGAATTTAGAGTAAAGCGGAACTGCTGCTTCAAACTGTTATGGTTAGACAAAATAATTTTCTAATCAATTATTAACCTTTAGTAGCTTAAGTATTTGGAAATAGTAAGCACTAAATGAAAGGTTATTTGCAAAACCACATGGAGTTGAGGTTACTTCACAATTGCAAGGAGAAACTAAAAAACATAAACCCGATTAGAGCAAACCCGATTCCTAAGTTTACTGAGGTCCCAATCGATATTTTTTTTCTTATGGCACAAATAGACCTAACTGTAGTTGTCAACCACCTTCATGAGCTTTAATTCAATTCTTGGTCCATTTATCTTAACTCTTTCAGACAGATTGTCGAGACAAGACATAAACCATCCATATGCAGAATTTATTATGTAATATATTTAAAAAAAAACTAATGCATTATGTATGATTTAAATAAGAATTAAAAAAAAAGTTGAAATTTGTATGCAATGGCAAAGTTCACTTCACATTAACGAGTTTATTAAAGTTCTAGATATAAAGGTATTTATATGTAAAACAAACATCCTTTGCCAAATAAATTATTTATATAACAACAAAGTAAAAAAAAAAACATGTGTTATACTGCAACGTATCGCCTTCAAAATTGAACCTTAGCCAAGAAAAACTTAAGAATATAGCAGCAGATATACCTATAAAATAAATTAACAAACAAAATAAATAAATATAAAGCATTTCAATAACAACTTTTAAAATTTAAACTTTAGATGATTCTTGGTTATTTAAAACTATATAATCAACAATGCAAAAATATTTTCATAAATAATGTTTTATTTAATATAGTTACAAAAATACATATACAATACAAAATAAATGCCAGCAATTTAAGAGAATGTAAATCAACAGTTTAAAATAATTATGTATTAAAATATTATTTAAATAAAAAAATAAAACTTGCATTTGGCTAAATTCGATACATACATATACATTAATACGTATACAAAAATACAAACAAACACACACATCCTACCCTTACCAAAAAATGGACTGAAGATAAGTTTTTTTTTGTGTAAGCTAACGCGTGTGTTTTCTAATGATATAAATTTTTTTGAATGAACAAAACAAAAACTAAATAAAAAAAAGAAAGGCTGTTTGTCTGCATCTGCGCGTCTGAATATCATATGATTTTGAGGTTTTTTCTTCTTTTTGTACTTTTGCATCATAGTATTCCATATAAATCTTATATACATACATTATACATAAACGAACATAAAATGTAAGCCAGAGAAAAAAAAAAAACATTTAATAAAAACAAAACCAAATATTTGAAAATTAAAAACTAGTTTTATTTTTATTTTTTTCACCTAAACAGTAAAATAAGTTCTTATTGAAATTCTACTAATAATTATCTTCATCTTCTTGATTGGTTTCGGTGGTAATTTGATCAGTATCGAATATTGCCTTTTTACTCTTTTTGACAGGACCATCGGAACGTTGATAGGTTTGTGCTGTTCTCTTTCTTAATTCACCGACGTTTTCTTCTGTCGTTGATGCCCATTCTAGGACCAATCGCCTACCGTACAAATGTGTACTTTGACTTAAAGCTTCGAAAGCTTTTTTAGCATCACTTTTTGTTATGAAATCAATGAAACCAAATCCACGATGTGACTCTTCACCAGGGGTCATCTTCAGAGGTAGTCGAAGAGTTCGTATTTCACCAAAAGCTCTAAGAGATAAGAATTTTAAGATAAATGTTAAAAAAGGAAATTAAACAAAATATTTAATTTTTTAAATACTAGCTTAGTGTAGTCCAAAACTAAATAGACCGAGAGCCCACAGCAGATTTTGGGTGTGAGTGATAGCAAAAAAAGAAGTATAGGCGTCGAAAGCTTAATTAAAGGCAATTCAAAAAATCAAAGTCTTGCAGTCCACAACTGGGGCCTTTGCGAGAAACAGTGCATCGAAAAAAACAATATGAATGCAACTCCGAGGATAATCGTTTTAGCCGAAAATGGTTTTCACTCCTCCCTAGATAAGCTCCTATGATCACATATCACGGAATCTGAGACCATTTGAGAGTATAGTTCGCTCTACCAGACCGTTTTTCTAAGTGAAAAACAGTTTTTTTAAACAGTCTGGCAGGGCGAATTAAACACTCAATTGATCTCAGATTCCGTGATATGAGATCCGCGGAGCTTATCTAGGGAGGGGTGAAAACCAATTTCAGCTAACACGATTATCCTCGAAGTTGCATTCATATTGTATATTGGCATAGGGCTCCAACAAATCTTTTCCATCCTTCACGGTCTGCAGCTGGATATTTTAACTGTGGCCATGCTTTAAATATTTATGAACATGGTCTTAGTTTTTTTTTTTTGGAAGCCCTTAGATGACAGGATCATGAAAGCTAGGTTCTGGGTTAGAATACGTCGCGTCATCATCACATCATACAGTGCTACGCCCTAACGGAGTTCTCTTCTGTCGAGGAGAAGGAGGCCTTTTACAACCGGCTGAGTGCTGCTTATAATAGTAAACTACATATGTAGAGACATCATAATGGGAGACTTGAATTCCAAGGTGGACAATGACAATGATGGGCTCAGGCATGTTATGGGAAAGCATGTTGGTGCTGACCGCAATGACAATGGAACAACGTTTTCTCGATTTTTGTAACGCCAACCACCTTGTAATAGAAGGAACCATGTTTGAGTACAAAACGTGCCACAAAATAAGTTGGGTATCGACGGCGATGTAGAAGCAAACTCCAGGACGTTCGAAACAGAAGAGGTGCAGACATGGGAATGGCGCGGGGCCACCATCTTATGGTTGCTACCGTAAGATTACGCACAGCTGCAGTTCGAAGATCTCAAGAAAACACCAGAATGCCCAAGTTCAATACCGACAGACTTAAGGATCTCGCAGTTTGCCAACAACTAGGGGACCACCTTTCACAAGGATTGAGAGCAATCAGTAGCACGGAACCTACCTCCATTGAAAACCATTGATGTGCTGTGAAAATGTTTTCATATCAAGTGCTGAAATTATAGTCGCTCGGTCGCAAGAAAGAAACAGTGCCTGACTTTCCAAACAAATTTGGGCTAGGATCGAAGAAATAAAACAGCTCAAAGCTCGCATTGTAGCAACTCCAGCAGAAGGAAGAAACGAGCTAGAGTCTGCGTATCGCATGAAAATGAGAGAAGTTCACCGTTGCGTGCGACGTGATAAGCATAACTACATATCATATCAACGCATTGGGTACGTTCGGACGACCCAAGGGACTAGAAATTAAGGCAAGTTTCTAGTCTCTGATTGGTCAGCTGCCAAAATATTGCTTTCCAATTAAGGCAACTTTATTGGAAAGTTGACTGGAAAGTAAGTCAAGAAAAATCTCCCTATCTCCCTATCTCCCCTATATCTAGTCAAGTGCACTTTGTGTCAGAGTATCAGCTGATTAGATTTGGTCACCAAACAGAAAGCTGAACTTTATTGTTTTCTGATTTATAAATTTTTTTGCACGTTCATTTTTACCATTTTGTGGGAAGATTCTTTATAAAAAACGAAAAAGAAAATTATTAACTGCATGATAAGTAAAAAAGTTTAAGTTTTGTATGAGATTTGTTAATTTTATGTTTGGTTTCATAATACAAAATTCAAATAGTCTTGAAAAACTTTTTTTCAAAAAGCTTGTTTATAACAACTCGTTAAGGGTTTATTTTAGGTGTGAGGCTTTTCTTAGAAAAATATACAATCGGTTCTTTCTTCACTATAAACTGAAGGTAAATTTTTGAAGTAAAGTTCCAAGTTTGATATTTCCAAAAAACCTAGTTACCTTGGTCAAATTTGCGTTCAACGAATGCAGTTGACTGAATATCAAGTCCCTTGGGTCGTCTGAACGTACCCATTGGCAACAGAAGCAGAAGAGGCCGCAAGTAGGTGTGACAGTAGGACCGTCTACAGAATTACCAAAGAATTGCGGTTTGACTTGACGGTATTCCCGCAGAGCTCTTCCGAGCAGCGCCAATAACTTCGAGTGAATGATTGTGAAGCAACCAAAGAAAGAAGATCTTGAAATCCAAAGAGTTTGAAATCCAAAGTGGGGTTAGACAGGGTTGCAAACTGTCACCATACAATACTGTTTCTATTGATAATAACAATAAGTGATGTTTTGCATGCAGCCTTGTCGACTGCAAATGGAAGAATTCAGGGGAATCTGCAATCACACCTAAGACATCTGGACTACGCGGACGACACATGCTTACTCTCTCATAGGATCATGGATCTCCATCAAATAACAACAAGGGTGAAGAGAGCAGCTGAAATAGTTGAGCTCAAGATCAATACGGCAAAAACAAAAAGGATCAACCTTTGAACTTCCTCATCTACTCAAATAGATATTTCAGGAGCAAGGGGAACCTCATACCTCACGGAAGTAAAAGGTTAATTAGACGTTTAGTAGCAAATTCATTTTTAGATTACCATGTTTGTAACAATTATTAACAATTTATTGTCAAAAAACGTCTTTGATTCGATTTCGTCTTTGAATACTTAACAATTTTTAAATCAGTTATTTTGCAACCCATTTTAGATTGGTATAAGTTTTTAAAAAGAATATAGTTAGCCCTTTAAAGATACTTACTTAAAAATGTCCCGCACTTCGTTCGCCTTTGCCTGGAATGGAATATTTCGCACAAGAATCTTCGAACCCGTTTGTTTTGTTGCCTTTGAAACTTTTTTCGTCTTTGCAGCTTTTACATCATTCCTAAAATAAATAAAAAGTGCTTAAGTACAAACAAACAAAAATTAAACTTAATTACTTCATAGTCCTATCGCTTCTTTTCAGTTCCACCTGATTTCCCTCAATTTGAGTAAACTGCATTTGTCTGAGAGTTTTCTCAGCTGCTGCCTTCTTCTTAAATTGAATAAAACCAAAGCCTGCAGAGATTTTAGTCTTAGGATCGTTAGGATCTTTTTTCATTGCCACTTGCACCAAGTGAATCTGTCCCATGTGCTTGAAGTGATTCCGCACAGCATCTTCTTTCGTCTTGAAATTCAAATTTCTTATGAAAAGCGTTGCTTCGGGCTCTGGTGGTTCGTCATCATCCACATCGTCATTATCAACGTTATCTTTAGCTTCTTCCTTCTCTTTGGCCAAGGCCTTCTCCTCCTCTTCCTTTCGCTTCTCCTCTTCTAATCGCTCTCTTTCTCTTCGCTCTTTGTCTTCTCGTTTAAGTTGTTTTTTTGTTTTCTTTTCAATGATCTCCACCTCTTCAACAAGTGGTTTTTCTTTTTTAATTTCTTCTTTTGGCTTGGTAGGGGCTTCATTATTGAACGAACCCTCCGGAGCCCATTCAAGATACAACGGTTTATGGTGGAAATTGCTGTAAGCTAGCTTTTTGAATGCAGTCCTTGCTTCAGATGGATCCGCGAATTCAATCAAAGCCGTCACTCCACTTGGCGGAAAAACAAATCTGGCAATCAGTCCATACTGCGCAAACAGTGGCTGCAGATCGGAAACTTGCGTATCAGCCGGCAAATTTTTAGCCAACATCACTGTCTTTGAACGCTTTGCTGTTTGAGACTCAAAGACATCCAGGCAAACACCGTTCTCTTCGAGGAAGCGCTTCATTTCGATGACTATTTGTGTTTCTCCCAAAGCCAAGCGTACAGCTGCACTAGATCCGCCAGTTTTAGAGTCAAGAATCTAAGAAACGAGTTAATTCAAGTGTTGGGCTAGGAATTTCAAATTTTTAACTTACATTTTCCTTGGTTGTATCGTATTGTCGAGCAAGAATGTCCGCTACAGCATTAGGGCCAAGAAACAATGAATTCCAATTGTATGTCTGTTGCGCCGCTTTCTTCAGCTTGAGTTCCTTCTTCTCTTTCCACGACAGACCAGCGTCTTGTGTGTCATCTTTCTCTTCTTGATTCAAAAACTTTGCGGGAATCAAATGCAGCAAGCGGCCATGGAAATCGCATCCATCGAGCGCGGAAAAGGCCTGCACAGCATGTTCTGGCATCACAAATGTGACTGTTCCGAATCCCTTAATTTGTCTGGTCCGCGAGTCCAGCGGAAGATTTAGCTCAGCAATGGGGCCATACTCCTCAAAGAGTTTTTGCAAATCATCATACACCACTGTATAGGCAAGATTCCGGAAGAAGATTTTTCCCGACTCTGAAATATCTTCTTCGTTTTTGACCGACTCTTCCTGCTCCTGCCATTTTAGGTGTTTGCCAGGAATAGCTTCTATCGGTCCGTTCTTTGTAATATTGTTCTTGTGAGTGAAGTCAGAGAAGAACACCTGTTTGCCTTTGATGAAACTCTTGTGCTTTAACATGGCAGTGTTAAAGTCTTTCTCTGTCTTGAATCCTACGTAGCAGTAACCACGAGACTTGACTGGCAAGCGCACAGAGTAAGGTTTAAGGGGTTTGAAGAATTTGATGACATCCTGACGGGTGGCCTTGTAAGGCATGTCAAATATTTTAATTGTGAAGAGTTCCACATCAGGTTTGGATTTTTCTGTCTCAGACCGAGTTTCTTTGGATGATGTTTTCACCAGCGATTTCATGTATTCCAAGTCACTAATAGGTTTTTCTGCAAGTTTTTTTTTATCTTTTTCCTCATTGCCATCGTCTTCCTCACCAGCACTTTCTTCTTGACTCTTTTTGCTCACTGCTTTCTTGAACTTTTTTTTGTCATGTTTATCTTCATCGTCGTTGTCTTCTTTTTTTTTGTCACCATCTTTAATCATTTGAGCATCGTTAGCCCACAGCGTTCGATTCTTGTCGTGGGCTTCCATAAATTCCACAAACTGGGGATCATCCTTGTGGTCCCCGATTATCTCTTCAAACTTTGAAACATTTTTTGCTTTCTCCTTCTTCTTCAGATATTCCTCTTGCCGCTCGGCTTTTTCTTTTTCATCGATGCCATGAGCTTTGCGGAAGGAATTACTATCTTTTGAATGTTTGCTCCACGACTGTGGTTTATCTTCGTCGCCTAGTGTAGCACCTGCCTCTACAAGAATTCGATTAGTTTGGATGCACGAATTATTAAAATATTCAATGGCTGATTTTGCTTCTTCATTGGAGCGATAGCCAATAAAGGCAAATCGTCGAAATACACCATCTTTCGTGTACTTTAGCTGGATGTCGGTTATGGTTCCTTTCGCTTCGAACAAGTCACGCAGTTTCTTTTCACTTATCTGGAAGAATTTAAATACTAAATTGAATGGAGGAAGAGGATTTCACAATGGAGACTTACATTTTTAGGTAAATTTTTAACAACAACTCGTGACATATTTTTATTTTGTAATAATTTTTTAGTAAATTTTGTTTAGACAAATAATTTAAATTTTCATGTTTATTTCACTTAAACCACGTGCACGTGCGTTGCCGGAGATCAGAAATGTCAGGTCTGACATTTGAATCAATTGTCAATCCTCGCGTTCCGATGTTTATTCGCTGTTATCTAGTTTATCCCAAAAATTTTGAGATAACTTGAGTTGTTGTTGCGTCAGCTGTCATCAGCTGTTTTTTAACATGGGATTACAACAACACAAAGCTATCCGGATAACTGGGAATGGGCACGTTCCGCTGGCTATTCTCAGTTATCCGGATAGCTTTGTGTTGTTGTAATCCCTTGTTAAAAAACAGCTGATAACAGCTGACGCAACAACAACTCAAGTTATCTCAAATTTTTTAGGATAGCTAGATAGCATAGCGAATAAACATTGGGCACGTTCCGCTGGCTATTCTCAGTTATCCGGATAGCTTTGTGTTGTTGTAATCCCTTGTTAAAAAACAGCTGATAACAGCTGACGCAACAACAACTCAAGTTATCTCAAATTTTTTAGGATAGCTAGATAGCATAGCGAATAAACATTGGAACGCGAGGAATTAACATCGGAACGTGCCCAATGGGGGCATTGTTTTACACTGAGGCCACACGAGCTAGTAATCGCTAGCGAGTTACTAATACATCGAAACTTTTCCTACTCGCTAGTCAACTGGCTTGCCTTTTTCGAAGCTAGTTGTGAAGCGAGTAGAGCGGCGAGTGATTTGACAATTAATGTATGTACCCAACTCGCTCGTGTGGCCTCCGGGCTAATCAGAGAATATGAAATAAAGTCAGCATTTACACCACCCGATTTTTCCAGTACGAATTTTCCCAAAATCGGGTGAAATGTTTACATGAAACGATATGAAACGATCTTTCCAGCCAGGGGCCAATTTCACAGATCATACACATCATACATTGTATGATTTTGACAGCTCTGATACATCTTTTCTGTTTCATAGAATTGTTGTATGATAACCTGTCATACATCATAACATCGTCTGGAATATTTCCAGTGAGCTTCTGTTTCACAGAATTTTCGCTTCTATTGTATGACTAGAATGTATGACATTTTTTCATACATTTCATACAACAGAAAAATTTGGTGTTCGATGCTTCTGAGATGCGTTTTTAATTTCTTGCGGTTGTTTCCATCGGTTTTTGTTGTTTATATCGTTCCAAATTTTAATTTTTTTGTTTTCTAACTCGCCATGAGTAACAATAAACGAAAGTATATAGCAAAGTAAGTAGAACAAAATTTTGGTTTTAATAAATAATGTCTGTTCGTGTACACGAGCAGACATTTTGTATTGTTACGGATAAATAGGTAATTGATTTTATAAAACAATAATTTCATTTAGATAACGAAGGAGCTTCAACTCCTTGTTTTGAAGGAGATGTTAGCGGCCAAGGAGGTACTTTTTGACAAATTCAGTGGTACGAAAACCACAAAAGCTAAAATTCAGAGTGAATGGTCGAGGATAACACGCCTGGCCACAAGCTATGGGCTGTTAACTGAAAAAGATGGAGAAAAAAAAAATATCCATTATTATTAATACTTTTGCTATTTTTATCACTTACAAAAATTTTCTTTTTCTTTTAAAATAAAAATTTTTCTCTATGCGTACCAGAAATTATAAAATGCATGACATTTAAGTGATTTCTGTCAGTGAAATGTCAAATCATACATTTGCATGGAACATAAAATGGAATCATACACTACTTCCAATAGAATCTGTGAAACAGAATTTTTTTTGTAATGTATGATAATCGGTTTGGTGCATGGTATAAAAATACAAGGTATGTTGTATATGAGATGAAGGGTCGCCATATTTTGTTTTGTGTGACGTCATAGCGAGTATTCACCAACACATAGCTTTAAAAAATAAATTATTTAATGTTTTACTTGAAATTTAACAAAACATAACTTCAAAACATAAATAATCTATTGTTTTACTTTGAGTTTTAATAGCAAATTGCTTCAAAATATAAATAATTTCTGTTTACTTTCTTTGCCATAAATGACAAACAATTGAGATCATTCACTCGCAATGACGTCACGAGTCAACTGCCTGAGCTGTCAAGCATACCTTGTTATTCTTATACCATGGGTTTTGTGTATGATGTATGAAATGTATGTTATGTATGATCTGTGAAATTAGCCCCAGATTTGTGTCCCTGTCCTCTTCATACTTTATTGCTGTCCCTTTCATTTTGCATTCAGAGGTAGATGGCATATTAAACCAGCGTTTCCCATTACATTTTTTTTCGTAAAGAAAATCTACTGCCAGTAAAATACTTTTTGGTTTTACGAAAAAAAATATATATATCAACAAAATAAAAACCACAAATAATTTTATCATCATTATTGTTGTTTTTTCTCCTGCAAACCAACATTTTAGTGCCTTGCATATGAGCCCTGTAGCAAACTATGTATGAATTTTCAATCAATTATATGTTATTATTAATTTCTTTTTTCGAAAATACGAATACAAATTTGAAAATGCATAAATCTTCTGCGAAACAAAATAAATTTATTACTGCATTTTGTTTTTGGATCAACTTCGGAAAATTTTTTGATTAGTGGCAACGCTGGTCAGCACTGAACACACAAGACTTTGGAAAAAGTATAAAAGAGAACGCAAACATACTGGAAAAATCGTGTGAGTTTGTCAGGAACGGACAAAGAAGAAGAAGCAAAGGAACTGGCATATCGTGGAAACAGTGAAGCATTTTTCAAAATAGTGTGAGTTACACAAACACAAATGCATTGCCCCAGGGTCGCAGTGCAGTTACACGGCTGAAGGCTGGGGCGCCCAAGGGAAGCCAGATTTAAAAAAAAGAAGAAACAATTGAGATGCTTCCGTCATTTTGCCGAGCTGTAGAAAAGTGTACAGAGATTTTGCATCATAAGAATAGTGAAAAAGCCTATTGAACTGAATAAAAAAGTGAAATAAAAGTTAATATAGTGAATACTTTAAAAAACTTTATTGATAAGAAATATATAAAAAAACATGCGGTGCTCCATTAAATCATATTATATATAAAAACGCCTAAAATACGGTGCACAAAATTTTCTTTTCACAGGTAAGTTTTCTTTCATATTCTACTTAACAAAGTGATGTTTTTTTATGGTAGCGTACCTTTAAACCGAAATAAACACTTCTTGACGAAGATACAAATCCTACAAGATATGTAAATAGGGGTCTGCTGTTACCCCTTTAAAAATATTTTATTTAAAGCGTTAAGAAATAACTCTGCACTACGGGCGCTAAACGTTTTTGAGCGCCTTGCCACCACCAACAAAAACTAGATCGACCCTGTGCGGGAATTTCTCATTTGACAGATGAGTCTCAACGAAATCACTGGATTAAAGTATATTTTTGTTTTCAACAAATTTGTTATTTTTATAGCAAATTGCAATAAAATCTTAATTTTAAAGTATTCTTAGATAATTTATTTAACTAAAAAACATCACTTCACGTTACTTTATATGAAAATATCAGACAAAATTAACTTGTAAAATAAAATGTTTGTATACTCCTTAGTATAGGCGTTTTTAGAGGATTTAACGTAGCCACCACATGCTGTTTTATATTCTTTAAATAAATTATTGATAGTATTCACTATTCTAACTTTTATTTCGCTTTTTATTTAGTTTAAATAAACTTTTTCACTTGTTTAACAAATTGAAATTTCAAAACACTTCCTTTCAGCTCGGCAAAATGACAGATGCTTCACTCACGTACACTGTATATGTGATATACACCACTTCCTTTACTTCTTGTTCTATGGGAACGGACGATTTGGTCCTTACCCCTCACTTTCTACTCCCTTCACCGATGAACAAAAGATCGTGTGTGGAAAAATCGGGTGGTGTAAATGCCGACAAAGAAGTCAATCCTCAGCTGTCAATTTGATTTGCCTACAAGCTGGAAGCGAACAGCTGATGTATTATTTATTTTTATTTATTTATTTATTTATTTATTTATTTTATTTATTTATTTAATATTCGTTTTGCTTAAACAGTAAGATACAAAATCTTATAAAATAGCTTAAAGCTTCAAAATTGATGTTAAACAAAGAAAGACTACGTAGTAGACAATGTTTAAGATTGATTTTTGTTTTGAATAGAAAAGTGATTACATTTAATCCTATAGTTAAATTCAATTAATTTCTCTTGGTAATTCATAATCGTATTATATTATATTAAAATCTCCACATATAAATATTCTATAATAATAGTTATTTTCGGTCTTAATTAGATTGAAAATAAATCAGTAAATCTCTCCGAAACTGTGCTTCACCCCTCAATTCCATAACATGCCTTGGTAAAGTGTTCCACAGGCGAATGGCATTGATGAAAAACTACCTTTGCGATACAAGACATTTAAAACGCGGATGTATGAGTGTTAGAGATAATGATAATAATCTGACATTTCATTTCACTCACTCACTCACTCACTTTTGCTAGCTGAATCGATTTTCGACGAAAAGTGACTCATCTCACTCACTCCCTGCGGTTTTGAATTAGCTGAATCTCGGCACTGGAGTGAACTTTTGTCCCGATAAAAACGGTATTGCCAGACTACCATTGTCTTTAAATTATCGATAATTTGTATAGAAATAATGTCAAATGTTTGTTGGTAAGATAGTTCAGAACAAAATGGCAGACCAAGGCAAATGTTGAAATGTCCCGATGTCGTTTTTTCGCCAAACTCCATATGGACATACAAAAAAACGCAGCTAACCCTGAGGCCACACGAGCAAGTACTTGCAAGCAAGTTGGCTGCATACACTGCCTGTCAAACACGTAATTTGCATTCCACTTGCTTCCCACTTGCTTTCCACTTGCAATCCACTTGCTTGTCTCCCAACTTGCTTCTCAACTTGCTTCACTACTGGCTTCAAAACTTGCATGCCAGTTGATGAGCAAGTTGCTTGGGTTTGTTTGTGTTAGTAAACAAATGTGTATGTATTGCAACTTGCTTGCAAGTACTTGCTCGTGTGGCCTCGGGGTAGCTAAGTCGAGATATTTAAGGGGCCGGTTATAGCGATCAGTAAAACCATTGACCTATTGCTTGCTTCCCACTTGCTTTCCACTTGCATTCCACTTGCTTGTCTCCCAACTTGCTTCTCAACTTGCTTCACTACTGGCTTCAAAACTTGCATGCCAGTTGATGAGCAAGTTGCTTGGGTTTGTTTGTGTTAGTAAACAAATGTGTATGTATTGCAACTTGCTTGCAAGTACTTGCTCGTGTGGCCTCGGGGTAGCTAAGTCGAGATATTTAAGGGGCCGGTTATAGCGATCAGTAAAACCATTGACCTATTATATATGGACTGCCAGGAGCCAACTTCACGACGGTTCATTTTCAACCACTAGGCGCCACCAGCGCTAGTTGGAGCAAAACAGAAAATTAGTGTAGCTCTTGAAAATTGGTTTGACAGTAGTTTTGTTATTTTATTTATCATTTTATTTTATTAAAGAAAAAATAAAGAAATGTTGTTATTTTTCTTACTATTTTTCTGTGCAAACAATGTAAAACCAAGCAAATAGTTTAGTTTATTCATGATTTACTCATGGATGAATGTGCTCTGCGGTTATGACGTGATGAAATGCGATTCCGCGGAGTGAGAAGAACAACTGGAGCACATGCCTTTTTTATGCAGCTCTTCAATGGTGATGTGGGGAAGGTACAAGCCTCAACAAGGTATTACGATGAAAAAAGTTTAAAGAAAAAATATTTTTAGCTTCCATATTGCACATCAACAGCAATTCAATTTCATGCCTCCGCATAGCAATAAGATCATTTTGTTGGTTAATTGTCTTATTTCTGGATTATTTGCATCAGTAGGTACTATGAAAGTTTGCGACCACCCACAACTCATCAACAACAAGAACAACGCTTAAAGAATAAAGAAATGAACATATAAATTAATTTAATTAAATTAACTGGAAAAAACATACAATTTATAACAAACTGATTTTTTTTAATTAAATTAAAAAGAATGGCTCATAAACTTCAGACGTCAAAATACAAAGTTGAATTATAATAGATGGCCTTAGTTTCTATGTTCAAAAAAAGCTTGTTTAGGCCAAGTGGCAAAAGGTGGCATTGATAATAATTACTATTTTTTGCCACTTTGCTCCAATAAGCAGTTATGTCGCTAAGAAGTTCTGAACTAATTTTAATAGGGCTTTTGTATGGAAATGAGACTCGACTAGCAGTCCATATATAATAGGTCAATGAGTAAAACACTTCAGTAAAAAGTTGAAACGAAAGGAATTCGGATTTTTTTCCTGATGGGTGCTTATAGCGAACAGTAAAATTGTGTCACTAAAACTAATGTTTTCTTCTTCTTTCTATTTTTACTGGATGTCAATGCTTCAGTAATTTTTTTTCGTATGTAGTGAAACAGTAAAAAATTGGAACACAAACAGGCGGAACGAATTGTTTCATTTTGAGTGACATGACAATCAGCTGATACGTAAGGGGCCGGTTATAGCGATCAGTAAAACACATCAGTAAAAAGTTGAATCGAAAGGAATTCGGAATTTTTTCCTGATGGGTGTTTATAGCGAACAGTAAAATTGTGTCTGTAAAACTAATGTCTTCTTCTTCTTTCTATTTTTACTGGATGTCAATGCATCAGTAATTTTTTTTCGTATGTACTGAAACAGTAAAAAAATTGGAACACAAACAGGCGGAACGAATTGTTTCATTTTGAGTGACAGGACAATCAGCTGATACGTAAAATGAGTTTTCGTCAGTAAAATCAAATAAATGGTTTTTCTAAAAAAATACAATTCCGAATCAAGTGTTTAGCTAGAACTATAATGCTCGGAGGGGCACTTAAGTGGTCGGAAGAAAACAAGCGAATACACAGAAAGCATTTGACGCGACTATAATTGCGAAGTGGAGCGTTTCGTCAAGTTTCGTTCAACTTTGGTTACGGAAGTGAGGTGCGCTCCCGAGCGCACCTCACTTAAGTAAAACTGACATTTGGTGAAATAGGAATGCCAAAAAGAGAAAGATGATAGTTACATTATGGGTGTGTTCCCCTTTTTTCGGTACGGAAAGCTACTTTTCGTTGGTTTTTGACATTAGCTTCAGTGCCCTTCCGACTATTATAGTTCTACCTTTTCTTTAAAAAGAAATTATTTTATAACATTCGTCATCGATTTGCATATAGTTTTTGTTTCAAAAAGCATTTAAACATATTAAGGGCCTGTTTCACATTCTCTGAGTAAAGTTCTGATTAGTTATTCGGCACATAAATTCTGAGGCAGGGTCATATATTCACAAATAAAAAATTGCGTATGAATTCATAACTTAATCAGGTGGGTCATAAGACAATAATTGAGAATTTTTCTTCTGTGGACTTATTACCCTGTGCTAATATTTATGTGTCGGATATCTAATCACCCAGTAGGAAATTTCGTCCTCAAGGAAAAATTTCGGTGAATAGCACAATGAATTCATGAAATACTTTTTACGAGGAACAGGTATGTAATGATTTCATTAGAAAAAGGTGTTGCCTTTTCACCAGTTCATTATTTTCATGATATCACCCTTTCTTTTACTTGGTGCAAAAATTCAACAGAATTCAATGCTTCCCATGCAGTATACAATTTCATTGCAAAAAATCATGCCTCGAGAAATACGAGGTTTTCAACGATGAATAGTAATGGACAGAGTCCTGAGCTTGTGATTTTTTGGTTCTCATTTTGTAAGATAAAGTTCACATTGACTTCCCGTAAGAAAATCAATGTAAGATGAACTGAACATTACTCAAATTGCGTTTGTTAAAACGTAAATATATCTTTTGATTTAAAATGAGAACTTCTTTTTGGTTCGTTTTAATCCTAAATTAGACAGTACACTACCGATGTTGATGATTTCACTAGATGATTAAGTAGGTTCCATTCACAAAGTGATTTCCTTGGTGAACATTCATAACATTTTTCATTTAAAAAAAGATAATGGCCTGATGAAAAAGCAACTCCATGTACCTAGTGATATCACTGATGTATATTCACGGTATTTTTCATCAAATGCAATGAACTATGGAATAAGCAAGTTACACCTTCCTAGTGATTTCACTACTGAATATTCACCAAGAAAATCACTTGGTGAACGCCAATGACAACCCCATGTTAATTTCCTCGATTATTTCACCTCAAATTCCTTGGGTGTAGCTTCCATTCCTTGAGGAAATAGCAGGGGATTCCTTGGTGAATTTTTGAAAATTTCCCACTGGGCAGAACTTTATTCAAACATTGTGAAACAAGCCCTAAATATTGCAAAAGAAAATTTTTACTGATGCATTTTACTGATCGCTATAACTGGCCCCTAAAATGAGTTTTCGTCAGTAAAATCAAATAAATGGTTTTTCTCAAAAAATAAAATTCCAAATCAAGTTTTTCTTCAAAAAAAAAAAATATTATGGGTATTCATGCAACAGCGTAAACTCGTCGTAATCGTTGTAAAGTTTAAAACTTCGTAATTCTGTCACAATTTGTATGGAAAATTTGACAGATTTACGAAGTTTAAAACTTTACAACGATTACGACGAGTTTACGCTTTTGCATGAATACCCTTTATATTACATTCGTCATCGATTTGCATATAGTTTTTGTTTCAAAAAGCATTTAAATATTGCAAAAGAAAATTTTTACTGATGCATTTTACTGATCGCTATAACTGGCCCCTAACTGGAGTTAACTCTTGTCCCGATAAAAACGGTACTGCCAGACTACCATTGTCGTTGTGTTATCGATAATTTGTATAGAAATGTCAAATGTTTGTTGGTAAGATAGTTCTGAACAAAATGGCAGACCAAGGCAAATGTTGAAATGTCGTGAGGCCTTTTTTTTAGCCAAACTCCATATGGACATACAAAAAAACTCAGCTATTGTCTTCTTAAGCCTAGTACGCTGCTGATGCAAAACGAAATATTTAGTTGGTCTCCAACAAGACAACGAAATGCTTAAGAAAACGCAGCGAAAAAATTTTCATTGACAGTTACACCAATTCAAAAATTCAACACAAATGCAACTGAAAAAAAAAGAACACAGACAGCCACGCTGTAATGAAAGAAACAACAAAAACACACACGAAAAAACACAAATGTCATTTTTCCGCACACAATAAATGGCCTGGGTTAATTAATTGTGTGCGAAAAAGAGTGTAGACTTCTCCAAAAAATATGCAACAATTTTCAATTTCGTTCATCGAACAACGTACTGCAGAACGAAAAGTAGAACTTAATTTTTCGTTTATGATTTCGTTGTGTCATTTTTGTATGGGATTATTCGTTAAGCATCAGCAGCGTACTGCTTTACTGAAAGGTGGATCCAGTGAGATAGGTAGATTTTATGTGCGAAAGAAAGAGAAAGAAGATTTCACCCAAAATCCACCGATGCGCCACTTTTGAAAATAATTATTGGCTTCAAGAAGACACATTTTTTTTGTGCGAGTGAGAGATGTATGGACCTTAATTGCGTGCAATAAGGAAGGGTATATTGAACTGAAAGGATTTTTTTGCATAATGTAGAAACGCTGTTCATCAAAACGACTTTCAGTAAGAAGACAATGAAGACAGGCATTAAGGTAGACAGCACACGATTGGACAACTGGCAGTATATGATAAAAACAACAACAAAAGAATGGACAAATTCATTCTTTTTGTCATAATACTGACAGTTTTCCACTAAGCTGGCCATACACGACCGATCCATTTGGTTCGGTTGGATTTCAGATTGGTTGAAAATCCAAATGGATCAGTGGCCGATCCACCCCACACACGACCGATTTTGGATCGATTTGGCTCGTATGGCCAGCTTTAGAACCAGGGGCAAGCGTGAATGACTTTCCATGTACACACTCTCACACCCAAAGCAAGTGTGAATAAATTTGACTGATAGTGCACACGTTATCCGTCATATATATTAAACTCTCTCTTGCGGAATCGCAAAAATCGATGTGAAAACTATTTAACAAACTTACACTTGTGGAATTGGGGCCCCAGGGTACAGATAAATTAATATGGGTATTCATGCAACAGCGTAAAGTCACCGTAAAGTTTAAAACTTCGTAATTCTGTCACAATTTGTATGGAAAATTTGACAGATTTACGAAGTTTACAACTTTACCACGTTTACGACGACTTTACGCTGTTGCATGAATACCCTTAATATTTTTTAGTACTTCCAAAGAAACCATAACTGCTGTGTTTGGCTTGACTTCTGTTTATTTTGGTATCTCGAAAAAATCACAAAATAAAATACAAGCACCTTGAATGCAATAGGGGTATTCACGATCTGGTGCAACATGCCTGGTAAAATTGTAAAATTTTATTTTTTTCCAATCGATCGTGAACTCACAAAATTTAACAAACAAACAAATGTCAGCTGACAAAAAGAATGACATTTGGCGAGTTATCAAATACACAAGCGCAAGCTTTACTATGATGTATTTTTCTTTTACAATAGGGTTGGAGTATTGCAAAAGTGTAAAAGTGTAAGAATTTGATATTCAGTATATTTTGTTGTTGTAGTGCGAAAAAGTGTTACACTTTTACAGCCAAATTTAAAAACGCAGAATAGCGAAGGGTTAGCCATGGATTAAGTGCAAAATGTTACTAATAAAACAAAATTTCTGCTATGTGACGTTTACTTTGCTAAACCACCGAAGCAGATGGCTTAGCGAAGGAATAAGCAGCCAGACTTTTTTTTTATTGATGTTGGTATCAGAAGATTTACCTTTTCAATAACATTTTTTTTCTATGCACAATGATTTCGTTATGTTCTGAAGAATATAAAGCAAAAGGTTATTTCTAAATGGTTAAGTTTATTTTTATGAGCTTACTTTGTCTTTGGTGCTCCAACTCTCGCTTCTTTTTCTTTTTTAATTATATTTACCATAATACCTACTAATAGCCATTCCACACTAACCCACTGAGTACTAACACATGTCAAAAAAGTTTGAAGAAATCATGTATAATAGTGTGGAAACAAAATATGAAATTTCATCACACACAACTTGACAGCGCATCTGACACGATTTGACATGTGTTAATACATGAAAATATTTAGGATCAGTTCTAAAACCATCACACTTTCTATCCCACTTGGGCAATTGAGGTTATGGTGAAACTGATTTTTGATGCAAGTGTGGAAGGAAAATATGAAAGTCAGTTACATCACACAAATTTGGCAGTCGTATGAAATTTCTTCCCACTTTATTCTGACATGTGTTAATACTTTGTGGGATAGTGTAGAGGCACTTTAATAATTTAGATAGAAGGTGCGTTTTATTGGTATTTATAGCTAGCACAGCAATGCAAGCACCAATAAAATGCTATACTCACTTTCATATTCACTTTGTATTCTCTCTGAAGGTTGGCAGACATGCCACTTAATGTCAAAACTATTCGCCATTAAAAATTCGAACAAATCTTTACATAAAAGCAAAAGGCTACCAACCTTCAAGTAATTAATATTTGCTTATAACTTAGTTCCATCGCCACCTTAGTTTCAACTTTACGAAACTTTATCTCATTTTTTATATTCACTTTTATACTGCCTTATTTATCATCGACACTTTTGGGGTTGTTGTTGTTTACCGAGAAAATTTTACTGTGCTAGCTATTGTTTTTTCCAATAAAACACGCCTAGACATAAACAAGAAAATTCTTAGGTGTGTTTGGTTACTTGAAATTTTAAGATGTCAAAACCCATACGGAAAAAACCCAAGCTTCCGAAACTTGGTACAAATTTGAAGATTCTTAACAGTGCCGAGATTCAGCTATTTCAGCGAGTGAGATGAGATGACTCACCTTACTCGCCGACTCATCTCACTTCACTCGCAAAAGAGATTCAGCTATTTAAGTGAAATGAGTAAGTTCGAATTTAGTTTCGAACATGAGACAAAGAATAAATATAAAAGAGCTAAATTCTACCTCCTTGTCACACTCGTTACGCAAAACGAAATGAAACAACAAATACAACAATGTAAACATTGGAATCTTTAATAAAGGCTCCCCCAAACCAACGCGAAACATTCGCCGACGACGCGAAATCACTCACAATAATACAAAATATGAAAGATACACAATGCTAAACAACATCAAACAACTTTCGTTGCGAATGATTCGCTATGATTTCGCGTTGGTTTGGGAGAGCCTTAATGGAGTTTGGAGTATCTTTTGTTTCAATTATTTTGTTTGTCATAATTAAAGTTTAATGTGAGTTTAACCCTTGAGAAATAAAAAGTTTAAAAGTGTCGAAAGTGAATAGAATATAAATCAATTTTATATATATATGCGCATATGATAATAAAATAAAATTAAAGAATCAATAAAAGAGTAGTTATTTTTATCTACGTTGTTGTTTTTTATTTCGTTAACCTATGCATGAATAGGAACTCTTGAGAAAAGCACACATATACCTATCCAAAACTGGAAATTTACCAACACATACACCAAGTCACTGCGGAAATATCTGGAGAGTAATCTGACATTTCATTTCACTCGCTCACTCACTCACTTTTGCTAGCTGAATCGATTTTCGACGAAAAGTGACTCATCTCACTCACTCCCTGTGATTTCGATTTAGCTGAATCTCGGCACAGGTCTCGCACGGTAAACGTCACTTTACTATTCCACGAATATAAATTTTTTTTAAATTAGAAATTTTAACCCGTGGCTTAACTCTTATTCCGTGGTTTAGTAAAATCGTGGAATAAAGGTAGAATAAGCATTTTTTATTAATGGCGCTGTTACACTTTTGCAATGATACAAGACCAGTTTCATCGGATCGTGAATACCCCTAATAATTTCAAAAAATCTAGAATGTAAGAAATCGCAAATTGTATAATACCAAAATAAATGTCCCAGCCCATTTTGAATATCAAAATCAATTAATCTACCTCACAAAAAGTTCAATATGAAGGCTAGCTTGGTGCTGTTTTTAATTGGCCAGTTTATATTTCTGAGATCTCAGAGGGCTCAGAGGACTCTGAAATATAAACACGATTCCTCACAAAAATTCCTCACATTTCCCCTTAAAAACTGAGACTGAAATTTTTTGGATTCGCTTGCTCAATTTTATTTTGTCGCAGTTAATTACATAAGAAGAAAAGAAAAAGAGAGATGTTTTGACTTCTATTTGAGGAATCCTGTTTATATTTTATCCTCCGGCTCTGTCAAAGAAAGGAGAAAAATTACTGAGCGCTCAAGAAATATAAACTGGCTAAATATTAAAAATCGCGCGCATGATTTTTAATACCAAAAATAGTACTAGGTACTAGGGATTCTGGCATTCGGGATTTCTTACCAATTCTAAAAATTTCACCCGATTCCGGAGAATTCGTAGTGGAAGTGAAGCTTGAACGGGCCAATTTATCAAAAATACCCAATTATTTTGGTCATTAATTTTTTGACATGTGGATTTGGGATAGCTAATCCAGATAAACAAAACATTTTATTTTTTATTTGCGGTGTGCGGTACACTTGCATGCTCTCTTTATTTTTAAAAATTCCTTATTTTTTTTTTTGTTAAACATTGTCAATGTCCAGGTAAAACTTTTGTTTAAATTTATATTCTACTTTTTATATCAACTTCAATGGTATTTCAGAATGTCTTCCCTATACCGTCACCTAAAATTTTCACTCCAACCTTTTCGCCGTTCGTTCACAACCCGCAAATCCCTCACAGATATTCATCCTTATGTTCAAAATGCCCTAAACAAAAATCAACCAATTGTTGCTCTCGAATCGACAATAATCACTCATGGAATGCCATTTCCACAAAACCTAGAAACAGCTCTCGAAGTCGAAGAAATTGTTCGTTTAGAAGGAGCAACTCCCGCCACCATTGCCATACTCAATGGACGAATTAAAGTTGGCTTAAGTTCTCTTGACCTAAAGGAACTAGCTTCAACAGATCCAAATAATGTGACCAAATGTTCTCGCCGAGATCTACCATTTGTCGTGGGTAATGCACTATCGGGAGGAACAACTGTAGCGGGGACAATGATTATTGCCAATATGGTTGGCATTCGAATCTTCGCAACAGGTGGAATCGGTGGAGTACATCGAGAAGGTGAAAACACGATGGATGTGTCGGCAGATTTAGTTGAACTTGGAAGAACCCCAGTTTGTGTTGTTTCTAGTGGGGTTAAATCAATTCTGGACATTCCCCGAACCTTGGAGTTCCTCGAAACTCAAGGTGTTTGTGTTACCACCTTTGGCAGTCCCGGTGGATGCTTTCCCGACTTCTACACTCCAGATAGTGGTTGTAAGGTTCCTTACAACGTAGAAACGCCCGAAGATGCTGCCAAGCTTGTGCAGTCATTGGTTGATCTAGAGCTTAAGTCTGGAATGTTAATTGCAGTTCCAGTTCCCATGAAGCATGCCATGAACAAGCAAGAGATCGATGAAGCTATCAAAAAAGCTCTTCTCGAAGCCAAGGATAAAGGAATCGAAGGGAAAGCAGTAACTCCATTTCTTCTTGCAGCTATCTCCAAGCTGACTCACGGAAAAAGTTTAGCCTCAAACATGGCATTGATAAGGAACAATGCTAAAGTCGCTGCACAGATAGCCAAAGCTTACTGCAAAACTTCTAAACCAAGAAGGTGTGATCAACAAAATCCTCCTGTTGTGATAGGAGGTTCAATCATCGACCTTTCAATGACCTTAAAGGATGATTTCAAACTGGATGGGGCCACGTATGAGGTTAAGGTTAAGCAAACTGCCGGAGGAGTTGGTCGAAATCTGGCTGAAGGAATCTACAAGCTGTATGGTTCGGCAAACTTCATTTCGGCTATTGGCGATGATGAGTTGGGAAAAAGTCTTCTAAGCCTTATACCAGAACCCTTGACCTCTGGAATATTTCAAGACCCAAATAAATCGACATCTCTCTGTTCGGTGATCTTTGATAAATGCGGAGATTGCAAAATAGTCATGGGAAACATGGAAATCCATCAATCTATAACTCCGGAGCTTATTTTGAAAAACGAAGATATTCTATCGCGAACTCCTCTCATTGTTATGGACGCTAATCTGCCGTTACAATCAATGGAAACCCTCTTTACGATTGCTCATAAGCACAATAAGCCTATATTCTTCGAAACAACTGACATGCGGATAGCCGCCAAACCATTTAGTCTTCCAAAAGAACTCTGGCAACAAATTAAGTTCATCTCACCAAACCTTTACGAATTAGTTGAGATATCAAAAGCTTTGACAGGAAGAGAATTGAGAATTCCCGACAACCCAAAAGAATTGCTTCCATTTGCCAAAACAGTTCTCACATCAATTCATGAGCACTTTTATTGCATTTTACTTACCTTGGGCGCCCATGGAGTAATCGTTGATCGTAAAAAAACCAAGCATTTATTTGACTCTTTTGATAACCATTCGGCTGTTGAACGTTCTATTCGTTTTTATCCCACCGAAGAGATTACAAATCTTGTCAATGTGTCTGGAGCTGGTGATAGTTTTTCGAGTGGTTTCATTGCGAATATGTTACGTGGCAAATCTGAGGAAGAATGTATTGCATTGGGATTCTTTGCTGCTGGGAAAGCATTGCAATCCGATGGTGCTGTTCCTAAAAAATATTTTGACAGGGAACCTATTTTAGATTCGTCCAAGTGGAAAGAAATATAGTTGACTATTTTAATATTTATCTAGATTATAAAAATAAAAGCTTTATTTTTTGTATAAATTAAAAAAAAATAACTTTGTGTTCGTTTAGTACTGCCACCTGGAAGAAAAATCAAAAGAGTCAATTAATATATAATAAAAAAGTACTTTTGCTAACTTACAGTTTAACTACTTTGTCCTTCCCACCAGAAGCTACTTTCGAACCATCAGGAGCCCAATCGACTCCAAATACTTCATCCGCATGACCTGGTAGTTCTTGGGCGAGTTTCTTGGTTTGGACACTCCAAACTGGAAAAATAAAATATTGTTCAAAAATGTTTTTGTTGTTGTAAATAATAAAAGGTGTTTGTTTTTTACTAAACATATTTCTGTTTCATTAAAGTTGATATTGAAGAATAAATGCAAACGGTCAAACGAAAAAAGGAGTTTTTGTAATTTTAAATAATTTAATATTTGACTAATATAATTGAAAGATCCAGGGGGAAAACGACTTAGGTCCACTTTAAAAAAAAACTCAACTAATGATGACATCTTCTAGATTTTTAAACTATTTAAAAAAATATCCGATATTCTATACAGGGTGTCCCGTAATGAGTGGATAATACTGCAACTGGTGATAGCAGTCCTTATGACTGCTCGGAAAAAAAATATAAACAACAATATTTTTCTTGTGGTCTAATTTATTTTCGAAAAATGTTAAAAAATTCAGGGTCTCCTAAAATACCTAATTACAACGGCCACCTATAAAGGATTCTTATTATTTTTATATTTTTATAATATTCTTGAATAACCGTTCTAAATGATGGGTAGTAAATTTTAACACCAGCTGATGCATTTTTTGTTTTATAATTTTTTAAAATTATTTTTTTATTCAAAAATAATTCAATATTTTTTTTTACCAAAGTTTGAAAAATAATAAAGGGAAACAAATGTATGAGAACATAAGTGGAAAATTTGATAAAAATTGGCCTGTTTAATGTACTTTCCAAAATGGTATAACACATGTTTGTGTCTACAACCGTAACCAATAAAATTGGCATTTAATCTACTAAAGTAGTTTTTTAACATTTTATCACATGAAATTAAGTTACAAAGTTAAGTAAACAGTACGACGACGAATAAATGACTCATATTGTTTTTTTAATTTTTATTGCATTTAAAAATAACCGTTCTTAAATAAAGGCAGTAACATTTAACACTAGTTGCTGGATTTTTTTTTAAATAATTTTTTTAATTAATTTTTTAATAAAAAAATGATTAAATATCTATTTTCATCAAAGTTTGTAAGTTAATAAAAAAGACAAAAAAACTGAAAACTTTCGTGACAAATAATGTTAAAAAAAATCTCCTTTTAATGTACTTTCCCAAATGGTAAATCACAATCTTCTATTTACAGCAATAACACATTAAATTGGCTTTTAATCTACTAGAGAAGATTTTTAACACTTTCTCAAATCAAAATTGACTTGTAATAACTTGTAATAAAATAGGCATTAAAATTAAAATGCATAAAATTCGCGACATCCGGACTATCGAGTGTTCATCAGAGTCCACCAATGTTTTTCAGAAGGACGAATGCCTGGTAATGGACTGGGCAGCATTAGCGGAGGACGTTTACCGCGAGAAGAAATTGATGGTATTGTGCTGAATGAAATTGAAGCAGATTCAACTACATCAACACGGGTGATTGCAAGACGAACACGGATCGCAAAATCATCAGTTCATAAAATATTGCAAAAATATAAATTTCATCCTATTCATTTCACGCGTGTCCAGACTCTGCTACCAAGAGATTTCCCCGCAAGTTATTTTTTGTCAAAAAATGTTGGAAAAAATTCACGAAGATCCGGAGTTCTTCAAAAAAATATTGTGGAGTGATGAGTCGTCTCTTAAAAGGGATGGATATTTCAATATTCATAATTTACATAGCTGGCTCCTGGAAAATCCAAATTGAATGCGCGAGGACAGATCGCAGTACCAATTCAAAATCAATTACTGGGCAGGTATCCAGAATGGACAAATTATAGGCCCTTTTGAATTACCAGGCAACTTAGATGGTGAAGCCTATCTTAATTTCTTGCAAACTAATTTGCCAATTCTATTGCAAGAAGTGCCCGAGGAGCTAAGGAATTCAATATGGCTTCAAAACGATGGATGTCCTGCTCATTATGCTGTAAATGTTAGGAGGTACTTGAATCGAACGTATCCCAACAGGTGGATAGGACGTCTGGGCCCAATTTTGTGGCCACCACGTTCGCAGGACCTAAATCCTTTTGACTTTTTCTACTGGGGGTGCCTGAAAGAAATGGTTTATACTAAACCAATTACATCCATTACGGAGCTGCGTCGTCGTGTTCAAGACGCTGTGATGAAAATAAATGACCGCCTCGTTTTATTGAGAGGTCCTTCATTAGAAGATGCAGATCCTGTATCACAGTGAATGGGGGACAGTTTGAACACTTGATATAAATTTATTTAAAAATACAAATAAATCATAATTTTTAATACTGTTGTTTTTATTTATCGCATTTCGCATACCTAAATCAAAACCTTTTTGAAAGTGCATACTATTATTTTAGTTAGTGAATTTAGCAGACATAAAAGTGACACTGGTGTATCTATTGACTTTTCCTTACAACTCAATTTTTGTAGTCATCAAACTTTGATGAAAATAAATATTTAATCATTTTTTTATTAAAAAATTAATTAAAAAAATTATTTAAAAAAAATCCAGCAACTAGTGTTAAATGTTACTGCCTTTATTTAAGAACGGTTATTTTTAAATGCAATAAAAATTAAAAAAACAATATGAGTCATTCATTCGTCGTCGTACTGTTTACTTAACTTTGTAACTTAATTTCATCTGATAAAATGTTAAAAAACTACTTTAGTAGATTAAATGCCAATTTTATTGGTTATGGTTGTAGACACAAATATGTGTTATACCATTTTGGAAAGTACATTAAACAGGCCAATTTTTATCAAATTTGCCACTTATGTTCTCATACATTTTTTTCCCTTTATTATTTTTCAAACTTTGGTAAAAAAAAATATTGAATTATTTTTGAATAAAAAAATTATTTTAAAAAATTATAACACAAAAAATGCATCAGCTGGTGTTAAAATTGACTACCCATCATTTAGAACGGTTATTCGAGAATATTATAAAAATACAAAAATAATAAGAATCCTTTATGGGTGGCCGTTGTAATTAGGTATTTTAGAAGACCCTGAATTTTTTAACATTTTTCGAAAATAAATTATACCATGGAGACCACAAGAAAAATATTTTTTTTATATTTTTTTTCTGAGCAGTCATAAGGCCTGCTATCACTAGTTGCAGTATTATCCACTCATTACGGGACACCCTGTATATAGACTGAGAGCCAACGACATACAAAGCCAAGTCATTTGCGTAAACTTGTAAGTCATATCAGTAATAGCCTTTAAGCTGTTGAACCATTAGTTGTTTGTCTGCCTACCTAAACACGTGACGAACAGGTGCAGAATTTGACGTAAATATGTTACATCGATTTATTTCAATGTCTATTGGTCGGAGGGAGAAAGTGCGCATAAATGAAATATTTAGCTTTCAATTTTGAACAATTGTTGTCAAAATTCAAACTCTATGTTGTTTGTCCCTTAAAAGATAGAAAGCGGCAAAACATCCAAAAAACACTCGGGTAAACACAGGTTAACAAGTGATGTTTGGAAACTTCGTGGCTCTTTATCTTCTAAGGGATTCACTACAGATAGATGGACCTATGACTACAATTGTTCAAAATTGCATTGGTTCGAAATTGTTGCTCCAGCGTCGAAGGTCCTTTTGAATAAAACCAGCGTATCAGCCAAAAAAATCATTATATGTTTTTGTAGGTTAGGTAAGTACTTTGTGCTAGACAAAATAAATTGTTACTTTCATTCATTTTCCTTTGAATTAAGCGTTTTTTTTTAAATTTCATTTTTTTCGGAATCAACCCAAGTAGACTTAAGCCATTTCCCCCCTGGACCCTTCAATTGATAAGAGCATTGAATATTAAAAACAAAAATAGAAATTTTGGATTTAACAAAAAAAAAAAAAAATCTTTAAAAATTTTGAAAAGTATTTCTTCAAAAATCTTTCTATGAGGAAATCAACAAATCTAAAATTCATAGCTATGTGTACCGATTTGATGGGTGGGCCATATCTCACCTTTCAGTGTTGAATCCTTGCTTCCACTCAACACAAGTCTCGAATCAGCTGACCATGCTAGAGTGTAAACGGCTTGAACATGTCCTCGAAATGTCGCTATGAACCCTCCATCTTGAGCTCGCCACAATCGAACTGACTTGTCAAAGGAAGCTGAGGCAATGTACTTTACGTCCGGAGAAAACTTCACATCGTTTACAACATTTTGATGTCCAGTCATGCGTTCGACGCACTTGGACTGATTCGATCGCCAGAGGTAGAGTGTGAAATCATCGGAACAAGAAACAAATGACTCGACACCATCGGGACAAGCTTTATTAAACCGCTGCTGAGCCATCTCTTTTAGTTCTTCCTCTGAAAATCGAAATAATTAAAGAAAAAGTTTTTTTTAAGTGATTGATTGAGGAGGTTACTTGGAATTTCAGTGTATGTCTTTTTTCGGTCGGTTACTGGATGATATGGACCAGTTCGGAGGACATAATCTGTACTAAGTGCAATGTAGTTAACCCAATGGGCATGACCTGTGAAAGTTTTGCAAAGAACTCCATCGGCTGCCCTCCACATCTTGACGGTCCGATCTTTAGATGATGTGAACAGCAGACCAGATCCACCCCATCGCACAGAAGTCACCGACATTCCGTGACCTGCATAGTGAACAATTTATTTATGAGACTTCAAAAGTTTAAGAAGACATCCTACCAGCTATAACCATGAGACAATGACCCAAGACAGTGTCCCAAATTCTAGCATCTCCGTCAGCACCAGCACTGGCTAACTTCCGGCACTCAGGATCCATATGGTATGGCTCCCAGCTCAAGCCGTTTATCCATTTCTTATGTCCATTTAGCGGCTTTCCGACCTGCTTCCCAGTTTCGGGATCCCAAATCAATATGACTCCTGCCTTGCAGGCACTAGCAAGTTTTTTACCATCTGGTGACCATGAGACACACAGAACCCATTGCTTGTGCCCGGAGCACGTAAAATGTGGGGTCTCTGTGTTCAGATCCCATAGCCGGACCGTAGTATCACCTGAACCACTTGCTAAATGCTGTCCATCTGGACTGAAACCGATAGAAACAACAGCTTCCGCATGTCCAGGCATTGAACTTGTGCATCGTGTAACTGGACGGACCTTAAACACTGCCTGCGGTTGATAAACGATGTCGATGACATTTTCTGTGTCTATGGTTTTTAGGTCGAGAGTTTTGTCGAGCGTTTGTTTGATCTCATCCTCGTTGACAAAAAACAAATATGGTGTGGGATCTTCGTTTTTGAGGAGAGCATTGCAGATAAGACCGAGTTGTTCGACTGTGATTCCCGAAGGCAGATCTATGGGAGGACCAGCTTCTTCGCCAGTATCTGATATTAGACGTGCTTGAACTGTGTGTGGGCCAGATGGTGGAGCTTCTTCTACTGTAGCTTCAGAAATTCGTGGTTTTTTGAAAAGATTTTGATACATTTTTGTTGAATTTAATATAAAACGATTAACTTTCTTGAAACGTGCACCAACTGGCTGAAAAGATTTATTTGACAGCTTCGAAAAGTCAAAACAAAACTAACGTGCTTACCGATTATTGAAGTTATCGAAAAGTGAACGCATCCAAGGAATGAATCTGTTGTAGTTTTTTCATATTTGGAAAAATAGGACTAATAGCCATTCCACACTATCCCACTGAGTATTAATACATGTCAAAAAAGTGTGAAGAAATCATGTATAAAGGCCTAACTACATTCAATTTACTTTTGTACAAAAGTGAAAAAATGTTTTGTCTTTTTTCAATAAACTACTCAATACTATCTTATATCTCAAGTTTTACAAAAGTAAAAGTTAGAGCGTTCCTAGCTTTTACTTTTGCAGAAAAGTGAAACACAACTACATCTATATAAACAGTTAAGAAATTGACCCATAGATGTCTCTCACATCGATAAGAGTTGCTGAACTAGCCTATTCCGTACTTGAATGCATTCAGCTCAACTCAAATTTCATACTCTTTTTCGCAGGAAGGTGTCGCTAGCATATATTTGTATTTTTCACTTTTGCACTTTTGTACAAAAGTGAAATGAATGTAGTTAGGCCTTAATAGTGTGAAAACAAAATATGAAATTTCATCACACACAACCTGACAGCGCATCCGACACGATTTGACATGTGTTAATACATGGAAATATTTAGGATTGGTTCTAAAACCATCACACTTTCTATCCCACTTGGGCGTTTGAGGTTATGGTGAAACTGATTTTTTGATGCAAGTGTGGAAGAAAAATATGAAAGTCAGTTACATCACACAAATTTGGCAGTCGTATGACATTTCTTCCCACTTTATTTTGACATGTGTTAATACTTTGTGGGATAGTGTAGAGGCACTTTAACCATGAGGCCACACGAGCGAGTAATCGCTAGCCAGTAACAAATACATAGAAACTTTTCCTACTCGCTAGTCAACTCGCTTGGCTTTTTCGGAGCCAGTTGTGAAGCGAGTAGAGCGGCGAGTGATTTGACAATTAATGTATGTACCCAACTCGCTGGCGAGTACTCGCTCGTGTGGCCTCCGGGTAAAACGTAAGTTATACTACGTTTTTATTACCCTCGCTAGCCAACTGGCTTGCCTTTTTCAAAGCCAGTTGAGAAGCGAGTAGAGTGGCGAGTGATTTGACAATTAATGTATGTACCCAACTCGCTAGCGAGTACTCGCTCGGGTGGCCTCCGGGTTAGAGCCGAAATGAGGTAATTTCGCATATCACAGCAAAAGTGTTTTCATTTGTAATTTGGTAATTTTGTTTGACAGCTCATTTCAGTTTTGAATTTCAACTGGCTGTTAATCAATTTTTGTTGTTGTTTTCTTTTGTCTCCTTCCATTGCGCTTTGACATTTTCACACAAAATCTTTTCAGAGCTTTTCAAACTGTGGCTAATTGGGTGTGTTCATTAGATTTTGACTTTATTTCCAACCTAATTTCGTGCAAATTTGGTTGAAATTATCTCATTTCGAAATGTGAATTTGTATGTGAAATGAGATGATTTCGTATCGAATTTGGAAATTTTCAACGAAATTACCTCATTTGGCCTAATGAAAACGTAGTACTACGTTTTCATTAGAGCCGAAATGAGGTAATTTTGCAAATCACAGAAAAAGTGTTTTCATTTGTAATTTGGTAATTTCGCTTGACAGCTCATTTAATCTTTGAATTTCAACTGGCTGTTAATCACTCTTGTTGTTGTTTTCTTTTGTCTCCTTCCATTGCGCTTTGACATTTTCACACAAAATCTTTTCAGAGCTTTTCAAACTGTGGATAATTGGGTGTGTTCATTTGGTTTTGACTTAATTTCCAACCTAATTTCGTGCAAATTGAAATTATCTCATTTCGAAATGTGAATTTGTATGGGAAATGAGATGATTTCGTATCGCATTTGGAAATTTTCAACGAAATTACCTCATTTGGCCTAATGAAAACGCAGTATTAACTTAAGCCCACACAAAAACTGTGTTACCGGCACGAATTTCATACGAGTTATCGATAGTTTGTATGGAAACTCCATTTTGTTTCTATAATGGCGTCGCTAAGCCTCGAAGTCGTTTTTTTCGTCCTATTCCCCCGGGATTGCAAACAAAGCACACCTATACTTTGAACAGTGCTATTTATAAACCCAATCCAAGCGATGTCTAACTTTAGACACCTGTCTAACTCCAAAATGTTATTTATAAATTCTTAGCACCGATTGACTAACTTATCCACTGAAATTGGTTGTCCAAATCTTATTCGAAAGTAGACACGTTTAATGAATAAGGTGGGCAAATATTTCTGGTTTTCTAATTTTCTAGTTTTGAAATGAATGAAAAGCTAGCGTGTTCTAAGAAAATCTAATAAATATGACTGTGAACGTTTCCCGATTAATTAATTAACTGAACGCACTCTTCAACAAAGAAAAATGTCCTTTCGTTAAGTTCACAAGTTCTCTTTTGTGCTGTCAAAATTTAACGATTTTTTAAAAATACAAACAAGAAAACGAAAAAGTATTTTCCATTAAAAATTGTAACTGAGTATCTTTTGTTAAAATGTTAAATGCCGAATATGAAATACAAAACTTTGGATTCTCTGTAGAACAAATGAAGCTTGAAAGTAAGTTATTTTCACAGTCAAACTCAATTCATAAATCTATTAAAATATTGAACACAAATCTAGGACGACATGTTATCAAACAACATCTTTTATCACTTCTCAAGCATTTTGTAAATTCCTTAATACGAAAATCCAATGTATCCCAAGAAACATCCACCAAATTAATTGATATACAAAAAGAATTGTCAGAAAAGATGTTCGCATCTTTCGAAAAGACCCTAGAGTCCATCGAGAAGCTAGATGAACAGAATTTCTCTATTCCCGCCAATGTGCTTCTCCATCAAGATCTAAATCACGCCAAGGGGTACACAAAAGATGATGAAGATAAGCTGCAAACTGAAGTTGATAGCTTAAATAAACAATTCCTAGAGGTAACTTAGACTTGCAATTGAAACCAATAGGGATATCTTACGTGATAAATTCCAGAACTCAGTGATGATATCTGCAATTGAAGCTGAAAATAGCAAATATCTTGAAATTCAGAGCATTATTCAGGAAGAACTGAAAGTATTCCAAACCGTCCAGGAGACTTTCACAGCGATAAACATACAAAATATGCGTCAAATGGTAAGCAATGTGAGTCAAACTTTAAAAAAGCATAATACAAAGAATTAAATTAAAAATAGAATTCAGTTTAAAATTTTTGAATTCAAATTGAAAAATCATCTTGTCTGTCTTTCTATTCTTCGTTGAGAAAATTCTTCTCTTCTTTGGGGGATTGGGAAATTCTATTTGCGTCGTCCTCCCCCTCTTCATGATGCTGTTGGTTTGGGGAAAACTCATGGCATGGTATGTATATTCAGTTATTCGCCGCATCGTCGTCTATTCTACTTTACCACCGTCTTTTTTCTCTGCTCGTTGTCGTTGTGCCATCTCGTTGTATGAAAATTCCTTTCACTCGGCCATTTTGGCGAAAATTTTTTCCATCCATCCACTGCAAGTGAGAAAATTCTTGAGGAAAACCCAAAATTCTCTGAAAGTAAGTTAAGACAACCCATGAAAAGTGTGAAATTAAAAACATTTCATTGCAGCAAACAATAAAACGCAGTTTTCATTTGGAAAGGCGTTTTAGTTTTTACGAAAATCCATAAAGTTCAGCCGGGTGCAAGAAACTACAGTGCATAAGAAGAGCACACCATATTTTTTTCGCATAAAATAACCCCTGCTGTTGCTACAGCATAATTTTTTGAAGTTTAAAGATGAATGTTGAGAAGTTAAAACGCCTTCAGGCTCAAGTAAGAATTGGTGGCAAGGGTACTCCACGTCGTAAGAAGAAGGTTGTCCATCAGACCGCAGCCACCGATGACAAGAAATTGCAAAGTTCACTGAAGAAATTATCGGTGAGTACCATTCCGGGCATCGAAGAGGTTAACATCATCAAAGACGATCTCAGTGTGATTCACTTTAATAATCCCAAAGCTCAGGCATCGTTGTCGGCTAATACATTCGCCATAACCGGACATGGAGAGAACAAGAAAATCGTTGAGATGTTGCCAGAAATTTTGCCACAATTGGGCCAGGAGACTGTTGTTCAATTGAGGCGGTTTGCAAGTAACATCAATGCGGCGCATAAGAATCTTAGTAGTGTGGTAGAAGAGGACGATGTTCCTACTTTGGTGGGGGATTTCGAAGAGGCTTCCAAATACGAGGTCAATCCAGTCATTGTGCCTTTGGCCGAAGAAATCAAAGAACTGCAGGAGATTGTCAAGGAACAGAAAGATTTGGATCAGAATAAGGTCATCAAAGATGACGGATTGAAGAAAGAAGATGAAACGGACAAAAAGACAGCAGACACTAAGTCAAAGAAGGAGCAGAAAGGTAAGGAGGGAGGAAAGAAAGGTGACAATAAGAATAAGCCATCCAACGAGAGTACAAAGAAGGAAAACTCGATTAAGCAACATGATGTTAATAATGTCAATGAAGGAAAGAAAGAGCAGAAGACTGGAGGTGGTCAAGGAAAGGGAGGTAAGAAGGGTAAAGGTGGAGGTGAATCCAATGAAGCAGCTTCTAAAGGAGATAAACCTAAAGAAGTCGAAATTGTTGCGAGTAAGGTTGCGACTACAACTGAGGTTAAACCAGAACAGATTCAAGATCAAAAGACAGAACAAGTCCAAGCAAAGAAACCTAAGGAGACAGCAAAGAAGCCAGACTCACCAGTTGATGTGGCAAAGGCTCCAGAGAGTCCAAAGCCAGCTGATGGTCAAAAATCACCAAAACCTGCGGCAACCCAAAAGACGGAAAACGTTAAGAAACCAGTAGCAACTGAGAAGATAGAAGTGCAAAAGCCAGTACAGGAAGCAGCTAAAAAGACAGGAACTATTCCGAAGGTTGCTGAAGTTCCTAAGGAAGCACAAATCAAAAGTGAAGTAGCTAAGCCCGGTGAAGCAGAAAAGAAGGCAGAATCATCAAAACCTGTTGAAACGATTAAATCAGACAAGTCTACAGAAGTAGCGACATCACAACCAGCTTTAAAATTGGCTGAATCTCCAAAGCCAGTGGAGACTCCTAAGATCGTAGAGACACCAAAACCAGTTGACGGAGCGAAGACTGTGGAAGCGGATAAGACCAAACCCGTCAAAGCTATAGAGGTTTCCGCTGAAGCACCTAAAACTGTGGTAGAAGTTAAGCCTGTACTGGTTTCCAAACCAGTAGAAGCAGCCAAACCGGTAGAACCAGTTGAGGCGCCTAAAGTAGAAGCTCCAAAACCAGCAGGAGAACCTAAGCCCATAGAATCTCCTAAGCCAGCAGAAGCACCTAAATCAGCAGAAGCACCTAAGCCAGTAGAAGCCCCAAAACCAGTAGAAGCACCCAAGCAAGTGGAGGCAGCCAAACCAGTTGAGACACTGAAAAATGTAGAGGCTCCAAAACCTGCAGCAGGACCACATCCAATTGAAGCCCCCAAAGCTACTGCAGAGGTTGCCAAACCGGTAGAGACATCCAAGACAGTTGAAACACCAAAACAAGTTCAACCAACAACACCAAAACAACAAAATGCAAAACCTAAACAAGAACTAAAACTAGTTATTCCTCCGAAAGATGCAAATGCTCCTAAAACAGTAGAAACACCAAAGTCAGGAGATACATCGAAACAAGCAACAACACCGAAGACACCAACATCAGCTGGGAACAAACAAGCAGATGCACCGAAGAAAACACCAAGAAGTCCTAAAACTTCAGAGTCAAAAGGAGTGGCTCCAGTTCAGGGGTCACCAAAACCTGAAACTCCTAAAAAACCCTCAACAAAGGTAGCAGATTCACCAAAAGCTCCTGAAGTTGCTAAGAAAGTGGCAGTTGCTGCAAAGCAAACTGAGGGTGTTAAACCCATAGCATCTCCAAAGACTCCCGATGCTTCGAAATCACCAGAAACACCTAAACCAGCTGAAGCATCGAAAGCAGTGGAAGTTCCAAAGAAACCAGAAGAACCCAAACCAACTGAAGCTTCTAAAGTAGTGGAAGTAACAAAGACACCGGAATCACCAAAACCAGTTGTAGCTCCTAAGCCATCTGAAGCAGCAACTACACCCGATTCGCCGAAACCAATAGTTCCTCCTAAACCAGTGGAATCACCAAAAACATTAGAAGCACACAAACCAGTTGCAGCTCCTAAACAGGCTGAAGGAGCAAAGACACCTGAACTGCCAAAACCAGTTGAAGCTCCTAAAACAATTGATGTTCCAAAGACACCAGAAACTCCAAAACCAATTGAAGCTCCTAAGACAGTTGAAGTTCCAAAGTCACCAATTACGGTAAAACAAGCAGAAGCTCCCAAAACTCCCGAGCCTCCTAAGTCAACGGAGACAACTAAACCAACTGAAGCTCCTGACACAACCGCAGTGCAATTAAAATCTGAAGTCAAGCCATTAACACTTGCTGATGTTATTAAATCACAAGAATCATCTGAATTAGTGCCAACACCAACAACTGCTGATGTCCCTGCTTCAGTACTTGTAGCACCGAAATCACCAGACGTTACTCAACCAGCTGATGCTCCTGCTCAAGTAGTGGTAGCTCCAAAATCACCAGAAGCCAATACACCAACTGAAATACAACAAAAACAACCTGAGTCACCGAAAATCATCGAGCCAGCAGCAACTGCTGAATCCAAGAAATCTGATCAGCAGCAAAAGAGCACCAAAGCACAGTCGCCTAGGCCAAAGCAAGGCAGTCCAGCTAAACAGCAGCCACCAAAACAAGGTACAGCGAAACCTCAGGATAAACAGCCTTCTCCTAAGCCACAACAGCAACCTAAACAGCCGTCCCCGAAACCAGCTACAGCTCCTAAACCTCAGCAGAAGCAGCAAAAGCCATCACCGGCTTCGCCAACAAAGCAAGATCCAGGATTGCCTCTGAAAGCTGAAGTAGCTGCATCAGCTCCTACATCACCTGCCAAGTTAGAGCCACCATCGCCTAAGCCAACACAACAGCCCAAGCAGGCCTCTCCAAAACCTCAGCAGCCAAAGCCAAAGGCGAAGTCCCCACAGCCCCAACAAAAGCCACAAGCTAATGCTGCACAGCCACCACCGGAAAAGAAGTAGATCAATGTCGAGAACTTCTCACCCAGCAGCATTAAACAGCCGAGCCCTCACTTGTTCTATCATCATAAAATACACTATAACGACTAATGTTCCTTAAAAATGGGCCTATTCGCTTCGCCTTAACACGATATTCTAGTCCTACTCGAACATATTGTTACTCACGACAGTTCCTCAAGCTTCTAATCTCATTTTATTTTTGTTACTTTAAAAAGGCTGCAGAGGTGAATCCTAATATACACTGTGTTCTTTGCTCAACATTTTTATGCTCACCGAATCACAAGTCCATTTACCATCCATCCACATTGAGTTGTTATCCCTCCATTTATTTGCATTTCTATTAATTTTCTTAGGAACCAATCCTAGGTTGTTTTTTGCCAGTTTTTGAGTTGTAATTGCCTTTGAGATATAATTTTTTTTCTTGTAGAAACTAAAAAAGACGCGGTTATGTTAACGCATTTTTTCTTCTATATGATTTTACAACGAATTTTATAACTTAATTTTGTAGATTTTAGATTTTGGGTTTTAGGTTTTTCTTTCTATGTTTTTCACTTTTTAGAAATCCTGCACAAAAACTCATACCCATTCTGAGAAAAATACTCATTTTTTTTTTTTGAAAAAAGAAAACATTGTTTGTTTGCCTTTGTTAAATTTTGTTTAAAATAAATTTAACAGAATTTTAATATTCATATTGGCTTTTTTGTGATTGAAGAAAATACATACATAAATCAAATAAACTAATATTTTGGACAATACAAAAAAAGTTCCTCGTCCTCTGTGAGACGATACTTAAAAAAAAAATAAAAAATAACTGACTGTTAATTAAATTATTAAAAAAAAATAAAATTTGAAATATTTATAAATAAACTTTGTAAACAAAGTTTTTGTACCTTTTTCCGAGGTTTATTTGTTTGTTTTTTTTCTTTGAAGTTAATAAAAAATATATATACATACTATATGCTTGCAAATTTGGTAGTTTTATTTATGCAACTCAATAAGGTGCGAGCTATGAAGTTTTTGGAAAACAGAATATAACTTGGAAGCAAGTTAAAAACCTGCTAGACAAATTTTAACTCTACAACGCTATTGGCGTTCCCATGTTTAACTGGTTGAACCAATTAAAACAACTGGTTCTTCCATTTAGGCTCTAGCTCGATGTATGTAATGTAGAGTTAAGAATTAAGATGTCTTACTAAACACAAATATTTATAAACTGATTTATTGGCTTTGATCAAAACTGTCAGAACTAATGTATATGGTGCTCTCCGCGCAAGTTTTTAGTTTATTTTAGGCCAATAGAACTTCGGGCGAAACTTATAACAGCTTTTAAATTCCGGGGGAACAAAAACTTTTCGCGATATTTTCCGGGTGACGCAATAAGGCTGATGAGTTTCATTCACCCGAAATGAAAATTTCCCTCTTTGTGGAAACTCATTTCGGGCGAAATGTATCGTTATTAAGATCTTGAATGATGACTTATTTTTTGAAGGTGAACAAAAGATAAACAGGTGGTGCTGGTGCCCTTTGCGCAAGTTTTTTGTTTATTTTTGGCCAAGGGAAGTTCGGGCGAAACTGATAATAGCTTTAAAAATTCCGAGGGAACAAACATTTTTCGGGTGAAACTCATAATAAGGCTGAAAAGGTTTAGAAACTCCGGGGGAACAAACATTTTTCGGTAGAAATATTTTCCGGGCGACTCGAATAATAAGGCTGAATAAGCGGAATTTTCATTTCTCGAGTGAAACTCAAATAGTGGAATAACAATTTTCCGGGTACAATAATAAAGGCTCTCCCAAACCAACGCGAAACATTCGCCGACGCGTTATTTCAGCCACTTTTGCTTTAGCTACCGCTCCTCGAGCTTGCCAGGCCTTCCACTTTTTCCCATTTTTCGCTCATCTTGAAGCATAAAATAAAAAAATAAATTGGGTGGCGCAACAGCTCATGGAGAACCAGGGCCTAGTGACTTACAACTCACAACCATTCCTGTGTGCGTGTTTGTTGGCAGGAATGGAGGGGACCTATAGTTTTTTGCCGAATCCGAACGGCTAAATGAGGAGCACTTTTTCATGACAAGTATACTCTTGGAGGATTTGTCAGTTCCTCGCAAGAGGTAGTACCTCGAATAAAACATTTCTGTTTTTAGGTGGCACGGCTGGGAATCGAACCCACACCTTCGGCATGAAAGTCTTACGCACTAACCATCAAGCCACGAGGTACTACAAAATCATCTTGAAGCATATGTTGCAATTTATTTTAAGTTTTGTTCTAACATATTCAGGTATATCTTGAAGACCATATCTGTTCATTATTAAATCTAAGACCACGTCTTTGCAATGTACTCTCCGTTTTTTTCCCATATTTCAAAAATTTCCATTCGCGACAGAGAGTTAGTCATTCTGGAAAACTGAACAAAATTGTATGGCGGTCGCAAAAACGCGCAAGAAATTTTGTATTTACCTTAAATAGAACACTACAGAATCAAATGAATGTAGATTCAAGCCGGAATTATGCGGAATAATTAACTTTCACCCTACTTGAAAAACAACAATATTTTATTTTTTGCACTTTTTGACCTTATTTACAACTTTTTTTACTTGCGATATACATAGGTACTATAGGGCAAGTTTTGGGTTCGTGCAAAAAAAATTTCGAGATAACAATCAAACATGATATTACGAGAACACGAAAAAAGTGGGTGGCAAATTCTGTCTGTCTGTCCGTACCTCAACCTACAGCCTAAACCACTGAAGCGATTTTCTTCAAATTTTGAACTTAATGTTTTTTTGTAAAATTTTTTGAAAATTTTTTTTTAGCTCAAAAAATAACGGTACTTGCCATACAACCGTTAAGGAAAAGCTTATTTATCTCGAAAACGGCTCCAACGATTTTGATAAAAAAATCAGTGTATTATTGTAGATATGATGTACCTTTTAGTAAGAAAAATATTCACCGAAAACATTTATTAACGGTACCTGCCATATAACGGTTTTTTTGATTTTTGGTTTTCTCATTAACGGCTCATTCGATTTCAATACATTTTTTTGCACAAAAGCTTTGTTACAATATAAATAATACTGCATACCAAAATTTTTGAAAAAATAAATTTTGGATTTAAAAAAAAAGATTCAAATTTTTTTTGGAAAATTCAATACATATTTCAAAAATGGGTTGATGAATTGTTTTGAAATTTCAGTTTTAAATGTATTTAATATATACTCAAAATAAGCAAACCAATTTTTTTTTTGAAAAATGTTACAAAAATTTTATATATAAAAAATTAATTTTTAAGAAAACGGCTCCAACGATTTTAAATTTTTTTTACATATATTCACATTTTTTCATGTAATCAAATGGCATACTTTTTTTTGAGCTCTAGGTTATTTATCAGACTGTTTATACAATTAAAACAACTTGAACATAAGAGCAAGTACATGCGATCCAGTCGTGCATTTTTTTTTTTTTTTAAATAGTTGCAATGGAAATAATCAAATAAAAATAATGATTTATTACCTTCAAACACAGCTTAGTAATAATAAAAAAAAAAATATTCAAATATAATCAATGTAGCGCTTTAAATCTGTAGCCAAATTCACACAAAAATTATCTATTCGGTGTTATCTCTTATGCACCTGTTGACAACAAATAACTTTCAAGTTTAGTTTTTCCTAGTCAGAGATTTAAAAAAAAACAATGGATTACAGTTACCTATTGTATTGTCTAACTAAACACATGATTAAAAGTCCAGTTGCTGAATTTTGTCCAGCTAGATTGGCAATCCACCACACTGTGCGACGACGTGAAATCATTCACAATAACACAAAATATGAAAGATTAAAAATACACAATAGCCGCACTTTATTATCCACATAATCTGATCCGGATCAATTTCTAACACGTGATTACAAAAACAATATGTGATCCTGCTTTTTATCTGGATCTAGTTCAATGATCCAAAAAAGACTATTGTGAATGTGTCTCAATAGTGCCAAGAAACAGACACGTGAAAAATAAACAAACATAAGGCAAAAAGAGACGGGCATATAACTAAGATCCTGTCTGTTTTATTTATCATGATCTGATCCGGATCAGATCATGAGGATAATAAAATGCGGCTAATGTTAAACAACAACAAAAAACTGTTTTTGCGAATGATTCGCTTTGATTTCGCGTTGGTTTGGGAGAACCTTTAAGGCTCTCCGAATACGTAGCGAATCATTCACAATAGTACAAGATATGACAAACACACAACGCTAAACACCAACAAAAAACCGCCGTCGGCGAATGTTTCGCGTTGGTTTGGGAGAGCCTAGAGGCTGAGAATTGACTAGTCTAGCCTCATAAAGATTTCTCCGTCGTTAGACGAAATTAAGAGACTGCAAAGCATGGTAGAGCCGCACTATCCAATGTTTTGGAAGAAAGATCCATTAGCTACTTTGTATTGCAGACAAACACAAACAAAATAAACGATACCAAAATTAAACTTTGCACCATAAAAATAGAATTTATTTAAACATTTAACTAACATTAAAAATGCAGATTTTCTTACATGACAATGGCATTTTGTATACCTATTATGCAAGAACAAATAGTTAGGAAAAAACATACAAAAAATTGAGCCTCACACATTTTCAGCCCAAACATTAATGGAAATGCAACTACCAGGTAAACTTATTCCTTCTTCGAAGTTGCAGCCTCTATAGATTTTTTATCTTTATCGCCACAGTTAAGCTTGTAAACAGAATAGTTTAATAAGGAAGCAAAACTTAGCCAAGCTATATATGGAACGAAAACATAACCAGCCACTTTATTGATCTTATAGAATAGAACACCACATACAGACGATGCGGCAGTCAATGCTAGCAAATCTATCAAACCCTGAAAAGAAAATAAACATGATGAAATTTCTTGACCAAATAACTATGCCAATACTTCTTACTCCCAACATATTCTGTTTGCCAAAGAAGATCGGTGTCCATGCCCAATTCAGAGCTAATTGGGTACCATAAGCAATCAATGGCAATTGTGCATCTCCTCCGAAACCACCGCCATCTCGCCAAACCAGATATGAGGCGTAACCCATGCCAGAGTAAAGAGATGTCCACATTGGGGCAAAAATCCAGTTTGGTGGACGATACGATGGGAAGTTCAAATGACGATACCAATTATCAATATGTTTTCTTGTGATTTGGCCATTGACAAAGCCCCCTAAATTGGGAAGCATAACTGCGCCGGCAATTTTTAGGAACTCGGAGGTCATCGTGAAAGTTATTGGACGAGGGCAGTTTCACAAGTCAAAGTAGAAAATGGCTTCGCGTTTTACGTGATACTTTTTTAAATGAAAGTGAAATACTTTTTTGGTGGTACCTACTTAGGGTTATCTTTGGCTTTTGTATCTAATCTGTCTTCCTATCGGTATCGGAATTTTTTATTTTTATTACACGGAATCACGGATGTCACGTACATATGTACTCAAATCCAAAATTTTGTTTACCCAATTTTTTTTTTGACTGCTGAGTGCGTTCGAAACTGCGCAATTACTTCAAATTGTATCGCTGGCCGAACACAATAGAAGCGTCGCGCTGCTCGGTCGCAGATCTTTGGAAGCAACAAAACTGTCGAAGTCTAAACTCTTATTGCAAGAGAGGCCATGTGCTAAAAAGGGTAATAAATTGGAAAAATATATTTTTGACACTTACTAGTATTTCTACATACAAATAAAAAGAATTTGTTAATTTCGTTTTCGATTTGATGGTCGGAGTACTTTTTTTATACTAAGGGTATTCATACAACAGCGTAAAGTCGTCTAAAACGTTGTAAACGTTTAAACTTCGTAATTCTGTCACAATTTGTATGGAAAATTTGACAGATTTACGAAGTTTAAAACTTTACGATGTTTACGACGAGTTTACGCTGTTGAATGAATACCCTTACTATGTTCCCACCAAAACGAAATCCGAGATTTCGGTTGAAAACTTTTCATAGTTTGAACTGCTGGGAAAAAATTTCATAGAAATTTAAACGAAATCTCAATAAAAACTCTGGATTTCAACGAAATCTCCATGAAATTCTGCTCCACCCATTTGAAATCTCGAAATTTTTTAGCTGAAATCTCAGATTTCGTTTTGGTGGGAACATAGCATTACTCTATTTTTCACACCTTCGATTTGCTAGTACGAGAACTAAGCAGCGAAAAAAAAAAAGTAATTTAAGTTTGGCTGGCTTATTGCTTTCTAACTCCTAACGCTGTGGCTCCATTGGCAATATTTTTGAGGTGTTATCAATTGGAATGGGAATATGGCAATTTATTGCTTGGGTGATGGGCATTTTCATTGCCAGGCAATTACAGTTATAAAATGTAGAAATAGTTGACCGCATTTGCCTTTTCTGCTGTTTAAATCCCCTGTTTTTGATAGTATTTAGTTTAAATTCACTACATTCTGTCATGTACGGTCTCATATTATGCCCTTTAATTGAAAAAAAAAAAAAAAATCGATAAAGAAGCCATTCAAAATCACGGGGAACCCGATTTTGCCTCAATTTATTTTTCGACGATATGGAAATCAATAATTGCTTCTCATCTTCTAGGCAATATTGCAATTGAAAAAGCGTCTCCATTTGCATTATTCAATGTAATAGCAATGAGTGAGGCAATTTATAGCCGCTGGGTTACGGCCAGTTTGTTCACAGCTAATCATCTTTAATCAATAATCATTTTGATTGAAAAATCCACGAATGTGCTTTTCAATCACAATTTTAGTCGATGGGTCTACCGTTGTTATAATTATCGAAATCGCTAATCAGCCAATATTGGTGGATTAGCTTCATTTAACCAGAGACTCTGAACAAGTTATTACAGATATAGCCCAATGTGAACAAACTGGCCCTTGATTTTGATAAAATATCTTAAAATTCTTAATCACAAATATTTTTGACATCTCTTTCCCAGTGACGTGCGGCACTCGAACGAACTGGGTAGACAGTTATAAATTTAATTCATTATTTTCCATCTTATCCAGTCAAAAATAAAAACTGTTAACAAAGTCCAAAAAACAGCGTATTTCTCTTTGAAATCAAACGTTAAACTTCACACAAGACTTCACGAACGTGTCTAAAAAACATGGCTACCATAAGGAACTCTATTAAGCAAAAATTAAATACCTATTTAATACAAGAATACAAATTACAAAAAATTGTACACAGATAAGTATATTTATCAAATGCTTGTATTTTTTTGAAACAAACGTTGAAGGGCCAAGATATGTATGTACTTGTACATAGTCCACACAAAGTTTTAAAAACATTATTTTGAAAACCTATTCAAGTCATAAAAACTGTCCTTGAATATGTCATCCTCATCCTTACTCTTTTTTGTTGAGATAATGGTGATCAAAGACAAAAGTATGCATTTGTTTGACTAAAAATTATATAGGTACACCAATCTCAAACAAACAAAACTGGCAGACCTAAATTAAAGCTGAATAAAAAATGTAATGATTTATAAAAAAAAATTCAAGAAACTCATAAAACAAAGAAAATAATAGTACATTTGATTCTCGTACCATTTCTCTCAGTCGCAATAAGGCACCTTAAAATAAATATGTATGTATTTGTAAAACAATTTCAAAACAAGAAGAAGCACACAGCTTCAAAATGCTTTTTGTTTAGACTCAATACGGCAACTAATCCCAAAGATACAGCTCTTCAAAACGTCAGTAGTGTACTTCTGCGAAAGAGTCCAGCCTTCCTACCTATTGCATTTTTTAGGGTTGACCTAAAGTGCCCACTCCTCTTTAATCAACTCCAAAAATAAAAAAATTAAGAAGTTGTTCTCTTCACTTAACAGTCAACGAAAAAGTTTCGAATTTACTTCAAAGTTCAAAGCAAAACAAGCAATAAGACAGATTCGAATCTGTCTACTTGGTTCACATAGAAATTCTACCTGAGCAACATAATCCGCTGATTTTATTTTCGTATAATTAGGTAGAACGAAAGACTCTGTCTTCGTTTTCAGTCGGGTTTTCCCGAAGCAGATGCAGAAGGCAGAGCCATAGCGACTATAGCGTTTGTTTTGTGTGAGTATTGAGATTTTGTGCTTTTTGTGGTTGTTGGTAGAGGTCAAATCTAAAAAATAAGAGTAGGTGTGGAAAATGTGAGTGTGTGAATAGAATAGTAAGGGATGAATGTATGATTTATGTTTGTTAAATTATAGGTGTTGACAATTTGAGATAAGTTATGGATGTTTGGGACTTAATGCAATGAATGTTAACACAGTTTTTTTTATTGTAACAAGTAGGTTTCTTTTTTTTCTCTCTTTACGGTAGGGTAGACACTGTCTAAAACGTCTTATTGACGCACCGTCACTGCTCTTTCCACATAAAATGCAAACAAAGTTGTAAAAAACAACGGATAATTTTACATAGCTCGTATGAAAGGGGAAATTAAGCACTGAAGCTATGTTTCAAGAGCTCTTCTGAAAATTTTGCCCCACATAATGTAAATTTTGATATGTGGCAGATATAAGCATTAAAAGGACACACAAATATTTGGTTTATGGAGCCAATATGGTTTTTGTAACATGCTTAATAATAGAGACTTAACATCGGGGATAGCAGCAAACTATACAGACAAAATTTTAACTATAGTTTAACTGCATCATTAACTAAGTTTTCCGAAAAAGTAGTCGATGGGGCATTTATGTAAGTACTCACGCGGCGTTTTGTAAAAGTAAAAAAGCGTTTTTTCTCCACACGGCCAGGTATGCGCTATAAATTTATACCATTTTTTTGGTTTTCGGAGTATTTCACTTCCTTTTGAATCCAATGAAATATAAAAATTCGTTTTCCAAAATTTACACACACTTTCAAACGAAACCAATTTCAAAAAATGGTTTCTGAAATCATTTATCTGACTGAAAGACCTCATCAGCTCAATTAGAAAACAATCACAACAAAAACATAAATGTTAAAAAAACAGCCAAGTTCTTATATGTACAAGAAACCTGTGCGTAAAAAGTCAGCCCAAAAAAGTAAGGAGATCTAAAATATATGCCAAGTTTTAAGTTCATGAAGTTTAATATAAAATATTTTAAGTAGTAATATCGAAACAATTCCAAATCATGACAGAAATTTGGTATTTAATGATTACTGATTAAAATATGGTGGGTTCACTGGTCAAGTTTTCATACATTTTAAAATTGTGACTAAGTAAGTAATTAAGAGAAAACATGCCAAGTAAATCCACCAAATTTTAATCAGTAATCAATTTTCATTGTTCTACAACAATCGAAAGTGCTCCATGTAATTTATCAGAATTTTTAGGAATGTGGGTGGATACCACGCCCCTGAATGAAAAATTCCAATTTTTCAATTTTTTCTTTCTAAGTACTTCAAGCCCTACCGACCTCCCAATTTTCATCGTTCTATAACAATCGGAAGTGATCCATATAATTTATAAGAAGTTTTAAGAATGTGGGTGGATGCCACGCCCTGTGAATGGAAAATTTCAATTTTTCAATTTTTTCTTATGTCGTTTTTCATTGTTGAAAAGATTTGATCTTTTTGCGAAAAGATTTGCATTTATTCTACTTTTTCATGTTTTATTCAAAAAAAGATGAGATCTGAAGAAGAAAGATGCGATCTTTCTGGTTTTGGAGATTTTATCTGCATTCACTTATACATGCAAACACTTTCCTGTCAAACAGCAACTCGCAGTCAAACATTTTTTTGTTTTGCATTATTTTTGTACGACGACGTACGTGATATTTATCTGTATGCGTGTATGTGTGCTATGTGTGTAATTGAATCTACTCAAAAGTACGCCCAGATGTTTCATTCAAGACAGCAATTCTTGATTTTAAAATCAAATCTTTCAGATTTCAATGAAAAACGACATTACTGAGTACTTCAAGCCCTACCGACCAGCCAATTTTCATCGTTCTACAACAATCGGAAGTGCTCCATATAATTTATAAGAATTTTTAAGAATGTGGGTAGATGCCGTGCCCCCTAAATAGAAAATTGCAGATTTTCGACTTTTTCCTTTGTATGCACCATAAGGCATGGAAATTTGGGCCAATTTGAATTTTTTTTTTTTACCGGAAATATTAATTAAGTTTTGAGCTTTTCAATTATTAAAATTTTCACCTAAGGCGCCAGTTATAGCTATCATTGAAACACATCATTGAACATTTTAGTGAATGATTTTGAGAGGTTTAGGAAGTAAAATAATTTATTATTTTGATAGGCAAAAATAAAGGTTAAGACTTAATTAATATTTCTAACCAAAAAAATTATTCAAATAGGCCCAACTTTCCACATAAAAAGACTTTTCTTATTTCAATAGCCGTGTTTTTTAGTGCATTTTTATCTTCGCTTAGAAAAAACTAGCATGCTAATTAAAACAACAAACTGGTATAATTCCGTATTGTTGTTGTATTTAACATGCTACTTTTTTCCAAGCGAAGATAAAAATGCACTAAAAACAGGGCTAATAATTGAACAACCTTACCAATGATCATTGAAAAATTAAAAGTCAATTTTTGTGAAGAGTTGGGCCTATTTGAATTTTTTTTTTGACTAGAAATATTCACCTCTATTAGTGAATTTGGCAAATGAGCTTTTGCCACGATTCAACTCATTTTCGAGATTTTATCTATTAGTGAATTCGAGATAGAAAATTGAACGACTGCCGGTAACATTACCTGCACCACTGACATTTTGTTCAACAATTTTGATATTAGTGAAACCGCAAACCATTCGCTCTCCATACAAACTCTCCCATTTTATATCCGCGCCAATTATTGTCGCGAATCTGCTATTGATTTTCTTCATTTGCCAAAATCAAAATGAATAACACAGAAATGTAAATTAAGACTCATAATTCTGAATTTCAAAGTATAGGTAAAGTAAAGTATTTAACATTCTTTTTGAAGAAATAAATTGTTTACAATTTTTGGATTATGTTTAGACAGGCTTCATAGGAGGCGACTCAATTTTGACGTGAGGACTGTCTGAACACCCCTTGAGATTGCGTGTCAGGTTTGAAATGTCAATAAATGACAAAAGCGATAATATAGTTCGGAAAATGGTAGGGCTGTCTTTGGTGCTCCAACTCTCACTTCTTTTCCTTTTTTTAATTAAATTTTCCCTAATACTTACTTTTACTTAGGCATGTTTGGTAACTTGAAATTTTTAAATGTCAAAGCCCAAAATCCGAGCATCCGAAACTTGGTACAAATTTCAAGAACAGGTCGTACGGTAAACGTCACTTTACTATCCAACGAACATACATTTTTTTTAATGAGAAATTTTAACCTGTGGCTTAACTCTTGTTCCATAGTGGAGTAAAATCGTGGAATAAAGGTAGAATAAGCGTTTATTATTAATAGCGCTGCTAATACAAATTCTATGATACCGCCTTTGTATATGAAAACCATAGTACTATCATGGTGGCACTCGAAGAGGGCGACATCTCAAGTCTCCAAGGGGTACCTTGACGTGGAGAATTGTGGAATAAGTGGAAGTGTGGACGTGAAGAATAGTATGAGCATGGGAAAGACGTATACTGAATTTATGAGAGTTAGAGTGAATCAGGTAGAAGGCATTTTGGAGAAAATATTCAATTTGTTTTGGTTATCGGTTTTGTTTACATTTTTTTTACTATGCAGATAAAGCTGAAAGACACAAAAAGAACAATTTTGGATATTCTTTTTGGCTTATGGGGTTTTTATGGTGCAAGGGAAAGGGGTAGGTATACATGTGAAGGTGTATTTGTTTTTTCACAGCTGTAGGCGTATCGTCTTCAATATATTTGGGTTTCTATGGTGCAAGAGGAAGATGTTGTTATACATTGGAATATAGGTAGGTAGGTATGTGGGTTAGTTTTTACAACTGAGTGGGTAGTTGAGAACCAAAACTCGTCATATCCAAAATTTTCATTTTGTGCAAATGAAAAAAAAAACTAATTAAGGTGAAATGGTAGATGTTATAAAAGATTTTATTTTATACCTATAATCTTTTTATATGAAAATTTTTCATATACAAAGCTATAATAGAAGATTTTTAAATCTATGTTATGATTGAGAGCAAACAAGTATTGGAAGTTCAGTTTAAAAGATATTTAACAATTAAATTTGGTTATGAAGAGTTTTGTTGTAAATGATTGGATATGGCCAGTTTCCCCACCATTCCCCCCTCTCACAATTGCACCCTCTAATATAAAAAGTTATTACGATGCAGTGCAATAACACCCGCGGTAATAAAGCCCTTGGGCCGTGGGCGTTATTTCCCAAAATAAAAGGAAAAAATACCCACGGGTTTATTTTCCATTTTAAAATGGCAATAAACCACGAAAGAAAAGAAATAAGAACCGCGGGTGCTATTGCTTTTTGGATTTGGCATTTAAACCCACACTTAAGGTATAATATATACTCTGCTTTTAAATACTCTCTTCAATTTAAAGATCTCAAAATGATAAAGTTGAATATCTTAATATATACAACAAAGTCGGGTTAGATACACCATTTATATGTTATAACTGAACGGCTGAACGTATTTTAATTATCTATGGTTTGTTGGATTTGTCTCCGCCTCAAATAGGAGAATAACTATTAAAATATCAGAAAAGTTCACGGATAAAAATTATATGCACTTTGGGTAGGTAGGTACCTGTTTTATTATATAAAAAAGAAATCAGAAAATGAGTTTGAAAACGAATCAATAAATTATGAAATTTTGTTTTGACAAAATGAAATTAAAAAATTATAATATAATCGAATCTCCATATTTCGTTCTGACAAAATAAAATTACAAAATTATAATCAATTTATGTATTTAAAATAACAATTAAATCTTCCATTGATCCACTTAATCAAAATAGCTTGTTGTTTTCTTTGATGTTTAGTAAAACTTTTAAAGGAATTAAAATAGTTTGATGAGAATTTTGTTTAAAATAATATGTCGAATTTAGCCCAAAGTTAGATATGTCAAAGCTCATATTTAAAAAATAAAATTTGTAGAAATTCGTAGTTTTGGGAAGTACGCGAACAGACATATACATAAGTATACAAAAATGTTTATAGATTTTTTTAAATTTATACATTTTACAATTTTTTTTTGTCTTAAAAAATATTAATATATCGCGCATTGAAAACAAAAGTGGCACTAAACGAAAAACCTAGTTTTCAAATACGGCCGTTTAAAGTTTTGGACGACTTACGTAAATAGTCGATAGCTCTTTGAAAAAAGATTTAGGGCCTTATTACGGTTCGCGAATCGAACGTTCACTTGAAGTCGAACGATTTGGCGAATGTTATGTACGTTAGGGTTAGCGAATGAATTCATTCGCTAAAAATTCATCGCTGTCACAGGAAAAATTCATTATAATCAATTTTTCTTGCGACAAATGTCAAATAGAAAAAATTAAAATCAGAAAATACATCTTAAAGTGCGGAATTTTTGTAGTTTTCTTCATTTTATTCTTGACTTAATTATTTAATTGGTCATTAATAACTTATTTAATAATGGTCCAAAAAAAACTGACTTTAAATGCAAACAAAAATATTTTAATATGTCAACGAAAAAACATACAATAACCTGTTATAGCTATTTTGAAAGCCAATATTCTATTTCTTTTTTTGTTTGTAATGGAGATGCTTAAAAGAATGGTTTTTAGAAATTAAATTTCAAAGTCAAAATTTTTGAAAAAAAAATTTATATTTTTTAAGTTAATTTATTTCAAATTTTGCGCAGTTAAGTGCCATGTTGTTCTTGATATCCAATGCTTTTATCAATTTTCAGTTAAAAATCAACAATCAAATGCGAAAATCTTTCTTAATTTTTGAGAAATTAATAAATTAAAGGTATTTTCCTAAAAAACCCGAAAAAGGGTTATAATTATGATTAGTAATTTGTTTGCTTCATGAGCATAAAACAAACAAGCAATGGAAAAAAGTTCCTTTAATTTTTTTTAAATAGCTTAAAATCTATAAGAAATTTTTTCACATCCGGGTTTCAGAACTTGACTAAAAAATAATAAAGGCTTTGAATTTTACATACAAAAAATATCACCTAATTGCCAAAAATTTTGAAAAAAAATCAACTTGATAGGTTCAAAAATTCACAATTTTATTTGGCACAATTTAAAAATTTTGGGGTAGGTACTTTTTAATATTTTCTGGGTTACGTATATGACAACACCAAAAATATGTTGAAATTTAATACTTGGCAAATATTAAAATTGGGAAGTTAATTCAAAATAGGTATATTAAAACTTTATAATATCAGATATTACAAAGGAATACGAAATCTGTATTATTTTTTATAATAATACAAAGGTATTATAATACTTAATTACCTACTTGAAATTTAATTTGTAGATTCTTTTCATGAAAATTAATACAAAATATATTACAAAATAATAGTAATGAAAGACATTTTTTGTAAGAGTATTTATCTTCAATTAATAGTGGCATTATTATATTTATTGTATTTCACATACATATCGTCCCTCTTCTCACGAACTGACGTATCTGCTTTTTCAATATTTTACAGGAGAGCAGTTTTAGTTTTGTGTCCTCCTTCTATAAGCGTTACTTCTGTGTTTTATAACGGTTTTGGTATTTTTTTTGTTGTAAAATTACAAGAATATGTTAGAGTTTCAAATGATATGAGATTCAACATAAATGCAATACTTAAAACAGTTACAAATAATCGATCAACCAGATACGTCAGTTCGTGAGAAATTTTAGTGGCAAGTTTTAGTGTCGTTGCAGTATACACAGACACCACTGTTTTGAAAAAAGCTTATTAGTGAGGCATTTTAGTGTTGTGACAGTATACACAGGTATTAATGTTTTGAAAAAAGCTCGCCCATAAGCCTTGTATTGACAATTTTTGTTTGACAGAGTATTATAAACAGGAAGAACCGAATGCAATTTAAATTTAATTCAGTGATAGGTCAGTATCAACATCTTAGCATAAACTTAAAGCGTTTTTATTTCTACTCACCGATAAATGCACCTAGTATCTGAAACCACTTTATTTAAACAATAATTTGCAATAAAACGGAAAAGTGCTACCCACATAATTGCAGTTACGTCTGTTCGTGAGATACTTTTTACCTAAAATTGCAGTTATGCCAACTATGTCATAACGCATTGAACCATGTTCCAGACATTTTTCAGGGAATCTAATGATGTAGAAATATGCAATCAAGTTAACCAAGCACATATATGCCCAAATCTCAAAAACGACAATTTGCGAGTTACGTCACTTCGTGAGATGAGGGACGATATGAGAACTAAAATCTTTCTGCGATTGAAATTTTATCTACTAATTTGTATATTTTACCTCGAAATATTTCAACGCGCCTTCAAAATAATGCATATTTAAATTGTTTATTTTAAATTATTAGGCAGAAAAATGGTTGCTATATACCTACCTAGGTACATACCTACCAACTTATACAAAATAAATCAGTAAAAAGTTCATTAGATAAAAAGTTTATTAGGTAACTACATACATACCTACCTACCTATACTTACCTAATATACATAAAATTAGTTTTAAATTCAAGGTCAAATAGGTACTCAAAGAAATAGGTACCTACGTACCTACCTACCCTTGAATTTTGCAACAAAAACCTTTAAATAAAATACCTACCGATGAGTCGAAATGAACTTCGACGTTGGAGCCAATAAAGCTAGGAATGAATTTTTTGAAAATCACTGGTAAGAAATTTGAAATTAAATTTGTTTTGACAGTATTTGGAAATGGCATAGGGATTCCCACTTACAGACTAGTGAATAGTATAAGGTTATCTTTTTACAAAATTCGAAGAAATTTCAGGTCAAATAAGTAGGTACCTACCTACCTACTCAAAGAAATACATACCTACCTTCAAATTTTGCAAAACAAAAAAAAACAAATACCTAGGTACCTATTAAAAGATAAACCTACCTAGGTATGAAGGTACCTATGTATACCTAAAACCTACCCCCGAATTTAGCAATAAAAACTTTAGTTAAAATACATGTAGGTACCTATACCAATCTATCAAAAAAATCTATGCCTTAACCCACCCCCGAATTTTGCATACAAAATTTAATTAAAATAACTACAAATACCTATTAAACATAACTACTCGAAATAATTTATAATATGTAGGTACCTACCTATGTAGGTAATAAGAACTATTAACAAAAAAACTATCTATCAAAAAATTAATAGTAGGTAATTGCACAAAAACTTTAATTCAAATATGTACCTTACCTACCTACCTACATACCAAAAGACCAATCCTCGCAAAAAAGATTGCATCTAAAAATTCAAATACCTACACACCAAAATACCTACCACCGAAATCATGCAAGAAAATTTCAATCAAAATATCTACCAAAAGATATATGCCTAGCCTGTCCTTGAAACTTTGCAAGAAAGTTTCAAGTCAATTTAAAAAAAAGCAAAAACAAAACCTACCCTCAATAAGAAAATAATAGCAACGACCTACACACGTTTGTTTTTTCACACTCACATACAAGAAAATCCCTGCAAATAATGATTTTTTTCTACTCGATGCTACGAACTAGACACCAACGACGGGTGACGACGACGCAAGCAGAAGCGACACGATCAACTCGTTCACCACTTCATATAATTTCTTTGCTTCTCTGCCTGCAAACAAAATACATTCCTAAATAAACCAACACAAATATTCTTCTATTCAAAGAGGAGACGACAATTTTTTTCTTATTTTCTTCACGTTTTTCTATTCTTTGAAATTTTGAAAACAGCTGATTTTCTTATCTCTCTTACTCCCTTTATTTCTTATGAGCATGAAAATAATACTTTCCTCTTGCTCTTACTACTTGTCTTCGATTCTTTATGTACCCCGCATCCACAATTCTCCACGCAATCGAATGCGGTCGAATGTGGCGCCCCCACAAGGTCCACGTTCAACTAAAAAAAATTTTTCATGAGAATACTATGGTTTTCATATACAAAGATACCGCTCTGATAAATAACGAAAAGTGTCAGCACTTTTTATTAAAATTAATTCTGTACATAAACCACTCAACAACAATTTATTCAAGTCTCAAACCATTAAAATCTACCCTACCGACTGCATACGCACTGCACAAACAATTTACATCCTCTATCCGCCATTCCTTTTTAATTGTTTTGTGTTATATCCGTTTCCACGACAACGGTTTGTTTTTGTTTCAAAAGTTTATCAGTGTAAAAAGGAATTGAAAATTGTGTACAAGCATTGCAAATGAAAAATAAATAGATTTGCAAAGGTACAAGTAATAAAATTAATCAAAAATGACTTTATACTTTGACTCAAAAGTACAATTTTTGGATTCGGATGCGGTTAGCACAATCGGACGATGGCATCCAAATGAACCGGTATTTGCTATTGCATCCTATAGCCAAGATCGTGGTGGTTCTGTGACAATATTTGATGATTCTGTAAGTTGGGACATTCTTTCCAAAAAAAAACTCTATTTTATAGTTTTGTTAATGCAGGGAGAACCTCTTCGTGATATATCCTACCCAGTGCATCCAATATCTCAAGCTACTGAGCTTAGTTGGCATCCCGAGAAGCGTTTGTTGGTTACTGGTTGGGAAAATGGTGAACTTCATGTTTGGTTTGATGGACATCGAGAGTTTGCAAGTGTTCAAGGGCCACACAAAGCTCCAATTATTCTTTTGGAATTCAGTGAAAAAGGTGGTCGAATGGTGACCGCTGATTCAATGGGTTTACTAACAGGTTGGCGATGTGATGGACAGTATCAGTTTCTGACCATGTTCTCCCATGATTTACGAGATGCTCTGTTGAATATTACCTTTCGAAAGTCAGTGGATAGCCCCGTTAGGACGGAGTTAACAAACCTGGCAAAAGCAGCAGTAGCAGGAGATGAAACTGCATTAGATACTTTGACCAATTGGAGACCGAGAACGGCGGCAAGAAACTTGACACACTCGGGTGTGAAAGACAATCACTGCTTCTATGTGGGAACACAGTCTGGTGTAATTTTTTATATTAACCAAGGAGGAACATGCTCAGAGTTTTTGAAGAGTAACACTGTTCCCATTACACAAGTGTTGTGGCACCCAAAAAGGTAATTTCCATTTAAGAATCCAAGTGTTTGTTTAATTTAAGGTAATTTTTTAGAGATGCCATTATTTGTCTTTTGGAAGATATGACTGTGACCCATTTTCTAGCTGAATCTTCAGGAACTCTTACTGAATTGGATAGAGTTAAATTGAGTGGAAAAATACCTGGAAACAATGGAGCTATATCATGGGCAGGAAATTGTCTGGCTATTATAACAGGTTTTTCACATTAATATTCAAATTAAGAAGTATAGTAGATTTTAAGGAATAATTTTAATTAGTTTCTATGTTTACGCTTATACTCTGTTTTTAATTTCTGATCAAAATTCTCGTGTACACGAAAAGTGTGACTATCTTGGAATGAATAATTTGCACAGAGATACTGTATACAAAATTTGATTTACTCCTTAATATTATACCTCCGGTAAAATATATTAATTTATGGTAAGGGCCCCAAGAAATATAAGGCTAAGGTATCGAAAAAGAATTCCTAATTGCAATTTGTAATTCGTTCTGTTTAATAAACAAACACACAAATTAACAAATGTAAACACTAAAATAGGGCTTTCATGGTTTCAGGTGATTTTTCAATTCGCATTTGGGATATCGATACCAGTGAGAACTTTTTGCTCAAAATGGATTTGCCTAGCTCAGGTATCTATAATATCAAGCATTTTGTCCTTACATATATGTTCATATTTAGGTTAAACTCAATTTTACGTTATTGTTCGAACTCACATATACATACAAATATGCATACATAAGTAACTTGAACTTTTTTTGTTTCCCCATTCGACAACCTTATCGAACAGAACGACCAACAGCAGTCACTTCACCTGGGTCAAACTCTCCATCAACAGGTACTATAGCAGCAGCAGGTGGTGACTCAACATCAGCCACTTCAAGCTACGTACAAAAATACCAAAAATCCCAACATCACCAGCATCATCAACGCCACCAAAGCAAATCCGGAAATGAAGTATTCACCTGCCTCGCCTACTGCCCGGACAACCAGACACTGTGTGCCGGCACCAATCAAGGCAACCTATACACCTGGAAGCGAACTGTTAATTACTTTGTCAATGCACCGGAAAATTCGTGGCAATTGAACAATATATCAACAGTACGGGGTGCAATCAAGCAATGCTTCTGGGGGGTAAATGAGATGGCCAAACCGTGCATCATGATTAATTGCATATCAAATGTCTACGTGTTGAAGGTGAGCAATGTGTGCTGAGGTGGGACCTCAATTGCAAAAAGACCATACATCCATTCATCCCCACGATACCTGGTCTCTTTTGTTTCGCAGGAACAACCTTTGATATCCTGCCATACACGTGACATCTGGGCGGTTCAACGAAGCGCTAATCAGATCTACGTCGAGCACTCGACCGGCAAATCAACTCTGGTTCAAGCTGATATCTCGATTACAACGTTGGCGTTGTCTGAGCAGCACTTGGCTTTGAGTAATGGTCGGACTATTGTTGCGTATAGAATTGGGAAGATTGTTCTGGAAACATCATCATCGACGGATTACAGCATTGTTAATAGTTCGACGACGACGTTGGATTCTGGAGATGGTGATGGACTTACCGTAAGATTGATGCAGACATTCAGTTGTGAGTGTTTGGCATTGTATATGCACGACCAGAATATATTTTGCCTTACATCGTGTGATGTGAAGATTTACTCTATCGGTGGAGTGATCCTTAATGAGATTCAATCGAGTGATGCTGAAGGTGAGTAAAATAAATATTTTTAAAAGTCTTTTTTTCTAATAATAAAGTATTTTTGTCAGTCCTGCTACCATGTATTTTATGGTATAGGAATACTTACCAAATTTCTTCCCCATTGTAAATTTGCTTCTTCCAACTTCGATTTCTCCCATTTGGGTTCCCCGTTTGTGGGATGTAGTTTCTAAAATTGACTTGATGCCGTCAGTGGCGGGACATGATCGTCTCAATTGGGAGCGCTTGAAATTGAAGCAAGGGTAGAAGCCCGACATTCAATAGAAAAATGCACACAGGGTCACATGTATTTCCAATGATGTTCAAGTAGTGTAGATTTTTAAAAATTGTATAGTAAATACATTTTTACATTTAGTATGACGTACGCAGTATACGTATAAAATTAGGGTAATATTAAAAAAAAAAATGACTGTCAATTTTTTGCATTTACTAAATATATGAACATTAGGGTGGTTCTTATTTTAAAAAGTTTTGAGTAAACTTTTTTTTTGTTCATTGACATCTTAAAACACTGCTATTTTTTTTTAAACCACGTTGACACTGAACTTAAAGTTGACGCTCCTGTGAGAGTAAGAGCCTATTGAAATCCTTTTTAGGTTCAAAAATAACGGTACTTGCTATACAACCGTTCAGAAAAAGCTTATTATTTAAAAAAGGTTCAAACGATTTCGATAAAAAAATCTAAAAAAATTTGTATAATTGTTTGAATATTTTTAAAAGTTCTTAATTTCCACGAAACTTGAACTTTTTGAGCAAGCACGTGCGACCCTGTTTTGCCTTTTATTTTATTTCTAAATAAGCGTAGATTTGAAAATGCACTTCATTAATTCTGTAAGCCAAACTTTTAATAGCCCCCGGTTTTGGTTTGTTTTAGGAAAAATAAAATCAAAATTTTTAAACTCATTGCGGCACGTGTCAAACTCCGCCAATATTTTTTGTTTTCAGTATTTTGCAATATTATTAATTTTTACAGCAGGAGCTTTTGCATAAAAATATGAAAATATTGGTTTTTGAGGTATAACTCCTTAATGGTTAAATGTTATCGGAAAGTGATTCTAGTAATGTTGGAAGAGCGTTTTGTGAGTGTTTTATGCTAAGACTTACCAATCAAAAGATATAATTATATAAGGAATTTGGTCAAAAGGCAAAATTAATTTCTGAATTTTACTCCTAAACGGCGAAGTTATTCAAAATAAATGAACTTACTTACTTTACTTAAGGTGGCGCTACAGTCCGGGGTGGACCAGGGCCTCAACCAACAAGCTTCTTCCAGCCGGCTCGGTTTCTAGCTAGCTGTCTCCAGTCTCGCACGCCAAGTTGGTTGAGGTCCTCTTCCACTTGCGTGCGCCACCTTTTACGCTGTCCACCTCTACTGCGTTGTCCCACGGGGTTGGATTCAAAGACTTTTCGGGCCGGAGCATTGGTATCGCTCTAGGTGACCCAGCCATCTTAGTCGTTGGCTTTTCACTTTTGTGGCTAGGTCGGTGTCGCTGTACAGCCCATACAGTTCGTGGTTGTATCTTCTCCTCCATTCCCCATCTATGCAGACGGGACCAAAAATCACCCGGAGAATTTTCCTCTCGAAACAGCCTAACGCGTTCTCATCCACCGTTAGCAGTGTCCCATGCCTCTGCACCATACATCAGGACCGGGATGATAAGTGTCTTATACAGGGACAGTTTAGTTGCTCGAGAGAGGACTTTGCTTCTCAATTGCCTTCTTAGCCCGAAGAAACAGCGATTGGCAAGAGTAATTCTTCGTTTGATCTCAGCACTGGTATCGTTCGCTGAGTCTCTGACCACCTCAAAATTATAGCTGTCTATAGTGACGTTCTGTCCTAGACGTCGGTGTTGGGTGACCTTGTTGACAGCATATACTTCGTTTTGCTTTCATTCACCGTTAAGCCCATCTTCTTGGCTTCCTTCTCAATGCTCACAAAAGCACCACTGACATCACGCTTTGTTCGTCCTATTATGTCAATGTCATCAGCGTAAGCGAGTAATTGGACGGACTTTTGAAAGATTGTGCCTCTAGTGTTGACGTGAGAGTTTTGCACTATTCTTTCAAGAACGATGTTGAAGAAGTCGCATGACAGCGCGTCACCTTGCCTAAAACCTTTTTTGACATCAAAGGTGTCGGTGAGGTCTTTGCCGACCTTGATGGAGCAGCGTGCATTCTCCATCGTCATCCTGCACAAACGGACGAGTTTGGCAGGGGTGCCAAAACTAGACATTGCTCTATATAGCTCGTCTCTATAGATGCTGTCATACGCGGCCTTGAAATCGATAAAAAGGTGGTGGGTATCGATTTGAAACTCCTGGGTTTTCTCCAAGATCTGCCGTAGTGCGAATATTTGGTCGATGGTGCCTGGCCTAAAGCCACACTGATATGGACCTATCAGGTAGTTGACGAATGGCTTCAGGCGTTCACAAAGTACGGCAGAGAAGATCTTGTAGGCGATATTAAGAAGGCTGATGCCTCTGTAGTTGGTGCAGTCCAGAGGATCGCCTTTCTTGAGGATCGGGCAAACAATGCTGAGGTTCCATTCATCGGGCATGCTTTCCTCCGACCATATTTTACAGATGAGCTGGTGCATACTCGTTACCAATTCATCGCCAGCCGCTTTGAATAGTTCAGCCGCAAGGCCATCAGCTCCAGCAGCTTTAATGGACTTAAGCTTAGATATGGCTATCCTCACTTCGTCAAGATCGGGTGGACGGAATTGTTGGCCTACGTCGTCCAAGTTGAATGGTGCAATTTGCATGTTAGCGGAATTCGGTTCGTCATCGCCGTTATACAATTTGCAGAAATGATTTTTCCATATCCTCAGCACCGACTGCGATTCCACCACGATGTTCCCCTGATCGTCTTTCCAGGCTTCGGTTCGGGCCTTGTAACCTTGGGAGGTTCTTTTTACTTTTTGGTAAAACTTCCGAACTTCATTCCTGCGGTGGCATCTCTCTAACTCCTCGATCGCGCGCTTCTCATGCTCTTTCTTCTTCCTTCTGAGAAGCTTGTGTTCCTCTCTCCTCTTCTGCTCGTAGAGCTCGCGAGCAGCTCTGGTCCTTCTATGCAGCGCCACTTTGTATGCCTGTTGTTTGGCTGCATGTACTTGCCGGCATTCTTCGTCGAACCAGGGGTTTCGCTGTGGTGGTCGTGCAAAGCCCAGCACGTCAGAGGCGGCATCTCTGATGGCATCCTGGCAGTTTTTCCACTGGTTCTCGATGTTTGCAGTTGGCAGCAAAGGACTAGTTAAGAGGGTGCGAGAGACTCGATCGGAAAAGGACCTGGCGATTTCTGGCGACTGTAGCCGTCCGACGTCGAACTTCCTCACAGTATTTCCCTGTTTTGGCTTTGGTCTGGATATCCGTAGCATTACCTTTGCTACAACGAGGTAGTGGTCCGAGTCAACGTTGGCTCCTCGGAACGTTCGGACATCCTTGATACTGCAGGAGTGCCTTGCGTCGATCGCAATGTGGTCAATTTGGTTGGCGGTTGATTGACCAGGAATTCGCCATGTCCCCTTATGTATATCGAGATGCGGGAACTGCGTACTAGCTACTACAACGTTTCACCCCGCAGCAAAGTCGATTAGCCTGAGTCCGTTATCGGAGGTGGTGTCGTGCAGGCTGTATCTTCCGATTGTGCCACCAAAGACGTCTTCTCTTCCTAGTTTGGCATTAAAATCACCCAAGACAATTTTAATGTCATAGCTAGGGCATTGCTCATATGTCTTGTCCAGGAGCTCGTAGAACTCGTCCTTGGTGTCGTCATCTTTCTCCTCTGTGGGGGCATGCGCGCATATGAGGCTGATGTTGGCGAATTTAGCCTTGATGCGAATTGTCGTGAGGCGTTCGTTCACATAGTTGAAACTCAAGACTTCTTGCCTAAGTCTGCCTCTAACGACGAATCCACATCCAAAGAGACGCTGCCCTTGTGGTCGGTCAGTCACCGTAGTAGATATCGCAGTCTTTCAGTTTTCTCTTGCCCGGCCCATCCCATAGCACTTCTTGGATGGCGGTGATGTCTGCTTTGTAGCAGTCTAGGGCCTCCGCTAAATGTTCGGCTGCACGTGGTCTATAGAGAGACAGAACATTCCACGTGCAGATCCGAAGTTCGTTGTCCTTATTTCGTTTGCTAGGTTCGTCAACAGTAAATCCGTCCGTATCCGAGGCTTGGTGGTGCTTCGCAACTAAGATAGCTTTACGTGGCCGGGAAGAACCCCATCTTCAGTTAAAGGTACTACGATGTTCACCACTTGGAGGTGAGAGTAGGAGTTGATAGACAGAGGTTCGCTTTGAAAAAAAGCTTGTGGACGCTTGTGTCCTCTTGAATGCACCGTGTCTACCCTTTGAACATCTCAAAATAAAATAAATGAACGGTTCAGGGAAAAAACGGCTTGAGTCCACTTAAAAAAAATTAAACTAATTCGTTGCGAGAACGAAGCGAGCTGTTACCGCCGCGTTTGCTAGTATTGAATCGGAGGTGGCGAAAATGGGTTTAGCTGTTAATGAGGACAAAACGAAGTAAATGTTATCATCGAGAAAGAATTCTCAACATCGCCGACTCAGGCAAATCGTCATGGATGGATATGAATCTCTTTACATTGTTAAAAATGGAAATAGTTTAATGAATAGTGACGATGGACCAATAAAAGATCCAATTTTCAAAAAATTTTATAATAGATCCTAAATTCACTATAAATTTGTGTGTGTAGTTTGTTTTGTTTGTATTGAGTTATTTGTATTTTATATGAATCAACAAAAATTTTGTTTGTATTATTATTTATAAAAAACTTACTGACGATGGAAGCATTGCTTCCGAAATGCATTTAAGTAAATAAATAAATAAAATAAGTGTTTTTAAGTTATTCAAAATAATATCTTTTATTTATTTCATGAAAAAACACGTTGAAAATCTCCAATATCAAATCAATCGGTTATAAAATGATATTACGATTTCAAAAGTCAAAATATAAGCTTTTCACTCACAACTTTTAAGGCTCTTCCAAACCAACGCGAAACATTCGCCGACGATGTTTTTGTTGTTGTTAATCGTTGTGTATTTGCCATATATCCATGGCCGTCGTGAAGAACCAGGTAAGTCGAGATACCTGAAGTGAGTTTTTTATTGTTCAAAAATTCTTAAATAAATATGTAGTTAACAATATTTAACAAAATTTTGACGTCATCTAATACCACAGTACACAAATCTAAGGTATAATACTGCGCAGGTTGTCAGTCGAAAATAAAAAATGGCTGTGAGCGTGGGAAAGAAAACACACGTAAACACAACAACAAATTAAAATTGAAATTGTCAGAAATAAAAATGGCTGGGAGCGTGATGACTTAATACACGTAAAAACAACAACAAATACTGACATTTGACACAAATTTTGATATATGCGCAGAAGAAACAAAAATCAAAACTCTAATGATATTGGGAGCTATCGTGGATAAAATTTCCCACGGAATTTCTCCCATCTTCTAAAATTGGAAATGCCAACAATATTCAACTGTTCCTTGCAGGTTCAAATTTGGTTGATCAAAATGGTAGCCCAGCGGCCATAGAATATTCATTTTCGATGCCAATAAATTCCGAGATAAACTGCGACCACAATTCACGTTCCCAGTTTTCGACGATGGGAAAAATTCCGTGGGAAATTTTATTCACGATAGCCCCCATTACCTTTACTATGTGTACTGTGATCTAATATCTACTTTCCTTACATATTTGAAAATACATGATGAACACTTGTTTTGACTAATTCGCATTGGTTTGGGAGAACCTTTAAACTGTGAATGTAATCGAAATGTAATTTATGTAAAGTTTGTAGATTATGTGATACTCAGCAAGAGTTTGTTTATTGTCAAAAAATCCACGTAAGATGAACTGAACTCATCGCAAATTGCGTATGATGACTGAATAAAATGCCAATTTTTATATGGACTAAAGGTCAATAAAAGCTATTTTGAATCATTTAAACCTTTTTGATAACGATTAATTCATTAAGAGCTTTTTTCAATTGTTTATTTTCTTACAAATCACGCGTGATTGGTGTCATGCTGTCGTGTTATTTTTTTTCAGTAACAATATTGTTTGATATACATTATCATCATGAAAAGATGCTAATGATTAAATTATTCAGCTGGACTCTTTAAAAAATTACACTGTTTTCGACAAAAAATTTGTTCAGCGATGAAGCAAGTTTCTAGCTTATGTATTTCGATAAGAAAAATTCCCGTATTTGAGCTGAAGACCAACCTCAAGAGATTCAAAAGCTCCAAAAGATGACAACCAGACAAAATAACGGTTTGGTGTGGTTTATGGGCTTGAGAAATTATCGGTCTGTATATTTCTTCTTGATACCAACTAGACTTGCCCGTGAAACCATGTCTCTATTGCGATACAATTAGGAATTTAAGTTGGGTTTGTGTGTAAATGGAAATCCACACAAGTGCAGTGCTTTCTGCAAGTTATACATTCATCAATTTATATTGAATAATTTTTGAATGAACAACAACAACTTGCGTGTGTTACCACCAAGTATATAGGCTGGAGTTATAGCTATTTCACGAGAGCCACCTCGATCATCAGACTCCTTTAGTGGTGCTAAGTCTGGTTATGCTCGTATTAATTGAAAAACTCTTTGCCGTCATCTGGGAGCAAACCATGAACCTTGCAATTCAGAGGCCGATGGACTACACACCGCGCCACTAAAGCCACATGTTCTGCTCAATCCCAATGCAGGTTTCGTTGTTTTTCAATTGCAACAGCTGTTGCTGTAAAACTATCTTAAAGCTAGACAAAAATTCATAAAAACTAGCCTACTTATCAATATCTTACAACTAACTTACTGGTCCCATTCGGGCGATCTAAGTTAAACTAATAACTTAATGCTAGTGCCTTTCGGCCTAAGAACTATCTAAAAACTAGAATTCATATCGGTTTTATTTTTCACCGAGAAGAATTTATAAAAACCCGGTTTCTCTATCTTTATTTTTTGGTTTTATATAAAACTTACAAACGACATACAACTAAATTAAAGCTAATTAAAACTAATTAAAACTACTATAAAACTGCTTAAAGCTACTTACAAACTAGAACAGCCACAGCAAGCATTTTTGGTTTTTTGTCATTTTTTTGTGTTTTTATTGGTTTTATAATTTGTTTTTGTTTTTGTTGAATGAATTCGTTTTAGGGTATAAGTGACCTTAAGATCTATTATGTCCAAATTTCTTGTTTTACAAGCAAGAAAGTGCGTAGGTAAAAAGAAAATAAAACAATTAAAAAATACATGCTGGTGCTGTACAGGTTATTGTTTCTCATTGTTTCTCATTATTTTATTTTATTTTATTTTATTTTATTTTATTTTATTTTATTTTATTTTATTTTTATTTTATTTTATTTTATTTTATTTTATTTTATTTTATTTTATTTTATTTTATTTTATTTTATTTTATTTTATTTTATTTTATTTTATTTTATTTTATTTTATTTTAATTTATTTTATTTTATTTTATTTTATTTTATTTTATTTTATTTTATTTTATTTTATTTTATTTTATCTTATTTTATTTTATTTTATTTTATTTTATTTTATTTTATTTTATTTTATTTTATTTTATTTTTTATAACTCATTAAAAAATAGTTTTTGTCAAGAAAGAAGAAAAATTGCCTATTGTATGAAATATACTCTGATTAAGGGAGGAAAGTGCCCCTAGCGGCCTAGCTGACCATTATTCAAGAAAGAATTGCTAATCTTTTTTTAAACTAATTGATATGGGTATCTATTTTTACATTTGACCAATCGCAAATCATTTCGCTCTTTGTCCAAAGAAAAATGGAATTTCATTTCCTTATTTGACTGTATAGTAATAATGCAATTGTACAAATTTCTCCTTTTATTAACACTACCCGAACAACAAATACAAACTAACATAATATCCTTCAACTCAATGTGTATGTGATGTGTCCTTCTTTCAACCTGCCTCTTGTACCTACATTTGTACTTAAATTGTGTTCCCCCTTAACTAGGCAAAATTATTGGTTGTGACCTTACCAGCAATTACCTAACAATATTTACAATGAATGGCTACATAAAGGTGTTCGATGTTACACGTCACGACCCAAAACCGCTGATCCACCCCAAATCCGGCTATGATTTATTTGAGAATTTCGGCGAGGTAATCCTGGCCAAGTGCAATGCTGTGGGCAGTCATCTTGCTGTCGTAATTGCCAATGAGAGTCTCATGCCCGACGGACGATTGTACTGTTGGGATTTCGAAAGGGATCTAATGCGTCATTACGATTTCATGAATGACACAAAGGAATCTGTTCCGAGGTAAGAAGAGCTAAAGGATGTGAATGTATTTATATGGATATACATACAGTATATGTATTTCGATTTTCGTCTTATACATATTTGCCTTTGGTTTAGACTGCCAATCGTATTCTTTTGGGATACCGATGATAGTCGTTTGCTAGCTATCGAAGCACGTTCGATTGCCAACCAAGCACAATATCATCAACGCAGAAATCTCCAACTCCAGTTGCAGAAACAACAACAACAACAGCAACAAGAGAAAGGAGCCCGAGAAGAAGGAGATATTGAATCGAATACATTACTATCATCATCACAACCAAAGACAGTCGTCGCCAACGCCACCAGTCCGGAAGACTACTCGTACAATGAGACACAAGCAATTGTTATGTTCCACGCTGCAGATAAATGCACCCTTAAAGTGCTGGAGATGGTTAATCTAGCATCTGGAGAGCAATTAGTCAATTTGTGTGCACCGAATGTGGTAATGTTTTGTGTGATGGTCCCAGGAAAGCACATTTATTTTCCTTCCTTGGACCGTATCTGAATGAAAAGAAGATTAATCACACATATTGCCCCTATCCTTTTTGTTCCATTATATTCGTATATGTATACTTATATTTAGATAACCCTAGACATTAGCGTTGTGAAGAAACGCTCCCTGCAGGACTTTATCGGTTTGGAGAATTGCGACGAGAATACACGCAAAATGGTTCTGAATTTTAGTTTAAATGTTGCCGAGGGCAATATGGACTTGGCATATCGGTAAGTACTTTATAATTGTCTCGTTAGACAAAGACGATGTCTCTAAAATGTTTTTTTTTCTTGCATTTTTTGGTCCTTGGTAGATGTATCCGTTCGATACAATCCGAAGTGGTGTGGACGAACTTGGCAAAGATGTGTGTTCAGACGGGACGCCTGGATGTTGCAAAGGTGTGTTTGGGCCATTTGAAAAAAGCTCGTTCAGTTAGGGCCATACGTCAAGCGATGAATGATGATGATTTGGAAAAAGATGCCAAAGTGGCAGTGCTGGCGGTGGAGCTCGGAATGATTGAAGAAGCAAAAGAATTGTACAAGAAATGTGGTCGTTTGGATTTGTTAAACAAGTTGCTGCAGAGCTGTGGATCTATTGATGAGGTAAGTTTCAGGCATTCATTATTTATTCAGGATAATTGAACGATTATTCTAAAAAGGCCTTGGAAATAGCTGAAAAAGGTGATAGGGTGCATTTGAAAAATAATTATTTCCTAAAAGGGGAACAGCTCAAGGAAGAGGGCAATATAAAAGGAGCATTGGAGTTCTTTGAAAAGAGCCAAAATCCTGTGCAAAATATTACACAAATGCTCTTGGATCATCCAACCGCAATGAAGGTATATTTTTATGTTCGTTTAATCAATCGTTAATCTAATCTATCTATATTCAATTTAAGCAATACATGCAAACAGCCAAGGATCCAAAGATGCTGAAATGGTGGGGTCAGTATATTGAGAGTACTGGAGACATGGATGGTGCTTTCACCGTATACCAAAAAGCTGAAGATTGGTTTTCTCAGGTATTTGTTAATTTAAAAAAAAATGTTTCTGTGATTTTTTGTAAAACATTTTGGACATCTTCAATTTTCTAGGTGAAAATTCTTTGCTACCTTGGTCAGATATCAAAAGCTGATGTCATAGCTCGGCAATCCGGTGATCGAGCAGCTTGTTACCATTTAGCACGTCATTATGAGAATATTGGCAAAAACCAAGAAGCTATTCAATTCTACACGCGAGCTCAGACTTATTCAAATGCCATTCGTATTTGTAAAGAGAACGATATGCAAGATGAGCTCTGGACTGTAGCAAACTCAGCTCGTCAGCGAGAAAAGTCTACGGCAGCAGCATATTTTGAAGAAGTAGGCTCATTCAAACGAGCTGTGGAACTTTATCACCGTTCCGGAATGTTGCACAAAGCCCTAGAAATGGCGTTCGCATCAGAACAGCCTGATATTCTTCAAGTCATCGCTTCAGAGCTAACACCTGAATCTGATCCTGAATTGATCAATCGATGTGCTGAGTTTTTTGCTAGTATCGAACAACACCAGAAAGCTGTGCATTTGTTAGCAAAAACAAAACAATATGAACGTTCTCTAAGAATTTGCCATGAGAAGGGTGTTCCTATTACCGAATCACTGGCAGAAATGTTGACTCCGGCCAAGGCAGAAGTGGACGATGAGACAAGAGCTAGAATTCTCACACAACTCGGAGAACTTCTTCAAGAGCAAGGTGACTACCATTCAGCCACTAAAAAATTCACTCAAGGTGGAGATAAAATTCGAGCTATGAAGAGCTTATTAAAATCTGGTGATACCGATAAGATTGTGTTCTTTGCAAATATGTCTCGACAAAGGGAGGTCTATATAATGGCAGCTAATTATTTACAAGCTCTGAATTGGCATAGGGATCAGAAGGTCTTGAAAAATATTGTGACATTCTATTCGAAGGGACAAGCTTATGACTCATTGGCAAATTTCTATGCAACTTGTGCTCAAGTCGAAATTGATGAGTTCAGGGATTATGAAAAGGCCTTAAAGGCTATGCATGAGGCTGCAAAGTGTTTGCTGAAAGTTCCTCATTCTCAAAGGGCTTCTGATAACCTGCAAAAAACAATTGTAGAAGTGAAGTATGTTTTGGATATTCAAGAAGCTCTGGAAACTGGAGAAAATCAAGCAGTGGTAGCTGGTTGCAGAAATATGCTAAGTAGGTCATAATATCAATTTTAATACATTTTTGTAGCTTTTATAAGAGTTTTCTTACTTCTTTATGTATTTGTTTTATAGTTAAACCAGAAATTCCTCCAATACGCCATGCTGATGTCTTAGCTATGCTCGTTAAAGCACTGGCAAGTACAAAGCAGTATGTTGAAGCTGTTGGAGCCCTAAGAGAATTGGCCCTTAAAGATTCAACTTGGAGTAGTAGAGGATTAATTGAAAAAGAAACTGTTCAAAAACTAGCAGATGAGTGTAATTTAGATTTTAATGTTATATGGGAATCTGGTCGTCGAAAAGCTGATGTTACAATTGAAGATGATGATGAAGAAGAGATTCAAGAAGAAATCCATTAAATACACAACTATTATTATAATCATACTACTACTCAATAGTTTCCTTAAGTATCCTTGCCAATATCCTTATTAATAAATCAGTTCAGATATAATAAATTAAAACAAAAATTAAAATCGTATACATTTTTAAGAATCTTACCAGAAAGGGTGAACAAATTTTTTTATTAGAACTTTAAAATGTTATTTGTTTGTATTTCGAATGTAAGAAGTCCAATATCACAATATTGCTTTTTTTAAAAATATGAAATTGAAGGGTTCATGAAAAAAACGGCTTAAGTCAACTTAGGTTGATTCCGAGAAAAATGAAATTGATAGGACTTCGACTGAAAGTATTTGAAATATCGGACATATTTTTTTAATTGTTTTAGCTGGCCATTCACGTTGAGACGGTCGTAAGGACTGTCGCAAGAATCAAAAAGACTTTCTATGGATAATTGACAGGTTCAAATGTGAATGGACCTCGTGTGTAATGAAGTTCGTTGAAAATCTCTAGAAACCATGTGATCGTCCCTACGACTGTCTCAACATGAATGCCCAAAAACGTTTCTGGATACAGGCCCATCTCACTTCTGTGCAACAGGGGCAAGATACTCTTGGAGCTAATACTCAGACGACTGAAATCATTCTGCAGCGATAACTGATCTTTTTCAGATGACAAAGTAGCTCAGGAAATAGAAGAGGATGCTCATACACCAACTCCATAAACACCAAGATCACCCTTCCCGATGGAACTCAATTGTCAGCAAGAAATATCGCCAAGCACCTGGGAATACAATTCAACGAGTTAACTGTATTATTCCATCGCATCCATCCGCTAATGTGAAAGCAGAACAGACTAAGCCAAAAGACGAAGCTTCTCCTATACAAGCAGCTCATCAGGCCAGTCATCACCTACTGCTTTCTTATCTGGCACCCGACGACAAAATCACACATGAAGAAACTTGCAATATTCGAGAGGAAGATCCTGCGTATCTGCACATGACTGCACTCTGCACTTCGACAGGATACGAAAGAAAGAAGAGGCCAACATTCTACAACTAGATATATACCTCATCCAATCCAGCAAAAGAAACCTACAAAATCTGATGAACCACCCGAGCCCTCTGATAGGAGCAATTGTACGTCAGCCACGACATCCCAACCAGCGGTATCTCGAAGGGTTGGCTCTGCTAGATGAGGATATTATTTCAACCACAGACGAAGAGAACATTTCCGTGTACGCTGACCCAAGGTCAGCTCACTACCATGGCTGAAAGCCTCACCCCCATCCCAACCAACCACAAAAATGATAACCTGACCTGAACAATCCCAGGAGTGAAGCAAAGAGCCGGTAACAATTGTTTGTGGGCGAACCGCATATCCAAAATATGAGTATGAGGGTTTGTAGGTGCATGCATCTTGATATCGAATACAAAAGTCTGGCCGAATTTTTTGGCGCCCGTAATGGTGAAAATAGCGGTTTCTCTATTTGATGTGGCATTCAAAATATAGTTTTGGTACAGAAATCTTACCTTAAAATTACCAAAGAAGACAACGAATTACCCTTCGTACAAGAAATTAAAGTTCACAGGGCAAAAATTCACATCTGTCTACATTCTGAAATAGGGTCATAAGTCCATAAGTCAACAAAACTTATAAGTGGATTCATCATTCATAGCCCATTCAGGATCATCATAAAAAAGGAATTGCAAATTTCTAACCTCTAGACTTATGCTAGGGTGACCGGATCCAAACCCACGAAAAAAAGGACAGCTTCACAAATTTAAAATCTAAAATTGAAAAAATATTATAATTGTCGTTTATTTAAATTTGGTTGTATAAACATTGGACATTTTTCTGCAGTTCTTCGTTAAACGTACATTTATGCTTCGTTGGCATTTTAATTCTTGTGTTGTGTTCAAACGACTATTAACAAAAAAAAAGATGGCGTTGTGTTCAGAAGTGAGTGAGTTCAGGTACAAATATATTGTAGGTCGTGTTCACACTAGAAAGATGAAGGAAATTTCTGATTTAGTCAGCCTACTTATGACCCTGCCCTGGGCTAAAATTGTTCTATCGAATTATGTACATTACATATGGGTGATTCCATAGAAAACGACACTTTACGAAAAATCACAAAATATGACTTCGAATTGAAAAAAGTACCGTTAGACGGTTTTAAAAGATTGCATGTTTCATTTTAAAAGTGAAATTATCAATAATTTTTTTTATCACCGCTTATTTCGCAGCTCGAACCACTTAGCAGAATAGGTCTCTTTTTGTTATCAGAAGCTCAAAACCCTATTTTCAATAATTAATTGTTTCACAATTTGAGAACCGGTGGTTATTTGCCCTTATCAGAACTCTAAGCACGTTTTCGTCTCATTTAATTATTTAATAGTAAACACAATCGGCCCTATCGAGGTAACCGTCGGAGCGGAATTTTCTCCGATTTCCTACGAATCGGAGACATTTTGCTTCGAGGTAGTTCTCCGATCAGCTGATCGGAAATTCTCTCCGACGAAATCCAACGCATGCCATTTGTATGCGATGTAGTACTTCTAATGGTTTTATTTTTGACGGATACAAACACATTTTTTCCGAAGTCCTGCGACAAGTTCTTGTTGCGGAAAGTGTTTTCTTTTTAAAGAAATATATAATTAAAATGTAAGTAATAAAGAAATAAACTTTATTTATTTACGTTGACTTGTGAACTTTTTGTTTTAGGCCGAACGAAAAAACAACTCCCCAGCAATATGAGCGGATGGTGAATCTGCTCAGCGGATATCCCGATATTGCTCAAAATTATACAAAAAGGACACCAGAAGTTGTGGCTGTGTTTTGGGAAGATCTGGCTAATCAGCTAAATTTAATGGTACCAAAACAAAGGGATGTTGGTGGATGGAAAAAAGTACGTTCGTGATCTTTTGTTTTGTGCATTGATAATTTCCATTGCGATTAATATTCACACTTCATATATTTTTTTATTTCCTGCCCTTAGCTCGTTGGATTCGGCGTCCAAAAATATTGCTCAACTATCCATTTCTTGTTATTATTGCTTGTTTTAAGTTAAATAAATAAATAATTTGTGTTTCAAAAGTGTTTTTTTTTTCAATTTATTCTTTTTTGACACTTCAAACGGAAACAAAACACATATGTTTGGAAATAGGGAGGGGACTTTATTCGATAGTTTGATTTAAAAATCGGTGCATCTAATTACATTTCTTAAAATCGCTAGCGCATTATAGTTGAAAAAATTACCTTTTATTAATAATAAATTACACTATCTCGCCGATCTTTCATGGTGTTTATTTAATAAAAAATTATCGAAAATATATCGCATTTTCGATATATCTGTTAGTTTGCACATCTCTGCCTGGAATTTATATCCATCGCAATGCGTCGTCGCATTTTTGTAAAATTTCTTCCGATGAAAGCTACTTCGAACCGAAATTGAATTTCCGACGAAAGCGGAGAAAATTCCGCTCCGACGATTACCTCGATAGGGCCGAATATTAGTTTTTAGGCAGTTGATTCATAAAGTCATAAAGTGGTTAGTGTCACGCCCGTAACAAAAAAAATTATGTTTCATTACTAGAAGAACAAAATTTGTATTAATGTGATAATTTGGGGAAAAATTATCACATTAATACAATTAATACTGACCCCGTATTTAAAACTTTAAGGGTTTGCTTCACAATGTTTGAATAAAGCTCTGATTAGATATCCGACACATAAATATTAGCATAGGGTAATAAGTCCACAGAAGAAAAATTCACAATTATTGTCTTATGACCCACCGATTAAGTTATAAATTCATAAACAATTTCTTATTTGTGAACATACATATGACCCTGTCTCAGAATTTATGTGTCGAATAACTTATCAGAACTTTACACAGAGAATGTGAAACAGGCCCTAAGTCTATGTCACACCCGTAACAGGTTGGTATTTCAAATCATATTCTTTCTGTTTTTCAACTCAATATTAGTTTTATTGCTTTAAGATATGAAATTCATGACGTAAGGCTATAATTCTAAGAAAATCTACTTTAAATATAATTTTAATCGGCTTTAAGTGAAAGTTTTCCCTATTTTAAAAGAAAATGGAAAAAATCTCATTGAAGGGAGAAATCTATTCACTTTTTAGTGAGAAAAACTTCATTCTTCTAGAGAAAGTGTTTCTGAAAACATGTGAGAAATGATTATACATCGATGACAACAATTTCCCGTCAAAATATAGTATGTATATTATATTGTTTTTATGCATACAAATCATACTCGGTCACACCCGTAACAATGACCTGTCACACATGTAACGTTTTCAAATGAAAGTTTTGTATAGTTTTTCGTAGTTTTGGTTATCATTTTTTAACTGAAACTGAAGATCAACTATCTGAGTTAATATCTGCAAAAGAATGATACTTTTCATGCAACATTTTATACCACATGAAAATTAGATATCTTAATCGCAAATCACCAGTTTTCTAAGGTCACACCCGTAACGCAACTAAATTGCATCATATAACTGAACCACTAATTTTTCATACTTTAATAAACTAATTTTTTAAAAGGGCTTCAGGTGTCCTATAGAATGGTAAAGTTTTTATTTATAAATTGGGAATAGTATGTCAATAATTAATGAAGTATCGAGTCTCACTGTCACACCCGTAACGATGGAAACATCCATATATCTGTGGTGTTTGGGCGAAACATGATAACTCCATTGTAATTTGCTTCTTTACGTCCAATTTATATCGGGCTAGAGCTTAAACGGGTAAACCGAGTTTCTTCAAATTTGAAACATTATTTTTTAAAAATTATCTTGATAAATACCTATTCGAAATTTGAAAAAAATTGGTAAGCCGCAAATTATAATATGGAGTTCTCATGTTCCTACCAAACATCACAGATACGTACAATAGACATTGTGAAACAAGTCCTTAGTTTTTTAGTTTCGAAATAGCAGCTAGCTAATGGTTTCTTAAAGTTTATGAAAACAAAACAAAATAAATTTAATTATTATTTCAAATCTTCTGCCCCTTACTTTTCTGCTAGCTTAAGTACCAAACAATTAACTTTATTCCAAAAGGTAATTTCTTCCAAGAACAACTTTCTTTGAATCTCGAGACCTAACGGCACTCTTCAATAGCGGTAGGCAACGAAGTTAAGAAAAAAAAAGAAAACCCTTCAAAGATTGTTATCCAAGCGTGTTTTTTTATTTTTTACTTTTCTGACATCGTCTGAAGTGAACAACATAACATCTAATGTTAATAAAACTTTCACTTCCGCTGGGTAAGTTTCACATGGACACAACAGAAAAGCAGTCATTTTACATGGATGTATATATTGTATAGTCTATAGAGGTGCAGGTAAGCTGCAGGCGAGAAAACGGAAGTCAGCCATTAATGGGCTTTTTTAAAATGCAATTTGTTCGCAAGTTAATGCAAAAACAAACGGGAATGGGGTTGGTATAATGTTGAAATAGTGGAAGTGGAGTGTTTAGTTTACCAACCACGACCACGACTACAACAACTGCCACCAGAGCTCTAGAGTCCTGACTTGAAAAGGAACTCTCAAGTTACCTGCAACGGTGGCAGTGGCTCTTGTCTGCCTCGGAGGTAATTCGTTTGTTAGCCAACAACGCTAAAACAGAATAGGAAAAGTAAAACTCTTCTCTAGGAATCTCTTTTGTCCTCGGACGAACTACAAAAAAAAAAGAAATTATAAAAAAAAAAACAAAAAAAGAAGAGGAGGAATTGTAAAAGTTGTTTTTCTTGAAACTGTCTGAAGAAGAGGAAAGCGAGAGCATGCTTGAGATGAGAAGTAAGAGAGAGGTATTGCGTTGCAAGTGTTCTTGCAGCAAATTAATAGCCACCTAGTTTTTAATGTCTAGAACTAGAAGCGGAAGACTGCAAAGGAAAAATCGTGGCGCTCCGCTGGCGGTAGAACAAAAGGGAGATTTGCTAGCGGGTGGCTTTCTCACATCCGATTTTTTTCATGCTGCCGTATTCTTAGCCGACAGGCATGAGAGGGTTTTATAATAATGAAAGTGTGCTGGTAAGAGAGTTTTTTCTTTTTCTATAAGCAACATCCCATTCGTGATTTTAATTATATGTGTGTCTGAGAAGAAGTCGTTAACATTCGCTCTGCCATAACTTTAATAATTGGTTGTACTAACTTGTAATATGAGTATAATGCTGGAGTTTCGTTTTTAGGTTTTTATTATTAATTTTAGTGCCTGCCTACTTCTGAAATGTATAGGGGCTAATACTAAATGGTATAAGGTGTGTGGACAGTACTAAAGGATGCATTTTAATTTAATGCACAACTGAAAGTGTATAATGTCTTCAAGTTAAGTTCGTGCACCATAGCTTATGTTTTGACTTTAGAGAAAAATTAAATAATTTTTTAAGAGTAACTACCTTCACTAGAAAGAGTTTGCAGGCAATTTTTTTTGGAGTTTGGGTCTTTTATACAGGAGAATCTTGAAAAAAACTTAATGTTCTAGTACCTAACGTGTTTTATTTTGGAATTTTGAAATAAACTGACTGCGAAATCTAAGCAAAATAATTAGGTGGGGTGACTACAACCTGTGGAGGGGACCTAAAATTTTCTTTTGAATTCGAACGGCTATGATGAGAGCCACTCTTTCATGAGAAGTGATACTTATAGAGGATTTGTTTCTTCCTCACAAATGAAATTACCCCCACGAAATAATGTTACGTTGATATAAGCTGATACTCAATCCATAGGCCTCCAAGAAAAAAATAATACATTTGACGAACATTAATGAAATTTGGTGCACTTTTTGGATATACTGAGGGGTAAGTGCTTCTACTATGATTTTGTTATTCAAAAAAGGACTTCAAAATTTTGAGCATAGCCTATCGTTGAAATGCAAAAAAACTGCAAATTTGGAGCCTTATTGCAAGTTCCTTGCATGCTTGGTTCCTGAGATACACCATGTGACCTGCTTACTTCACTGTGAAGTTAGCAGGTCACTAAATTACACCCTTATTTGGCGAACTGCAAAATCGGGAATAGAAATGCAAAAAAAATGCAGAAAAACTGCAAATTCCTGTCAAGGTCCCATTTGCGTGGGTGAAAGTTGCCCTGCTTACTTCACAGGCGTACCATATGACACATGATTTAAGGGTAGTTTTTAACGCTGAATCTAATTGGTTGCCATGACAAATTTAATATTTCTGGCGAGTTTCATGAGTGTAAGAATTTTTCGTGGGTCTTATGGTAAACATTCTACACTTGCCCTTCCCTCCTAAGTAAACACCCTTTCACCATGGATAGTTTTAGGGACTGTCTTGATTCTTAGTTCGTATGACAAATGGAACATTCACTCGAAGTTTCATTAACATACCTTTATTTTCAAAGGGTTTTCGGTAATATTTTACCTGTTGTACCTGAAAAAAAGTCATCATTACATAAAAAGGACTATAACTTTTTTGTGGACGGTTGTATCATTTTGAATTTGGTTTCATTAGATTCAACGTTAAAAACTACCCTTAAAGCTTGTATCATATGGTTAGGTTGTACCAAAACAAATATTTTAGTTTGATAGTCCTCCAAGTTTTCCCCGTCTGCACCTCTTCAAATGCATCTACACAAAAAGCCAATGCGGGGATTTTGGGGGACTTTGGATATATGTTATAGAGGTTGCAATTCTGCGTCGATTCCAATTTTAATATTTTATGAATAAATTTTTTCAAGGTTCCCTATACGATTTGTGCTATTTTTCCTGGTCTAAAATACTTGTATACCAATACTCTTCGTTATATATTCTGTGATACTTTTTTTTGAGATAGGCTCGTCGATGTCCAGGGTTTATCCCAAAGAAAGCAAAAAACTTGGTAAGCAGTTTGCAAACTCCAAATCAAAACAAACTTTATTAATTCCAAATTAGGTTTACATCGTTTCACAATTTTCGTTCAATTAACAATAAGTATTCTTACAGTAATATAACAAGGTATTTCATATACGTGTTGTGGGTTCAACCCTGGCTTCAGTATGAGACTGGAGGAAAAATCAGTGCACTATCCGCGGTCACAGGCTTGTCTGAGGTACTCTTTGAAGAAAGGCATCCACAGAAGTAATCGTAAGGGAACGGCCCTGCTTCTAGCAAAAGACCAGAGGAACAATCGGCTTTGGTAAGGCCATGTCCATGATAAACTTAGAAGAAGTGGAGCGTGGAAAGAAACAGGTTCAATGCAACCTTATTGCTCCTAGCAGCAAACTAGAAGAAAAATCAAAGCTTTGTTCGCGGCAAAGAACTTGTCTGTGTTACTCTTTGAAGAAGGGTATTCACAGAAAAAATCGGTGGGACACGGCCCCCTGTTCCTAGCAAAAGTATGACAAGTAGCCTTGTCCACGCTACACTTGGAAGAAGTGGATCGCAGAAAGAAACAGGTGCAATGTAACCTTCTTGCTCCTAGCGGCAAACTAGAAGAAAAATCGGTGCTTTGTTCGTGGTAACAAGCTTGTCTGTGTTACTCTTTGAAGAAGAGTAATCGGTGGGACACGGCCCTGCTCCTTGCAAAGGGCTAAAAGAAAAATCGGTAGACGTTAGTTCTTTGTCTACGATACTCTTAGAATAAGTGGAGCGTAGAAATAAACGGAAAGAGGTAGAAGTTTAAAACCAAAAAGTTTTTCGAAACTCCTATCTGGTAGACTTAGTACCAAGCAGTGTTTCATGTGTTTCTTTTTTCTAATTTAAATTTGGTTTCCAAATGTAATTAAATCAGCGTTGTATTCTTGATTTCGGTACGCTAGATTGGTACTATACATCAGGTGAAGGCTAAAATTCAACCTCCCGATGTTAACATTTCAGACACAAGGCAATGTGAACTGAGAGAAAGTAGAAAAAACTACCAACAACGTCATGCGTGTTCAGTTCATCCATCATCTGATCTGATCATCTGTATGGGTGGAGGTAGGTATACCCCCAGTGGGAAATATCGCCCTCAATGAATTTTATACCTGAAATATCAATGAATTCACTTGCCAAATCATAAGAGAAACGACATGCGATGATTGAGTTCTCAGTTCATAGCTTTGACTCCACTTTCAGCTATTGCTTTGTGTTTAGGAAACGACCCATTCTATCGGTAAAGGAGAATGGGCAAATTGGCCCATATGCTCAACACAATTGTGTCATACATTTTTGAAAAGGTTACTGTTAAGATATCATTTCATTATATAGCCATTAAGCTTTAAACCATGGGGTTCGTGAGATATTCGGCTTCAAAGCACCGAAAAGAACAATAATGCAACTCCGTATTTGGGAATTGTCTTCCTGATCAACATCAAAGTGTTCTGCATGGTTGGAAAGGTTATAGCATGTACTTTATTTTTGTATATAACCGTTAAGCTGTAGACAATGGGGTTTAAGAGATATTTGGCATAAAAAAAGGTGAATAAAACAATAATGCAATTCTGCTTTGGGTGCTGGTCTGCCAGCTCAACAGCAATGTGTCGTACTTCATTGAAAAGGTTATTGCGAATACTTTATTTTCTTTCAGGGATGTAAAGCTGAAAAAAGTGTTGTTCGAGAGATATTTGCGAAAAATGCATTATAAAAAAATAATGCAATACTGCATTGGTAGCCGGTCTACCAAGTCAACAGTAATGTGTTGTATATCGTTGAAGAGATTACTGCATGTACTTCATCTTGTTATATAGCCGTTAAATTGTAAACCAAGGGGTTCGAGAGATATTTGGCATCAAAGGAGGTGAACAGAAAAATAATGCAGTTCTGCATTGGGTGCTGGTCTACCAACTCAACATGAATATGTCAAACATCTTTGAAAAGGCAATTGTGAGTTTATCATTTTACTATATGGCCATTAAGCTCTAAGCCATGGGGCTCCCGAGATATTTGGCTTTAAAGCACCGAAAAGAAATACAATGCAACTCCGCATTTGGACATTATCTTCCTGCTCAACATCAATGTGTCGTTCATTGTTGGAATGGTTATAGCATGCACTTCATTTTTGTATGGACCGTTAAGCAGTAGACCATGGGGCTTGAGAGATATTTGGCTAAAACGCATTATAGAACAATAATGCAATTCCGCATATGGAGCTGGTCTACCAAGTCAACAGTCATGTGTCGTACATCGTTGAAAAGGTTATTGCGTGTACTTTATTTTGTTATATTGTCGTTAAGCTGTAGACCATGGGGTTCGAGAGATATTTGGCATACAAAAAAGGCAAGTAGAAAAATAATGCAATTCTGCATTGGGTGCTGGCCTCCCTACTCAACACGAATGTGTCATACATGGTTGAAAAGGTTATTATGAGAACTTCATTTCATTATGTAGCCATTAAGCTCTAAGCCACGGGTTTCGAAAGTTATTTAGCATTATAGCATAGTATGGACGATATTAGTTTTAAGAGGGAGACCGCCCCGGATCATCACACACTGGGTCAATTTTTAACTGGGCTAGCTTCAGAGTAAGCTCAATTACTCCCGAAACCCATGGTTTAAAGCTTAACGTCAATATAATAAAATGAAGTTCTCATAATAACCTTTTCAACCATGTATGAGACATTCGTGTTGAGTAGGTAGGCCAGCACCCAATGCAGAATTGCATTATTTTTCTATTTGCCTTTTTTTTATGTCAATTATATCTTGAACCCCATGATCTATAGTTTATAGACTATATAACAAAATGAAGTACATGCAATAACATTTCCATTGATGTACAAAACATTACTGTTAACTTGGTAGACCAGCTCCAAATGCGGAATTGCATTGTTCTATAATGCGTTTTTGCCTAATATCTCTCGAACCCCATGGCCTACATCTTAGCGGTCACATACAGAAATGAAATACATGCTATAACCTTTCCAACGATGTACGACACATTGATGTTGAGTAGGAAGACAATGTCAAAATGCGGAGTTGCAGTATTGTTCTTTTCGGTGCTTTCAAGCCGAATATCTCGCGAACCCCATGGTTTAGTGCCTTGCGGCAATATAATGAAATGATATACTTACAGTAACCTTTTCATCGATGTATGACACATTCGTGTTGAGAAATGGACCAGCTCCCATGCATTTTTGCTCATTCTCCTTTAATAGCGGAAATTATTTGATGAAAAAACTGTGGAAAAGTAATGTACAAGTTCATCTGTTCATTGTTTGAATCCACTCATCTGCTTTGTAAATTCTTCATGGCGAGAGCAAAAAAAAAAGCAAATGTGAGTGAAATTAATGGTGAATTTTAATCGATGATTTCAACGATGCACAGAGTTGCATATGATTTTTTGGCAATTATGAATTCTCATATTGTGGAATATAGTTCACAGTGGCTTTCTATAAGAAAATCAATGTGCAAGACGAACTGAACTTAATAGAAATTGCGTTTGCCAAAACACCAAAAACTTTTGATTTGAAATGGGAACTGCTTTTTGGTTTGTTCATTATCGATGTTAAAAATCTCACTAAATGATCAAACAAGTATTCCTTGTGTGTAGCTTCCATTCCTTGAGGAAAAAGCTAGGGATTTCTCGGTTAATTTTTGCAAATTTCCTACTGGGATTTACTGTGGCGACTACCAGTAATCTTGTGATTTCACAATTGAATTTTCATTACATTTTTCATCGAAAATATTGAACTGGTGAATAAGGCAAATATGTAGAGAATTCACATATTATGTAATCACCATGTTTTTCATCACCTAGGTCAATGAATTAACAACTTCCAACGAAGTAGTTATTTCGTTAGTGAATTTTCATCGAGAAAGTTTCATGTGCTTCCCGCCAATGACACGCCCATGTTAAATTCATTAAAGGAATAAGCTGAAAAGTGGCAGCTGCAACTTCCATTCCTCAAGAAAAACGCAGGTTTTTCCCCAATAATTTTTTGAATTTTTCCCGCTGACGGGACGGGAGTAAATTGCTTAATAACAGTATGCCAATAACAAAAAGAAGGTTTTTGGAAGATTCTAGAAAGCACGCGCTTTAAGCAGAATTTTGAAATCATAATTTTGCAAAAATAATTTTGACCTTGCCAGAGTTTCGACCCCAACCCAACCCTAAGTTCAAAATTTTAAGAAAATCATTTAAGTGGCTTATAGCCTGTATGTACAGACATACAGATAGATAGAATTTCGGGACCCATTTTTGCAATATTCGTATTTGTGCATTTTCTAAAAAAAAACTTTAGTGGTTTGCGTTTTTGACATGTAAGGCGTAAGGGGTAGTAAAGAGGTTCACCTGCCTTTCATCTGCTTACCCCTCTCTGCTTCACATATGTCCTCAGAAAGTTCTTAAAAGCATTGTTCGAATTAAACAATTATTTATTCATAAGGACTATTTACTCGCTTAATAGTACTTTAAAACTACTCCATGTTTTTCATATTCCTATAATTCCACAAAAATCATTTCTTGCGTTTCGAAATAGATAAAATCAGGAAATTAATATTTCATAGGAAACAAAGCACTTTTACTTGAAGCATAAGTAAATAAAGCCATAAGATTAAGGAATAAGTTAAGACAAAATGAACAAAACTCATCAGGTTGAAACAAACCGCATGATACGAAAAATAGTGCTGATATATTCCCATATAACAGCTCCATGTTCTTTTCATACAACACTCCATTGACCACATCAACTATACTCAAGCAAGTATTAGCCATATACCCAGGGTGCTTATTTTCTTTTCCACAAAAACAGAATAAAACAACAAAAAAAAAAGAGTTCTTTCTCAAGCAGAATATTTTAACAAACTTAACCTCAACTAAAATTGCACAAGCAATCCAGTATACACAACCCCAATCCCAATCCAAACCCAAAACCCAAACCCAACCTATACAAGATGTTTATATTTAACTTTTGTGGAATCTATTCCTCCTCTCCAGCAGCAACGTAAACAGTAATTTCCGTCTCCTCTTGATCCTGTCTCTAGTTCTTATACGAGTAGAAGGAAGAAATTTGATGGTAAAATCTTCTTATTAGTTCCTGCAGTCTCCGCATGCGTTTAAATATTTACATGCACACCTCAATCTCAATTCTTGAAGAGTAGAGGTAAATCCTTGTTGTATGTTTTGTTTATTTTTATTTGCCAAACATTTAATTTCGCAATAGGTACCTACTACTCGTACCATATACTCGTACTACTTAGTTATAAATTTGCCAACAAAAGACAAACATAAACTTCATGTGATACCCTCTCCATTCCCAAGTTAATGGAACACTTTTTTGTTAGAGAGTATATGGAGAGAAGATGGCTAGCGATGTATGTACTTTAGGCATCAGATTAGAGCAAAACGCCCCCTCTTCACCCTCTTAAGTTTGCTCGGATGTGAGGTTGAAATTTTTCCCCATGGTCCTATTTCAAAGTCTAATAGTATTTTCTATATCCTGTCTGTATGGCATGAGAGAAAGGATGCTATTAGAATTAAGTGGAAGTCATCAATAACTACGCCAGTGCCCACCCACTTTCTGCCATAGATATTTGCCGGTTTCATAGTGCGCTGAGCGCCGAGGAGGAATTCGATTATGTGCATGAATCCCTCTCAAAACCATTTTCAATGGTTTGCTTTCTGTGGGCTAAATCAGGAACAGGATGCCATATCCACTACCACCGCTACCACCGCTAAAGAAGTCGTTTTCCCAGCAGTTCCACTGTTAAAAACATAGAAGGTATCGACGAGATGAGTTAAATAGAAGTATCGCTAGCCACACTCGCCCTTGCAGTTCCTTCCTAGAGTTCGGAGATGGGTTGTTTCAATTTAATTACTGTCATTCCGTTCGGACGAGATACTGACGGCAAAATGATGAGATGGAACAAATAAGTTCTGACGAAGTGAGGTCGGTTGCAATGTAGTACACTCTGTGTGTCCGGGTGGTTTGTTAATTCAAGGAAACATACAACACAGCAAAGCACCAGCACATCACAGACTTGTGGTGATGCGATGGTGTTTTTTTTGTGGACAAAAGAGGAGGACAGCTTCTAAATTAGTGGTCGGCACTATCGGGTGGTGTTTCCAATAGCGGAAACAATTTTGAAACTTGACATCTAAATGAGTTGCCCTCGCTCTTTTGTGGAGGTATTGAGTTAATTTAAAAGTCATGGGTTAGGGATGTATTGCATCATGCCATGAATAGTTCAAGTTTGGAAGCTTTGATTATGTAACTTGTTACAGGTTTATTGGAGGTTGCTACCAAATTTACTTTTGGCCATTAAATGTTGCAAAGTTTTTATGAGATCGTCAAAATCCTAGGCTAACAAAATTATGTATATGAATACCTCATAGTTAACATCATCAGTACAGTCCAGAATGCAGCGAGCACTGCACAAAGTATGTGGGATTGTCTGCAGAAAGCTTGCTTGGAGAGAGCCAAATCATTGCTAGGAGCTTCAAAGGGTCACTTCCAACAAGTCAAACAAACCTGGTAGTGGAATGATGAAGCTTAAGCGTTGATAAGTAAGAAAACAGCGGCTGGAAAAAGTGTCCCTCAAGTAATGGAAATGAAAAGGCTCTCCTCGAAGTGGAATAAAGAAGCTTAAAGAAAGAAGCGAAGAGGAAGTGCGCCCAACTCCCAGCCGCTCAAAGAAGGAGGAATGCTCAGGAGATTCATTCGCCAAAATTCATTAACGATGCTCAAGGGCAGCTTCTTGTGGATGACGACAAAATTCTTCACAGGTGGTGACAGTATTGTGATGGGCTTAAACGAGCAATTTCCTCGAAAACACCTTCCGTCAGCAGAACCTAACTTTACGGAAGTACCTGACATCATAGTCGAAGACTTTAGCGAGGCAGTTAAGAGTTCCAAAAAAGGCAAAGGATTTGGAAAAAATAGGAGACATCGGGTTTGGATGGCTCATAGTTCTCATCTTCAAGCTTATAGGAGCAATGGATGGAAATTTACTTTTTACCAATGTACAAAGGGAAGGGAGATACGAGAAGCTGTGATAAAAACCCTTCGATCTAGCTGATATTCCACATTTTGAAGATCGTTGAGCAGGTATTGGGTTGCCAACTCTTGCGAAAAATAACAAGGCAATCTGATGAACAATGCGGGTTTGTCACGGGTAAGTTCAGAACAGATGCCATCCAGAGTATAAGGATCCTAATGGAAACAATAGTGATTCCTTGGAGGATTTGCATGGTGTGTTGCTTGACTTCGAAAAAGCATTCTATCGACAACCATGAGATCTGATATGTGCTTCCCAACTGTGAAAAGTTTAAATATCTGGGATCTATGATCAATAGTAAAGCGGCTTGTGATGACGGCATCTATATCATCAAATAAGCATAGGGTGGATGAAGTGGTGTGAAAACTCCGCTATCTTCTGTGATCGAAAAATCCCCTCTAAGCTGAAAAGAAAACTCTACACAGCGGTTGTGCGTCTAACACTCACATCCGGTTCACAATGTTGGACAACGTTCAAAAAGTATGAGAGTAAGTTGACGGCAACTGAGATGAAGATGCCTCGTATGACAGCAGAAGTAAAAAAGCCATCACGTAAAAATACCATCTTGCAGAAGAAAGAGCACGACCAACTCAGTTGGTATTGTCATGTAAAAAAGGCAATATATATCCTAGAAAGTTCCAACATGATCGTGAAAAAGAAAAAAAAGGCAGACCGAAACACTCCCGGTACAAACAAATGCAACGACATCAGCATTTGGTTGGCTTCAAACATTGGACAATTCAAAACCGGGATAGTACGGTCAAGTTAGACTATCACTGGGAGCTAAATCCAACGTCAGGTTTGACTTCATTATTCGATAAGGTATTGGTTCACGAGTCTAAAACCACATTTCTCACAACTGTACCGAGAGTCATTTGGCCACCATTTTTTTTTATGTTCATTTTTATTTTTGCTTATAACTCGTGCATTTTTGATCTTAGGAAAAAAAAACTGTGGTCCAAACTTGTAGAAAATTAAATTTTCTACAAAATATGTTAAATAACTTTTTTCGCTAAACACTCTTGTTTAAAAGTTACAGTCCATTAACAAAATAAAAAATTTAAGTTTTTGTTTCCAATTGCCATAATTTTTTTTTGTAATTGAAATAAAAAAACACCATAATAAAAGTTATAGATCTTTTAATTATCTTCATTGTATGCCTTTACAGTTTCTTAATTGGAATAACGGTTCTCGCTTCGGAGAAAATATACGCTCGAGCAATCCGCACGGAATAAGTTTTTTTATTTATTATTTTCTTTTTTATTTTAATACAATGCTCGGGACACCGAGTCTAATTTATGCTATGGGTTTCGAAATGGTGGTTAAAGTTTTCTTACCACAATCACAAAAACGAGTGCTGTGACACGTGCACCACATTCGTTTTTTAGCTATAGTGCGTTTTTTTTTGTGTGGTTTCTCCAGGAGATAAGTCATTCAAAATGTTCTAGATATTGTATTCTTCTTCTCTTTTTGGAATGTCCTATGGGGGTCATCATCATCTTGTTCATCGTTAAAAAAGATCCTCTGTTGCTCTTACTCGCTCGTTACATCTTTATCTTTCACAGTATCTTTCACAGTAGTATCTATCACAGTACACTTACTAGTCTATTTCTATAGTCCAGTCATATCGTATTTTTACCATGCAAATTGTGGGGTAGTTTTGATCTGTTCGCTCCTTTATGTTTTCGGGGGTGCTGAATCCGAATCTGAGGTTTCCCAACAAAATTTCGTGACGCTACATAGAAAAAAATGCAAAAAATTATGCAAAAATGCATTTTTTGGGAGTTTTTCACTAATGGATCGAAGACTACCAACTATTCGAAAATTGTTCTAGCGTGATTCGCATAAAATGTGACAAAAAGCTAGAGCATGTAGGGTGGGTTGAGAAAAGTTATATTCCCCCCTTTTAGCCCTTTTTCTAAAAAAATTGACTCTAAACTGAAAAAAATTATCACAAAACAACTGTATAACTTACAATGCCATGCTATACCTTTTTTAAAGCCAAAAATCTTGCGTTGGGCGCCACTTGGAGTTTAGGGCAAACAAAAAAATTACCTGAAAAAAACTTATATAACATAAAAAAACTTAAAGAATATGTATATTTTTTTTCGATTGAGCTTATAAGGCTTTATTTAGCCTTACACTTTTTTGCCGGTTTTTTTGTGTGAAAATAAAAGAAGGATAATAAAGAAAATTCCTCTCAATACTGTCATAATTTTTTTTTGATAAGAAAATGCATTTTTAGCACATTTTCCCTCAAGCAAGATTCTTTTCACATTTTTTTTGTATTCTTATCGCATTTTGGTTTAGGCCGGAGTAGAGTGTGCTGAGATTTATTCAATTTAATTTTTTCGTGTTATTTTCGCATATCATCCTTAGCCATTATGCTCCCATTATAAAGTCATTTGTTACCATAATGTGGTTAGTATGAGAAAATTTTATAGAGTACAAGTACACACATAGTTCTACGACTTCGGGTGCTGGTCAGTTAAAATAAAATGCACGACTGGATCGCACGTACTTGCTCTTATGTTCAAGTTGTGTGGGGCTTAAGAACTTTAAAAAATATTCAAGTAATTATAGAAAAAGTATAAAAAGCATTTAAATCGTTCTTTTAATTGTATAAACAGCCTGATAAAAAACTTAGAGCTAAAAAAAAAGTATGCCATTTGATTACTTGAAAAAATATGAATAAATGCATAAAAAAAATTAAAAATCGTTGGAGCCGTTTTCTTAAAAATTAATTTTTTATATATAAAATTTTTGTAACATTTTTCAAAAAAAAATTTGGTATGCCAATTTTGAGTATATATTAATATACATTTAAAACTGAAATTTCAAAATAATTCATCAACCCGTTTTTGAAATATTGAATTTTGAAAAAAAAATTTTGAATCTTTTTTTAAAAATCCAAAATTTTTTTTTTCAAAAATTTTGGTATGCAGTATTATTTATTTTCTAACAAAGCTTCTGTGCAAAAAATTTCATTGAAATCGGATGAGCGGTTAATGAGGAAATCAAAAATAAAAAAAACCGTTATATGGCAGGTACCGTTAATAAATGTTTTTGGTGATTTTTTTTCTTATTGAAATTTACATCATGTCTACAGTAATACACTGATTTTTTTTTATCAAAATCGTTGGAGCCGTTCTTGAGATAAATAAGCTTTTCCTTAACGGTTGTATGGCAAGTACCGTTATTTTTTGAGCTAAAAAAAAAATTTCAATTTCCCCTCTGGAGAGTTACAAAAAAACCTTAAGTTCAAAATTTGAAGAAAATCGCTTCATTGGTTTAGGCTGTAGGTTCAGGTACATACAGACAGACAGACAGACAGACAGACAGACAGACAGACAGACAGACAGACAGACAGACAGACAGACAGAATTGTGCCACCCACTTTTTTCGTGTTCTCTATCATCGTAATGTCATGTTTGATTGTTATCTCGAAATTTTTTTTTTGCACGAATCCAAAACTTGCCCTATAGTACCTATATCGCAAGTAAAAATGTGAATGACTTTAAGTCAGGAACAATGGAATTTAAGTTGCAAGCAAAAATAGTTGGATTTATAGTTAAAAAGAAAACAAGAATTATCATTAGAGGCTATGTTAGAATTAAAAGTGGAATTTGTTGTCATTTGTAAAGGCAAAGGCATACTGGTCACATTATTGCAATGAAAATAATTACTTAACTTTTCTTATATTTATAACTTTGGCTTTTGTAGACTAAAAGTAATGTTATGTAACTACGGTTGTAATCCTACGGGCATAAGCTGAATTATTATAGTTTTAAAAGTTTTTTCTCCTAATTTAAATAATTAAAATAAAATAAAATAAAATAAAATAAAATAAAATAAAATAAAATAAAATAAAATACAAACTAAAACAAAAAATAAAATATGTTAAATGAAAAATATAAGAAACTAAATGCATTTGTAAAGGTTATGTCTGATTTTTCACAAGACATGACACTATTTAGAGCTGAGCTTAAATCCTTCATCCGTTGTTCACCATTAGCTTCAGTTTTCGAGGTATGTCCGTTACAAAATGAGAACATTTTTTTTCAATATTTTGGGGTTATGTTACCACAAAATTTGCAAAGATTTTAACTAATCTTTGAAGGAGAAGATTTGTGCTTTCAGATAACTTCGCAAATTTTGTTGAAAAATAATTATTTCCAGATGTTAAAAAGTTTCAAAAACAAATGATTTTGTTAATTTTCTAACGGGAATTTCTTGAAAATCCGAGCTGAAAGCTACAAAAGAATGACGGATTTGAATTCGGCATCCAAAAACGTATTTAAAAAAAATCCTTACTGCCTTTACTTAAGTGAAGTAACATTGAAACAACTCCAAATTATGACAGACATTCGGTATTTAATGATTACTGATTAAAATTTGGTGGGTTCACTGGTCAAGTTTTCATACATTTAAGTTTGTGATTAAGTAAGTAATTAAGAGAAACTTGTCAAGTAAATACACCATACAGCTTATAACAACTTTTGAGAAAGTGGGTGGATGCCACACCCCCTGAATGGAAAATTCCAAATTTTCGATTTTTTTCTTTCTAAGTACTTCAAGCCCTACTGATCTACCAATTTTCATCGTTCTACAACAATCAGAAGTGCTTTATATGATTTATAAGAATTTTTGAGAAAGTGGGTGAATGCCACGCTCCCTGAATAGATTGCAGATTTGTGATTTTTTCCTTTGTATGCACCACAAGTCCTACCGTTGTGCGAAATTTCAAGTTTCTAAGATGTCGGGAAGTGCGTCAGTCAGTTACGGTTTTTGCAATTTTTGAAGTCCTATATCTCGGTAATTGCTAATGCTAGAGAAATGTAATTTGGTGAGCCTCCTGTGCTTGATCAGCTCAGCAATTACTGCGAATTTGAAGTTTCTTACTTTATTGGTACTGAGGGGGATTGAAAATCGCCTGAGTTTGTTCCTGTATAAAAAGGGTAAAGTGCCGCGAACTTGGCTGGGCACTACCGTGATCTTTGATACTCTTGGAGGATTTGTCAGCTCCTCGCAAGAGGCAATAGCTCAGATAAAACATTTGTGTTTTTAGGTGGCAGTGGCGGGAATCGAGCCCACACCCTCGGAATGAGAGTCCAACGCACTAACTATTATGCCACGAGGTACTACAACGGATTATGTACAGATTTAAAATTAGTTTAAAAATATTGCATAGGTATCAAAACTTAAAAAAAGTATTTTTTTTATTTTAAACAAAAAATTTCAACTTTTTTTATTAAAAAATAAAAGTTCCAATATTTTCTTTTGAAAATTCGATATATCATAAACAGGTTGACAACTTTTTTTTTAATTCAAAATAGCTTTCTATGGCCTTTAGTCCTACAAATTGGCGTTACGTCCGGCTTACTCACTTGGACTCATCAGTTACATAGTGAGGGCCTTGTCATACGCAATTTGTATAAAATTCAGTTCAACTTACATGGATTTTTCATCAAAAAACCACTCTTAACTAAATCCAACAAGATTAGAACTCCTAATCATTAAGCTGGAAGTTTGTTTGCCCGGGGCTTGGCATAGTTTCTATAAGAAGGGTTTTTTTACAATACAAATTCTATATACTACCGAAATAAGTTTTTTTAAATTTTATTTTTATATGCTCTTAAGCTTTGCATATCAACATTTTGCCTTAAAAATTTTCTAAGAATTTTATGCAAAAGAAAATATTTTTTTTTAAAACTGCTCCAACGATTTTTAATTTTGAAATAGCTTGTTATAGCCTTTAGTCTCACAAATTGGCATTTTATCCAATTTTATCACACAAACAATAAAGATATAGGCTCACCCCCATTTCCCTTATTCTATTGCAGGTTCGTTACATTATATCATTTTTGTATTTCCAAAACATTTGTGTCTTTTCTCACTAAAAAAACCAGCGTGATGGGCTTGTTGTATTTGCGTATCACTGTCATTTATAAACAAAAATGGAAATAAATTTAAAGTGCAAACATTTTTTATCGCTTAGAGTTTCTTATCTATAGACAAGCTCTAATTTGTAAATTTCTTGTTAACATCAACAAATTTGTGTTTCTACTTAAACCTACATGCATGTTTAATTTAGACTGATTATTTCTTGCCATCATAACATTCTTCAAATTTGTTATAAAACAAAGCACAGCATACCAACATCTGTCCTACAAAAAAAAAAACTACAACTTTTTCCGTTACTGCTGCTTGATAATGAAATATATATTTCAAAATACGACCGCCACCTTGACTTGAATTCAAGTGTTTACACTACGCAACTTTAAATAATTTTCCACTCAAACTACAAGCCAACCCTTCTAAACTAACAACCAACGCACCATATGTGTGCAAACACAATCTCGAAAGCTGCCAAAGCAAAAGTAAAACGCTCGAGCTCTATGATGAATGTATCTCTGCTCCCATTTCCACAATTCAAATTCAACTCAAAAGTTAGTCAGTTGCAGTTAAAATGATTGAGAAGTTCGTGATACTGTTATTATTGCCACTATTCGCTCTGTCTATGTCCGTGCAGTCGCAACTGAACTCGACATCGGCATCGGTATCGGCATACCGGAACCGTGACTGGGCACGGACAGAACGTGTTTTCTCTTACTTACAAGGTTCTGTTCTAAATGGCCACCTCGCCAAAGCCTCTTTTCGCAACGACATCGTTTCCATTGCAAGGCAGCAACATCAACAACGTATATTTTGCACATAATGCTGAAGCTGTTTAGATTCTGCAACTCAATTTGAACTTGCCTTTGCCTCTTTCAGTAACGCCGCCACCGCCGACAACAGTTTATTCCCAATCCACCCCGAAGATATCGAAGGATTTAAAAGACTCGACATAGGTTACAGACTGGGACTGTTCCTGCACGGCTGGGAGAGTCGTTCCCACGACAACATCTGGATGCTGGATATATTGAAAAGTGAGTGATACTTTGACAGCTAATCTAATTTTCTCACACTGCCGCAAATAGCCTGGTCCAAGTGGGAGAACATCAACGTTTGCATCGTAGACTGGGGTGAACTCTCCCAGGCCGACTACATGAGTGTAGCATTGAACATTTTCGACGTCGGCTTAACGGTGGCGTCCGTAATCGAATCGCTGGAGAAAACCGAACTCTTCTACCGCACCAATATTACTTTGACTGGACAGCTTGGGCGCCCATGCTGCTGGGTTCGCTGGCCAACGGCTAGGGGGGAAAGTTGACCATATAATTGGATTAGATCCGGCCTCTTGTTTACGGTGCCGGCCGATGTCGGTTCCAAGTATCGCTTGGATGAGAGCGATGGCCAGTTTGTGCAGGTCATTCATACAACGGGCGGGATACTGGGGGTGATGGCCAAATCTGGACATGCAGACTTTTACCCAAATGGAGGAGTGTCACCGCAAACTAATTGTGCTTTTCCTTTTAGAGAATCGACTTCAAGTGAGTACTCAGATTGATGAATGTGGAGAGAGGGCGAAAATTTAATGCGAGTTCATGATGGATACTTTTGTATATATACTCGTACATAGGTCGGGTTGTTTGCAGCCATTATACAGCAGTCAAATATTTTACGTACTCAATGGACAAGGATTTGCCCTATGTGGGATATCAGTGCAACAACTATGGGATGTTCGTTTTTAGATTGTGTCGTTCTAATGCAGTTGGTATCTTTGGCATTCACACCAAACGTTTGCCAGGAAGATTCTATTTTACAACAACAATGAATGAACCATACGTTGAGAGGCAACAAATTGAGGAATTATAAAAGCAAGTAATGAGATTACAAATTAAATCTTTTAATAATTTTTTTTTTTTTATAATTTTAATGGATGAATAATATTTTTTAAATGTTTTGAAAATATTTTACTTGTGTTTTTTATTGAACCTGGTGGCTTTCCTAAGCAAATCTTCTAGACCACGAATACGTTGCACCTTCTCGCTTTTATATTCAAGAGGATTCGAGTTTTAAAAATTGTATCCATAAAATCGTGGATAATATGAGAGAAAACGTTCCAGCGTTTTTCTAATTTTCTTCATACTCATTATTGCTTGACGTTAAGTGTAAAAAAACGGCCTTACTTAACTTGAAAGCTTATCCGCTTTCTCCTCTTTTTCGTAAAAAAAAATTTCTACATAAACTTTCATAACATCTTTTTTTAACTACACAATCAGCATTAAAAAAATTAAAAAAGAATTTAAGTTCAAAGTAATTTACACTTCGCACTCCTATTTTATTTCTAGCTTAACTTTAAGTGTGCAGCAAAAAAACGAATGAAGAAACTTAATGCCAAAAGAAATAGCAGTTAAGAACTTGTAAAACAAGCCGCCACAACTATAAACACAAGGAGCTTAACCCTCATTCTTTGCTTAAAAAAAAAAACCTCTGTGTATATCCTCCTTCGGTTTGCTGGAGTGCAAAGAATAACCGCTAGTAAACAAATAACTAAAAAGCCTTCAATCATCTGGTATATCAAGGTGGTGTCTGTGTTTTTACTCATCCAATTGGTTTCAACTTGCAATGTCAATGTTGCCAACCAAAAAAGTTTGTGAAATTTTTCCTAGTAGCCCAGGAAAATTATACTTTCACTTCGAAAAAATTGATTCCTTAAAAGTTCCGTAAATTTGGGCCAGCGCTGGGCTAACATTTTAAAAGGGGGGGGGGGGGTAAAAGGGGGGTAAAAATCAGTTTTTTCTTAATTTCACGAAAACTATCAGTTTTCTTGGAAAAAGGTGAAGGTACAAATTGTAGCTTATGCAATTCTCCACAAAAAAGATTAACATACTTTTTTCATTCAATCAATTGATTCAGAGAAAATCGTGCAAGCACTACATGATGGAGCAAATTTTGTCAAAAAATGTATTAAAATTTCATTAATCGATGGGCAAAAACTTTAGTACTATTTCTCTTTGGCTACATCTCCTCATTATATAAGCAAGTTTTTGAGGTGCCCAGGGTAAGGGGAATGCCACCATCTTGAAAAAGAAAGTGATTTGGTTTTTATTCAACAACTCGATAGAACTTCATTTTACAACAAAATTATGAAACAACTATATTTAGTCAATAAAATTATCTAAGAAATGAGCTATTAATAAACTCAGTAGGTTAAATAATCTTGAAGTTATAGCGTGTCAAAGTAATACTTTTGATTTTGTTCTGCAAAAGGGATAAATTACAGTTATTTTTGAAAATGTTGGCCAAGTACTTAAAAGAACAGCTCATGTACTTAAAAGCACAGGTCAAGAACTTGAAGAGTACTGACGAATTACTTTAAAATGTTGGTCAAGAACTTAAAAGTACAGCTCGAGTACTTTAAAGTACTGGTCAAGTACTTTAAAGTTCTGCTCAAGTACTTAAGTAAAAAATCTTGCTACGAGCGATAAAGCACTTTTAAAGTACTGGTACTTTACTTTTTCTTCGAGTACCAATAGCAAGTCCTGAAGTACCTACAAGTCCCAGTACTTAGAGCTACTTTAGCGATATTTATGTAACTTTTTAGATTCGAATAAAATCTGCCCTAATTATTACTTTTTATTTTGATCACTCAGCTCAGTGATGTGAGCCTGAACTTCAACCAACAGCCCAGTTTACCCAAGCACCTTAGGTGAGGTCTTTACTGTGTTGACCTGTGATAGAATGTATGCCTCGCCTTAAAGTAGGACTAGGATAATCAGGGTCTTATACAATGTTTCCTTACTTCCTCAGGATATTGCTCTACTGCTCAATTGTCTTTAATGCCATCGAAGTACCCAATTAAATCGCTATAGCAACCTTAATGGAGTATTAGGAATTCTTAATCTATTTAAGCTGCCAACTTCCATCAATGGATGGCTGAAATAAAAACCTCTGAAAAATTAGAAAATAATAACTTTTGATTTTTGCTTTGGAAACGAGTGATTTCAGGGCTATCAGTTGTTGTGATTTGAAACGAAATACTTTAGCTTTAGCAAACAGTTTATCCCTTAATATCTGTCAAGCCATGCATTTATTTTCATTGACGACGATATTATTTCAATTGTTTGAAGCCTTTGAAAAATCCAAAAATGTTTACATTTTATACATGTTTAAGAAAATGAGATCTCTGCTACCTCAGCAAATTTTACTCCGTCAAAAAGTCAGAAGACATTTTTTTCCTGCTACGAAGAAAACATCAAAACCTCCTATGAAAAATCATCACTTTAAATATATTCAATAATTTTGAATGAACAACAAAAATCTGTGTGTGTTACCACCAAGTTTATAGGCTGCAGTTACAGCTATTTCACGTTGTTCATTCAAGTATGATTTGCTTATAAGCTGTAACTGGAAATGTCACCGTTGAACAGGGGTGGACTGGGGGTCGAAGAGCCTAACGGGACTTTTAGAAAAAGGGCCACAGTCACAAAATGCAATAACTCTTGAAATTGTTAAAGTTAAAAGATGATATTGCAGACATTTCTCGAAAATCAATTTTTTCAATTTCTTAAAGCTGCGTTTTGAATTCTTAGGTTTGAGTTTAATTTTTTTGAAACATTAAATTAACAGTTTATATTATTTGAGTTTTTATCTAAGAAAAAATAGCAAAAATTGTCTTGTGGGTCTCAGTAATATAACATTCATTTTACGCCTTTGAACGGTAAACAAATTTTTTTAAATTTCTTTTATTAATTTTGAGTTAACAAACGAGTTTTTCAAATATTTTTAGCTTGATTTAAATATGTAAAAGAAGAATCCGTTTTAAGCTTTTCAAGAAGCAATAACTCTGTATTTTAAGTATTTCCGTTGTTTTTCTTTTTGAGGTTATTGTTTTGAGAATTCAAATTTGCGTTGATATGTGCTCAAAATTACTTAAAAATTTTTATTTTGGCTTTCTCATTTGAATTGACCGAATATCGATTTAAGTATGCCGTATAATGTTAAAAAGCAAATTTCAACCAATTCGAGCATTGCATTTAAAAAATATAATCGAAAACATCTAGAAAATCGATCAATTTTTCGGAGGTTTTCATGAAGATTTAAGGTAAAAAAGTTATTTCATGCTATTTTGAAAGCAGTTTTTTATGCTATTTTCTTAACGACAGTTTACAAAAGAAAACAAAATTATTAAAAGTTAATGTGTCCTCATATCGACGTAAATGTTATTGGTTTTTCTGACAGCTTTTTCGAATTGAAGTTTTTTAACATAAAAACCGGGGTCCCAAATTCAATGTTGGCAAATGTCCCAGAACAAAAATTACTTCTTTCTTAACCCTTTACAGTTTGCAGGATCCACCATACCTATTTTGAATATAAGAAATTAAAAAAATTCCGACATCCCTAAAGCACATACATACATATTACATTAGGCCAAGAGCCGGGTACTTTTTTTCTGCAATGTACACTGAAGTTATTTTCTTGATGGAATATGTGACCCACATGTAAATCCAAGTTGACGGGACGGGGTGCGAGCATTTGCCACCATTTTGAAAAACACGTTTTATCAAATATCTCGTAAGCTGCACGGCTTGCACGACAAAAATAGTAAATATTTCTGAAAGCTAATGCTTATTTTTTAAAGCAAGTTGTATTAGTGAAAAATTGTTGAGAAATTAAATTTTAAAGTCAAGATTTTTTAAATATTTGTGAATTTTTTTGTAAGTAGCTTTTTTCAAAATTTTGCGTTACTAAGCACCACTGTTCTTTTTAATATTCCATGCTCCTATCAATTTTTGGTAAAATGCTGAAAACAAGATGCAAAAATCTTTCTTTTTTTGAGAAATTAAAAAAATGAAAAATGTGCTTTTTCCCCAAAACAAAAAAAAAAAATAGGAAAAAAGGGTTAAATTATGAATGGCACATTTTTTGCAACAAAAAAATTTGTTCAATAGGAAATTGCATTATGAGCTTTTTGTGATCTGGCTATTGAAAAATGTCTACTTAATTAACAATCACTGACTTGAGACTTTAATTTTTTAAGTATTTTTGTAAAAAACTACTCTTTTATGCGCCATCAGAAAGTCGATAATTTGGTCATTAGCTATTTTTTTTTAAAGGAAACGCCATGGGCATTAGCATTGCGGTATCAAGGTATTTCTCAATCGATTTTTGACGTCTTAAAGTTTTGAAAATGAAACAATAATAATTTCTTACCAAAAAAGAAGTTTTCATGATTTTCAATATCCTCAAAAATTAAAAACCCTAACCGGCTGGTTTTCAGCATTCAACGAAAAACTTATAACATTAAATAATAAAAGACAATTCACTACTTAACACCATAGAATAGATTATTTTTGTGGACTTTATTGAAATTAATTCAGTTTTAAAGATTTGTATGACCTTTAGTCCAAATATGCGTTTCGCCCAGGCAAGACAGTTGGGCTCATCAGTTAGATGCTGTCGTTACCCTTCTAAGACGCAATATCTTTGTCGATGATTATCAACACTAATAAAACTTGCTGCAAGTTTTCTACGATAAATTTGGATCCACAAAAACTCTATATTTAGTGTGAGTCCAATTGTATAAGAAACTTTTCAATCAAAAAAGAAACGCAGGAACATTTATGAACTTTTTGCTAGCCCGGGGGCCCACCGGGCAAAATCCCGGTTGCCCGGTGGCCCAGTCTGCTCCTGCCGTTGAATCTATCTAAAGACGTCTTCCATTCCGTTTTTTAAGGTGTTTTGATGGAAACACTCTTTCGCTTCAGGTTAATAATGCCATTTTCGATAGACGTTCAAAGTACTCATTATACATCATTTTGACTCCAACTTCTCAAAAAGCCTTGGATTGGCTGTTCCGAGTAATGTTTTCGTAGGATTTGTCTGTTCCCGATTTCAAGAACAAGTAGATTGGGTACACACGCATACATACATACATACACAGCTTCTCGTTAGTTTACTTGTCAAAAGTGATAAACGCTTGAAAAAGCTATTTTTTAAATGGCGCCATTGAGTTATGTTTGTGTAAATTTAACAAAACGATATTTTTATATTCGATTGGAATCAAAAAGGATTAAAACAGGCTGAAAATCCAATAGAAAACGACATTAGTAGTACATCTTACTTTAGTTTGACACCTATCAATCATGGCTGGCTTTTACAGAAGCGATTTCCACGATTCCACATTTCTGTAGGTTTAGTTGCATAAGTTCTCTGTAGTCCATTCGTTTAAATTGGAAATGAATTTCTCCAAAAAGAGCAAAAAATTTTGAAGATTCGCTAATATATAAAAAAATCAACTCGGTTGGCAATATTTGCTTCGATATTGAAATCGAATGAACAAAGGATATAAAAAGAGAAGAAAAGTTAAGCATAATTTTAACAAGGGCAAGAGCGTGTTTTGGTGTTTTGGAAAACTTCCAAACTCATATTTCAATATTCTCATTCCCTATCTATAAGTCAACCTCCTCCTATACTATGTAAACATGAATATTCCTTTGACCAATCGAAGGGGCAATGGCCGGCTTGTGGTACTACAACTGAAGAGAAACTTAGCCAAATTGAAAATTCTAGAATGGAAGAAAAAACAAAAGACCTCCAACTTTAACAAATGTTCAACAAGCAAAGTAGCAGTGTAGGTAAGGTTGTATTATTTCTTATTGCGATTCAGGGAAAGAGAGAGTTTTGCAAAGAACCCTTATTTGCTATTTTTTACTTCCATTCACTTCTTTTTTTTATTTTGTTGATTCGGTTTTGTTTTTTAATTTCCCCTATCCTTCCCACTTTACTATCAACTTTGACAGCACAACGCGAGCTGCGGAGAAAAGGCTTCTGGTGCAATGGAAAAGTGCCTTTGGCTATCATTGAGTTGTTTTTTTTTTTGCGTCAAAAATGCCAATTTTCAAGTGCGAAGAGACCTTTTGTGTGTACATTACGTGTGAACACCTCACGCGTTTGGTGTTCAACGGCAACAGCAGCAGCAGCAATGTTGGCGCACCGGTAATGTTGTTGTTTGTAATCACTTTTCACCGGAAATTTAAGGTAAATTTATTGTTTTCGTTGGAAAATTGTTTCCTTTGCACGCAATTTATAGTTAACAAGGTGCGAGTTGGATTACTTTTTCTCTTTGTTCTTCGTTGTTTTTGTTTTTGTTGTTGATGTTTTTCTTGACTCTGATGATTGGCTTAAGTATTTTTTACTCTCGTATTCCTGCTGGAATGTGGGCAGACTTTTGGTGTAGTCATAATGTAAATTCAATGAAGGACGGACACTGTGGCGAATACTTGTTTTTTTGTTGTTGTTGATTCTTTCACCTTTTCAACAGGGAGGGTTGGAATGCGTTAAAACATCAAATGATTTGTATTGTGTTTTTATTTCTGTTGGATTAAAAAGGTTTTAATTTGCATTTCACGGTATATAAATAGATCTGTTAGCTTTTGGTTAAGATTTTTTTAAAAGGGAATATTATTATGATTTACTAAGTGGATAGGCATATGAATGTTAAGTCAGTGGGTTACATGCGTATGCACTCTTATGGCTGAAAGTCTATAAATATGAAGAAGGTTGAAGGTATCGGTTTATAGATAGAGGGTTTTCCATTAAAGGTGTGTCGATGTTGAAATGGAATAGACAAGTTGTGTGTGAGGTATTTACGAAATTCTTTTTTATTTGAAGACCTTTGAATGCTTTTTACTGTGGCACGGATCCGAGAGGTCCAATTTTTATTGACTTTGCCACATATATTCAGCTGGGGCTCTGTTTATATTTAGAACATTGGTTGTGATTGTGGTCTATTGGCATTGACCTACGACTTCAGAAAATTCCATAGGAACAAAGTCTTAATGGGTCGAATCCTTGTGATCAATTCACGTCACCTCTGCAAGAGTTAACCTTACCCTGAAATCTGTCATGCAGAAAGTTCATTGTGGCATCAGCTGTGTACCTACTGGTCTATTGGAACCAGTGTTGCCATTCAATTTTTTTTTCAGAAATCTGCAATTTGACGAAAAAAATCTGCAATGCAGATTTCTTATGAATTCTAAAGAAAAATATGTCTTCATAAAATTTTTTTTTATATTATTATTATTATTATTATTTATTAACATGTAATTTAAATTACAGGGTAATATACAGAGTCATAGAGCCTAGCTGCGGAGACTATTATTTTTTATAAAAATATTACATAAAGCTAATTATACAGTTCCTTGACGAAAAAAAACTACTTGTATTTCTTATGGGAGCGCTTTTTGCGAGAAATTTTTTTTTTGACGTTTAAATTTTTTTTATCGAACTGTGAACTACCCAAAGAAAACAAATTTTATATTCACCACGATTTTTTCCGTACAAAACAATGTCACTGACATTCTTTTTGCGAAAAAAAAATTGCGTTTCGCATTTGTGTTTGCTTTTTCATAGATCAGTCTTATTGAGATTTTTTTTTAGAAACTGTAAACTGACGACGAATAAAAAAAAATTACACGGACATTTTTTCTTTGTGGAAAATATTTTTTTTCTCACCTTGAAGCATTTATTTAAGATAAAATAACATAAATTAATTCAATTAATAAAATTTTTTTTCTCACCTTGAAGCATTTATCTATACTAATATATAAAGTAAGACTTTTGTTTGTTTGTCGGTTGTGTGTATATGACCGATAAACTCATAAACAAACAAAAGTCTTACAAAATAAATTAGTACAAATTAAAGCCCTATGCACTGATTGTGCAATAGGCTGTTTAAAAAAAAAAAAAAAATAATTATTAGTATAAGAAAACATAATTTAAAATTTGAACTTACCTGAAAAATGTATTTTGTTTATTTAAAATGACAGCCGACTGAAAACTATTTGAAATTTATATTTATTTTGTTTCTATTTATCATTTCGTTTCATTTCATTTCCTTTTCATTCTTCTATTATTATTATAAGGCTCAGCTCATACTTAAGCTGTTGGACCAAGACACTGTTTACACGTAAATTCTTCAACACAATTTTCTGTGCAAAACAAATTTTTAACATCGATATTCAAAAAAGGCATGGATTTCAGTTTCCAATTTCAAAAATTTTGAAATATTGATGTCTGTAAAGGGTGTTCAAAAAAGGAATGGATTTCACTGTATGCACATTGCATAATACTAACTTATGTTCGTAATCTTAATAGCTACTCAAAAAAGTCATGGATTTTGTTAACACATTGAGTACGATTTTCTGTGCATCAAATGCTCAAAAAGGCAGCGTTTACACATGCATGTTTCTGGCATACAAATTTCGCATAATGAATATTAGGTTCGCTCTTTTGGAAATCTATATGAAGTTCTATGAAAAAAAAAACGCCATTGGGCTTTGGAATTTCGTCCCCAAAAATGTCAATAGTTCAACTGAGATAATGAAAAGAAACGTCACGCAAGTTCTTGCGAACGATTTTCTTTGCCAACAGACTTTGCAATATCGATTCATGGATTTAAGTTTACAACTCATGTATGTATGTATATGTGCATGAAAATTTTGATGTTTGAAAATAATGTCAATTAGTTTAACCAAAATTTTCTCTTAGTACACTATGATTCAACTAGAACTTTCTTCGTTTTTTTCGTTTTCTGAACAATTTTAGAAATGTCCATTCTTACGGAAAGGTTTCGATATGTATTGTAATGCCTTACAAAATTACTTTCGTCAAGTATGTTTGATCTTTTTTTGGTGCAAAAATCATGTTTTAACATCGATGTTTATGTATTTAAATCATCAATGCTCAGGAAGATGCCGTTGACACATGCAAGTTTCTGCTATTTTCTGTGCATGAACATTTTTCATGATGAATATTAAAAAAAGGCACGGATTTCAGTTAACACATTTCACACGATTTTCTGTGCATACAACATTCGCAATTTCGATACTCAAAAAAGTCATGGATATCTATTGAAACATTGAATACGACTTTCTGTGCATGAAATAGCCTGCAATATTGCTAGCGTAATTTTGTTGAATGCTCATTTGTGCAAAAATCAATACTAAAAAAGACAACGTTTACATAATATGCACTTTACACATAAAATGCCCTGCAAAATTGCTTCCGTAAATTTTGTTTGATGTTAATATGTGCAAATCATGTTTTAAAAATACTGTTCACACATGCAAGTTACAGCGAATTTCTGTGCATCAAAATTTCGTAATATCGATGTTCGAAAAATTCATTCATATTCGCTCATAAAAAGCACCAAAACTTTATTTTATACGTACATGAAATAGATGCCTTACAATATGGCTTTCATCAGATTCTTTTCCATACGAAATATTGATTACACTGTTCACACGCAAGTTCTTGCGAACGATTTTATTTTTCTATTCCAATGACGGAAATCCGTAAAATGGAAAAAAGTAATTGCTTTTTCGAACTTTTTTTTGTCAAAAAACAAAAATTCTTCAATTGATTTCCGATCGATTGATACATCATTTGCGTTTCTAGCCAAAAGGAAACATACTAAAAAAACCATTCAAACATTTCCAATGATGCTTTTCAATGATGGCTATAATAAAGGACCGTTTATATGTTTGGATATATAAAGATTTAATTCGCGACGAATGATTTATTTTCTTAAATTTTTGAAATTTAAGACACCAAAAAGCAAATGTATGCTTCTGAAATTCTTCATAAACTATCATTTCCTTCAAAAATCATAAGCAATAATGTCTGTAATGTGCGTAAAATCAGTTTTTATTGTTTATTCGTTGGTCGCTCTCATGTGAATAGTCCTTAACATGGCCCTAAAAACACGAAGCACAACACGACCGAAAAAATGAGTCGTGTAATCAGCCCCTCAAATTTGTTGAACCAAAACAGAAAACAAAATGTTCCAGCCATTTTCGAAACGTTCCAATAAAATTGTTCCGAAACTATTAGCAACGAACGGTTAAAACATTCGAAAATTTAACAAACAATAAAACAACGTATTGAAAAACGAATCAACAAACGAATTTCAAATTCAAAAATTCTACGACGAATTGGTAAGTCGGTGAATAAAGAATAATTTAAGTTATTCTGTGCTGTGGTTTAGATTTGATGCCCGGACACACAAATTTTCATTTCATGTTTATATACCTAATAAAATATAATATTAAATTAATACAAAAACAAATACTCAAAGGAAAAAAAGAAATTTTTTTTTTACGAAATAAAAAAAGTTTTGTAGGATGTTTAAGTTGTCATTACATAGGACTTTTTGTGCGGAGGAAATTTGTTTCACAGGGACCCGGCAGCGCCGGGTATTTTCTGCTAGTTTAAGATAAAATAACATAAATTAATTCAATTAATAAAAACAACATTGTTTAAATACTAAATACTTAAAGCATTTCATATTTTACTTTAAAGTCAGTGCAGTTGTAGTGATTTAAATTTATGAAATAGAACTTTATATAAAGATGACTGCATACAGCAAAATTATTGAGGATTTTTTAAAGAGAAAAAAAAAGAACAAAATATCAAAGTAGGTACGAGTGCAGACATAATCTGCGGTTCAGATTTTTGATTTTCAAAAGTCTGTTGACGAGATGAAAATCTGCAAAATGCAGATAAATCTGCACTAATGGCAATGCTGATTGGAACCACCAATATGACTTATCATCATTGGTATAGAGGGGGTCCCTTAACTGGTAAATTGACTGAATATACTGTCTCAGGTCCCCTTGCACTCCTGTACACTCTCATGGGTAGCGGTGATATTTTCCGTAGATTTTAAATTCCGTTGACACACGACTGACAACTATTTTACAACTGTTAAACTTGAATTTGGCCACCACAAACGTTAAATAATTGATTGGAGAAGACGACCATTTATTTTGTCAGATAGGTAACCATGAGCAACGTTGCCATAAGAGAGAAGCAATTGATAGTAAAATTTTGTCATTTGCATTTTTGCTCAATCATATAACTAGCCACAAGGTCATTTTGTATCAGCGACTGAACTGACTAAATTCAAATTTAAAAAAAACTACGTTTTCTGCACTGCCTTTTGTACAACGATATCTCTTACAATTCAGTGATGACATACACTTTTTTGGCATTATTGAAAAGTTTAATTTTAAATCTTTAAGCTCAAATATCTCAGAACTCCCATAACAGATTTTGAAAATATTTCACTCATATAACAAGCTCAAAATAAGCTCTCATTTAAAACCAAATTCATTAGTGTTCACTCTGGGCTGAAAATGAGCAATACCCTTTGACAAATGCTTCCAAAACAGCATGGTTGCCATATACAATAAGAATCAACATTCCTATTGATGTGTGCAGACCAGCTTCATGTCAGTCGACTCATTTTGACTTCTCTTTTTATTTATCTCACTTCTATTTCTAGGTAAGAAGACATGACAATGTGAAGTAAGACATTTCAAAAAACCTCTGCCTCACTTGGCCTTTTATTTATTTCCCAGAGATGAGAGGGAGATAAAAATGAGAGACATCAAAGTGAGTTGCCTCACGTAAAGCTTGTCTGAACACTGTCTTGGAAAGCCCTTTATGTATGTACATTAGGGTGGTCGTTATAATGTTTTTAAGAGTGTTTTTGTTTTCATGACCTATAGTCGCTGTAGGGATACATTAGATTTCCCATTTTTTTGGAAATTCAAAATCTGTCGAAAAGTCAGAGTATGAAGGTGAGAAGTAGACAAGAAAAAAAAAATCCTACCGGAGGGGGGTAATATCTCCCACCGCTTGGCCGGGAGGGGCAATTTAATAAAATAATTGCATAAAATAAAAAAAAAATAATTAAAAAGCAACAGCAACACTTGCAGTAATGTTTTGTAGCTTTTTGGAAAGCCAGAAATCCATTTTAATAGTTGATTATTATTATTGCCAAAATTGTTCATCAAAAAAACTTAATTTAAAAACAAGCCGTAAGAATGAAATTCTGGCTTTCCAAAAAGCTATAAAACATTATTGCAGGTATTGCCAATGTTTTTTAATTACGTTGTTTTCTATTTTATGCAAATAATTTACTAAATCACCCCTCCCATCCAAGCGGGGGGAGATATTATCCCCCTCCTTTAGGAAAATTGAAAATGAGTTCACTTGCTCGAAAAGTAAACGACCAAATTCTCAGCATAATATTCACTTTTAGAAAAAAAATGATAATTAGTTTTCCAATTTCTCATACTGCCAATTTTCTTTTAGCTCTAAAATTAACGGTACTTGCCATACAACAGTTAAAGAAAAGCTAATTTACCTCAAAAACGGCTCCAACGATTTTGATGAAAAAAAATTGTGTATTATTGTAGATATGATGTACTTTCTGGTAAGAAAAAATATTACCAAAAACATTTATTAACGGTACTTGCCATATAACGGTTTTTTTGATTTTCGGTTTTCTCATTAACGGCTCATCCGATTTCAATAAAAATGTTTCCACAAAAGCTTTGTTAGAATATAAATAATACGGCATAGCAAAATTTTGAAAAAAAAAAATAAATTTTGGAAATTCAATATTTCAAAAATTGGTTGATGAATTATTTTGAAATTTCAGTTTAAAATGTAATTAATACCCAAAATATGCATACCAAAAATTTGTTACAAACATTTTATAAAAAATACATTTTTAAGAAAACGGCTCCAACGATTTTAAGTTTTTTGTTTTGCTTCACATATTCATGTTTTTTCAAGTAATCAAATTGCATACTTTTTTTGAGCTCTAAGTTATTTATCAGGCTGTTCATACAATTAAAAGAACGATTTAAATTCTTTTTTATACTTTTTAAAAATGGGTGTGGCAGTAGGCAGTTCTAGTTTATATAATTGCGTACAGCTTCTCCCTGCTTAAGAGAAAAAACTGAAAATACTATCGAAATTGTTAGAGGGATTGGAGCCATTCCCGGTACCAAACGAAACTACCGAGAGTATCGGTAAATTTCGGTCAAAAAGTATGGTATCGTCTCAGTATCGTCTCGAGATGCTTTGAAGCAGGTATCGTTTTAAATTCCGATACCGAGACTTTTCAGGTATAGTGGCCAGCCCCAACAAATTCTCCTCCATTGCAGTTATTAGATTAAGTTTCAAACAAACCACCCACCCAATCCGTTGCTTATGAAAAAAGTATATCATAAATTACTCATGCTCTTTAAGAGCCAGTTAAGTCAATTTTTGTTTCTTCAATAAACTAGCTGATGGCCCATGGCTGCACTACTCTCTCCCAGGAAATTGAAGAAAGCACCTGGATTTGAAAAAACAGTTTTTGTAATGATAAATTTTTTTACTAAATTTTCAATATTCAGTAAGTCCATATTAAAATACCGTCCTTTATTGATGTACAACCGAAAATTTAACCTTAAAACAGAAATACCAATTTAAGTTGATTGGAATTGTTGATACATTCCTAATTAATTACCAACAATTCCTCATTTTCAGGCCAATTCCTATACACAAAAAGAATCTTTTGTTATTGCAATAGATACTTATACTAATATACTTGAAGCACGTTTCAACACAATTGTCTTACATAAATCTCAACTGTTTCTTCAAGCACGTACAACCAACAAAAAGTCCATCTTAAGTCGAAGATTATCCATCTATTGGTCGACTAAGCATGATTTATGATACCAACGTGTCACCATTCTCAATGACCTTTAATTATTTGTGACAACTTTTAGGATGCAAGGTCTTTCTCATCCAATATTATTTCAGTGTAGTAGGTATATGGAACATACTCTCCCCACACGCACACACTGACAGCTCCATCAATTAGATTCTAACTTATTTATAGCCTTTACATGAACTTGAGTAAATATTAATTGTTTGGTTAACTTTCTTCGCAGTCTCTGTTAGACATAATATCTATCTAAGTAGCTATGTGTAGATATATGTAGGTGTAGGTATAGATATAGTTATAAGGGACGTTGAGACCAGACATATCAACTTGAGTACTATGACAACCTGTAGGCGGGATATAAGGTACTTCTCAAAGTTATCAAATGCAGCTTCATGTGTGGAGTTCCCCGTATCCATGGTCCACTTCACTTCTATACTTTGCACGTACGGATTTTCATTTGAATCGTAAAATTAAGAGATCGACTGACGAGAGAACTATCCAAAGGTTGTGTGCATTTTATGCTTCTTGCCATATAATTTCCCAAGAGAAGGTTGGTATAAGTCATTAAATGTAGCTCATCATGGCCAGAAATTACTATATGTACGTACTACTGTGTGTTGAAGAAACAAAGTTTTTAAGTGTCCAGCTGAGTTGAATGTCACTCAAAGTACCGTAACCGGCAAAGCAAGTAAGGTATTTATTTTTGGATTTCTAACTACTATTTTATTCTTGTTTTGAATTGCTTTTATTTCTTTCGAAAATGCTCCTGGAATGTGGTTTGAAATGCTTATATTTTCCATTGTTTTCTTTATGGGATTTGAATTATTTTGACATTCAATTTTGAATTCTAAAAGCTTAACGGCAAAATTCCTTATTTCTTGGCCCTGTTGATGGGTTTCATGAAAACTACTTTGAATAAGAATTCTATTTAATGCTCTTAACGAGTATTAATAGCTCGTTAAATGGCGATATTTGAAACTATTCAAGCTCATTGAAATAAATGAATTAAGGCCTCACACCCACCTACCTGGAAAGCAAGAAGAAGCTGATCCAATAGTGTTTTTTTACAAACATCTCATTGGTGCTTTACCTTCTTTTGAAGTTTGTTTGAATAGTTATAGTTTCGCATATCTTATGAAGGAGCTTTCCCAATTAAGATTATTCCTCAGCTCTTAAAACTCTTTTTATCTCTTGTTCTCTTCTTCTGCAAACACCCACAAAACCCTACAGTCCTTTTCAAAAGAGACGGCTTAGTCAAATACCAAAGCCAACATAAATACATTGCGAGTCTTCTGAAATTAATAACACACCAAGCAACTAGTATAAGAGGAAATACAATTTTCAAAAATTCCAACTGTCTTTTATACATACATATTGGCAGCTTAAATAAAACTGTTTATTTCCATCAGGTCCTTCATTTTATTTTAAGCCTGTTATTTTGACGTTGCTGCAAAGACCAACATTTTAAAGTGTTTTTCTCTCAAGGACTTAACATCCACGACCGACCGGCCATTTCTCATTAACCAGGAAAGGGATCCTTTATATTGGTTATGTCGTCTATGTGCTATGTCTCTTGTTTATGTCTTTCTAGATAGACCTTTCCCTGCATACATTTATATTATGTTGGTACCTACCTATAGAAGTATTTTAGAAACAAGAACGGTTCCGCATTCACAAGCTTAAATTACTTTGGTTGAAAATGAAAATTTCTTTTGAACGCAAAAACATCCAAGAATGCAAAATTAATTAAAATTGTGTTTTTGTGCTGAAAAGTTGACATTCTAAAAAAAAAACAAAAATCCTAAAGGTATACCAACTATTCAGTACACTCAAAAAAAACTAAAGTTGATTATTTTTGAAATATTTTTTCAGCAATGAAAGCACATTGTTCCTTTTTACTAAGCCTAAACTGTCAGCTGTTTAATTTTTTTTTGTTTTCGGTTGCCAAATACCAACACTACTTCAAAAATGGTGGCAAATTCAAATGTTGTGTTAATTTTGGGACACCCTTTATATAGGTACATAGAGGGTCAATCATTTTGTGTAAATTTATAACATAAATATGACTACGGAGGCCGTTGCATAAACGGGGGCCTATTGATCTTTGTGACCCCCTTACAAAATAAAGCAAAGATGCTCCTATTAGCATCACATAGACTGGTTCGTTTGCGAACCAGCCAGTACTTTATATGAATTTTCGCATGTTTGCCATTGAGACCTGCGCTAGATCGTCCAGTTCTACAACAAACCTGTTTCCAAAATAACGGAGGCGATTTGTTTGGAGGTTTGGACAGTTACAGAGAAGGTGTTTAATGGTTTTAATTTCTTTGACATCTTGATAGCTTCTACAGAAATCGGGTGCGAACACACCCATTCTGGTGGCGATAAACTTCTTGAGATAACGCAGTCGTTCCTGGAAGTCCATCCGGAGTTATTGATTTGCTCTTTCGTTATTAGGTATTTTTTCCATTTAATCACGCCGATCGGGTCGTCAGGTCCCATATCTAATGCGTTTCTACTGTTCCTATTTGATATTGACCCTTTCCTTGCCAGTTCATCTGCTATATCATTTCCTTATATATTGGTATATCCAGGAATCCAGCAGAGTTTGACTTGGTTGGAGTTACAAATATTGTTTAGTATGCCACGTCATTTTGCTACTGTTTTGGATCTTATAGTCTCACACTCACTGGCTGGGTCAAACCGTTGCAGCATAGACCCATGACCATAGGTAATGTGCTTCCAAGAGCCCATTTCCTTGAGGCAAAGTGCGCTTTTGGCTGCTGTGAATCTTATTAGCTCGTCCAGGGCTGGAAGATCTAGAATAATTTCCAGCCCTGCTTGTGGTGTGAGACCTCTGTGCCCCCGTCATTCCTATATAAGCTAGTCTCTGTACCTTGTTCAGGTTTTTGAGATAGCTAAATTTTTCAACTGTATTCCACCACACAATAGAACCAGGTTTTGAACCTCAGTAATAAAATTTCGGAGCCGAGTTGTAAAAAAAGTGGAGTAAATCAAAAATTTCCGGAGCAGATTTTAAAACAAAGGGAAAACTCAAGTTTTCAAAATAACACATATCTTCATGGTCTTAACCCTTACATTATTGACATCAAACCGATTTTTCACCTCCACAACTTCTGCTACACCACTCTACCAAGGATGAACAATCTTTTTTTATCGTCATTTGAAGATGTGGCATCACTGTTTTCTTAGCTTTGTTTCGAATTTGAAACTCAATATCGATTTCAATTTTTCCCAATTCCCGGCATTGGCTATTCGTTTGGACGCATTTTAAAAAACCGTCGGCCGAACAAGTTTCAAATGATGGACTTTTTCTTATTTTCCAATGTGGCATGTGCCCATCTCATGACTGATCGACAACAATTGGCTAGGAAGGAGAAGAGTAAAGTTCTTTTCAAAACTGCATACAAGAAAATGGCCCAAAATACCTGTAAATAAAACTAGGAAGAAAGGAAACGAGAACAGGGAACCAGAAAGAATGGTATTTGTTGCCGTAAATTTTACCGTAACACTGGGTTTGGCTTTAGTACCTCATGGAATAAATGGTTCGTGCGTTGGTGCGTCGGGCTGTCATGTCAAAGGTTTGGGTTCGATTCCCAGCCGCTGTTACCTCAAACAAAATATGACTATTTCCAAGGTACTGCCTCTTTCGTGGAACTAAGAAATCCTACAAGAGTATCTGTTGCCATGAATAAGTGCTTCCCATCTAGCCGTTGAGACTCCCCAACAAATTTAAGGTCCCCTCCATTCCTGCCAACAACACGCACTGAGGAATGGTCAAGACTCAAGACGTCGAGAGTTTTTAGTCCAAGGGCCTGGTTCTTCACGAGCTGTCGCTCCATCAAATTTATTTGATTATGCTCGGTCTGGCTATATTATTTCGCCCTTCCGATTCATCATGAATTTTAGATGCAAATGCAATTATTGGTCTGTTTGTTAAGTCCGGTTGAGTGAAAGAGATGACAGCATTAATGCCACGGGAAGATGCTTCTGAAGACAATGTTATAAGCAGTTCATCGCTAAAATGCATTGCAAAATTGAGTATAGCCGCTTTGGAGACCCATAAACACGTTTAAATTCTCAGTTAAAATTCCTGCAAGAAAAAATACTTTGATTCAATGGAACTTATTGGTTTGAAAAAATGAAATATTCAAATTTTCTTTGCTTAAGGTAAACTGATATTTCTCTAAGTGTATATAAAACCTATCATTTCTGTGTCCGATGTTTTTTTTTCTTATTTATTTGTTGTTTTGGGTCTTGGCCAAATATTTGTCCGGCATTTCATTCAAAAGATAGAAATTTTATTTTAAAGATGTCAAACATTTACACCCCAAAGAATAACGAGATAAAACTCGATTGTGAATCGGAATCGAAAGGTAAGCGATGTCAGCAAATAAACAGAGGACCAAAACCCATTCTCCAAAGGATAATCGGAGAACATTCAAACATTATATATTTCCCACGTCGTCTATTAAGGATATTTTTTGTTCTAGTTTTATATATTTTTTGTTTTCTCTCAATCAGCATGTGTATATAGTGCAAACGGGGGTGTTATAGGTCTTACAAGGATATCAACTACAATAGAGATTGCTGGGTTAAATTGGGTGAGAGGGATTTTTCCAATTTCTCAAGCTCCATATCCTTATAAAGGATGTGAATGAGAGGAGCACACATTGTTTGTTTTTTAACTGGATTCATTGGAGTTGATGAAGTGGAAGGACATAACACCGGTTCAATGGCACGACACAAGAGTCATTGTTTTGCTTTATAGTGTGTAGATGTACGTGTGTTTTTGTTTGTTTAGAAAGGCAGAGAGAAGATCCAGGATTGTATACACATAACTACTTCCTTGTGTGTTAAAGGAAGCAAATCGAATTAGATAAATGATGTCAGTTAAATAGGTTGTTTTTGGGTTATTCATAACATATGGGAGTTAATGCTTCCAGTATTTGAGAGGTAAAAATTGCTGTGCTGACTGGATGATGAACGGTATAAGGGTTTGTTTTGTTTGGTTAAAATACTATTTGCAAGGAAATGAGCAGCAGTTAGAAGCTTTTTGAAAAGATTAAATTGGATCTGACCACACAAACCTTTTTCTGCTAACAAAAATGAGAGTTAAATAAATGTTGTTTCATTTGATATTGTTTGAACACATGATTTTGCTGAGATTTTTGTTTGTTTTCTTACTATTAACAATTATCCTGTAACTCACCATTTGATTTATTAAATCTCAAATATACAAAAATATATCTTGATGAAAAAATATCGTGAAAATGGTTTGACTTTAAATTGGTACAAAACTAACACTAGAAAACAAGCTTGTGAGAAAACTATCATGATAGAAAACTATCATGACAGAAAACTATCATGATAGAAAACTGTCATGATAGAAAACTATCATGATAGAAAACTATCATGATAGAAAACTATCATAATAGAAAATTTTAATGATAGAAAACTATCGTGATAGAAATCTATCATGTGTGAAAACTATCATGATAAAAACTTTCATGATAGAAAACTATCATGACAGACAGTTATCAAGATAGAAAACTATCATGACAGACATCTATCATGATAGAAAACTACCATGATAGAAAACTATCATGATAGAAAACTATCATGATATAAAAATATCGTGGTAGAAAACTATTATGATAGAAAACTATCATGCCAGAAAACTATCATGATAGAAAAACCATCATGATAGCAAACGATCATGACAGACAATTATCATGATAGAGAACTATCATGACAGAAATCTGTCATGAGAGAAAACTATCATGATAGAAAACTATCATGATAGAAAACACAGTTGACAAATGCCCACTTTGTGCAGCCCCCAGTTACGGCGCTGAACCTATCACAAATAAAATTATGTAGACCATCTGTTGCAAAATCGGAACATTCAGCCTGTTTTTTTAAGATTCTAAGATTTTCGTTAACAACTTGAAAGTTTTAGTTGGTCATTTTATTTACTATTTGATATTTACTCTTACTATTTTAATATTGCATCATAACTTTATATACCTTCCTCTATCAGTTCAAGAAACATTTTTAACTTCTCTAACTACAAATCTAACTCCTCATTAAAAACAGCAAACTAATTTGCAAAAAGCAATTTAACTTTTACCTGATGATATATAAATAAAGAGAGCAAACAAAAAATAAAAAGTGTTTACCAATGAGTATAGTAGGAATGGGGTAGCTATAGCTACCAGCAATTTCCCAGGCAACAGGACACACTTTACTTTATATGAAATTCTATGAAATGAAAAGATAAATAAATAATTTAAATCTCATTGAAGTACATTGAGATGGTGTCATATAATCAGTTGAGTTTTTCCTGCAAAATAATATTCAAAGTAAAAAGCCGAAAAGCACTAACAAAAAGTTAATTCTATTAGTGTTATGGTTTTTTGAATGTACACAGAAATCAAAAGGAATTCCATTAGGTATTATACATTCAAAAAGTATAAGAGGATTATGTAATTTGAAATTAAGCATCATAAATGAAATTATCATTAAGAATTAATAATACGAAAACAATATCACTGATTACAAATAATAATAATGAGTTGAGTAGGTATTAATAATATTTTAGTTTCATCAATTGAACTAATTATATAACGAGTTTGATAAACAAAGCTTCAAAAAGGAGCAGCTTTATTATTTTGAAATTTGTAAAGTAAGATCCTCATTAATATTTAATGAAGTACTTACTTTTTTTTTACAATTTTATCATAAGCGTCTTTATTGTATTTTAATCCACATTTGCGCCTTTCAAAATGGTAATATTACCCTATGCTTCTTATTTTATGACCACGACTACAACTACTACTGCTAGTAGGGCCCTCGGACCTTATTCCCCTTGCGTGGCATTGAGCCTCCACTTCTCTTACGTGCCATCAGGAGATGGATCTCAGCTCTCTCCAACTCTTCCTCAATTGTGCTGATTCTACTTCAACCGTTCTTCGCCAAGTTCTTCTAAGTTAGCCCTCTCATCTTCCTCTTTGCGTGGTTCTTTGCATCGTTTGACCTGCAATGCGCCCACCACCTTTTCCAAGCATATGCTCAATCCACTGCCACTTACGTATTCGTACGAGTCAATGGGTTCCGGACCTGTTCTCGCATGAAGTTCATCATTGGAGATACGGCTAGAAAATTATGAAGATGTTAAGCAGACATCTACACTCCCGTTCAATTGAATTGGTTCAAAATTTTCGAGTGCGATTTACCGTTATAACTGCGAACTATGTAGAATAAATGCGTTTTTGAAAATGGCATTAGAGAAAGCATCCAATTGAGGAGAGAATAAGAAAACACACAATATCAAACTTACCATCATTACAAGTTTTATTATCATTTCTTTAAATTCATATTGAAATCGTAGCACTTTTTTGTCGTTAATTTGAATAGGTGCACCGTCTTTATAATCACTTTTGTTTTAGACTAGTTGAAGGTCAGAGCTTTTAAATCTATTTTTGGGCCTTATATCATGGTTTCTTTGATATGACACAAACAATTTGAGAACAAACGTAGAATGGGTGGAGGAAAAGCTCTTTTCGCGGCTGAGTACGCGCAAATTTATTGTTTCCATGATAAATGGCTAACGGGACATCAAATTTTGGAAAAAAACTTACAGAATTTATTCTTTGATCTATAATTATCTGAAAAATAAACAAAAAGATGGTGTCGATATGAAAGGATGGAACCTGCTATCACGGCAAGTGATAGGCGAAAAAGTCTGAGGGTTGCGTCTAATTCGTCGGTTAAAATGGCTAAAACAAGGGAAGAAGCTAGGTTCAGTGTCAGTATTTCAGGAGTCGAGAGCATTATTAAAAGTTCTGCATACCGAAAAAGAAGAAAATTAAATGAAACCACACCTAACGAAGTTAGCAAAAACAAAAAAAAAAAAACAAACCGAACGCAGTTTTGTAAGCTTCATAAGACTTGAAGGAATAAGTGGTGTAAAGTCGTTTTTTCTTATGAAAAAGGGATTAAATTCAAAGGCATTGATTTTTATTTAATGTATATTTCTAGACATACCACCTAAGTACTATAAAAGATTTTATCTTATTGTACATACCATTTTGTCAAATAAATGAAATGAAATGAAATGAAAAATTGATGGATTCAAATTGTATTTCCATGAATGAGTGTTTTTGTGTAACTAAACCATAGTCATACTAATAGTTCAAAAATGTGGGGCTAAATTGCTTTTCTTTGAATTCTCAAATTGTAAATTCTTTCAACTAAGGGGTGGTTTATTTCAAATTTTTCCTCTTTTTCGGTATGTAGAACTTTTAATAATACTCTCGACTGCTGAAATACTGACACTGAACCTAGCTTCTTCCCTTGTTTTAGCCATTTAAACCGACGAATTAGACGCAACCCTCAGACTTTTTCGCCTATCACTTGCCGAGATAGCAGGTTATTTGCATCATTCCATATCGACACCATCTTTTTATTTATTTGTCAGATAATTATAGATCAAAGAATAGATTCTGTATGTTTTTTCCGAAATTTGATGTCCCGTTAGCCATTTATCATGAAAACAATAAATTTGCGCGTACTCAGCCGCGAAAAGAGCTTTTCCTTCACCCATTCTACGTTTGTTCTCAAATTGTTTGTGTCATATCAAAGAAACCATGATATAAGGCCCAACAATAGATTTAAAAGGTCTGACCTTCAACTAGTTCAAAGCAAAAGTGATTATAAAGGCGGTGCACATATTCAAATAAACGAAAAAAAGTGCTACGATTTCAATATGAATTTAAAGAAATGATAATAAAACGTGTAATGATGGTAAGTTTGATAGTGTGTGTTTTCTTATTCTCTCCTCAATTGGATGCTTTCTCTAATGCCATTTTCAAAAATGCATTTATTCCACATAGTTCTGAGTTATAACACTCGAAAATTTTGAACCTATTCAATTGAACGGGAGTGTATATTTACGAATGTTTGCAGCTCTCTTGTGACAGCGGGTTTGACTTTTCAAGTGATGTACGAATAAAGAAGCATAGATTTAACATGGGAGCGGAACAGTTGTAGCTTGGTTTTTAAGTTTATGAAGTTATTTCTCCATATTTTAAACATCATTCCGAACGCAGCTTTTGCTCTCCCGATTCAGCTGTTTATACTATTTATAGTTCTAGTTTGGTTCTGCCATCAGGACAGACAATACTATCAAGATATTGAAAATTTTCTACCATCTCTACTGGTTATACAGAAATATTTATTTGGATTAATGAGGAAGTTCAAAGGCAGATCCTTTTGGTGTTTTGCAGTATTGATATGTAGCCTAACGATTCCTAGTTTTTCCTCCACCATTGTTGTCATTTGATGGAAATCCATGATCCTATGAGAGAGTAAGCATACGTTATCTACGTAGTTCAGATATTTGAGGTGTGAATAAAGATTCCACTGAATTTCTCAATTTCCAGTCGACGACAACTCGTCACCAACAGATCTAGTATTGGTGTCAGTGTACAGCTTTGCCTAACCTAACTATGGATATCAAACTCCTCTGACAACCTTCACTTCACTCGACAAAACTTGGTAATATCAATGAATTTATCTGGGATGCCCCTCCTTCGCATAGGAAGTCAGATAAATTCTCTATTTGCACTGTCAAATGCCTTTTTGAAGTCGATGAATAGCAGGTGAAAAGGTGATCGATATTCAATGTACTGTTCCATGATGACCCGCAAAGTGTTGATGCGGGTCCTCGTCGAGTCTGTCTTCTTTTATTCGCTGTAGGACGATTCTAGGTATTACCTTGTCTACTGCAGGCAGCATGCAAACTCCTCGTTAGTTTTCAAACTGTGTGAGGCCTCTTTTCATTGGGAGCTTGACAATCATTCCTTTTTCTACACTTTAGGAGAATTGTCTGTTTCCCAAGCTATCTAAATGATTGAGTGCAGAAGGGCTCACTCGATGTTCTTGGTGCTGCTCGTAAGAGCTCTGCGGGAGTACTGTGAAGTCCAACCACATTGTCAATCTTCAGTGCTCTGTTTGCGTACAAAATTTCTTCTCCCCTGGGGCGTTGAGTTCACTTCACTGGCAAAAACGCTATTTAAAAACGCAAAAAAAGTGCCCTTTCCACCTTTTGAAATGATTTTCATCCAAAGCTAGCAGAAATCTGTACGGCCTCTTCCGATTCTGTAGCCAATATGATGATATAGTTATACGCTTGTCACATCGCACGCTACGGTGAACTTCTCTTATCTTCATGTGATAAGTGATACGCAGATTCTAGCTCATTTCTCCCTACTGCTGGAGCTTTGCGGGGTTTTCTTTCTTTCTTCGATCTTTGTCCAAGTTTCTTTGGAAAGCCAAGCACTATTTCTTCCTTGCGACCAACTGACTGTACTTTCAGCACCGTTTATGAACAAATTTTTCACAGAACACCAATAGCTTTCCGTGCTACTGGATTGCTATCAATCCTTTTGAAAGATGTTTCTCTAGTTGTGGTTGGACTGCGGGATGCTTTAGTCTGTAACGAACTAATGTTATCAATTATGATAAGTGTGCACTGTATTTTACTATGGACCAAGGCCTATAAATATATCGCTTTCGGGCCCCACGTTGGGCGCCATCTGTAACGAATTAAAGTTAAATGAGACCCTGCATCTTTCATCTTCTATTAATTCCCATAGCCAATCCTCCTTTTGATAGCGAATTATCTTGTCGACTCCAGAATCATAGATCAAATGAAAATACAGCGCCTACAAATTCCTCACAGAAGTGATGTGGAAACCTCAGTTCCTCACACCACCTTTATAGAATATGTTTCGATGTTACTACACACTATTCTCAAAAACACCTTATGCCGACTCAACAGCCGAGTTATCTGTGGTTTCGAAAATAATAACTCATATGATTTCGTGAGGTTCCCTCTGACCACTTCAAATCAAACTGACTACTATAACTCGCTGAATTCACCGAACATATTCCTGAGAGAGCTGAGGACATCACAGAGTGTATAAAAAAAACATAAGTTGAGATTAAGCAACTTTGGTTTCAGAAAAGAGACCATGAAACTACTCTCTGAATACCTGCTTCTCTGAAGGAATTCATACCTCATCCTACACGCTACGCTCTTTTCTATCAACGTCTAATAGAATGTCCACGCAGTTTTCAAACAAGGGTTGTCTGCGCTGCTACAACCACCTGGTCTTTTGTTGCACGTATGCTTAACTCACCGATAGAGGTAGGTTCTTGCAGTTGGAGCGAGACGGTGTTACATTGTTTTCGACCAGCCAACCTGGATGTTGTAGGTTAGTAATAAATGTTAAAAATCCTAGGGCCCGAAATCTCGCGTTTATCGACACGATCGAAAAATTGTACCTATCCTTCATAATTTTTGTTTTAGTATGGAAGCTTGCGTTTTGTGAATTTTTAAATGTAGGGAAACATAGATGGTCGTGTCCCTTGAATCGAGCTTACCCCTCCCTATCACATCAGATGTACGACCTGATATGAAACCTTTGGTTTCCATTTGATTCTTAAATTTCAGAAACCCCTTTATCGAGAGTCGCTGCTGTCATTGCGCTCTCTGCCTTTCTTTACCCACCCTATTGATATAAGGAATCGATCTTCCTTATATTCCTGTATTTGATTCTCTTAAGGCGGAATAATATTAATGAGAATCCCCTTGACGGACAAGAGAAGTTAAAAGAAATTAACTTCCCTTAAATTCTTGAGTCCTCCTTCTCTCGACCCATCGACCTTGAAACTTACTCTTCCATATTTAATCAGTTACGTCTCTGATTAAACAAAACGACAAATCATTCTTTTTATACTTTCCGAATTCCACAAAACTGAATTTAAATCGTTCATACAATATTTATTTTATTCATATTCAAACCAATGTATCTTTTGAACTCTATCTAACAAATGTTTTCTTAACTAGATATTCTTCCACCCGAATGTTCGACTATGTTTATCTGAATCTCAATCTTTACTATTATTTATCTTAAATTTTATCAAAACTCAACAAGCTTGCTTTAAAATTTCTTCATACGTTATTGAATTGTTTAAGGACGTATTAGAGGTTTCGTCTCCTCTTAATCAGTCTCGTTATTAACCGTTCACAAAATGTCTATATGTATAGAGTATCTTTCGCCTCTTTCGATATTTCTCTTGTAATTACTCTTTTAAAACTTTTGTAATCAATAAATAAAATTATACCCCGATTAAAATTCTTTCGAACCTACGTTCGTTTATCGTTATGTAATTCGCTAATGATTTTCAAAAATGTGTCACGATATTTCTTTGTATGATCTTTTGCGATATCAAAATTTCAAAATATATTTCAAATAATATGGATCAAATAAAATGTGTTATCAAAATATATAAAATATATAATTTACTAAAGAAAAATTCACTCACCAGATCTTTTCCTCGTTGAAGTGCACTCGAACTTGGATGATTGTGGTTTCTGCTTTCATTATTAAAGAAAATTGTTAATATCCGATGTTTGTTAGTTGAAATATATGTGTGTTCCAAAACTTTATCTTGTACACGCGATTATGATTTTAGTTATCTCAAATTGGCTGAAAACTTTTACTTCAAAAGAGTGGAAGAATTCACAAGGTTATTTTACTTAAATAGAATAATTTCCTACTCTAACTAAGCCCTTCAAACTAAAATTCAGTATCGGTTTCGTGATACTGGAACTCTACTGTATCAATTGTTCTTTTCTTAACTGTATATTTGATCTTCAAAATTTTCATGAACATTACTTTTTATATAACTGTACCATATTTTCAGATACTTCCAGATGTTAAAATTTCTGTATCATATTTTCAGATACTTTCACACAAACATAAAACATATCGTATCATATTTTCAGATACTTTCACATAAAACTATCCAAACTAAATTTACTTTTATCTTGTTTGAAAATTATTCGTTTATCAAAACAAAAATAGGTATTCTTCTTATCAGAGAATTCAAAAATCTAATCTGCACTACTCTACACTTTGCACTATCCTTTTCAGATTATCTCCAACTACGAAATTTTCTTACTATAACAATATAAATACCAGTTACTCCTTTTTTTTTTTATCTTGTTATAACTTTCTTTTCACTTTGTATTTTTGTTTTTGTTTTATTATTCCTTAGGGTTGGTTATTTAGTACAGGTACAGGTGCGTATGTGAGGTGAAATTGACTTGAAGATTTCTTCATGACACCAGCTACAGATGTAATGATCTTGACTTGTTGAATGTGATAATTTCTACAGATGAATGACTTGACTGAAGTAGCATTGGACGATTTATACGAGAAATAGACTTGACTGACTGTACTTTCATACGATTCGAAACTTTTACACATATTCACAAATCGATGTTAAATTTGTTATATTTTCTTTACATTCGTTCTCTAGAGCACCGGTGGTGTTCGAGAACAACGTGGCGTATAGATATGTATGTGTATTTCGATATACTGGAACAAACAAAAAAAAATGCGTTACGTTTTGCTAGATAATTATCTAGTGTTCTGTCCGCAAAACAGAAACAGGATTTCTTGATGCTTTTCTTGGTGCTTTGCTTGAAGTTACAATTCTAAAAATTTTAGGCAGGCGTTTATGCACTTATATACGAATTGCGTCTCACAAATGAAATCGATCTTTCAAAATTACTTCAAAATTGTGTTGGATGTATATTACAGACTTTTTATTGCTTTCGAAGATGACAACATTGGTTTAGATTCACGTGCACATGTTTGTCGCCTTTACTGTTTGGTACGTATGTAAATCGAGAAACAAATTTCTGCACGGGGAATCTTGCAAATCCAAATGAACTCTGGACAAATTGTGAGGATCTAAAATCGAAATTATAATATTGCATGTATAATGTATAATCCTCGTCTGGCCGTCGCGAGATTTTCTTGAAAGTTTTCTTGTCAGCCTTATCATATTTCATCGTCGTCGTCGCACCTGTGGATTTACAAAGATAGAATGGACTTTAGAATTTTGCGAATTCACATGTGCTACCCCCAAAAAAAAAAATGTTCTTTTTCTATTTCAGATTTTCTTTTCAGGTTTCTTTTTTTTCTCTTATTTCTTCGCAGGTTTCGTTCTTTTTGTTTCTTTTCAGGTTTTCTAGTATTATTAACAAAATAATTACCTTGTTATTTTAGGGTTTTCTTGATCCTCAAACACTATTTCTACTGCTGAATTTTTAGCTTCGAGTGGGTATTCTGCATGTCTACGACCACTCTCGTGTGACAGACAAAAATTTTCGTTGCCAGAATAAAAATGAATGCCCTTTATTATTTGACAGGAATCCTAATAATGTTTATGATATCTTGTTACAAAAAGATTTTCTATAAACGTTTTATATATTATCTTACCAGTTCCTTGGGTTATTTCACGCCTAATTGGAAAAAGATGTTGAATGTTCGACGGCCAGACACAAAAGAAAGATGGTCGGTCGTGACAAAAGAAACTTACTTGATTTGCGCCGGCTACTTGGAATTGTTTGAGATTGAAACACCCCAATCGTGTCGACGTGGCATGACATGTTCACAATAGTGAATGTTCGTTGGATACTTTTCTATATTCGAACACACTCAGATTGGTAGCGTTCATTATTTTGTCTCATATACATTTATAGCTTTGATAAAGTTTATTTATCTCTTGCATTCTTATTGGCGTTAAAGAATTGAATTTCATTATTCTCATGAGATTCTTTATATCTTATTTGACATTTTTATTTCCTACTAGCATGATTTATGCAGTATTACTACTCTTTAAGTGTGATTCTTTACTTTTGATGTTGGAATGAAAGTGGAGAACGTTCAATGAATGTTTACACTTGAAGTGTGTGTTAGACTTTGACGTTTACATGTACGTTTTTGTATGACAACAGGTTCGTTGTATTGGTATACTTCGGTTTAGGTTGGAAATATTATATTTATGGAGCAAATGTGTGAGATAGGATTTGATAGGACGTGTAATCGTGTATCGACTTGCCGCGTTTCCTACAAAACTTGTTCAGCTGACTAGTTTTCAACTCGTCTGATGAACAAGAAAAGAAACGATCTTAGATTCATGTGTCTACCGGAAAAGTGTCTCATGCACAGCTGACAAAGCCGGGCTACTGATTTGAATTATATGTTTTTACTTTTTTAGATCTTTCGTATGTACTACAGATTCGAATCCTTTATCATCTTTAACTCTATATAAGTTATTTCCAATTACCTTTGTAATTGTCACTTTCAAAAATTTTGGACTGAGTTTGGCGCTTCTATGTTTCGTCGCGTCGCTCAGTACGAAATTACGTTTAAAAACTACGTCTCCTACATTGAATTTGACAAACCTACTTCTAAGGTTATAACTATTCTTATATGTTTCGTGTGCTTGTTCTAAAGCGGTCTTGAGGTGAGCGTGCAAAATATTCATTTTTGCCGTCTTTGGTAACCAGTCTATTTCACTATTATTCAAGCCGTTAAGTTCTTTCAAGAGTTGGTAATCAGCGCCGTGTTCTATCATCCTCTGTCCGAACAAAGCTTCGTATGGCGACATGCCCAAAACAGAGTGAACGGATGTACGCAAAGCACTGCCTATACAGGACAAATACTCATCCCAGTTATATTGTCGTGGATCGATATATGAACGAATCGCGGATAAGATTGAGCGATTAACTCTCTCACTGGCGTTAGCTTGAGGAGCATACGCCGCCGTTTTGACGTGCCTTATACCGAACGCTTCTATCATCTTATTAAATTCTTTACTCAAAAATTGTGATCCATTGTCCGACAACAAACTTTCGGGTACACCGTAAATTAAAAATATTTCATCTCTTAAAAACTTGATTACTTCTGCTGAACTTGCTTTTTTCAAAGGCTTGATAAAAACAAACTTCGTTAGTTGGTCTAACGCAATGACTATATATGAATTTCCTTTACGAGATCGCGGGTAAGGGCCTAAGAAATCTACATATACGTGTTGAAAAGGTCTTTCAACAGTATATGCGTCCCCCATTTCTGTACGCAAAATCGTATTGCTTGATTTGGTTGTTTTGCAAGTATCGCATCTACCTACAAAAGCTTTAACTTGAGAAGCCATAGCTGGCCAGAAAAACTGTTGGCGGAGTCGATATAGAGTTTTGGCTATTCCCCCATGAGCAGCTCTAGGTGGGCAATGGGCCTGAGTGATCATCGGTTCCGTCAGCGTCGTTGGAATCCACAACTTCCAGACTTGGAGGTCCTGAAGCGGATTTCCTGTACAATGCCTGATCTTCTTATACACGAAACCTTTCGAGACTCGTAGATCAGGTAATCTTTCGTTGTTGTTTCTGATGTGTTCTGCTATCTGGAGATATTCTTCTGACTTAAAAGCTGGATCTTCCAAATCGACATACAACACCTCAGTCGGATTTGTTGACATAGACCCCGGTTGGCATACCTCTGAATGTAGACCCTCTAACTCATGCGTACGAGATAAAGCATCTGGTACTACATTCAGCGTACCCTTCCGGTGTTCAATCCCAAAGTCAAATCCTTGTAATTGAAGGCTCCAACGCGCTAACCTCCCCGTTAGATCCTTCAAACTCATTAGCCACTTAAGGCTTGCGTGGTCGGTGATAACCAAAAATCTATATCCCTCCACGTAAGGTCTAAATTTTTGAATACCCTTCACAGCCGCTAAACACTCACGTTCGGTGACTGAATAGTTCCGTTGCGCAGCGTTCAACTTTTGCGAATAGTAATAAATCGGTCTTTCTACTCCTGACTCGTCTTTTTGACACAGCACACAGCCTATGCCTGTATTAGAAGCGTCACACAAAATGACAAACTGTTTACTGAAATCAGGATTTACTAAAACTGGTTTCGAAGTTAGGGCCTTTTTAATCGCTTCAAAAGATTTAATCGCTTCTTCCCCAAATTGAAACTTTCGATTTTTCTTTAAAGTATCGGTCATAGCACTAGCTACGCTCGAGAAGTTTTCGATGAATCGCCTGTACCATCCCGCCATGCCAAGAAATCGGCGGACTTGTCGTGTGGAAGTTGGTACAGGGAAATCTAATATCGCTGATATCTTTCCTGGATCGGGTTTCAAACAACCAGGTCCTACTACGTATCCTAGGTATTGAAGTTCTTGGAAACAAAATTTGGACTTTTCCACGTTAATGGTCAATCCTGCTTCCAATAACCTGTTCGCTATTACCCGTAGTATTCTCCTATGTTCTTCAAAATTTTTCGAAATGATCAACAGATCATCTAAATAAACAAATACTTGATCTCGCAGTTCTTGAGGAACCACCAAGTTCATAAGGTATTGTAGACTCTGAGCAGCATTCGAGAGACCGAACGGCATCACCTTGAACTGATAGAGTGGTCTACCGGGGACGGTAAATGCAGTCTTCTCCCGCGAACTTTGCTCCAGCGGTATCTGCCAGTACGCGTCTTTAAGGTCCACACTCGAAATGAAATGTGTCTCTTGAAGGCGTGCTAACAATCCCTCTATCTGAGGAATTGGATTCGCATCCTTTTTGGTTACGGAGTTTACCTTCCGAAAGTCCAAGCACATGCGGTTCTTCCCTGGTTTTCGTACTAATACGACAGGTGAACTCCATGGGCTGGAACTCTCTTCGATAACTCCCAACTCAAGCATGCGGTCCAATTCTTCGAATACTAGGGCTTGTACCGCCGGAGATATGGGATAGTGACGCTGTTTTATTGGCATCGCATCACCCGTATCTATCTTATGTTCGACAAGGTGAGTCCGTCCTAAGCCTCTTTCAGCGAAAGATGGAAAGAGCTCAATAACTTCTTTCAATACTTTAGCCTCTTGGTTGGACAAAACGCACTTCGTCGGTTCCTTAATTCCGTCTTTGGATTCTGTGTCTATATCTATAGATGAAATTAGATGTGGAGCTATTTGAAACAACGCCCAAAAATCAACTCCGAGGTAGAGTTGCTGAGTCAGCGTTGGTACTATGAACAAATCTAATTCGTGGACTATGCCCTTGTATTGAATTGCTGCCGTAACCATGCCAACAATCGCTTGCTTAGTTCCATCAGCTGTAGAGACAGCTGACGAAAATTTCTTGAACGGAATATTCCGTTCTTTCAAATACTCTAGTGCTCCTGAGCCGAGGCAACTAATGCTGGCTCCTGAATCCAAAAGACCGAGCCACGATTTTCCAAATACTTCCACAGAAATATATGGACGCGGATCGTTACTAATGTTTTTAAGATTTGTTGCAGATATAGCTTTATGTAATCTTCTTCTTGTTTTCATCCTACTTCTTAAACTTGCTATCTTCTTAGAACGGCAGGGAAATGTCAAAATTCGTCTCCTAGCTTTGTAGTACCGAATTTGTCGCTCCTGTAAAGGTCTTTTTAAAGGAAATAAGTTTGTGTTTTCTGGTTCTGTCATATCCGGTTTGACGATTGATTTCTTTAATTCAGGTTTTAAGATTGTGATTTTATTTATAGGTGCTTGAGGGTTAGTTACTTTGCCGAGTACTTGATCTTCACAATTTCCCCCTCGATTGGAAAATTGCTCTTTACTAGGTTTTCCGAACAGACCGGACAATTCGGTGTCACCGTTTCTTCTCGTCCACACTTGTAACAGAAGAGTCGTCTTCTAGGGTCAGGACAATCTCTAAAGAGATGACCCACGCCCTTACAATTCCAGCACTTAAATTCGTCTTTCCTATGGAAAGCTTCCAATGAAGTGTCTGGATTTGCTGGTTCTATTGCTAGTTGATGTTGGTCTAGCTCGTGTACTGGCTTTCGAACTGGCTGGTTCGTATATGTCGCATGTGGTTTGAAACGTTGACCTTCGTTATCTTTTCCGTTTAGGAATTTTTCTATTGTTCTACATACGTAGACTAATTCGGCGAGACTATAAGTGTTGAAAGTAATCAACAGCTCTCCCATCCTTCTCTTCACATTTTGTTTGACTAGTTCAACAATTTCGGTAGTGGATTTAGGAACTCTCAATCTTGAATTTAATTTTATGATATCATCATAAAAATCGTTAAAACTTTCGTTATACGCTTGTTTCCTGTCCATCATTTTCCTAGTCAACTCAGAGTCGGTCTCGAGACTTCTGTATTGCTCTAGCAAAGCTGCTTTGAGCTCTAGCCAAGTCGTTTTCTGATTGCTCTTTGACCAGGTCCAGTACCAATCTTCTGCTGAACCACTCACAAAATGATGAAAGTTGCTTACCACTTCCTCCCAAGAAACGTGATAACTATCTTTCACTCTCTCTATCCTAAACAAGAAATCATCAATTGTCATGTTTTTGGAATCAAATTTGATTCCCCACTTATGATAATGTGGGAATCTCATAAATGAACTAGCTGGGGTTGTTGTTGACAATGGCGGGTTCGATGCGGCTGGAGAATCGTTAAGATTCATTTGGCCTATTTGGGCCAGAAAAGCATCTACGTTAGAACTTCTCGCCATATCTGCTGGATGAACTCTAGTTTCATTCGGTTGTGTCCTAGCCGGGTTGTTCTGATGGGTTGGTTTGGGTAGATTATGTTCGTTAGAACGAGGATGTGGTGTTGGTTCCTCATGCAAGTTCCTATTCGTAGTAACTGTTGGTTGTGTCGGGGGTAAAATTCTGGCAAGAGTATCTCTTACAATACTACCAACTTGATCTAGAAGGTTAGCTTGATTACGAGCTAGCTCTTCCCTAATAAAACGTTGGTCTTCCGTTCTATTAAGACCTACTGTCGCTGACACTACCTCCTGTACATAATTGTCGAACCTGTTACTTGCATCAAAAGATTCGTCTCTCGCGTTGTGACTAGAACTGGCCGCAGGATCATTAAGAACTGGGTCATGTCGAACACTAGCATTATCCTCTGCGTTCCCCTGATTTACCTCTGGAGGTTCGGGTCTAATTTCGTCGTCCGCAGGTGCTTCCCTATGACTACGATTGATTTGGTTTAATAACATGCTTGCTCTTCTTCTATATCTTTCTTCACGCGGAGTTGGCTGATATAATAAAACTCTACCTCTCCTCTTCATCAGAAAAGTAATTCCAAAAAAAAACTTATCAACTAAACTAAATGAGTAACTTTGTTACCAAAAATTTAAATTTCAAAAATTAAATCCTTAACTAATTAAATTTTCATTCACTTTGAATCAAATAGACTATCCAAAGAATGACTATAAACTTAACTAATCTTAAACTTAATTTTCTATTTCTAAATTCTTCTCCAAAAATCTTTAAACTTAACTATCTATATTCCTATAATCTGCAAAAATTGTTTTAATTCTCAAAACTAATATTTCAACTGAATTTCTAAATACTAAAATACTTGAATACTTAAATAACTGAAACGCCACCAGGCAAATTCTAAACTAAAAGGGTGCCACCAGGCAAAATCTAAACTAAAACGCCACCAGGCAAAAATTTCTCAAAAATGCGCCACCAGGCAAAATAAACTGAAACGCCACCAGGCAAACTAAATTTCTAAATTAACTCAAAAAAAACTATACCATAAATGGTCGGGTCTTGAGAGAGGGATTCTGGAGTTGGAATAACAACAATATCCTTCCCCAAAGAAAATTATATAATGTGTTGTTAAAGAAAATTAAAAGCTTCGTTATATCTAACTACGTCGAAAGATACACGAACTAAAATTTTTAAATGTACTTGATCTTCTTCACAAAAACTAAGAGACAAAGTTTTCGTTCTCCGAAATGATTGGATATTTGCCACACTGCAACAGACGTGAGTCAGGAAAATGTTCAACTAACCACCGGTCAATGTGCCCAAAATCACCTGTCACTACTTCAAACTAAAACTTCCTCACAGAAACTGATGTTGTTGTTCGTGATAGAACTATTTCATCAAAAAAGTGAATCTATTATAACTATCTCTATACTTCTACAACAGACGTGCGTCGGGAACTTGATCACCAACCACCGGTTAGAAGGTTAAGAGCATCGCTACTCTAAACTCGTTCCACAAAATCTAGAGTATAGCCTTACGCAACAGACCACCAGGTAATTAACACCCAAATGCGGACATAAGTACTAACTCCAAAATCGAAGTCGAAGAAAGCTAATCAACCTCATTACAACAGACGAAGTTCTACTTAACAAAAAAACTTCCGGATAATGAATAGCCAACTAAACTTACCCCGAGTTAATCCTCGAATGAACTTCTTCTACAAAAAGCTCTACTACCAAAATTTTAACAAAAAAAAAATTGTTAACTCAAACTCTGAAAACTTCTTCTAAAACAAAATTACTATCGTATCGTCACAAAATTTTTCGGGCCCCACGTTGGGCGCCATCTGTAACGAATAACTAATGATAAGTTAAGTGTGCACTGTATTTTACTATGGACCAAGGCCTATAAATATATCGCTTTCGGGCCCCACGTTGGGCGCCATCTGTAACGAATTAAAGTTAAATGAGACCCTGCATCTTTCATCTTCTATTAATTCCCATAGCCAATCCTCCTTTTGATAGCGAATTATCTTGTCGACTCCAGAATCATAGATCAAATGAAAATACAGCGCCTACAAATTCCTCACAGAAGTGATGTGGAAACCTCAGTTCCTCACACCACCTTTATAGAATATGTTTCGATGTTACTACACACTATTCTCAAAAACACCTTATGCCGACTCAACAGCCGAGTTATCTGTGGTTTCGAAAATTGCCGAATTCCTCTCATATTCGAGTCATAATAACTCATATGATTTCGTGAGGTTCCCTCTGACCACTTCAAATCAAACTGACTACTATAACTCGCTGAATTCACCGAACATATTCCTGAGAGAGCTGAGGACATCACAGAGTGTATAAAAAAAAACATAAGTTGAGATTAAGCAACTTTGGTTTCAGAAAAGAGACCATGAAACTACTCTCTGAATACCTGCTTCTCTGAAGGAATTCATACCTCATCCTACACGCTACGCTCTTTTCTATCAACGTCTAATAGAATGTCCACGCAGTTTTCAAACAAGGGTTGTCTGCGCTGCTACAACCACCTGGTCTTTTGTTGCACGTATGCTTAACTCACCGATAGAGGTAGGTTCTTGCAGTTGGAGCGAGACGGTGTTACATTGTTTTCGACCAGCCAACCTGGATGTTGTAGGTTAGTAATAAATGTTAAAAATCCTAGGGCCCGAAATCTCGCGTTTATCGACACGATCGAAAAATTGTACCTATCCTTCATAATTTTTGTTTTAGTATGGAAGCTTGCGTTTTGTGAATTTTTAAATGTAGGGAAACATAGATGGTCGTGTCCCTTGAATCGAGCTTACCCCTCCCTATCACATCAGATGTACGACCTGATATGAAACCTTTGGTTTCCATTTGATTCTTAAATTTCAGAAACCCCTTTATCGAGAGTCGCTGCTGTCATTGCGCTCTCTGCCTTTCTTTACCCACCCTATTGATATAAGGAATCGATCTTCCTTATATTCCTGTATTTGATTCTCTTAAGGCGGAATAATATTAATGAGAATCCCCTTGACGGACAAGAGAAGTTAAAAGAAATTAACTTCCCTTAAATTCTTGAGTCCTCCTTCTCTCGACCCATCGACCTTGAAACTTACTCTTCCATATTTAATCAGTTACGTCTCTGATTAAACAAAACGACAAATCATTCTTTTTATACTTTCCGAATTCCACAAAACTGAATTTAAATCGTTCATACAATATTTATTTTATTCATATTCAAACCAATGTATCTTTTGAACTCTATCTAACAAATGTTTTCTTAACTAGATATTCTTCCACCCGAATGTTCGACTATGTTTATCTGAATCTCAATCTTTACTATTATTTATCTTAAATTTTATCAAAACTCAACAAGCTTGCTTTAAAATTTCTTCATACGTTATTGAATTGTTTAAGGACGTATTAGAGGTTTCGTCTCCTCTTAATCAGTCTCGTTATTAACCGTTCACAAAATGTCTATATGTATAGAGTATCTTTCGCCTCTTTCGATATTTCTCTTGTAATTACTCTTTTAAAACTTTTGTAATCAATAAATAAAATTATACCCCGATTAAAATTCTTTCGAACCTACGTTCGTTTATCGTTATGTAATTCGCTAATGATTTTCAAAAATGTATCACGATATTTCTTTGTATGATCTTTTGCGATATCAAAATTTCAAAATATATTTCAAATAATATGGATCAAATAAAATGTGTTATCAAAATATATAAAATATATAATTTACTAAAGAAAAATTCACTCACCAGATCTTTTCCTCGTTGAAGTGCACTCGAACTTGGATGATTGTGGTTTCTGCTTTCATTATTAAAGAAAATTGTTAATATCCGATGTTTGTTAGTTGAAATATATGTGTGTTCCAAAACTTTATCTTGTACACGCGATTATGATTTTAGTTATCTCAAATTGGCTGAAAACTTTTACTTCAAAAGAGTGGAAGAATTCACAAGGTTATTTTACTTAAATAGAATAATTTCCTACTCTAACTAAGCCCTTCAAACTAAAATTCAGTATCGGTTTCGTGATACTGGAACTCTACTGTATCAATTGTTCTTTTCTTAACTGTATATTTGATCTTCAAAATTTTCATGAACATTACTTTTTATATAACTGTACCATATTTTCAGATACTTCCAGATGTTAAAATTTCTGTATCATATTTTCAGATACTTTCACACAAACATAAAACATATCGTATCATATTTTCAGATACTTTCACATAAAACTATCCAAACTAAATTTACTTTTATCTTGTTTGAAAATTATTCGTTTATCAAAACAAAAATAGGTATTCTTCTTATCAGAGAATTCAAAAATCTAATCTGCACTACTCTACACTTTGCACTATCCTTTTCAGATTATCTCCAACTACGAAATTTTCTTACTATAACAATATAAATACCAGTTACTCCTTTTTTTTTTATCTTGTTATAACTTTCTTTTCACTTTGTATTTTTGTTTTTGTTTTATTATTCCTTAGGGTTGGTTATTTAGTACAGGTACAGGTGCGTATGTGAGGTGAAATTGACTTGAAGATTTCTTCATGACACCAGCTACAGATGTAATGATCTTGACTTGTTGAATGTGATAATTTCTACAGATGAATGACTTGACTGAAGTAGCATTGGACGATTTATACGAGAAATAGACTTGACTGACTGTACTTTCATACGATTCGAAACTTTTACACATATTCACAAATCGATGTTAAATTTGTTATATTTTCTTTACATTCGTTCTCTAGAGCACCGGTGGTGTTCGAGAACAACGTGGCGTATAGATATGTATGTGTATTTCGATATACTGGAACAAACAAAAAAAAATGCGTTACGTTTTGCTAGATAATTATCTAGTGTTCTGTCCGCAAAACAGAAACAGGATTTCTTGATGCTTTTCTTGGTGCTTTGCTTGAAGTTACAATTCTAAAAATTTTAGGCAGGCGTTTATGCACTTATATACGAATTGCGTCTCACAAATGAAATCGATCTTTCAAATTACTTCAAAATTGTGTTGGATGTATATTACAGACTTTTTATTGCTTTCGAAGATGACAACATTGGTTTAGATTCACGTGCACATGTTTGTCGCCTTTACTGTTTGGTACGTATGTAAATCGAGAAACAAATTTCTACACGGGGAATCTTGCAAATCCAAATGAACTCTGGACAAATTGTGAGGATCTAAAATCGAAATTATAATATTGCATGTATAATGTATAATCCTCGTCTGGCCGTCGCGAGATTTTCTTGAAAGTTTTCTTGTCAGCCTTATCATATTTCATCGTCGTCGTCGCACCTGTGGATTTACAAAGATAGAATGGACTTTAGAATTTTGCGAATTCACATGTGCTACCCCCAAAAAAAAAAATGTTCTTTTTTCTATTTCAGATTTTCTTTTCAGGTTTCTTTTTTTTCTCTTATTTCTTCGCAGGTTTCGTTCTTTTTGTTTCTTTTCAGGTTTTCTAGTATTATTAACAAAATAATTACCTTGTTATTTTAGGGTTTTCTTGATCCTCAAACACTATTTCTACTGCTGAATTTTTAGCTTCGAGTGGGTATTCTGCATGTCTACGACCACTCTCGTGTGACAGACAAAAATTTTCGTTGCCAGAATAAAAATGAATGCCCTTTATTATTTGACAGGAATCCTAATAATGTTTATGATATCTTGTTACAAAAAGATTTTCTATAAACGTTTAATATATTATCTTACCAGTTCCTTGGGTTATTTCACGCCTAATTGGAAAAAGATGTTGAATGTTCGACGGCCAGACACAAAAGAAAGATGGTCGGTCGTGACAAAAGAAACTTACTTGATTTGCGCCGGCTACTTGGAATTGTTTGAGATTGAAACACCCCAATCGTGTCGACGTGGCATGACATGTTCACAATAGTGAATGTTCGTTGGATACTTTTCTATATTCGAACACACTCAGATTGGTAGCGTTCATTATTTTGTCTCATATACATTTATAGCTTTGATAAAGTTTATTTATCTCTTGCATTCTTATTGGCGTTAAAGAATTGAATTTCATTATTCTCATGAGATTCTTTATATCTTATTTGACATTTTTATTTCCTACTAGCATGATTTATGCAGTATTACTACTCTTTAAGTGTGATTCTTTACTTTTGATGTTGGAATGAAAGTGGAGAACGTTCAATGAATGTTACACTTGAAGTGTGTGTTAGACTTTGACGTTTACATGTACGTTTTTGTATGACAACAGGTTCGTTGTATTGGTATACTTCGGTTTAGGTTGGAAATATTATATTTATGGAGCAAATGTGTGAGATAGGATTTGATAGGACGTGTAATCGTGTATCGACTTGCCGCGTTTCCTACAAGTCTATTGGTATTAAACATAAGCTGAACTGAAGCTGTACGTAATTTAACGGTTGCAACCATCAGATGGTGGTTCCGGCCTATTCTCATGTTTGCACTCCTTCAGTTACGGACGTCTTGATGAAGATTGCTTCTAAACTGCCGACTGATAGTTAAGTGATCAAAATGGTTGACAGTTGCGTGTCTGTCCAAAGAAACCCAGCTAATCTTATGGCACTTCTTGTGCTCCAAGCATGATTCCTCCTATAACAAGGTCTTTTGGCGTTGCAAAAACCTGGCGTTGCAACAACCAGGCTTTCCCATAAAATGCATGAGACCAGCAGTGTCATTTCCAACCTTGCCATTCTAGTCTCCCATTACCATCATGATGTCTTCGCATGGTATACTATCATAGGCAGCAGTCAGCCAGTTGCTTAAGGCCTCCTTTTCCTCAACAAAAGAGAGTTCCTTTTGGGCGTAACACTGTATGACTGTGACAAAACGTACTATAGTCCGGAACCTGGCTTTCAGGACTCTTTCGTCTTAAGTCTGCCAGAATATTAAGCTTTTGAGAACCATTTTGGATAACAGATTCCCGATAGCTTCCCGGTACCTTTCCGGTACAGAGATGAAGGTAAAGTGTTACGAGTTTGAGACTTACACCTCCCCGAATCCAAACATCTTCAAATTCACAATTCCTAAGATGTTCATCTTAAATCAATCGCATTAAAACCTTCCCTAATTGAAGGAATCCAGCATTTTGAGAACCTTCACTTCCGTTAATGAGAAGAGCTTTTCCATTCCAGAAGCCGGGTCCCGGATCATTAGATAAAAGTCGTCAAGGTGTTATCATTTCTTATTCGAGCCGTAGTGTTGGGTTCGGTAGTAGTTTTGATTTCATTTACGAAGATTGCTAACCTCCATAACCTAGTCTTAAAAGCTGGGTTCTACGCACTTGTAATTTTGACCTATTTACCTTCCTTACTAACTAAAGGCGGCACTACAGTCAGGGGTGGTCCAGGGCCTCAACTAACTCTCTCTAGCTTCGCACACCAAGTTGGTCCTCTTGCACTTGCATGCGCCACCTGTTACACTGCCCTCCTCTACTGCGGTGTCCCACGGGGTTGGATTCAAAGACTTTCTGGGCCACAGCATTGATGACCATGGTTGGCTTTTCACTTTTGTGGCTAGATCAGTGTCACTGTACAGCCCGTACAGTTCATTGCTGTTCCTTCTTTTCCATTCCCTATCTATGCAGATGGGACTAAAAATCACCCGGAGAATTTTCTTCTCTAAAGAGCCTAAGGCGCTCCCATCCATCGTTGATAGTGTCCATGCCTATTATTAAGGGATATTTTAGTTGCTTGAGAGAAGACTTTGCTACTCAATTGCCTTCTAAGCCCAAAGAAACACCGATTGGCAGCAGTAATTCTTCGTAGTATATAACCTTCTCACTGAAACCTTTTTTGAGATTAAAGGTATCGTTGAGGTCTTTGCCGAACTTGATGGAGCAGCGTCTTTCTTTATCGTCATCCTGCACAAACGGACGAGCTTGGAAGGTTTTCCAAAACTCGAAATTTCTCAATATGCTCTCGTTCGTGGCCTTGAAATCGATGAAAAGGAGGTGGGTATCGATTTGAAACTCCTTTGGTTTTTCCAAGATTTCCAAGTAATGCGAATATTTGATAGATGGTGGACTTTCCTGGCCTATAAGGCCACACTGGATATGGCCTATCAGGTTGTTGACGAATGCCTTCAGGCGTTCATAAAGTACAGCCGAGAAGATAATTTATGCTATGTAAGGAAGACTGATGCCTTTGCAGTTGGTGCAAGCATGCTTTCCTACACCCATATTTTCCAGATAAGCAGGTGCATACTTTCCTAACCAATTCATCGCCAGCCGCTTTGAACAGCTCGGCCTCAAGGCCATCAGCTCCTGCAGCCTTATTAGACTTATTCACTCTTGAATGGTGCAATCTCCATGGAAACGAATTCGATTCTTCATCACCGTTATACAAATTGCAGAAATGATTTTTCCATATCCGCAACAACGCGATTTTACCCCGATGTTCCCATGATTGTCCTTTCAGGCTTCGTTTCGGGGCTTGTTACCCTAGGAAGTTCTTTTTTCCTCGATCGCATGTCTATTTACATACGTATGTACTAGGGCTACAAAAATAGTTTTCCAGGGATCACCACAAGGAAGTAGGTAAATCAAATACTTCATCGTGACTGATTGTTGCGCTACTAGACTAGACCAAGCTCAGAGCAATCAATAGTTTCCTGATCGAGCACAATGCAGGTGGTTCATTAGCCAACTCAATCCCAGAAAACTCACAAGAATGCTCGAGCTTTCAAATTCTTCGAATATCAGCTTCCAAGGCAGCAAAGAAGACCTCTATCTCCGGTTTAAGGACCAAGCTATTGCAGATACCAGAGTGCTTGATCTGAATAACTGGGAACAGCGTGCTTGGGATTGTAAATGATGAAGAGCTGCTGTTCTCAAGAAGCAATCCTTCATGGATCGGAAGTCGGATAGGTAAAAATGGAACTGTAAACACGGTAGCTAACATTGCGTACAAATATAAGTTTTGACGTCGACTGTTTATAATGCAAATCAATTTTCTTATCAATGTCACCTTTCAGGTTTTAATTTATTTGTTCGTATATTCCTTAGAAGGATATTCAATATTGATGGTTATTTTTTCTATAAAAAAAAAGCTATCCTTAAGTAGAATCAAAAAATACAATTAACTTGCCGACTTGAGGCTTTCAAAAAGAACATCAACATTTTTCTTTTTCATTGACAGATTATTGACACACAAACACACGCACACACTTATATAAAGAAAAACATCTCAGCTCCAGATAAGGTACCTACTAGTGAACAGCGATAGCATGACAAACAGGAAATCGCCAATTAATTTGCATTTTTACACCCCTGGCAGTGAAAGCCATGATTCTCATTATTTGCATCGGAAAATGGTAAGGAATCCCCCAAAAAACATTAAAAAAAAAATACGTTACGCCACGTCGCGCCATCCACGGAGTCATGCTACTACACAGCCTTTCCATTGAAATGATGGCCTCATTGTTATTCATTCACTGAAGGACTCTCCATAATCGGATGAAAGACGCCTCCGGAATGGTTGTCATTTTAAGATCCCATCTTTGGTTCATTCATATATACGAGTATTTATATAGGATAGGCGCATGATGTAGATGGAGATAAGAGATGAAGAGATGGAAATGGAAAGCATTCCTTCACAATTTTATCATTTAAAATGAGGTGACAAAGCTTATGGGTTGGAGTGATGGTGAAGAAAAAAGGAAGAATGGCGAGAGTTTTGGTCTGAATAACCATCATGATTTGAATAAAGAATTCATCGAGGTGCGATGGCACTAATGACCATTTTGCAATTAACTTCGCTTTCAACGAAGAAGAGAACATTGAATTGAATGACTATAACGGGATACGGATGGTAAAAGCTAATTAATAGATTTGGGAACCTTCCAGATGCCAGATTTTTGGCACTTTGCATTTCATTTAAATTGCAATGTCTTTTTTTTGTCGTTTGTTTGTTTGTTATTTGACAGCGCAGCAACCACAATCAAGGAAATGTTGATTCTTATTAGATTTCCAGGTAGAAGGATATTTTTAAAGAAATTGAATAATTTGGCAGTTATAAAAGATGTTCTGTTTTTTGTGTTTCAAAAAAAAAAAAAATTGCTTAATTAATGCTTTGGCTTTGGTATTTAATTAATGAACTTTCCATCACAGAAAGGTTAATTTTTGAAATGCCTTGATTCTTTTTGAAATAATATTTATTCAAATTTGGTATTTTAGTGTGATCAATCCCCTTTTGATTAATCAGAATAATCAAGGTAAATTTAAAATATCCAAATTTGAAAATAAACCTTTCACATGTAGTGATGCAGAAGCTTGAATCCTTTCCCAGTGGAGACTAAGGCCTCGTAGCTGAGACAAAGTTCAGTAAAATCTCAACCACTTAACCAATTTTGGTGAAATTTTCAAACCAAAGAGAGAATGCTATCAAAAATAGTCATAGAAAACTGTCATCCGCTGATACGACCAATAAAAAATAAGTCGTCGAGACCTATGTACAACTTATAAAAATTCCACAAGGAAAAGTCTGAGGTGTCAAATCACGTAATTTTTTTGGCCAGTTCATGTCTCATCTACCAAGCCTTTAAATCACTCGAACAGAATTTCCATATGCATTGACATCTTAGATGATGTGCTAATCGGCGAAAGGCATGCCTCTAACGCCTTAGACATGTGCGTACTGTTAGAAGGGCAAACGTCGACTCTAACCATTTCCTTGTTGCGGCAAGGCTTAGAGTTCAAATATCAAATGAAAAAAACTTCGAACCACCCTTTACCCTAAATTATACTTCGATCGCCGTGGCATACATGGAGTCGCCAGAGCCTAGAGTAAGCACATGTGTGAGAAGTTATCTACTGTGTATTCAACTGCCACAGGCCCCAACAACCAGTGGTCCCAGTATCACGATACCTTCATAGATAACCAAAACCGCCAAAAAAGAACCCGTGGTATGATGATGAATGCATACAGCTGAAAAAGGTGAAACATGTGAATATCCTTTAGCATAAAACAAGCGCAGCAAGAGAGGAGTACAGAATAAGAGGAAGAGAGGAGAAGGAGACCCGGAAGGTTTTTAAGAAAAGCCAAGCAACTGGCTGGCTGCTGGCTTTAAAACCGGAGCGCAGGCTCTTAGAAACAGTAAAGGTAACCTAGTCACCGAAGCACAGGCAATAGTAAATGTATTGAAGCTGCATTCCCAGCAGCTGCTAAATGGCCATCAGGCAAGGCGAGAAAAAGGACTAGAACGGAACCCATCCCCAGTCAATGAAGAACCAGTTCCACAATCCAGTGTAGAAGAGGTAGATTTTGCTATAAGGAAGCTGAAGAACAGCCCTACCGTGGTTTACCAGCGGATTTCTTCAAGCACGGAAGGGATATGTTGAAAGGGTGCCTACATCAAGCGAGTCTAGTTTGGGTGGAAGGAAGCATGCCAAATGACTGGTCTATCAGCTTTATATGTCCCTTCTGCAAAAAACCGAGCCTCTGTGTATCTATGAACATCGCATACAAGATCTTTTTTGCCCTACTTTGTGGACGCCTGAAGCCATTCGTAAACAACCTGATAAGTCCTTATCAGTGTGGCCTTTGGCCAGGAAACTTCACCATCAACCAAATACTCGCACTTCGGCGGATCTTTGAAAAAACCAGAAGTTTAAAATCTGAAATGAAGAATGCACGCTGCTCCGCCATCAAGGTCGAAAGCCTTACGATACTTTTGATGTAAAAAAAGTTTTAGGCAGACTTCTTCAACATCGTTCTTGAAACAATAGTGCAAAACTCGCACGTCAAAACTAGAGGCACAATCTTTTAAAAGTCCGTCCAATTATTGCACTAAATACAGCCAGGTGACCAGAAACTTTGTTAACTTAGGCTCCACTATCAACTGAGCGAACGATACCAGTGCTGAAATAAAAGAAGAATTAATCTTGCCCATCTTAGGATAAGAAGGCAATTGAGAAGCAAAGCCCTATCTAAGTGTCCCCCTATGCCCTCTATAAGACGCTTATCATCCCGGTCCTGATGTATGGAGCAGAGGCTTGGACACTATACCTATGGATGAGAACGCTTTAGGATGTTTTGAGAGGTGGGTGATTTTTGGTTTCGTCTGCACAAAAGTGGAAAGCTAACGACTTAGATATCTGGGTCACCTAGAGCGAATGGATATCAAAAATCCAGCCCAATAAGTCTTTTATTCGAGCCCGTGGGACGACCGGCGCGCAGTAGAGAAGGGCAGTGTATCAGGTGGCACACGCAAGTAGAAGAGGACCTCAACCAACTTGGCATGCGAGCCTGGAGGCAATTAGCCAGAAACCGAGCCGGCTGGTAGAAGCTTGTTGGTTGAGGCCCTGGTCCACCCCGGACTGTAAAAATAGTTCGAAGGATATTTGGTTCTATGTGCAAGGAGGTTGAATGGAGGAGAATATAAACCGTAAAGTCTATGAGTTGTATGAAGATGTGGATGTAATCTAGAAACTCAAAACACGTTCCATACATTAGCTCAACCACATCAAGCGAATGGACAATAATACTCCAGCCAAGAGAACCTTTGAATCCCAGCCACCAGTCCCCAGGTTCGAGATAACGAAAAGACTGAACCTCCACTCCAGTTTAATGACCAAGACGTCCCGGATGCCAAAAGGCTTGGTCTAGATGGGTGGAAGCAGCGTGCTCATGATAATATAGGATGGAAGGGTGCCGTGCGTCAGGTTGCCAAAAGAAATCGGTTTTCAAAGATCGGGAGTGCTCATCGTTGATGGCGGTAGCAATTTAATCATCATTAAAGAATAAAGTATGGACCGTTGATGCTGTTGAGCTTAAATACACCAATCAGTGACTTTCATACACATTCACAAAACTTTTGTAAAAACATTTTTTTCATGGACAAAATGCATCTAGTACATATATTTGAGCTGTTAGATTGACCAGAATATTGTAGGTTCCATCTGTTTCTGCCAACTTATAACACACACAGGCATTTTTAAAAGCTCTCATTTGATAGGCTCTGACCTCATTAACGCCCTTCCAAATGTATTCATAGATTATACAATTGAATGTTTTACGTTTAAAGTGTTTCATATATTGTGCGCTTTATATGTACTTCCAAACCTCACTCCAGCAATAATTCTAAATCCGCGGAAAAATGTAAATTCCAACACTTAAACTTAAACTTAAGCTTAAACTTTTAACAGACTTCAAATTGCAAAAAAAGTAACACACTTGCTTAGAATAATAAGAAATACTTAAAGAAGTAAAATCCCTTCAAGCAAGTCATTCCTATCCAAGATCCATAAATCTCTTAACTAACAGCTGAAACAATTAATTCTAATTTTCTACTAATCTACAAAATTTCATGGAATCCCTTGATTCGACATGTCCTGCAGAAAAAAAAAACATTTTTCATTCTAAATCTTACAAAGGATATTGGAGTTACCTCCCTAGAACCAAGAACGCAAACAAATAAGAATAAATAAACTCTAACGTTTCAAGATTGAACACTCGAACTCGAAATCGTTCAAATTGTTCTTTTTTTTATTTTTGTGTACGTGTGTGTTCCCTTGTAGTTCCCTCATTTCAAGTTCAAAATAACCAAAAATCTTCATTTCATCCTTCTATCCTTAACTTTCCAATACAAAAAAAAACGAGAAAAACATACCCAAGATGGTCAAAGTCACGTACATATAGCAAAAGCTCACTCTTCACTCACTTAGAATACTATACATTGATTCCCCTCGAGTGCGATAACCCAAAAAAGAACTTTGTGCTCGTCTTCTGCTTTCGCAGCAGATCTTATTCCCTGACAGCCAACCATTAGTTATATATCCTGAGTCCTAAGTCAAGTTAAATCACATAAAATGATGCTCCATGAATAAACTACTCAACCCGAAAGTTTACTCAGTCATTACTTTGACCGAAAGGCAAACAAAAAAACCAAAACATCTCGGGGAAAAAATCCAAAAAAAAAAAAATAAAAATAAAAATAAAAGTAAAACAGTTTTCAAGTAAATTGCTTCAACGAACTTGACAGAGAACGGTCCAAGAGTGAACTTTCTTTGATCCATTTGAGAATACCCTGGTTTACTAAAGGAAAACCTCCCCTTAAGGCCTCCCAAGTAAAAAAGAAGCAAAATAACAAAATAAGGTCAGATCTTTAAACTTAATTTCGTTCATAATTCCTATATATTCAGAAGTGGGATTCAACTTAAAAATCCCATATAAGGGTAACATATCATATCCATGTAGTCCAGCATTCTCTTGCCTTCTCACCACCCGCTAGCTGCTCCTTTTTCCATAAAAGGATCATAATGGAAAATTGCATTTCCAACGGTGGTGCAGCATAGCAGTAGCATCCGTTGGCACAAGATTTTCATATTAAAATTTTTCGGAACGTTGTCATCGCTCCGTTTTCTTCTCTTTTTTCATTTTGTTTTTTTTTTTTTTTTTTGCCTCTATGTTTTCCTTCAGATTCCCATGATAGGCGACAGTTTTTCTTTTTTTTTCTGTTCCTTATGGGACTCTATAGGATTTTTCGTTTTATAGAATGAGACGGAGCAGGAGGGAAGGAAAGAGGAAAATATCCTTTATACAGGAAAAAAATGAGCGGGAAATGAATTTAAGCGCCTGGGGGCACATTTAATTATTTTCATGGCAAAAAGATGAAATAAAGTCATAAGTGTTGGACGGAACGTTTTGACTTTATTTTGGAGTTTTTTTTTCTTGTTGCAAAACCAAAAGGCAACCCGGCAGGTGGGTATGTTTTTTGCATAGAGGAATAGGTTTAGAGGGTATGTTTGGTTTGGGTGTCCTTGTAACAATTTTTTTTCCAAGTCAACTGAAGTTGAAAGTCTATCTAAAAAATAGAATGACTAGAGGTTGAAGTGTGTGTGATGGAAGACACCACTTTTTTCACTTGGTGTTGAACTTAAAGAGTTTTAAATTGAAGACATATTTTTTTTTTATATTTAACTTGAAGCTTGAGTGTATATTTTTTTAAAAGAATTTAAGGGGGTTAATGATTTGTGTTAGGTGATTTACAAGTCATTTCATTAATTTGGATGGAATTGTATTTGAAACAAGAAAATTTGTAATTAATTGCAATATTTATAGCCAAGTAAGTGGAGGGTTTCTAATCATACAAAAAGAGTCGATTTTTTGATTGATTTGATTTCCAACTTAAAAGCATATGTGACCGTTTACGATCATAAAAGTAATATATATAGTAAAATAAGATAAAGAAAATTGGCAGTGATAAAAGAAGGGTGTTCAAAACAAAAGGCAACAAAAATATCAAATTAAAAATAACAAAAAGGTACGTATACGTCCAAGTGTACCATTGTTTCATATAGTAATATTGATAATTGCGTATGTTTTTAATCTGGAATATTGAAAAATACTCTAATATAAAATTTCAGTTTTTGCTGAGATTTGCAATAATCTGATCTGGGAATAAAGTTCCTAGAATGAACAGGTTGATTACTTCATTGGAAGCCAATAATATAATTTCAGTATATAGCACATGGTGCTATAGAGCTGAAACATTTCTTTTGAACATGTCATAAAAGATGGTAGATCCTTCTCGATACTTTTGGCTGATAAAAATTATTAATAATTTTAACGAAAATCATTGAACAACAACCCATTCAATGTGATCCATGGTATTTATTTCATAATGGGTCCAAACAAAAGTAAAATAAATCAAATAAATTACAAAAAATGTCAAATTTATTATAAAAGCCTAGCAAAATCAGTTTTCCAAAAATATCTACTGGAACTTAAGGCCTTGTTAGAGAAATCTTATCCTAAATTGTTGCTGGAAAAAGGTCAAGTAACAATAACTTAATTTAAGTAATAATAGTCCAGTCAACGAAGACTCAAAATCATAAAATAATAATGCAATAAATCATACTCTCTGGATTATTATTTTTTGTGGTAGGGATGACCCCCAGGTATAACATACTAAAATTCCCCAGCCTAGGGCCGCGAGCTTTATGGAGAAAGGGGGATGGTTAAAGGCCCCTTTTGTAATTTTTCGTGAATATTTTGAAAACTAAGAGGTTAAGCGGAAAAGTGTACACTACAAAATGAAAGAAAAATAAATTTCTTACCGAACATGTTTTATTCATATTTTCGGTAGGAGCAAGGTTAAGAAAGTTACGGGCAGTAGAAAACTCAAAATTTGAAAAACAATGTTATTTTCTTACAAAACCAATGGTTTTGATCACTCTACTCAAAAATAACGGAAAAAGTAAATATATATTGGTTCATGGTCATTCCAGTGACGGCCGGCATGAGAGCAAGTTTGGGTGTAAGGAAGAAGGTTGTATTTAAAATGGTCTTATTTAATTTTTTTTGATACTGTTTATTTTCATATGAGAAACACTGTTTCTTCAAAGGGTACACAGAACACAGTAGACAGAATTTTCCTAAGTTACTGGCCAATACTTTATGAAATAATTTTTTGAGATATTCTAAGAAATAAATTATAAAAAAGGGGAGATGTATTTCCCTCTCTTTTCTTTAAGGGGGACAAAACATTCTATTAAAGTAGAAAAATAGCTATTTAAAACAACGGAAATACTTACAATACTTGCTATATCTTTATTAAAAGCTTAAAACGAAATCTTTTTCTATATAGGAAATTAAGTTAACAATTTTTGAAAAATTCGTTTATAATTTAATAATAATAATAATTTGAAAAATTTTGTTTCATTTTTTTTACAGTAAATTTTTGTAGTAAATTGTCTTTTATTATTTAATGTTGATATTATTATTATTATATTATATTGAAGTCCCATGCTGAAAACCAGACAGTTGAAGGAGTTTTAGTTTTTGAGAAAATTGAAAATTATAAAACAACTTTTTTATTGGTAATTGCTACTATGTGCTTCCGGAGAAAACTCGAATAATATATTTTTGTATCAAGTTAAGTTAATTTTTATTTTGCATAAAATAATTGTTTCCTTTAGTCTCTGATTATATTAGTTACCCAACAAAAATGATTAAAAAATAAGTAGTTTTCATAATTTTCTCTACAGCAAAAGTCCCTTAAACTGTCTGGTTTTCAGGATTGGGCTTAAGACTAGCCCCCCTCCTGCTTAAGCTCGCGGCCCTGGGCTTGGGACTTTTAGTATGTTATACCTGGGGGTCACCACTACCACAAAAAATAATAACACAGAGAGCATGATTTATTGCATTTATTTTTCCTTCGTTGACTGGACTATAATGTTTTCATTATAAAACAAAATTAAATGCCCGAATTTATATCGAGAACTTGCTCGTATGGTTCAAGACATTAAACATACAAATTACTAATTTAAACTTTTTTTGTTTTAAGGTGTTGAAAGTATACACACATATGTAGGTTGTAGGTATGTATGTAGGTATATAGCTAGACAGTGCTATTTATTTTTTATGCTTGGTCTCAAAATGTCGCTTGAGGCTCCTCACATATTAATCCTTCTATTTGAAATTTTATTATTAATATAATATTAAGAGCTCACGCATTGCAGTTTTTTGTTTTTCATACAAAATGTAGGTGCAAAAATATGGTGTGTTCTCATAACATATATTCCAAGAGCGAGATCTAATTTTTGTTAATGATGTTAGCAAATGCATCGTTGAAAAATGTAGCCAAACTCTTTCTACTACTATTGATCTCTTCCATCCATCGTTATCCTTAATTTATGCTTTCCAACATAAAAAAACAAATTTTCAATTTCCGTAAGGCAAACAAATTTAAGCTTTAGAACAGAAAATGATTACTCTCATTACATAAATGCGTACAGTGAATTTTCAACTCTTTCTAAATGCCTATATCCATCAAATGCAATTCAATATTATCACAGATCCCAAACGATTTTGACAATTTATAAACTTAAAGGAAGATTTGAAGCAGCTTGATTCGTATTAAAACTAAATATATGCAAGGATATTATATAATTTTATGTTTTTACAGCAAAGTATACCTTATGTAATATTTCCCCAAAACATCATGAATAATATTCTTAATCTTAACCCTCTAGAGTCCTATTTGTCTAAGAAATCATAAACAAAGTTACCCTCCATTTCTATATCGCCTTTCAACACATTTTGAAAGACCGCATACTGCACGTCGATGAAATAAATCTGGAAACACTTTATTTGTTCCGATTTCATGTTGATTTAGTTTTGTTTTAGCTCTACTGTTTCTTCTTTATGGTTTTGTCTAATTTCAAATACAATACCTCGTTTCTCTCTCTACCCCCGATAACCATCGGCTTATAGTCGAAGCGCAATTCCCTGATCCGTTTGCCTAAGTGAGGATAAATAAGAGAATTTATGTCCTTTCCACAAGCCGACAATACCTCTTGTCCGTGAGGTTTTTCCGAATGGCCAGCTAATAAATATTGTCGAGGATTTCTGCAGGATTCACCGATTTGAGTTGAATAAACGGGTATACCTCAATAATATAGGAGCCCTTTATTACTATATATACATAGTCAATTCTATATATCTGGCCATTGGCTATGGTTACTTCAAGTAAATGAGGGCAAATAAACTGACCCCATCTAAAATAGTAAATTTCTGCCCTCTCTCAATTTCAATGCGTAGGTTTTCGATGGGAAGAGATGTTCCTTAATGGGGTGGGTATCCTTATTTTCATCTTCCTCGTCGAGAAGAATATATCTGATTTTAAGACGTAACGGACGAATTTATCTTTGTGGTTGGAGTCTTGCCACAGCATACTCTTTGGTTTATTTTTGTTGAACAGCAAGAAGTGGCTGAGGCGTGAACCCTCATTAAAATAAATTACACGCGATTCCTCTCTTCTTCCGCCGTCATCACCCACCACCCATCGTACCTACCCTAGCGATGCCGCATCTGAAGCTTGTATTTTGGGGGAAATTTACGGTCTGCTCTCTCCTATAAGTAAAGCTCTTCAGAGTCGGAATTATTGTGGGAATCGTGTCGGCTGGTGCTGTTATCACTTCATCTCGATTTAAGCAGTGATCTTATTCCTGGTTTTGTTTTTTGTGTTTTTTTTTGGTTTCTGTTGTTTTTGTTTTGTTCCAGGAATGGGGAACCCATCAGCCATGGTGTTGGATTGATATATTTGAAGAAATTTCCCAACAACTGCTCTTTGCCGTGTGCCTGCCTATCGTGTGTTTAGAAAACACAGGAGAAGGCGTAAACACCTTGTTTTAATTTAGTTGATTTAAATTGGTGATTTGCGGTGATAACTTAGTTATGCAGCGTGCGGTTGGATGAATTGTATCTTCTTCTCTTTCGATATTTATCAATGTGATTGTGGGGTGATTAATACTGATTTCTTTTTTGCATTTGTGGAGCAAATTACCATGTAACCCTCAAGGTTTGATTGATATGTTGAATTTTTGTCTTAAATAAAAAAAGAATGTGAATACACACGTTTATGAAATTTCGTTGGAATAATAATAGAAGATGGAACTTTTGAAAAGATAATTTAAAAAACTTGGTGCTATCTTTCAATACAGAAATGTTAACAATTTTATCCAATCAAATGCTTTTAAAAGTATAAATTTGAGCATGAATTTCAACGCATTTACTGCATTTTAAAATTTTGATAAATAGGACCTAATGAAGCTTCATCAAGATATCAAGTCTTTTTCCAAAGATAATCATGCCGATTAGTATATTCACAATAATCTACACCCAGGGAGTTGAACATCGCGCTGAGTTCACGTATTTTTCAATCAGTGAACTCGTCAAATGAACTATATTAACGATTCCTGAGCTTCCCTACCATTATCCACTATATTATCCCCTTTTATCATTTATTGACACTTCAAACGTGACCCACGAGCTAAGATGGTGTTCACACAGGCCTCACGTCAAAATGAATTACGACACGTGGGGCCTGACCTAACATTGACTACAAATTGTAAACAGTTTATTTCTCCAAAAAGAATGTTAAAAACTTTACTTTAAAGGTAAGACCTCAATCGCCGGAACTGCACTGCAAGTAAACTTTAAAATATTTTTTTTTTAAAGATATTGTATCAGCTACATATATCGCACTTAGTGACAAATCAACTTCGTGGCACACACCATATGCTTTGTTTTTTTTCTGTTTTGAAAGTAGAACATACTTAGGTTCTTACTTATCCAGCTTCCGATCCATGGAGGGTGGACGAGCCAGTGTAGTCGACGCATTTTGGCTCTTCGGACTACATCAACATCTTGGTACGGGTCGTACAATTCACGATTTAATCTTCTCCTCCTTTCGTCTTCTTCACATAATAGGACCAAATATCCGTCAAAGAATTTTTCCTTCGAAAGTGCCTAGCATCAATTCCCTTTTTTTACTTATCGTCCAGCCCTTGGCGCCGCCGTAGAGTAGAACTGGTAAAATTAGCTTTTTGTATAGCGTGCACTTTGTCTTTCAAGAAAGGAGCCTTTACCCATTTTTTTTGCCAAACCGAAGTGGCAACGGTTCGCTAGAATAATTCTTCGTTGGATTTCCACTAAGGTGTCATTCGTGGAATTGATATTTGTTCCAAAGTAGGTAAACTCCTTGACTACCTCAAAATTGCTGCTACCAACAGTGACGTTTTGTCCTAGACGATAGACAATGATGAGGCTTTGTTTGTTGATAGCACATACTTTGTTTTGCCCTCATGCATTTCAAGACCAACGCGTTTTGTCTGTTCATCAATAGCTGTGAATGCTTTTAGTACAGCTCGCTTGGAGTGACCGATGATGTCGATGTCGTGTCGTCCGCATAGCCAAGCAGTTGAGAAGACCTGTTGACGAAAGGTTAAAACCACTCTTCCGAACTAGCTGCGCCAGGACTAGCTTAAAGAAATCACATGTCTGAGCCTTGTACTCGCCTGGAATAGCTCGGATGAGCTGCCACCCATTTAAACGTTGCGTACTTTGTAACGTCATGCGATATAGCTGGATCAGTTTTTTTGGGATAGCGAGTTCCGACATAGCCAATAGAAGCTCTTGGTGAGTTATGCTATCAAATGCGGCTTTAAGGTCGATGAAAACATGGTAGGTCTCGACTTGAACTCGTTTGTCGTTTCCAAGATTTGCTTCAATGAGTAGATTTGTTCTATCGTGAAACTGCCTGGCGGTAAGTATATGTTATGCTTCACGAACAATATAAGGCAACGAGATGGAAGTACACATTTGGCAGGATTTAGATCCGCTTTAAGTACTTAGATGCCACACTGGCACGTGCCGGTGTTGCACAAAGGTTTAAGATGCTCAAAAGTAGGGTGAGATAGGATCTTGTAAGCAACATTAAGCAGGGATATGCTTCTGTAGTTCTTGCAGAACATAGAATCGTCTTTTTAGTAGATTGGGCATATGGAGCTATTTGATCAGTCGTCGGGCATACTTTCCTCCTCCCGCACTTTGGTGATCAGCTGGTGCATGCACCAAACCAGGACATCTCCTACTTGAAAAGCTCCGCAGATAGGCCATCCGAGCGGATATGTTGTTCTTAATCTCGTGGATGGCTTTCTTCACCTCTTCAGTACTGGGCGCTGGGACTAGATCCTTATTGACTGGTCTCATGCTTCTTTGATCCCTTGTTGCCTCCTCTACATAATGCAGTTGCTGGAAATGCTACTTAAACACATCTACAATTCCCTGTGCTTCGGTGACTAGGTTCCCTTCACTGTTTCGAAGAGCTTGCGTGCCAGTCTTATAACCAGATGCCAGTTGCTTGGCTGATTTGTAACCGGTGGCGGTGGGTGTTGGTGGCGGATGACGGTGCTAGTCGAGATACCTGAGCTGAGAGGCTACTGATGCTCTTTTCTTTCTGCGCAGGTTTTTGTTCTCCTTCCGTCTCTTTTCACGGTACTCCTCTCTTGCTGCCCTTGTTTTCCGTTCCAGCATTTGCATTCGTGCATTCCATTTCCTGCTTCAATACCGCGCATTCATCATCATACGACGGGTTCTTTTTTCTAGGTGGTTGATAGCCTAGGCTATATCTATATATCTTAATGATGATGTCTTGGCTATATCTTAAATGATGTTGCAATAATGCGTTGACGCTTCTACGGGGGAATGGGGGATCTGCAGAAAGTTTTCCGGTCAATTGCTCACTGTAGTCTCTGGCTTTCTCAGATTTGCTAAGGCATGAAATGATGAATTTGTTCCTCTGGATGGTCCCAGTTTTCTTTTCGTTGGACAGTCGTGCTCTGAACTTTGCCACAACTAAAAAATGGTCAGAGTCCACGTTTCTACCTTGGAAAGTTTACGCGTCCAAGAAATTTGACGCGTGCCTTGTGCCAATTACCACGTGGTCTATTTGGTTGGCGGTTCGACCATCTGGAGATCGTCAGGTTGCTGTCACCTTAATTCGAGCTGCAGCAAAGTCAATTAGTCGGTCGGAAGCCGTTATCTGTTGTCGTTTTGTGGATGCTGTGCTTTTCAACTAGTCCGCCAAAGATATTTTCCTTCCCGACTTTAGCATTGAAGTCTCCGAGCACGACTTTGACATCGTACTTCGGACAGGCTCCATAGGTTCCGTCCAGGAGGTCGTAAAACTAATCCTTGTTAGACTCCCCAGCTTCATCGGAAGGGGTGTGTGCACACTGCATTTATTAGTCTGATGTTTTGGAAGCTTTGATGCGGATCACAGCCAAGCAGTTGCTAATCGGCTGGCTAAAACTCGATGACTTTTGATCTGAGTCGATTTCACACGACGAATCCGCATCCTTACATGGGCAATCTTTGATGACAGCTGTAATAAATGTCGCAATCTTTTCTTTTCATTTTTTAATCGCATCTTCTGGATGGCGGTAATGTCTGCTTGATACCGCGAGAGGACAGATTCAAGTTTTTGAGTAGAACCTGGTGTATGGAGTGTCCTTACATTCCAGATGCATACTAGTAGGTCAGAGTCAATTTTCGTTCCGGGTCTGGTTGCCATTTGAGGGGGGTCATTATCCAAGGCTTCACGCGTCTGTCTCATAACAATTGCACGCAGAAAAAAAATTTTTAACCTACTGCGTTTTTCGGTGGGTTAAAAAAAAAGGTTGCAGTAAGCGTAATTACGGTTAAGACAACGTAGTTCGTAAGGTTAAAATTACCAGAGCCAACTAGATTAAAAAAATTCGCTTAAAATAAAGACCTAAGAAGCTTGTGTTAATTAAGAAAGAAGGTTAAAATTCGCCATTTTATAGATTAGTAATGTTATACGAGTTACTTGCTTCTTTTAAATAAAAATATTTATTTAACTTCACAGATATCTTATTTAATGTAACAATATCATCTTGTTTGCATTAAACGAAAATTTAACTTGTTTAAATTATAAAACTATTTCAGTTAACTTAATCAATTAGATTTATTTAATCTAAATAAATGAATGAGCTAAAACTCCAAACTTTAAATAATCTTCTTGATTAATTTAACGTAGTACAATTGGTCAAAATTACACCAATAATAGTTTATTTTAATAAAATTATATTTTGTTGAAATTGCAGAGCTATTTGGCTACAATAAACGTTTTCATTTATTTCATTTTGCCAATTGATGAGCTACATCAAATACCCTTCTCATTTGATGTAACGGAATAGCTATGGTAAAAATTACACAAATAAATGTTTATTTGAGTAACAAAACATGTTGTAAAAACTACACAGCTATTTGGCTAAAATTAACATTTTCATTTATTTAACTGTGCCAATTTTGTCAGTTTAAATTAAATACTCTGCTCATTTGATTTAACTCAATAGCGATGGTCAAATTTACACAATTAACTTGGTTATTCTATCTAACTAATTTGAATAAAACTAGACACCTATTTGGCTAAAATGAACGTTTTCAATGATTTAATTTTGCCAACCTATCAGTTTATTTTTTGTATATTAAATACTCTGCTCATTTGATCTAACCCAATAGCGATTGTCAAATTTACACAAATAACTTGGTTATTCTATCTGACTGATTTGATTAAAACTGCACACATATTTGGCTAAAGTGAACGTTTTCAATGATTTAATTTTGCCAACCTAGCAGTGTATATTAAATACTCTGCTTGTTTGATTTAACTCAATAGCGATGGTCAAATTAACACAAGTGACTTGGTTATTCTATCTAACTGCTTTGATTAAAACTGCACACCTATTTGGCTAAAATGAACGTTTTCAATGATTTAATTTTGCCAACCTATCAGTTTAATATTTTTATATTAAATACTCTGCTCATTTGATTTAACTCAATAGTGATGGTCAAATTTACACAAATAACTTGGTTATTCTATCTAACTGCTTTGATTAAAACTGCACACATATTTGGCTAAAATGAACGTTTTCAATGATTTAATTTTGCCAACCTATCAGTGTATATTAAATACTCTGCTTGCTTGATTTAACTCAATAGCGATGGTCAAAATAACACAAGTAACTTGGTTATTCTATCTAACTGCTTTGATTAAAACTGCACACCTATTTGGCTAAAGTGAACGTTTTCAATGATTTAGTTTTGCCAACCTAGCAGTGTATATTAAATACTCTGCTTGCTTGATTTAACTCAATAGCGATGGTCAAAATAACACAAGTAACTTGGTTATTCTATCTAACTGCTTTGATTAAAACTGCACACCTATTTGGCTAAAGTGAACGTTTTCAATGATTTAATTTTGCCAACCTATCAGTTTAATATTTTTATATTAAATACTCTGCTCATTTGATTTAACACAATAGTGATGGTCAAATTTATACAAATAACTTGGTTATTCTATCTAACTGATTTGATTAAAACTGCACACCTATTTGGCTAAAGTGAACGTTTTCAATGATTTAATTTTGCCAACCTATCAGTGTATATTAAATACTCAGCTTGTTTGATTTAACTCAATAGCGATGGTCAAAATAACACAAGTGACTTCGTTATTCTATCTAACTGCTTTGATTAAAACTCCACACATATTTGGCTAAAATGAACGTTTTCAATGATTTAATTTTGCCAACCTATCAGTGTATATTAAATACTCTGCTTGTTTGATTTAACTCAATAGCGATGGTCAAATTAACACAAGCAACTTGGTTATTCTATCTAACTGCTTTGATTAAAACTGCACACATATTTGGCTAAAATGAACGTTTTCAATGATTTAATTTTGCCAACCTATCAGTGTATATTAAATACTCTGCTTGCTTGATTTAACTCAATAGCGATGGTCAAAATAACACAAGTAACTTGGTTATTCTATTTAACTGCTTTGATTAAAACTGCACACCTACTTGGCTAAAGTGAACGTTTTCAATGATTTAATTTAGCCAACCTATCAGTTTAATATTTTTATATTAAATACTCTGCTCATTTGATTTAACTCAATAGTGATGGTCAAATTTACACAAATAACTTGGTTATTCTATCTAACTGATTTGATTAAAACTGTACACATATTTGGCTAAAGTGAACGTTTTCAATGATTTAATTTTGCCAACCTAGCAGTGTATATTAAATACTCAGCTTGTTTGATTTAACTCAATAGCGATGGTCAAAATAACACAAGTGACTTCGTTATTCTATCTAACTGCTTTGATTAAAACTGCACACATACTTGGCTAAAATGAACGTTTTCAATGATTTAATTTTGCCAACCTATCAGTTTAATATTTTTATATTAAATACTCTGCTCATTTGATTTAACACAATAGTGATGGTCAAATTTATACAAATAACTTGGTTATTCTATCTAACTGATTTGATTAAAACTGCACACCTATTTGGCTAAAGTGAACGTTTTCAATGATTTAATTTTGCCAACCTATCAGTGTATATTAAATACTCAGCTTGTTTGATTTAACACAATAGCGATGGTCAAAATAACACAAGTGACTTCGTTATTCTATCTAACTGCTTTGATTAAAACTCCACACATATTTGGCTAAAATGAACGTTTTCAATGATTTAATTTTGCCAACCTATCAGTGTATATTAAATACTCTGCTTGTTTGATCTAACTCAATAGCGATGGTCAAATTTACACAAGTAACTTGGTTATTCTATCTAACTGCTTTGATTAAAACTGCACACATATTTGGCTAAAATGAACGTTTTCAATGATTTAATTTTGCCAACCTGTCAGTTTAATTTTTGTATATTAAATACTCTGCTCATTTGATTTAACTCAATAGCGATGGTCAAATTTACACAAATAACTTGATTATTCTATCTAACTGCTTTGATTAAAACTGCACACATATTTGGCTAAAATGAACGTTTTCAATGATTTAATTTTGCCAACCTATCAGTTTAATATTTTTATATTAAATACTCTGCTCATTTGATTTAACACAATAGTGATGGTCAAATTTACACAAATAACTTGGTTATTCTATCTAACTGATTTGATTAAAACTGCACACCTATTTGGCTAAAGTGAACGTTTTCAATGATTTAATTTTGCCAACCTATCAGTGTATATTAAATACTCTGCTTGTTTGATTTAACTCAATAGCGATGGTCAAAATAACACAAGTGACTTGGTTATTCTATCTAACTGCTTTGATTAAAACTCCACACATATTTGGCTAAAATGAACGTTTTCAATGATTTAATTTTGCCAACCTATCAGTTTAATATTTTTATATTAAATACTCTGCTCATTTGATTTAACTCAATAGTGATGGTCAAATTTACACAAATAACTTGGTTATTCTATCCAACTGATTTGATTAAAACTGCACACATATTTGGCTAAAATGAACGTTTTCATTGATTTAATTTTGCCAACCTATCAGTTTAATGTTTTTATATTAAATACTCTGCTCATTTGATTTAACACAATAGTGATGGTCAAATTTACACAAATAACTTGGTTATTCTATCTAACTGATTTGATTAAAACTGCACACATATTTGGCTAAAATGAACGTTTTCAATGATTTAATTTTGCCAACCTATCAGTTTAATATTTTTATATTAAATACTCTGCTCATTTGATTTAACACAATAGTGATGGTCAAATTTACACAAATAACTTGGTTATTCTATCTAACTGATTTGATTAAAACTGCACACATATTTGGCTAAAATGAACGTTTTCAATGATTTAATTTTGCCAACCTATCAGTTTAATATTTTTATATTAAATACTCTGCTCATTTGATTTAACACAATAGTGATGGTCAAATTTACACAAATAACTTGGTTATTCTATCTAACTGATTTGATTAAAACTGCACACCTATTTGGCTAAAGTGAACGTTTTCAATGATTTAATTTTGCCAACCTATCAGTGTATATTAAATACTCTGCTTGTTTGATTTAACTCAATAGCGATGGTCAAAATAACACAAGTGACTTCGTTATTCTATCTAACTGCTTTGATTAAAACTGCACACATACTTGGCTAAAATGAACGTTTTCAATGATTTAATTTTGCCAACCTATCAGTTTAATATTTTTATATTAAATACTCTGCTCATTTGATTTAACACAATAGTGATGGTCAAATTTATACAAATAACTTGGTTATTCTATCTAACTGATTTGATTAAAACTGCACACCTATTTGGCTAAAGTGAACGTTTTCAATGATTTAATTTTGCCAACCTATCAGTGTATATTAAATACTCAGCTTGTTTGATTTAACTCAATAGCGATGGTCAAAATAACACAAGTGCCTTCGTTATTCTATCTAACTGCTTTGATTAAAACTCCACACATATTTGGCTAAAATGAACGTTTTCAATGATTTAATTTTGCCAACCTATCAGTGTATATTAAATACTCTGCTTGTTTGATTTAACTCAATAGCGATGGTCAAATTTACACAAGTAACTTGGTTATTCTATCTAACTGCTTTGATTAAAACTGCACACATATTTGGCTAAAATGAACGTTTTCAATGATTTAATTTTGCCAACCTGTCAGTTTAATTTTTGTATATTAAATACTCTGCTCATTTGATTTAACTCAATAGCGATGGTCAAATTTACACAAATAACTTGATTATTCTATCTAACTGCTTTGATTAAAACTGCACACATATTTGGCTAAAATGAACGTTTTCAATGATTTAATTTTGCCAACCTATCAGTTTAATATTTTTATATTAAATACTCTGCTCATTTGATTTAACACAATAGTGATGGTCAAATTTACACAAATAACTTGGTTATTCTATCTAACTGATTTGATTAAAACTGCACACCTATTTGGCTAAAGTGAACGTTTTCAATGATTTAATTTTGCCAACCTATCAGTGTATATTAAATACTCTGCTTGTTTGATTTAACTCAATAGCGATGGTCAAAATAACACAAGTGACTTGGTTATTCTATCTAACTGCTTTGATTAAAACTCCACACATATTTGGCTAAAATGAACGTTTTCAATGATTTAATTTTGCCAACCTATCAGTTTAATATTTTTATATTAAATACTCTGCTCATTTGATTTAACTCAATAGTGATGGTCAAATTTACACAAATAACTTGGTTATTCTATCCAACTGATTTGATTAAAACTGCACACATATTTGGCTAAAATGAACGTTTTCATTGATTTAATTTTGCCAACCTATCAGTTTAATGTTTTTATATTAAATACTCTGCTCATTTGATTTAACACAATAGTGATGGTCAAATTTACACAAATAACTTGGTTATTCTATCTAACTGATTTGATTAAAACTGCACACATATTTGGCTAAAATGAACGTTTTCAATGATTTAATTTTGCCAAACTATCAGTTTAATATTTTTATATTAAATACTCTGCTCATTTGATTTAACACAATAGTGATGGTCAATCAGAAATAACTTGGTTATTCTATCTAACTGATTTGATTAAAACTGCACACATATTTGGCTAAAATGAACGTTTTCAATGATTTAATTTTGCCAACCTATCAGTTTAATATTTTTATATTAAATACTCTGCTCATTTGATTTAACACAATAGTGATGGTCAAATTTACACAAATAACTTGGTTATTCTATCTAACTGATTTGATTAAAACTGCACACCTATTTGGCTAAAGTGAACGTTTTCAATGATTTAATTTTGCCAACCTATCAGTGTATATTAAATACTCTGCTTGTTTGATTTAACTCAATAGCGATGGTCAAAATAACACAAGTGACTTGGTTATTCTATCTAACTGCTTTGATTAAAACTCCACACATATTTGGCTAAAATGAACGTTTTCAATGATTTAATTTTGCCAACCTATCAGTTTAATATTTTTATATTAAATACTCTGCTCATTTGATTTAACTCAATAGTGATGGTCAAATTTACACAAATAACTTGGTTATTCTATCTAACTGATTTGATTAAAACTGCACACCTATTTGGCTAAAGTGAACGTTTTCAATGATTTAATTTTGCCAACCTATCAGTGTATATTAAATACTCTGCTTGTTTGATTTAACTCAATAGCGATGGTCAAAATAACACAAGTGACTTGGTTATTCTATCTAACTGCTTTGATTAAAACTGCACACATATTTGGCTAAAATGAACGATCATCAGACTTCTTTAGTGGTGCTGGTCTGGTTGTGCTCGTATTAATTGAAAAATTCTTCGCATCTTGGAGCAAACCATGAACCTTGCGATTCAGAGGCCGATGCACTTCATACCGCGCCACTGAAACCATATGGCTAGTTCTATCCCACTGCACCTGTTTTTGGTTTTTTGTCGAAAATTTCATGCTCTTGTCTTTAGTACCCCCAAAAATCAAAATTTTGAAAATTTTGAGGTAGCAGTTTTGAGTTGCTGAAAAATGTCATCAAAATTTTAATTTTTTTTTAAATGTCCATAGTTAAACGAACGTTCAAATCATATTCTGAAACTTAATTACTAACGAAAATGGATTTAAATGAAAGCGGAGTGATCTCCACGGGTGATAATAGAGGTATAATTTTGCGATCGATAATAAGGGTGTTGTGTTGTCGTAGGCAAAGCTTGCTACCAAAACTAGACGAGTTTAGAGATATGTTTTGTATTAATACACACACTAGTTCATCAGCCTTTAGTTTCCGAAACTTTAAGAACATACATAGATTTTGATGCTTTGATTCCTTGCTCCATTTCTTGGAATCTTGTTTATGGTATGATCTCGCTGGATGAACAAATTGATTTTCTTCATAGTAATATAAATTATCTTTTTGATACACACGTTCCCTTATCAACCGGTACGATAAGGCTAAAGGCAAGTGCTTGGTTAACAAATTAAATTTGCTTGTTGATAATGCAAAGAGATCAAGCTTATCATCAACGGAAGCGTTTCCGTATAGAGGAGTACTTTTGTGCTTACAAAAATATAAGAAACGAAGTTGTTCGTGCGATAAAAATAGCTTATAGCTAACAGTTCTATTCCAAGCAACTTAATACTAATATTGATGGACGAAAGCTGTGGAATAACCTTCCTGAATTGGGGATAGTAAAGCAGAAGTTGACCTGTACAAGTGATATGGATATTAATGAATTAAATCTTAGTTTTTTGTCGATCCAACATGTCTTCTTTGGCTACAAAAGTACTCTCGTGTTAATCTTAGAGAAAGAAAACAGGCTGTGTCCTTAGGAAATAGGTACTTTATCAGATTTTCTTCCAATAACTCAAGGCGTTCCCCAAGGATACATTCTGGGTCCCCTCTTATTCTCGCTGTACATCAACAATATTCAAAACATAATTTTGAATTCATCGAAGCATTTTCATGCTGATGACATTCAAATTTATAAAAGCTGCTGTGTTTGTCTAAAAGAAAACTGTGCTAATGAATTGAACAAGGATCTCGAAAGGATCTTGAAGAGGTCGATAAAAAATGGTCTCTCACTGAGTCTGAACAAATGCAAATGTTTGGTTATCTCAAAAAAGAAGCTGGACCCTTGTTATTTTCCCTCAATCAGGCTAGGTTGTTCATCAATCGAATTTGTAAACAGCTCGAAAAATTTGGGAGTGATATTCAACAGAACACTAACGTGGAATAATGACATAAATGGGATTGTCGGCAAGACGTATGGAGTTCTTCGAACCGTATGGACTGCACAAAAGTTAACACCGCCAAAAACTAAATTAATTCCTCCCAAGTCTTTAGTTATTCCAGTACTTCTATACGGCTGCGAAATATTTTATACTTCAAGTAGTATTTAATAGTATTTTTCGCTAATTTATAATCTTAGAAGATTTGACCATATTTCACACTTGGAAAATAGTTTGTTGTATATGTCTCTATGCAGCTGGCCGTCCGATAAAAAACTATTCGCGCGCCACTCTACCTTTTTTGTTGTTATTTTTTGCTTGTTGATGATTTTTTTATTGCTTTTAAATATTTTTGGTCGATCGAGAGATTTTTTTTCTTGTTCTAGGGTAATTGTGTTCCTTGTTCCCTTATGCAGGTAGTAATCCGATAGAAAATATATTTCACGCCACTTGAGGATACCCTTACCTTTTTTGTTATTGTTTTTTATTGCTTTGAATATGATTTTTCGCGATCTTCAGATTTGCTTGCGGTTTTCATTTTCGGTCCCTTATGCAGCTGGCCATCGATGAAAAAGTATTCTGGTGCCACTCGACAATACTCTACCTTTTTTGTTGTTGTTTTTTACTGCCTTGTTGACGATTTTTGGTCGGTTTTCATAATTTCTTTTTCCTTGATGTTGTGTTCCCGATCCCATATGCAGCTGGCCGTACGGGAATACCGTTAATTTTTATTACTTTTAAACATTTTTGGGCGATCAAGAGATTTTTCTTAATTTTTGCTTGCATCCTTTCAAATAAATCTGTGGTGTTTGTTAGAAACATGATAACTCCATTTTAAAATTTGCATCCTTACATCCACCTTATATTGAACTACAGCCTAAGCCGTTGAACCGATTTTCTTCAAATTTGAAACATAATTTTCTAAAGGTAATGTCCATAAGTATTCCAAATAAAAAAAAACGGTAAACCTGTTTAGGCTCTAGCTCAATGTAAAGTGGGCGTAAGGACGCAAATTTTGAAATGGAGTTGTCATGTTTCTACCAAACACCACCGAAATATAGTTTTG